>CANUEZ040000151.1:380000-1582571 GCA_948099385.1 Fasciola hepatica
CGCTCGTAGGCAGGTCAAAGCCCAACTCAATTTCTTTGTCGAGACTGGACAGTATCCCCCCAATTCCCGTTACTGTTCGATGCGGGAAAGACAATTGCGAGATTTCCTCGGAGGGTAGAAACTCCGGGCCCAAATTCGCTTCGAGTCGTTTGACAGATGTGTTGATCTGATCTCATTAGTCAAGTTAACTTCTCTGTGCTCTTTCCCTGGTGATGTACTAAAAATGCCAGGTTAGTCTCGTGTGAGTCGAGAGTTCATCAATTTGTAGGCTGTGGACCAAATGAGCTGCTCTGTACTGTTGAAAAAGGGAGCACCAATAATTTACAGGAAAATGTCAAGTCTAATCAACTGGTCTGACACATCCGTCTTCAACGAGACTTATCAACGCGGAAACTCACAAACTTGGTCCGACATCACACATTTTCAATAACCACCGACGCTTCTAATCGATTGTGGATGTTCTGGTTACTCTGGTACTTAATATCATCCAACGCAGTACATCGGAGAGAAATACAGGTCCCGAAGGTCTGCGTACTTTGGTAGTATTCGGGATTTTACATTAAATTATTGGATAACATTGGTCCGCTCGCAAAAACCAGCGATCAAAGGATGGAAGGTGTTGTTTCGGAATTAAATAGTCATGTGCATGAAAAGATGCATACTCGTATACACACCTATTCTAAGCGGACGATCGATAATTACCTTTCTCGTAAATGGACATACGCCTGCATCGTACTGATATTTCGTCATGCCGCAGCCCAGAGTAGAATTATCGATCTCGCTATGTATCACTTGACCTCAGCCGAATGAACATATGGCTTGTTTGCGATAGTGCTTGCCATTCCGCCATTTTCTTACTTGTCGGCCTGCTTGCTTGCTTACTCATCAGCTCCGGTCGGATTCTGCATTTACAGGAATCCAAATAAATGGAGTACAAAAGAAACATTTTATAACATTAATTTCAATGTTGCTACCGGTTTTGACCCTAATTCATGTGGCATTGACTTTCGTTCGTGATTCATTCCAAACACATTCACCTTGCACTCGCACATGCGATGCCTGTCTGTATCACGCTCTGCTTCGCTCTTCTCTACCAATCACACGCAGCTAGCTCCATGTGTGACTAATATCGATTAATTGCTTTTGTCCGATTGACATGCTTACGCTATCGCCTGCAGAACGTTGAGTCTGAATACAAGTTGTGCCGTGCATATGTACATTTGTTCTGTTTACTGAATTTTGGACACAACATTTGGCGTCGCGGCTTAGAACCTGCTAAATGTCGGATCTTCTGCATTCACTTACTCCGTTCTGGAACGATGCTGCTAAAAAGTCATCTTCAGAATTGTGAAACTCATGAAAAACCACGTTATTGGATTCCATTTCTGTCCTTCCGGTATCGAACCCCAACGCTAAAATCACTGACGACGTCAATGTGAAACTACTACGTTTGCACATTGGTACTGAAGGCCGGCACCTATTTGATGCACTGAACCTTAAAAACAAAACTCTTGAAGATGTTCTCAGTGCCCTGGACAAATTTTCACAACTACACCAAGCATCAGGAGAGTCTGTCGAGGATTTTATTACACGGATTACACGTGCCGTGCGTCCTTGTGCCTACAGTACCATTTCCAGTAAGAAATTGGAGGAAGTATCGTAAATCCGGCAGCTGCGTGCTGGTACATCGGGATCTTGCGTTCGTAAGGCCTTGCTAGTGGAAGACGTCAGCACATTAACTTGGACCCGTGCATGTGACATTGCTAAATCAAGAATCGCAGCACGTGAGACCAACCGGATATTTCATGCTACGGAACTCAAAGGATAAATAACGTTGTTACGCCAATCCACAAATTTACGCAAGTCCCCGGAACCGACACGGTGTTATCGCTGTGGCAGCACTCAACATCGGGCAAGCTCCAAGAACTGCCCGGCGTTTGCATCCCAGTGCCGCATTCGCGGTAAGTTGGATCATTTCGCTAAGGTCTGTCGTTCACGCATTGTTTCCGAGACTGATGACTCATCGAATAATTCAGAGAATGTCATGCCCAGCGATGACTCTATATGCACTGTTAGTTCATAATCGTTCATACATTCTTCTTCATCTGCCGAGCCTCGATTACCTTCTGCCGATATTCGCACAGTGTATTTTGTTGTGTCGCATAGGATTACTCCTTTGCTCATGGAGTTTGATTCTGCATCACCCATCACTAATATCCCCAATGCTTTCTACACGAAACACTTCAAACATTTACCACTTCAACGGTCATCATACAGATTTGGCAGTTATTCTACTAATCCCGTTCCTATCCTAGGATTCGTTTCCGCTCGTCTCTTTTTGAAAGACACACTACAAAGGGATGTTGCGGTGTACGTTTCTAGTACCAATAACAAGCCACTTTTGGTAGAAACGCTGTGGTAGACCTGAAAGTATCTCCGTGTATAGATAGAATGAGCATTTCTGCCATACATACCGACGACTGATCTTAGGATGCTGAACAAGCAGATAGTTATTGAAAAGTTTCCTTTTCCCACTGCTAAAGAATTACTAGTTAAACGTTCTGGCGCTAAAGTGTTATCGAAGCTGGATTTGCGTATTGCATATTTCCACATGGCCTTCACCGAGGATTCCAAGCCACTGACAGCCTTTCTAACACAGGATGGCCTGTACCAAAACAGAGTGCTTCCAATGGGTCTAAGCCGCGCCCCTGCTGCCTGGCAAAAGTTTATCACATTAGCTATAGCCGACTTGCGGGGATGCATTACCTACATGGACGATATTTGCGTTTTTGGCTCCTCATCCGAAGATCACCATGACAATTTGTCTGCTCTACTTCAGCGACTGAATGATTTAGATTTACGTTTAAATACGGCAAAGTGTTTAGTTGCGGTACCTGGAATCGAGTTCCTTAGTTATGCAATATCAGTCAATGGGGTCCGCCTGAAAGCTGATAACGTCCAAGCGATATTCAACTGTTCAAAACCACAAACTCCTGATCAAGTAAAACATTTTCTGGGTTAATGTTCCTACTATATTTGTCATCTCAAGAATTTCTCAACAGTTTCGGAACCCCTCATGAGGCTTACGAAATTAAATCAAGAGTTTTTATGGGGACCGGAGCAACAAGATGTCTTCAATCCGATTTGTTCCATAATATCTACTGCACCAACGATAGCGATCTTCGACGAGCACCTCGGGACAGTTGTATCAACTGACGCCTCAGACGTCGGCCTGAGGACTGTATTATCCCAGATTCACAATGGTCACGAGAGGGTAGTTGCGTTTGCGTCACGATCTTTGTCCCCAAATGAAAGGAGGTATTCCACAGGCGAGAAAGAAGCTCTTGCTTGTGTGTGGGCTGTTGAAAAATGGCATTTGTACTTGTTTGGGCGATCATTTACGTTGTGCACGGATCATTCAGCGCTTACTAGTCTCCTGAGTCATGGCAACAAAGGTCACAGGCCACTTCGAATCAGTCGTTGGTACACTCGCCTTATCAACCATGACTTCGAAATACAGTTCACTCCGGGGTCCCGATATCAAGTGGCTGATGCACACTCACGACTTCCATTGAGCGCGTCAGATGGCAATGAGGATATCGAAGAGACCAAAATTATATCCGCTTTAGAAGGCCGCCAATGTGGTGCAATAACCAGAAGCTTATTGAAGTAACATTTAGAAACAGATCCAACACTGGCCCAAGTAATCCGATTCTTAGGGTCTTCATTGCCGGAAAGACGGTCAATTTCTCCACACATTCTTCCTTATTTCACTCACCGCGATGAACTGTCCGTCGTTGACAACTGTGTGCTACGCGGAGACCGATACTTTATTCCTCGCAGTTTGATCTCAACCGTCATCTGGTGCGCCCATGAGGGGCATCCGGGGATTGTCCGTACCAAAGCGCGAGTTCGAGAGTTTTATTGGTGGCCTGGACTAAACACCTCGGTTGAAGCTGCCGCTAGAGATTGTTCGGCATGTCAGCATTCCGATAAAACTGCCAAACCGATCTTTGAACCAGTACAGCCGATTGTATGTTTCATGTGTCCATGAGCCAAAGTGGCTATTGACATCATGGGTCCGTTCGAGAAAGCTCCATTGGGTAAACAAAATATTCTCGTTGCCACTTGTTTCTACAGTACGTGGCTCGAAGCTCTACCATGTGGGGAAGTGACGTCTACCGTCGTCATTAAATGGCTCAGACACGTGTTTGCACGGTTCGGTCTGCCAGAGAAAATTGTGACAGATAACAGTCTTCAATTTAGAAGCAAGGAGCTTCGCCAATTCCTTCGTATGAACGACATCAAGCACTCAAGGACAGTTCCGTATAACCCAACAGCGAATGGCATGGTGGAACACTTGAACCGAACACTGAAGGAGACTATACCAACCGGGCAACAGGAGGGTACCTCGTGGGACGACGCACTACTCATTGACTTAAGCACCTACCGAACTGTTCTTCACTCAGCAAGCTGATGCTGGGTAGACAGATCCGCACAAAGTTGAATACGGTGATTCCACCTGCGAATACAAACAAATCAGATGAGATCCAAAGAAGATTTACTACACAGTCGTGAAACCACAAGGTTGGCCAGTATGTAAGAGTTTTCCGACCGTTCAGAGGGAAGGGTGAGCACCAGCTAACAGCTCCCACGAAGACTGAGGGTGTATACAGACCAGGAACTTACAAATTGTCAAATGGATCAATGGTAAATGCGAGACGACTCGATGCGTCCCTAACGAAAGTCTGACCTCCAAAATCTCTCCCATCTCACGATAGAGAGGGCATCACCGACGTGGACTTTTCGGGAGGCCCAGTTGGAAGATCAGGAAGAGTGCGGTTTTCAGTCGATAGGTACCAGTCTAGTGTTTAGAATTACAGGAAATAACCCACATCCCGAACATACTACATTTTTATAGACCTAACATTCATAACTTGAACCGAATTTATGACCTATCGACTGTTTCCATTCGTTCCACCCTTTTTAGAAAAAGGAGGCTTGTTTCTCACCATACAATCGCTCATACCATAACTGGAGTTGCCTGTCATCCCTGTCTAAGTCCATGTTTGCACTTCCTCTTGTTTCACGTATTTTGTACACATTCTGAATGTTTTTCTCTAAAAAGGGGGGACGATATTGTGACGCTAATTCATGTGGCATTGACTTTCGTTTGTGATTCGTTCCAAACACATTCACCTTGCACTCGCACATGCGATGCCTGTCTGTATCACGCTCTGCTTCGCTCTTCTCTACCAATCACACGCAGCTAGCTCCATGTGTGACTAATATCGATTAATTGCTTTTGTCCGATTGACATGCTTACGCTATCGCCTGCAGAACGTTGAGTCTGAATACAAGTTGTGCCGTGCATATGTACATTTGTTCTGTTTACTGAATTTTGGACACAACATTTGGCGTCGCGGCTTAGAACCTGCTAAATGTCGGATCTTCTGCATTCACTTACTCCGTTCTGGAACGATGCTGCTAAAAAGTCATCTTCAGAATTGTGAAACTCATGAAAAACCACGTTATTGGATTCCATTTCTGTCCTTCCGGTATCGAACCCCAACGCTAAAATCACTGACGACGTCAATGTGAAACTACTACGTTTGCACATTGGTACTGAAGGCCGGCACCTATTTGATGCACTGAACCTTAAAAACAAAACTCTTGAAGATGTTCTCAGTGCCCTGGACAAATTTTCACAACTACACCAAGCATCAGGAGAGTCTGCCGAGGATTTTATTACACGGATTACACGTGCCGTGCGTCCTTGTGCCTACAATACCATTTCCAGTAAGAAATTGGAGGAAGTATCGTAAATCCGGCAGCTGCGTGCTGGTACATCGGGATCTTGCGTTCGTAAGGCCTTGCTAGTGGAAGACGTCAGCACATTAACTTGGACCCGTGCATGTGACATTGCTAAATCAAGAATCGCAGCACGTGAGACCAACCGGATATTTCATGCTACGGAACTCAAAGGATAAATAACGTTGTTACGCCAATCCACAAATTTACGCAAGTCCCCGGAACCGACACGGTGTTATCGCTGTGGCAGCACTCAACATCGGGCAAACTCCAAGAACTGCCCGGCGTTTGCATCCCAGTGCCGCATTCGCGGTAAGTTGGATCATTTCACTAAGGTCTGTCGTTCACGCATTGTTTCCGAGACTGATGACTCATCGAATAATTCAGAGAATGTCATGCCCAGCGATGACTCTATATGCACTGTTAGTTCATAATCGTTCATACATTCTTCTTCATCTGCCGAGCCTCGATTACCTTCTGCCGATATTCGCACAGTGTATTTTGTTGTGTCGCATAGGATTACTCCTTTGCTCATGGAGTTTGATTCTGCATCACCCATCACTAATATCCCCAATGCTTTCTACACGAAACACTTCAAACATTTACCACTTCAACGGTCATCATACAGATTTGGCAGTTATTCTACTAATCCCGTTCCTATCCTAGGATTCGTTTCCGCTCGTCTCTTTTTGAAAGACACACTACAAAGGGATGTTGCGGTGTACGTTTCTAGTACCAATAACAAGCCACTTTTGGTAGAAACGCTGTGGTAGACCTGAAAGTATCTCCGTGTATAGATAGAATGAGCATTTCTGCCATACATACCGACGACTGATCTTAGGATGCTGAACAAGCAGATAGTTATTGAAAAGTTTCCTTTTCCCACTGCTAAAGAATTACTAGTTAAACGTTCTGGCGCTAAAGTGTTATCGAAGCTGGATTTGCGTATTGCATATTTCCACATGGCCTTCACCGAGGATTCCAAGCCACTGACAGCCTTTCTAACACAGGATGGCCTGTACCAAAACAGAGTGCTTCCAATGGGTCTAAGCCGCGCCCCTGCTGCCTGGCAAAAGTTTATCACATTAGCTATAGCCGACTTGCGGGGATGCATTACCTACATGGACGATATTTGCGTTTTTGGCTCCTCATCCGAAGATCACCATGACAATTTGTCTGCTCTACTTCAGCGACTGAATGATTTAGATTTACGTTTAAATACGGCAAAGTGTTTAGTTGCGGTACCTGGAATCGAGTTCCTTAGTTATGCAATATCAGTCAATGGGGTCCGCCTGAAAGCTGATAACGTCCAAGCGATATTCAACTGTTCAAAACCACAAACTCCTGATCAAGTAAAACATTTTCTGGGTTAATGTTCCTACTATATTTGTCATCTCAAGAATTTCTCAACAGTTTC
Organism: Fasciola hepatica; assembly: GCA_948099385.1. Taxonomy (NCBI): domain Eukaryota; kingdom Metazoa; phylum Platyhelminthes; class Trematoda; order Plagiorchiida; family Fasciolidae; genus Fasciola; species Fasciola hepatica. The sequence continues at coordinate 387,229 of CANUEZ040000151.1, forward strand.
GGAACCCCTCATGAGGCTTACGAAATTAAATCAAGAGTTTTTATGGGGACCGGAGCAACAAGATGTCTTCAATCCGATTTGTTCCATAATATCTACTGCACCAACGATAGCGATCTTCGACGAGCACCTCGGGACAGTTGTATCAACTGACGCCTCAGACGTCGGCCTGAGGACTGTATTATCCCAGATTCACAATGGTCACGAGAGGGTAGTTGCGTTTGCGTCACGATCTTTGTCCCCAAATGAAAGGAGGTATTCCACAGGCGAGAAAGAAGCTCTTGCTTGTGTGTGGGCTGTTGAAAAATGGCATTTGTACTTGTTTGGGCGATCATTTACGTTGTGCACGGATCATTCAGCGCTTACTAGTCTCCTGAGTCATGGCAACAAAGGTCACAGGCCACTTCGAATCAGTCGTTGGTACACTCGCCTTATCAACCATGACTTCGAAATACAGTTCACTCCGGGGTCCCGATATCAAGTGGCTGATGCACACTCACGACTTCCATTGAGCGCGTCAGATGGCAATGAGGATATCGAAGAGACCAAAATTATATTCGCTTTAGAAGGCCGCCAATGTGGTGCAATAACCAGTAGCTTATTGAAGTAACATTTAGAAACAGATCCAACACTGGCCCAAGTAATCCGATTCTTAGGGTCTTCATTGCCGGAAAGACGGTCAATTTCTCCACACATTCTTCCTTATTTCACTCACCGCGATGAACTGTCCGTCGTTGACAACTGTGTGCTACGCGGAGACCGATACTTTATTCCTCGCAGTTTGATCTCAACCGTCATCTGGTGCGCCCATGAGGGGCATCCGGGGATTGTCCGTACCAAAGCGCGAGTTCGAGAGTTTTATTGGTGGCCTGGACTAAACACCTCGGTTGAAGCTGCCGCTAGAGATTGTTCGGCATGTCAGCATTCCGATAAAACTGCCAAACCGATCTTTGAACCAGTACAGCCGATTGTATGTTTCTTGTGTCCATGAGCCAAAGTGGCTATTGACATCATGGGTCCGTTCGAGAAAGCTCCATTGGGTAAACAAAATATTCTCGTTGCCACTTGTTTCTACAGTACGTGGCTCGAAGCTCTACCATGTGGGGAAGTGACGTCTACCGTCGTCATTAAATGGCTCAGACACGTGTTTGCACGGTTCGGTCTGCCAGAGAAAATTGTGACAGATAACAGTCTTCAATTTAGAAGCAAGGAGCTTCGCCAATTCCTTCGTATGAACGACATCAAGCACTCAAGGACAGTTCCGTATAACCCAACAGCGAATGGCATGGTGGAACACTTGAACCGAACACTGAAGGAGACTATACCAACCGGGCAACAGGAGGGTACCTCGTGGGACGACGCACTACTCATTGACTTAAGCACCTACCGAACTGTTCTTCACTCAGCAAGCTGATGCTGGGTAGACAGATCCGCACAAAGTTGAATACGGTGATTCCACCTGCGAATACAAACAAATCAGATGAGATCCAAAGAAGATTTACTACACAGTCGTGAAACCACAAGGTTGGCCAGTATGTAAGAGTTTTCCGACCGTTCAGAGGGAAGGGTGAGCACCAGCTAACAGCTCCCACGAAGACTGAGGGTGTATACAGACCAGGAACTTACAAATTGTCAAATGGATCAATGGTAAATGCGAGACGACTCGATGCGTCCCTAACGAAAGTCTGACCTCCAAAATCTCTCCCATCTCACGATAGAGAGGGCATCACCGACGTGGACTTTTCGGGAGGCCCAGTTGGAAGATCAGGAAGAGTGCGGTTTTCAGTCGATAGGTACCAGTCTAGTGTTTAGAATTACAGGAAATAACCCACATCCCGAACATACTACATTTTTATAGACCTAACATTCATAACTTGAACCGAATTTATGACCTATCGACTGTTTCCATTCGTTCCACCCTTTTTAGAAAAAGGAGGCTTGTTTCTCACCATACAATCGCTTATACCATAACTGGAGTTGCCTGTCATCCCTGTCTAAGTCCATGTTTGCACTTCCTCTTGTTTCACGTATTTTGTACACATTCTGAATGTTTTTCTCTAAAAAGGGGGGACGATATTGTGACGCTAATTCATGTGGCATTGACTTTCGTTTGTGATTCGTTCCAAACACATTCACCTTGCACTCGCACATGCGATGCCTGTCTGTATCACGCTCTGCTTCGCTCTTCTCTACCAATCACACGCAGCTAGCTCCATGTGTGACTAATATCGATTAATTGCTTTTGTCCGATTGACATGCTTACGCTATCGCCTGCAGAACGTTGAGTCTGAATACAAGTTGTGCCGTGCATATGTACATTTGTTCTGTTTACTGAATTTTGGACACAACATTTGGCGTCGCGGCTTAGAACCTGCTAAATGTCGGATCTTCTGCATTCACTTACTCCGTTCTGGAACGATGCTGCTAAAAAGTCATCTTCAGAATTGTGAAACTCATGAAAAACCACGTTATTGGATTCCATTTCTGTCCTTCCGGTATCGAACCCCAACGCTAAAATCACTGACGACGTCAATGTGAAACTACTACGTTTGCACATTGGTACTGAAGGCCGGCACCTATTTGATGCACTGAACCTTAAAAACAAAACTCTTGAAGATGTTCTCAGTGCCCTGGACAAATTTTCACAACTACACCAAGCATCAGGAGAGTCTGCCGAGGATTTTATTACACGGATTACACGTGCCGTGCGTCCTTGTGCCTACAATACCGTTTCCAGTAAGAAATTGGAGGAAGTATCGTAAATCCGGCAGCTGCGTGCTGGTACATCGGGATCTTGCGTTCGTAAGGCCTTGCTAGTGGAAGACGTCAGCACATTAACTTGGACCCGTGCATGTGACATTGCTAAATCAAGAATCGCAGCACGTGAGACCAACCGGATATTTCATGCTACGGAACTCAAAGGATAAATAACGTTGTTACGCCAATCCACAAATTTACGCAAGTCCCCGGAACCGACACGGTGTTATCGCTGTGGCAGCACTCAACATCGGGCAAACTCCAAGAACTGCCCGGCGTTTGCATCCCAGTGCCGCATTCGCGGTAAGTTGGATCATTTCACTAAGGTCTGTCGTTCACGCATTGTTTCCGAGACTGATGACTCATCGAATAATTCAGAGAATGTCATGCCCAGCGATGACTCTATATGCACTGTTAGTTCATAATCGTTCATACATTCTTCTTCATCTGCCGAGCCTCGATTACCTTCTGCCGATATTCGCACAGTGTATTTTGTTGTGTCGCATAGGATTACTCCTTTGCTCATGGAGTTTGATTCTGCATCACCCATCACTAATATCCCCAATGCTTTCTACACGAAACACTTCAAACATTTACCACTTCAACGGTCATCATACAGATTTGGCAGTTATTCTACTAATCCCGTTCCTATCCTAGGATTCGTTTCCGCTCGTCTCTTTTTGAAAGACACACTACAAAGGGATGTTGCGGTGTACGTTTCTAGTACCAATAACAAGCCACTTTTGGTAGAAACGCTGTGGTAGACCTGAAAGTATCTCCGTGTATAGATAGAATGAGCATTTCTGCCATACATACCGACGACTGATCTTAGGATGCTGAACAAGCAGATAGTTATTGAAAAGTTTCCTTTTCCCACTGCTAAAGAATTACTAGTTAAACCTTCTGGCGCTAAAGTGTTATCGAAGCTGGATTTGCGTATTGCATATTTCCACATGGCCTTCACCGAGGATTCCAAGCCACTGACAGCCTTTCTAACACAGGATGGCCTGTACCAAAACAGAGTGCTTCCAATGGGTCTAAGCCGCGCCCCTGCTGCCTGGCAAAAGTTTATCACATTAGCTATAGCCGACTTGCGGGGATGCATTACCTACATGGACGATATTTGCGTTTTTGGCTCCTCATCCGAAGATCACCATGACAATTTGTCTGCTCTACTTCAGCGACTGAATGATTTAGATTTACGTTTAAATACGGCAAAGTGTTTAGTTGCGGTACCTGGAATCGAGTTCCTTAGTTATGCAATATCAGTCAATGGGGTCCGCCTGAAAGCTGATAACGTCCAAGCGATATTCAACTGTTCAAAACCACAAACTCCTGATCAAGTAAAACATTTTCTGGGTTAATGTTCCTACTATATTTGTCATCTCAAGAATTTCTCAACAGTTTCGGAACCCCTCATGAGGCTTACGAAATTAAATCAAGAGTTTTTATGGGGACCGGAGCAACAAGATGTCTTCAATCCGATTTGTTCCATAATATCTACTGCACCAACGATAGCGATCTTCGACGAGCACCTCGGGACAGTTGTATCAACTGACGCCTCAGACGTCGGCCTGAGGACTGTATTATCCCAGATTCACAATGGTCACGAGAGGGTAGTTGCGTTTGCGTCACGATCTTTGTCCCCAAATGAAAGGAGGTATTCCACAGGCGAGAAAGAAGCTCTTGCTTGTGTGTGGGCTGTTGAAAAATGGCATTTGTACTTGTTTGGGCGATCATTTACGTTGTGCACGGATCATTCAGCGCTTACTAGTCTCCTGAGTCATGGCAACAAAGGTCACAGGCCACTTCGAATCAGTCGTTGGTACACTCGCCTTATCAACCATGACTTCGAAATACAGTTCACTCCGGGGTCCCGATATCAAGTGGCTGATGCACACTCACGACTTCCATTGAGCGCGTCAGATGGCAATGAGGATATCGAAGAGACCAAAATTATATTCGCTTTAGAAGGCCGCCAATGTGGTGCAATAACCAGTAGCTTATTGAAGTAACATTTAGAAACAGATCCAACACTGGCCCAAGTAATCCGATTCTTAGGGTCTTCATTGCCGGAAAGACGGTCAATTTCTCCACACATTCTTCCTTATTTCACTCACCGCGATGAACTGTCCGTCGTTGACAACTGTGTGCTACGCGGAGACCGATACTTTATTCCTCGCAGTTTGATCTCAACCGTCATCTGGTGCGCCCATGAGGGGCATCCGGGGATTGTCCGTACCAAAGCGCGAGTTCGAGAGTTTTATTGGTGGCCTGGACTAAACACCTCGGTTGAAGCTGCCGCTAGAGATTGTTCGGCATGTCAGCATTCCGATAAAACTGCCAAACCGATCTTTGAACCAGTACAGCCGATTGTATGTTTCTTGTGTCCATGAGCCAAAGTGGCTATTGACATCATGGGTCCGTTCGAGAAAGCTCCATTGGGTAAACAAAATATTCTCGTTGCCACTTGTTTCTACAGTACGTGGCTCGAAGCTCTACCATGTGGGGAAGTGACGTCTACCGTCGTCATTAAATGGCTCAGACACGTGTTTGCACGGTTCGGTCTGCCAGAGAAAATTGTGACAGATAACAGTCTTCAATTTAGAAGCAAGGAGCTTCGCCAATTCCTTCGTATGAACGACATCAAGCACTCAAGGACAGTTCCGTATAACCCAACAGCGAATGGCATGGTGGAACACTTGAACCGAACACTGAAGGAGACTATACCAACCGGGCAACAGGAGGGTACCTCGTGGGACGACGCACTACTCATTGACTTAAGCACCTACCGAACTGTTCTTCACTCAGCAAGCTGATGCTGGGTAGACAGATCCGCACAAAGTTGAATACGGTGATTCCACCTGCGAATACAAACAAATCAGATGAGATCCAAAGAAGATTTACTACACAGTCGTGAAACCACAAGGTTGGCCAGTATGTAAGAGTTTTCCGACCGTTCAGAGGGAAGGGTGAGCACCAGCTAACAGCTCCCACGAAGACTGAGGGTGTATACAGACCAGGAACTTACAAATTGTCAAATGGATCAATGGTAAATGCGAGACGACTCGATGCGTCCCTAACGAAAGTCTGACCTCCAAAATCTCTCCCATCTCACGATAGAGAGGGCATCACCGACGTGGACTTTTCGGGAGGCCCAGTTGGAAGATCAGGAAGAGTGCGGTTTTCAGTCGATAGGTACCAGTCTAGTGTTTAGAATTACAGGAAATAACCCACATCCCGAACATACTACATTTTTATAGACCTAACATTCATAACTTGAACCGAATTTATGACCTATCGACTGTTTCCATTCGTTCCACCCTTTTTAGAAAAAGGAGGCTTGTTTCTCACCATACAATCGCTTATACCATAACTGGAGTTGCCTGTCATCCCTGTCTAAGTCCATGTTTGCACTTCCTCTTGTTTCACGTATTTTGTACACATTCTGAATGTTTTTCTCTAAAAAGGGGGGACGATATTGTGACGCTAATTCATGTGGCATTGACTTTCGTTTGTGATTCGTTCCAAACACATTCACCTTGCACTCGCACATGCGATGCCTGTCTGTATCACGCTCTGCTTCGCTCTTCTCTACCAATCACACGCAGCTAGCTCCATGTGTGACTAATATCGATTAATTGCTTTTGTCCGATTGACATGCTTACGCTATCGCCTGCAGAACGTTGAGTCTGAATACAAGTTGTGCCGTGCATATGTACATTTGTTCTGTTTACTGAATTTTGGACACAACATTTGGCGTCGCGGCTTAGAACCTGCTAAATGTCGGATCTTCTGCATTCACTTACTCCGTTCTGGAACGATGCTGCTAAAAAGTCATCTTCAGAATTGTGAAACTCATGAAAAACCACGTTATTGGATTCCATTTCTGTCCTTCCGGTATCGAACCCCAACGCTAAAATCACTGACGACGTCAATGTGAAACTACTACGTTTGCACATTGGTACTGAAGGCCGGCACCTATTTGATGCACTGAACCTTAAAAACAAAACTCTTGAAGATGTTCTCAGTGCCCTGGACAAATTTTCACAACTACACCAAGCATCAGGAGAGTCTGCCGAGGATTTTATTACACGGATTACACGTGCCGTGCGTCCTTGTGCCTACAATACCATTTCCAGTAAGAAATTGGAGGAAGTATCGTAAATCCGGCAGCTGCGTGCTGGTACATCGGGATCTTGCGTTCGTAAGGCCTTGCTAGTGGAAGACGTCAGCACATTAACTTGGACCCGTGCATGTGACATTGCTAAATCAAGAATCGCAGCACGTGAGACCAACCGGATATTTCATGCTACGGAACTCAAAGGATAAATAACGTTGTTACGCCAATCCACAAATTTACGCAAGTCCCCGGAACCGACACGGTGTTATCACTGTGGCAGCACTCAACATCGGGCAAGCTCCAAGAACTGCCCGGCGTTTGCATCCCAGTGCCGCATTCGCGGTAAGTTGGATCATTTCACTAAGGTTTGTCGTTCACGCATTGTTTCCGAGACTGATGACTCATCGAATAATTCAGAGAATGTCATGCCCAGCGATGACTCTATATGCACTGTTAGTTCATAATCGTTCATACATTCTTCTTCATCTGCCGAGCCTCGATTACCTTCTGCCGATATTCGCACAGTGTATTTTGTTGTGTCGCATAGGATTACTCCTTTGCTCATGGAGTTTGATTCTGCATCACCCATCACTAATATCCCCAATGCTTTCTACACGAAACACTTCAAACATTTACCACTTCAACGGTCATCATACAGATTTGGCAGTTATTCTACTAATCCCGTTCCTATCCTAGGATTCGTTTCCGCTCGTCTCTTTTTGAAAGACACACTACAAAGGGATGTTGCGGTGTACGTTTCTAGTACCAATAACAAGCCACTTTTGGTAGAAACGCTGTGGTAGACCTGAAAGTATCTCCGTGTATAGATAGAATGAGCATTTCTGCCATACATACCGACGACTGATCTTAGGATGCTGAACAAGCAGATAGTTATTGAAAAGTTTCCTTTTCCCACTGCTAAAGAATTACTAGTTAAACGTTCTGGCGCTAAAGTGTTATCGAAGCTGGATTTGCGTATTGCATATTTCCACATGGCCTTCACCGAGGATTCCAAGCCACTGACAGCCTTTCTAACACAGGATGGCCTGTACCAAAACAGAGTGCTTCCAATGGGTCTAAGCCGCGCCCCTGCTGCCTGGCAAAAGTTTATCACATTAGCTATAGCCGACTTGCGGGGATGCATTACCTACATGGACGATATTTGCGTTTTTGGCTCCTCATCCGAAGATCACCATGACAATTTGTCTGCTCTACTTCAGCGACTGAATGATTTAGATTTACGTTTAAATACGGCAAAGTGTTTAGTTGCGGTACCTGGAATCGAGTTCCTTAGTTATGCAATATCAGTCAATGGGGTCCGCCTGAAAGCTGATAACGTCCAAGCGATATTCAACTGTTCAAAACCACAAACTCCTGATCAAGTAAAACATTTTCTGGGTTAATGTTCCTACTATATTTGTCATCTCAAGAATTTCTCAACAGTTTCGGAACCCCTCATGAGGCTTACGAAATTAAATCAAGAGTTTTTATGGGGACCGGAGCAACAAGATGTCTTCAATCCGATTTGTTCCATAATATCTACTGCACCAACGATAGCGATCTTCGACGAGCACCTCGGGACAGTTGTATCAACTGACGCCTCAGACGTCGGCCTGAGGACTGTATTATCCCAGATTCACAATGGTCACGAGAGGGTAGTTGCGTTTGCGTCACGATCTTTGTCCCCAAATGAAAGGAGGTATTCCACAGGCGAGAAAGAAGCTCTTGCTTGTGTGTGGGCTGTTGAAAAATGGCATTTGTACTTGTTTGGGCGATCATTTACGTTGTGCACGGATCATTCAGCGCTTACTAGTCTCCTGAGTCATGGCAACAAAGGTCACAGGCCACTTCGAATCAGTCGTTGGTACACTCGCCTTATCAACCATGACTTCGAAATACAGTTCACTCCGGGGTCCCGATATCAAGTGGCTGATGCACACTCACGACTTCCATTGAGCGCGTCAGATGGCAATGAGGATATCGAAGAGACCAAAATTATATTCGCTTTAGAAGGCCGCCAATGTGGTGCAATAACCAGAAGCTTATTGAAGTAACATTTAGAAACAGATCCAACACTGGCCCAAGTAATCCGATTCTTAGGGTCTTCATTGCCGGAAAGACGGTCAATTTCTCCACACATTCTTCCTTATTTCACTCACCGCGATGAACTGTCCGTCGTTGACAACTGTGTGCTACGCGGAGACCGATACTTTATTCCTCGCAGTTTGATCTCAACCGTCATCTGGTGCGCCCATGAGGGGCATCCGGGGATTGTCCGTACCAAAGCGCGAGTTCGAGAGTTTTATTGGTGGCCTGGACTAAACACCTCGGTTGAAGCTGCCGCTAGAGATTGTTCGGCATGTCAGCATTCCGATAAAACTGCCAAACTGATCTTTGAACCAGTACAGCCGATTGTATGTTTCATGTGTCCATGAGCCAAAGTGGCTATTGACATCATGGGTCCGTTCGAGAAAGCTCCATTGGGTAAACAAAATATTCTCGTTGCCACTTGTTTCTACAGTACGTGGCTCGAAGCTCTACCATGTGGGGAAGTGACGTCTACCGTCGTCATTAAATGGCTCAGACACGTGTTTGCACGGTTCGGTCTGCCAGAGAAAATTGTGACAGATAACAGTCTTCAATTTAGAAGCAAGGAGCTTCGCCAATTCCTTCGTATGAACGACATCAAGCACTCAAGGACAGTTCCGTATAACCCAACAGCGAATGGCATGGTGGAACACTTGAACCGAACACTGAAGGAGACTATACCAACCGGGCAACAGGAGGGTACCTCGTGGGACGACGCACTACTCATTGACTTAAGCACCTACCGAACTGTTCTTCACTCAGCAAGCTGATGCTGGGTAGACAGATCCGCACAAAGTTGAATACGGTGATTCCACCTGCGAATACAAACAAATCAGATGAGATCCAAAGAAGATTTACTACACAGTCGTGAAACCACAAGGTTGGCCAGTATGTAAGAGTTTTCCGACCGTTCAGAGGGAAGGGTGAGCACCAGCTAACAGCTCCCACGAAGACTGAGGGTGTATACAGACCAGGAACTTACAAATTGTCAAATGGATCAATGGTAAATGCGAGACGACTCGATGCGTCCCTAACGAAAGTCTGACCTCCAAAATCTCTCCCATCTCACGATAGAGAGGGCATCACCGACGTGGACTTTTCGGGAGGCCCAGTTGGAAGATCAGGAAGAGTGCGGTTTTCAGTCGATAGGTACCAGTCTAGTGTTTAGAATTACAGGAAATAACCCACATCCCGAACATACTACATTTTTATAGACCTAACATTCATAACTTGAACCGAATTTATGACCTATCGACTGTTTCCATTCGTTCCACCCTTTTTAGAAAAAGGAGGCTTGTTTCTCACCATACAATCGCTTATACCATAACTGGAGTTGCCTGTCATCCCTGTCTAAGTCCATGTTTGCACTTCCTCTTGTTTCACGTATTTTGTACACATTCTGAATGTTTTTCTCTAAAAAGGGGGGACGATATTGTGACGCTAATTCATGTGGCATTGACTTTCGTTTGTGATTCGTTCCAAACACATTCACCTTGCACTCGCACATGCGATGCCTGTCTGTATCACGCTCTGCTTCGCTCTTCTCTACCAATCACACGCAGCTAGCTCCATGTGTGACTAATATCGATTAATTGCTTTTGTCCGATTGACATGCTTACGCTATCGCCTGCAGAACGTTGAGTCTGAATACAAGTTGTGCCGTGCATATGTACATTTGTTCTGTTTACTGAATTTTGGACACAACATTTGGCGTCGCGGCTTAGAACCTGCTAAATGTCGGATCTTCTGCATTCACTTACTCCGTTCTGGAACGATGCTGCTAAAAAGTCATCTTCAGAATTGTGAAACTCATGAAAAACCACGTTATTGGATTCCATTTCTGTCCTTCCGGTATCGAACCCCAACGCTAAAATCACTGACGACGTCAATGTGAAACTACTACGTTTGCACATTGGTACTGAAGGCCGGCACCTATTTGATGCACTGAACCTTAAAAACAAAACTCTTGAAGATGTTCTCAGTGCCCTGGACAAATTTTCACAACTACACCAAGCATCAGGAGAGTCTGCCGAGGATTTTATTACACGGATTACACGTGCCGTGCGTCCTTGTGCCTACAATACCATTTCCAGTAAGAAATTGGAGGAAGTATCGTAAATCCGGCAGCTGCGTGCTGGTACATCGGGATCTTGCGTTCGTAAGGCCTTGCTAGTGGAAGACGTCAGCACATTAACTTGGACCCGTGCATGTGACATTGCTAAATCAAGAATCGCAGCACGTGAGACCAACCGGATATTTCATGCTACGGAACTCAAAGGATAAATAACGTTGTTACGCCAATCCACAAATTTACGCAAGTCCCCGGAACCGACACGGTGTTATCGCTGTGGCAGCACTCAACATCGGGCAAGCTCCAAGAACTGCCCGGCGTTTGCATCCCAGTGCCGCATTCGCGGTAAGTTGGATCATTTCACTAAGGTCTGTCGTTCACGCATTGTTTCCGAGACTGATGACTCATCGAATAATTCAGAGAATGTCATGCCCAGCGATGACTCTATATGCACTGTTAGTTCATAATCGTTCATACATTCTTCTTCATCTGCCGAGCCTCGATTACCTTCTGCCGATATTCGCACAGTGTATTTTGTTGTGTCGCATAGGATTACTCCTTTGCTCATGGAGTTTGATTCTGCATCACCCATCACTAATATCCCCAATGCTTTCTACACGAAACACTTCAAACATTTACCACTTCAACGGTCATCATACAGATTTGGCAGTTATTCTACTAATCCCGTTCCTATCCTAGGATTCGTTTCCGCTCGTCTCTTTTTGAAAGACACACTACAAAGGGATGTTGCGGTGTACGTTTCTAGTACCAATAACAAGCCACTTTTGGTAGAAACGCTGTGGTAGACCTGAAAGTATCTCCGTGTATAGATAGAATGAGCATTTCTGCCATACATACCGACGACTGATCTTAGGATGCTGAACAAGCAGATAGTTATTGAAAAGTTTCCTTTTCCCACTGCTAAAGAATTACTAGTTAAACCTTCTGGCGCTAAAGTGTTATCGAAGCTGGATTTGCGTATTGCATATTTCCACATGGCCTTCACCGAGGATTCCAAGCCACTGACAGCCTTTCTAACACAGGATGGCCTGTACCAAAACAGAGTGCTTCCAATGGGTCTAAGCCGCGCCCCTGCTGCCTGGCAAAAGTTTATCACATTAGCTATAGCCGACTTGCGGGGATGCATTACCTACATGGACGATATTTGCGTTTTTGGCTCCTCATCCGAAGATCACCATGACAATTTGTCTGCTCTACTTCAGCGACTGAATGATTTAGATTTACGTTTAAATACGGCAAAGTGTTTAGTTGCGGTACCTGGAATCGAGTTCCTTAGTTATGCAATATCAGTCAATGGGGTCCGCCTGAAAGCTGATAACGTCCAAGCGATATTCAACTGTTCAAAACCACAAACTCCTGATCAAGTAAAACATTTTCTGGGTTAATGTTCCTACTATATTTGTCATCTCAAGAATTTCTCAACAGTTTCGGAACCCCTCATGAGGCTTACGAAATTAAATCAAGAGTTTTTATGGGGACCGGAGCAACAAGATGTCTTCAATCCGATTTGTTCCATAATATCTACTGCACCAACGATAGCGATCTTCGACGAGCACCTCGGGACAGTTGTATCAACTGACGCCTCAGACGTCGGCCTGAGGACTGTATTATCCCAGATTCACAATGGTCACGAGAGGGTAGTTGCGTTTGCGTCACGATCTTTGTCCCCAAATGAAAGGAGGTATTCCACAGGCGAGAAAGAAGCTCTTGCTTGTGTGTGGGCTGTTGAAAAATGGCATTTGTACTTGTTTGGGCGATCATTTACGTTGTGCACGGATCATTCAGCGCTTACTAGTCTCCTGAGTCATGGCAACAAAGGTCACAGGCCACTTCGAATCAGTCGTTGGTACACTCGCCTTATCAACCATGACTTCGAAATACAGTTCACTCCGGGGTCCCGATATCAAGTGGCTGATGCACACTCACGACTTCCATTGAGCGCGTCAGATGGCAATGAGGATATCGAAGAGACCAAAATTATATTCGCTTTAGAAGGCCGCCAATGTGGTGCAATAACCAGAAGCTTATTGAAGTAACATTTAGAAACAGATCCAACACTGGCCCAAGTAATCCGATTCTTAGGGTCTTCATTGCCGGAAAGACGGTCAATTTCTCCACACATTCTTCCTTATTTCACTCACCGCGATGAACTGTCCGTCGTTGACAACTGTGTGCTACGCGGAGACCGATACTTTATTCCTCGCAGTTTGATCTCAACCGTCATCTGGTGCGCCCATGAGGGGCATCCGGGGATTGTCCGTACCAAAGCGCGAGTTCGAGAGTTTTATTGGTGGCCTGGACTAAACACCTCGGTTGAAGCTGCCGCTAGAGATTGTTCGGCATGTCAGCATTCCGATAAAACTGCCAAACTGATCTTTGAACCAGTACAGCCGATTGTATGTTTCATGTGTCCATGAGCCAAAGTGGCTATTGACATCATGGGTCCGTTCGAGAAAGCTCCATTGGGTAAACAAAATATTCTCCTTGCCACTTGTTTCTACAGTACGTGGCTCGAAGCTCTACCATGTGGGGAAGTGACGTCTACCGTCGTCATTAAATGGCTCAGACACGTGTTTGCACGGTTCGGTCTGCCAGAGAAAATTGTGACAGATAACAGTCTTCAATTTAGAAGCAAGGAGCTTCGCCAATTCCTTCGTATGAACGACATCAAGCACTCAAGGACAGTTCCGTATAACCCAACAGCGAATGGCATGGTGGAACACTTGAACCGAACACTGAAGGAGACTATACCAACCGGGCAACAGGAGGGTACCTCGTGGGACGACGCACTACTCATTGACTTAAGCACCTACCGAACTGTTCTTCACTCAGCAAGCTGATGCTGGGTAGACAGATCCGCACAAAGTTGAATACGGTGATTCCACCTGCGAATACAAACAAATCAGATGAGATCCAAAGAAGATTTACTACACAGTCGTGAAACCACAAGGTTGGCCAGTATGTAAGAGTTTTCCGACCGTTCAGAGGGAAGGGTGAGCACCAGATAACAGCTCCCACGAAGACTGAGGGTGTATACAGACCAGGAACTTACAAATTGTCAAATGGATCAATGGTAAATGCGAGACGACTCGATGCGTCCCTAACGAAAGTCTGACCTCCAAAATCTCTCCCATCTCACGATAGAGAGGGCATCACCGACGTGGACTTTTCGGGAGGCCCAGTTGGAAGATCAGGAAGAGTGCGGTTTTCAGTCGATAGGTACCAGTCTAGTGTTTAGAATTACAGGAAATAACCCACATCCCGAACATACTACATTTTTATAGACCTAACATTCATAACTTGAACCGAATTTATGACCTATCGACTGTTTCCATTCGTTCCACCCTTTTTAGAAAAAGGAGGCTTGTTTCTCACCATACAATCGCTTATACCATAACTGGAGTTGCCTGTCATCCCTGTCTAAGTCCATGTTTGCACTTCCTCTTGTTTCACGTATTTTGTACACATTCTGAATGTTTTTCTCTAAAAAGGGGGGACGATATTGTGACGCTAATTCATGTGGCATTGACTTTCGTTTGTGATTCGTTCCAAACACATTCACCTTGCACTCGCACATGCGATGCCTGTCTGTATCACGCTCTGCTTCGCTCTTCTCTACCAATCACACGCAGCTAGCTCCATGTGTGACTAATATCGATTAATTGCTTTTGTCCGATTGACATGCTTACGCTATCGCCTGCAGAACGTTGAGTCTGAATACAAGTTGTGCCGTGCATATGTACATTTGTTCTGTTTACTGAATTTTGGACACAACATTTGGCGTCGCGGCTTAGAACCTGCTAAATGTCGGATCTTCTGCATTCACTTACTCCGTTCTGGAACGATGCTGCTAAAAAGTCATCTTCAGAATTGTGAAACTCATGAAAAACCACGTTATTGGATTCCATTTCTGTCCTTCCGGTATCGAACCCCAACGCTAAAATCACTGACGACGTCAATGTGAAACTACTACGTTTGCACATTGGTACTGAAGGCCGGCACCTATTTGATGCACTGAACCTTAAAAACAAAACTCTTGAAGATGTTCTCAGTGCCCTGGACAAATTTTCACAACTACACCAAGCATCAGGAGAGTCTGCCGAGGATTTTATTACACGGATTACACGTGCCGTGCGTCCTTGTGCCTACAATACCATTTCCAGTAAGAAATTGGAGGAAGTATCGTAAATCCGGCAGCTGCGTGCTGGTACATCGGGATCTTGCGTTCGTAAGGCCTTGCTAGTGGAAGACGTCAGCACATTAACTTGGACCCGTGCATGTGACATTGCTAAATCAAGAATCGCAGCACGTGAGACCAACCGGATATTTCATGCTACGGAACTCAAAGGATAAATAACGTTGTTACGCCAATCCACAAATTTACGCAAGTCCCCGGAACCGACACGGTGTTATCGCTGTGGCAGCACTCAACATCGGGCAAGCTCCAAGAACTGCCCGGCGTTTGCATCCCAGTGCCGCATTCGCGGTAAGTTGGATCATTTCACTAAGGTCTGTCGTTCACGCATTGTTTCCGAGACTGATGACTCATCGAATAATTCAGAGAATGTCATGCCCAGCGATGACTCTATATGCACTGTTAGTTCATAATCGTTCATACATTCTTCTTCATCTGCCGAGCCTCGATTACCTTCTGCCGATATTCGCACAGTGTATTTTGTTGTGTCGCATAGGATTACTCCTTTGCTCATGGAGTTTGATTCTGCATCACCCATCACTAATATCCCCAATGCTTTCTACACGAAACACTTCAAACATTTACCACTTCAACGGTCATCATACAGATTTGGCAGTTATTCTACTAATCCCGTTCCTATCCTAGGATTCGTTTCCGCTCGTCTCTTTTTGAAAGACACACTACAAAGGGATGTTGCGGTGTACGTTTCTAGTACCAATAACAAGCCACTTTTGGTAGAAACGCTGTGGTAGACCTGAAAGTATCTCCGTGTATAGATAGAATGAGCATTTCTGCCATACATACCGACGACTGATCTTAGGATGCTGAACAAGCAGATAGTTATTGAAAAGTTTCCTTTTCCCACTGCTAAAGAATTACTAGTTAAACCTTCTGGCGCTAAAGTGTTATCGAAGCTGGATTTGCGTATTGCATATTTCCACATGGCCTTCACCGAGGATTCCAAGCCACTGACAGCCTTTCTAACACAGGATGGCCTGTACCAAAACAGAGTGCTTCCAATGGGTCTAAGCCGCGCCCCTGCTGCCTGGCAAAAGTTTATCACATTAGCTATAGCCGACTTGCGGGGATGCATTACCTACATGGACGATATTTGCGTTTTTGGCTCCTCATCCGAAGATCACCATGACAATTTGTCTGCTCTACTTCAGCGACTGAATGATTTAGATTTACGTTTAAATACGGCAAAGTGTTTAGTTGCGGTACCTGGAATCGAGTTCCTTAGTTATGCAATATCAGTCAATGGGGTCCGCCTGAAAGCTGATAACGTCCAAGCGATATTCAACTGTTCAAAACCACAAACTCCTGATCAAGTAAAACATTTTCTGGGTTAATGTTCCTACTATATTTGTCATCTCAAGAATTTCTCAACAGTTTCGGAACCCCTCATGAGGCTTACGAAATTAAATCAAGAGTTTTTATGGGGACCGGAGCAACAAGATGTCTTCAATCCGATTTGTTCCATAATATCTACTGCACCAACGATAGCGATCTTCGACGAGCACCTCGGGACAGTTGTATCAACTGACGCCTCAGACGTCGGCCTGAGGACTGTATTATCCCAGATTCACAATGGTCACGAGAGGGTAGTTGCGTTTGCGTCACGATCTTTGTCCCCAAATGAAAGGAGGTATTCCACAGGCGAGAAAGAAGCTCTTGCTTGTGTGTGGGCTGTTGAAAAATGGCATTTGTACTTGTTTGGGCGATCATTTACGTTGTGCACGGATCATTCAGCGCTTACTAGTCTCCTGAGTCATGGCAACAAAGGTCACAGGCCACTTCGAATCAGTCGTTGGTACACTCGCCTTATCAACCATGACTTCGAAATACAGTTCACTCCGGGGTCCCGATATCAAGTGGCTGATGCACACTCACGACTTCCATTGAGCGCGTCAGATGGCAATGAGGATATCGAAGAGACCAAAATTATATCCGCTTTAGAAGGCCGCCAATGTGGTGCAATAACCAGAAGCTTATTGAAGTAACATTTAGAAACAGATCCAACACTGGCCCAAGTAATCCGATTCTTAGGGTCTTCATTGCCGGAAAGACGGTCAATTTCTCCACACATTCTTCCTTATTTCACTCACCGCGATGAACTGTCCGTCGTTGACAACTGTGTGCTACGCGGAGACCGATACTTTATTCCTCGCAGTTTGATCTCAACCGTCATCTGGTGCGCCCATGAGGGGCATCCGGGGATTGTCCGTACCAAAGCGCGAGTTCGAGAGTTTTATTGGTGGCCTGGACTAAACACCTCGGTTGAAGCTGCCGCTAGAGATTGTTCGGCATGTCAGCATTCCGATAAAACTGCCAAACCGATCTTTGAACCAGTACAGCCGATTGTATGTTTCATGTGTCCATGAGCCAAAGTGGCTATTGACATCATGGGTCCGTTCGAGAAAGCTCCATTGGGTAAACAAAATATTCTCGTTGCCACTTGTTTCTACAGTACGTGGCTCGAAGCTCTACCATGTGGGGAAGTGACGTCTACCGTCGTCATTAAATGGCTCAGACACGTGTTTGCACGGTTCGGTCTGCCAGAGAAAATTGTGACAGATAACAGTCTTCAATTTAGAAGCAAGGAGCTTCGCCAATTCCTTCGTATGAACGACATCAAGCACTCAAGGACAGTTCCGTATAACCCAACAGCGAATGGCATGGTGGAACACTTGAACCGAACACTGAAGGAGACTATACCAACCGGGCAACAGGAGGGTACCTCGTGGGACGACGCACTACTCATTGACTTAAGCACCTACCGAACTGTTCTTCACTCAGCAAGCTGATGCTGGGTAGACAGATCCGCACAAAGTTGAATACGGTGATTCCACCTGCGAATACAAACAAATCAGATGAGATCCAAAGAAGATTTACTACACAGTCGTGAAACCACAAGGTTGGCCAGTATGTAAGAGTTTTCCGACCGTTCAGAGGGAAGGGTGAGCACCAGATAACAGCTCCCACGAAGACTGAGGGTGTATACAGACCAGGAACTTACAAATTGTCAAATGGATCAATGGTAAATGCGAGACGACTCGATGCGTCCCTAACGAAAGTCTGACCTCCAAAATCTCTCCCATCTCACGATAGAGAGGGCATCACCGACGTGGACTTTTCGGGAGGCCCAGTTGGAAGATCAGGAAGAGTGCGGTTTTCAGTCGATAGGTACCAGTCTAGTGTTTAGAATTACAGGAAATAACCCACATCCCGAACATACTACATTTTTATAGACCTAACATTCATAACTTGAACCGAATTTATGACCTATCGACTGTTTCCATTCGTTCCACCCTTTTTAGAAAAAGGAGGCTTGTTTCTCACCATACAATCGCTTATACCATAACTGGAGTTGCCTGTCATCCCTGTCTAAGTCCATGTTTGCACTTCCTCTTGTTTCACGTATTTTGTACACATTCTGAATGTTTTTCTCTAAAAAGGGGGGACGATATTGTGACGCTAATTCATGTGGCATTGACTTTCGTTTGTGATTCGTTCCAAACACATTCACCTTGCACTCGCACATGCGATGCCTGTCTGTATCACGCTCTGCTTCGCTCTTCTCTACCAATCACACGCAGCTAGCTCCATGTGTGACTAATATCGATTAATTGCTTTTGTCCGATTGACATGCTTACGCTATCGCCTGCAGAACGTTGAGTCTGAATACAAGTTGTGCCGTGCATATGTACATTTGTTCTGTTTACTGAATTTTGGACACAACATTTGGCGTCGCGGCTTAGAACCTGCTAAATGTCGGATCTTCTGCATTCACCTACTCCGTTCTGGAACGATGCTGCTAAAAAGTCATCTTCAGAATTGTGAAACTCATGAAAAACCACGTTATTGGATTCCATTTCTGTCCTTCCGGTATCGAACCCCAACGCTAAAATCACTGACGACGTCAATGTGAAACTACTACGTTTGCACATTGGTACTGAAGGCCGGCACCTATTTGATGCACTGAACCTTAAAAACAAAACTCTTGAAGATGTTCTCAGTGCCCTGGACAAATTTTCACAACTACACCAAGCATCAGGAGAGTCTGCCGAGGATTTTATTACACGGATTACACGTGCCGTGCGTCCTTGTGCCTACAATACCATTTCCAGTAAGAAATTGGAGGAAGTATCGTAAATCCAGCAGCTGCGTGCTGGTACATCGGGATCTTGCGTTCGTAAGGCCTTGCTAGTGGAAGACGTCAGCACATTAACTTGGACCCGTGCATGTGACATTGCTAAATCAAGAATCGCAGCACGTGAGACCAACCGGATATTTCATGCTACGGAACTCAAAGGATAAATAACGTTGTTACGCCAATCCACAAATTTACGCAAGTCCCCGGAACCGACACGGTGTTATCGCTGTGGCAGCACTCAACATCGGGCAAGCTCCAAGAACTGCCCGGCGTTTGCATCCCAGTGCCGCATTCGCGGTAAGTTGGATCATTTCACTAAGGTCTGTCGTTCACGCATTGTTTCCGAGACTGATGACTCATCGAATAATTCAGAGAATGTCATGCCCAGCGATGACTCTATATGCACTGTTAGTTCATAATCGTTCATACATTCTTCTTCATCTGCCGAGCCTCGATTACCTTCTGCCGATATTCGCACAGTGTATTTTGTTGTGTCGCATAGGATTACTCCTTTGCTCATGGAGTTTGATTCTGCATCACCCATCACTAATATCCCCAATGCTTTCTACACGAAACACTTCAAACATTTACCACTTCAACGGTCATCATACAGATTTGGCAGTTATTCTACTAATCCCGTTCCTATCCTAGGATTCGTTTCCGCTCGTCTCTTTTTGAAAGACACACTACAAAGGGATGTTGCGGTGTACGTTTCTAGTACCAATAACAAGCCACTTTTGGTAGAAACGCTGTGGTAGACCTGAAAGTATCTCCGTGTATAGATAGAATGAGCATTTCTGCCATACATACCGACGACTGATCTTAGGATGCTGAACAAGCAGATAGTTATTGAAAAGTTTCCTTTTCCCACTGCTAAAGAATTACTAGTTAAACCTTCTGGCGCTAAAGTGTTATCGAAGCTGGATTTGCGTATTGCATATTTCCACATGGCCTTCACCGAGGATTCCAAGCCACTGACAGCCTTTCTAACACAGGATGGCCTGTACCAAAACAGAGTGCTTCCAATGGGTCTAAGCCGCGCCCCTGCTGCCTGGCAAAAGTTTATCACATTAGCTATAGCCGACTTGCGGGGATGCATTACCTACATGGACGATATTTGCGTTTTTGGCTCCTCATCCGAAGATCACCATGACAATTTGTCTGCTCTACTTCAGCGACTGAATGATTTAGATTTACGTTTAAATACGGCAAAGTGTTTAGTTGCGGTACCTGGAATCGAGTTCCTTAGTTATGCAATATCAGTCAATGGGGTCCGCCTGAAAGCTGATAACGTCCAAGCGATATTCAACTGTTCAAAACCACAAACTCCTGATCAAGTAAAACATTTTCTGGGTTAATGTTCCTACTATATTTGTCATCTCAAGAATTTCTCAACAGTTTCGGAACCCCTCATGAGGCTTACGAAATTAAATCAAGAGTTTTTATGGGGACCGGAGCAACAAGATGTCTTCAATCCGATTTGTTCCATAATATCTACTGCACCAACGATAGCGATCTTCGACGAGCACCTCGGGACAGTTGTATCAACTGACGCCTCAGACGTCGGCCTGAGGACTGTATTATCCCAGATTCACAATGGTCACGAGAGGGTAGTTGCGTTTGCGTCACGATCTTTGTCCCCAAATGAAAGGAGGTATTCCACAGGCGAGAAAGAAGCTCTTGCTTGTGTGTGGGCTGTTGAAAAATGGCATTTGTACTTGTTTGGGCGATCATTTACGTTGTGCACGGATCATTCAGCGCTTACTAGTCTCCTGAGTCATGGCAACAAAGGTCACAGGCCACTTCGAATCAGTCGTTGGTACACTCGCCTTATCAACCATGACTTCGAAATACAGTTCACTCCGGGGTCCCGATATCAAGTGGCTGATGCACACTCACGACTTCCATTGAGCGCGTCAGATGGCAATGAGGATATCGAAGAGACCAAAATTATATCCGCTTTAGAAGGCCGCCAATGTGGTGCAATAACCAGAAGCTTATTGAAGTAACATTTAGAAACAGATCCAACACTGGCCCAAGTAATCCGATTCTTAGGGTCTTCATTGCCGGAAAGACGGTCAATTTCTCCACACATTCTTCCTTATTTCACTCACCGCGATGAACTGTCCGTCGTTGACAACTGTGTGCTACGCGGAGACCGATACTTTATTCCTCGCAGTTTGATCTCAACCGTCATCTGGTGCGCCCATGAGGGGCATCCGGGGATTGTCCGTACCAAAGCGCGAGTTCGAGAGTTTTATTGGTGGCCTGGACTAAACACCTCGGTTGAAGCTGCCGCTAGAGATTGTTCGGCATGTCAGCATTCCGATAAAACTGCCAAACCGATCTTTGAACCAGTACAGCCGATTGTATGTTTCATGTGTCCATGAGCCAAAGTGGCTATTGACATCATGGGTCCGTTCGAGAAAGCTCCATTGGGTAAACAAAATATTCTCGTTGCCACTTGTTTCTACAGTACGTGGCTCGAAGCTCTACCATGTGGGGAAGTGACGTCTACCGTCGTCATTAAATGGCTCAGACACGTGTTTGCACGGTTCGGTCTGCCAGAGAAAATTGTGACAGATAACAGTCTTCAATTTAGAAGCAAGGAGCTTCGCCAATTCCTTCGTATGAACGACATCAAGCACTCAAGGACAGTTCCGTATAACCCAACAGCGAATGGCATGGTGGAACACTTGAACCGAACACTGAAGGAGACTATACCAACCGGGCAACAGGAGGGTACCTCGTGGGACGACGCACTACTCATTGACTTAAGCACCTACCGAACTGTTCTTCACTCAGCAAGCTGATGCTGGGTAGACAGATCCGCACAAAGTTGAATACGGTGATTCCACCTGCGAATACAAACAAATCAGATGAGATCCAAAGAAGATTTACTACACAGTCGTGAAACCACAAGGTTGGCCAGTATGTAAGAGTTTTCCGACCGTTCAGAGGGAAGGGTGAGCACCAGCTAACAGCTCCCACGAAGACTGAGGGTGTATACAGACCAGGAACTTACAAATTGTCAAATGGATCAATGGTAAATGCGAGACGACTCGATGCGTCCCTAACGAAAGTCTGACCTCCAAAATCTCTCCCATCTCACGATAGAGAGGGCATCACCGACGTGGACTTTTCGGGAGGCCCAGTTGGAAGATCAGGAAGAGTGCGGTTTTCAGTCGATAGGTACCAGTCTAGTGTTTAGAATTACAGGAAATAACCCACATCCCGAACATACTACATTTTTATAGACCTAACATTCATAACTTGAACCGAATTTATGACCTATCGACTGTTTCCATTCGTTCCACCCTTTTTAGAAAAAGGAGGCTTGTTTCTCACCATACAATCGCTCATACCATAACTGGAGTTGCCTGTCATCCCTGTCTAAGTCCATGTTTGCACTTCCTCTTGTTTCACGTATTTTGTACACATTCTGAATGTTTTTCTCTAAAAAGGGGGGACGATATTGTGACGCTAATTCATGTGGCATTGACTTTCGTTTGTGATTCGTTCCAAACACATTCACCTTGCACTCGCACATGCGATGCCTGTCTGTATCACGCTCTGCTTCGCTCTTCTCTACCAATCACACGCAGCTAGCTCCATGTGTGACTAATATCGATTAATTGCTTTTGTCCGATTGACATGCTTACGCTATCGCCTGCAGAACGTTGAGTCTGAATACAAGTTGTGCCGTGCATATGTACATTTGTTCTGTTTACTGAATTTTGGACACAACATTTGGCGTCGCGGCTTAGAACCTGCTAAATGTCGGATCTTCTGCATTCACTTACTCCGTTCTGGAACGATGCTGCTAAAAAGTCATCTTCAGAATTGTGAAACTCATGAAAAACCACGTTATTGGATTCCATTTCTGTCCTTCCGGTATCGAACCCCAACGCTGAAATCACTGACGACGTCAATGTGAAACTACTACGTTTGCACATTGGTACTGAAGGCCGGCACCTATTTGATGCACTGAACCTTAAAAACAAAACTCTTGAAGATGTTCTCAGTGCCCTGGACAAATTTTCACAACTACACCAAGCATCAGGAGAGTCTGTCGAGGATTTTATTACACGGATTACACGTGCCGTGCGTCCTTGTGCCTACAGTACCATTTCCAGTAAGAAATTGGAGGAAGTATCGTAAATCCGGCAGCTGCGTGCTGGTACATCGGGATCTTGCGTTCGTAAGGCCTTGCTAGTGGAAGACGTCAGCACATTAACTTGGACCCGTGCATGTGACATTGCTAAATCAAGAATCGCAGCACGTGAGACCAACCGGATATTTCATGCTACGGAACTCAAAGGATAAATAACGTTGTTACGCCAATCCACAAATTTACGCAAGTCCCCGGAACCGACACGGTGTTATCGCTGTGGCAGCACTCAACATCGGGCAAGCTCCAAGAACTGCCCGGCGTTTGCATCCCAGTGCCGCATTCGCGGTAAGTTGGATCATTTCACTAAGGTCTGTCGTTCACGCATTGTTTCCGAGACTGATGACTCATCGAATAATTCAGAGAATGTCATGCCCAGCGATGACTCTATATGCACTGTTAGTTCATAATCGTTCATACATTCTTCTTCATCTGCCGAGCCTCGATTACCTTCTGCCGATATTCGCACAGTGTATTTTGTTGTGTCGCATAGGATTACTCCTTTGCTCATGGAGTTTGATTCTGCATCACCCATCACTAATATCCCCAATGCTTTCTACACGAAACACTTCAAACATTTACCACTTCAACGGTCATCATACAGATTTGGCAGTTATTCTACTAATCCCGTTCCTATCCTAGGATTCGTTTCCGCTCGTCTCTTTTTGAAAGACACACTACAAAGGGATGTTGCGGTGTACGTTTCTAGTACCAATAACAAGCCACTTTTGGTAGAAACGCTGTGGTAGACCTGAAAGTATCTCCGTGTATAGATAGAATGAGCATTTCTGCCATACATACCGACGACTGATCTTAGGATGCTGAACAAGCAGATAGTTATTGAAAAGTTTCCTTTTCCCACTGCTAAAGAATTACTAGTTAAACCTTCTGGCGCTAAAGTGTTATCGAAGCTGGATTTGCGTATTGCATATTTCCACATGGCCTTCACCGAGGATTCCAAGCCACTGACAGCCTTTCTAACACAGGATGGCCTGTACCAAAACAGAGTGCTTCCAATGGGTCTAAGCCGCGCCCCTGCTGCCTGGCAAAAGTTTATCACATTAGCTATAGCCGACTTGCGGGGATGCATTACCTACATGGACGATATTTGCGTTTTTGGCTCCTCATCCGAAGATCACCATGACAATTTGTCTGCTCTACTTCAGCGACTGAATGATTTAGATTTACGTTTAAATACGGCAAAGTGTTTAGTTGCGGTACCTGGAATCGAGTTCCTTAGTTATGCAATATCAGTCAATGGGGTCCGCCTGAAAGCTGATAACGTCCAAGCGATATTCAACTGTTCAAAACCACAAACTCCTGATCAAGTAAAACATTTTCTGGGTTAATGTTCCTACTATATTTGTCATCTCAAGAATTTCTCAACAGTTTCGGAACCCCTCATGAGGCTTACGAAATTAAATCAAGAGTTTTTATGGGGACCGGAGCAACAAGATGTCTTCAATCCGATTTGTTCCATAATATCTACTGCACCAACGATAGCGATCTTCGACGAGCACCTCGGGACAGTTGTATCAACTGACGCCTCAGACGTCGGCCTGAGGACTGTATTATCCCAGATTCACAATGGTCACGAGAGGGTAGTTGCGTTTGCGTCACGATCTTTGTCCCCAAATGAAAGGAGGTATTCCACAGGCGAGAAAGAAGCTCTTGCTTGTGTGTGGGCTGTTGAAAAATGGCATTTGTACTTGTTTGGGCGATCATTTACGTTGTGCACGGATCATTCAGCGCTTACTAGTCTCCTGAGTCATGGCAACAAAGGTCACAGGCCACTTCGAATCAGTCGTTGGTACACTCGCCTTATCAACCATGACTTCGAAATACAGTTCACTCCGGGGTCCCGATATCAAGTGGCTGATGCACACTCACGACTTCCATTGAGCGCGTCAGATGGCAATGAGGATATCGAAGAGACCAAAATTATATCCGCTTTAGAAGGCCGCCAATGTGGTGCAATAACCAGAAGCTTATTGAAGTAACATTTAGAAACAGATCCAACACTGGCCCAAGTAATCCGATTCTTAGGGTCTTCATTGCCGGAAAGACGGTCAATTTCTCCACACATTCTTCCTTATTTCACTCACCGCGATGAACTGTCCGTCGTTGACAACTGTGTGCTACGCGGAGACCGATACTTTATTCCTCGCAGTTTGATCTCAACCGTCATCTGGTGCGCCCATGAGGGGCATCCGGGGATTGTCCGTACCAAAGCGCGAGTTCGAGAGTTTTATTGGTGGCCTGGACTAAACACCTCGGTTGAAGCTGCCGCTAGAGATTGTTCGGCATGTCAGCATTCCGATAAAACTGCCAAACCGATCTTTGAACCAGTACAGCCGATTGTATGTTTCATGTGTCCATGAGCCAAAGTGGCTATTGACATCATGGGTCCGTTCGAGAAAGCTCCATTGGGTAAACAAAATATTCTCGTTGCCACTTGTTTCTACAGTACGTGGCTCGAAGCTCTACCATGTGGGGAAGTGACGTCTACCGTCGTCATTAAATGGCTCAGACACGTGTTTGCACGGTTCGGTCTGCCAGAGAAAATTGTGACAGATAACAGTCTTCAATTTAGAAGCAAGGAGCTTCGCCAATTCCTTCGTATGAACGACATCAAGCACTCAAGGACAGTTCCGTATAACCCAACAGCGAATGGCATGGTGGAACACTTGAACCGAACACTGAAGGAGACTATACCAACCGGGCAACAGGAGGGTACCTCGTGGGACGACGCACTACTCATTGACTTAAGCACCTACCGAACTGTTCTTCACTCAGCAAGCTGATGCTGGGT
The DNA here is from genome assembly GCA_948099385.1 of Fasciola hepatica. NCBI lineage: Eukaryota > Metazoa > Platyhelminthes > Trematoda > Plagiorchiida > Fasciolidae > Fasciola > Fasciola hepatica. Next base: position 413,620 of record CANUEZ040000151.1, read on the forward strand.
AGACAGATCCGCACAAAGTTGAATACGGTGATTCCACCTGCGAATACAAACAAATCAGATGAGATCCAAAGAAGATTTACTACACAGTCGTGAAACCACAAGGTTGGCCAGTATGTAAGAGTTTTCCGACCGTTCAGAGGGAAGGGTGAGCACCAGCTAACAGCTCCCACGAAGACTGAGGGTGTATACAGACCAGGAACTTACAAATTGTCAAATGGATCAATGGTAAATGCGAGACGACTCGATGCGTCCCTAACGAAAGTCTGACCTCCAAAATCTCTCCCATCTCACGATAGAGAGGGCATCACCGACGTGGACTTTTCGGGAGGCCCAGTTGGAAGATCAGGAAGAGTGCGGTTTTCAGTCGATAGGTACCAGTCTAGTGTTTAGAATTACAGGAAATAACCCACATCCCGAACATACTACATTTTTATAGACCTAACATTCATAACTTGAACCGAATTTATGACCTATCGACTGTTTCCATTCGTTCCACCCTTTTTAGAAAAAGGAGGCTTGTTTCTCACCATACAATCGCTCATACCATAACTGGAGTTGCCTGTCATCCCTGTCTAAGTCCATGTTTGCACTTCCTCTTGTTTCACGTATTTTGTACACATTCTGAATGTTTTTCTCTAAAAAGGGGGGACGATATTGTGACGCTAATTCATGTGGCATTGACTTTCGTTTGTGATTCGTTCCAAACACATTCACCTTGCACTCGCACATGCGATGCCTGTCTGTATCACGCTCTGCTTCGCTCTTCTCTACCAATCACACGCAGCTAGCTCCATGTGTGACTAATATCGATTAATTGCTTTTGTCCGATTGACATGCTTACGCTATCGCCTGCAGAACGTTGAGTCTGAATACAAGTTGTGCCGTGCATATGTACATTTGTTCTGTTTACTGAATTTTGGACACAACAGTACCTTAACGTGGTGATCGAGTTTGCATGCTACGATGACCTTGAGGGTTGGGCTCACTGGAGTGCCAAGCGCTACTCCAGGGTCTTCCACATTGGACCAGCCGCAGGCGAGTAGCCAGACAAAAAAGCAACGCAGCTTTGTTAGAAGGCGTGGCAGTTTTCCGCCTGGCAGCGAACTCCACACAAAAGGACATTGCAACGTGGCATGCGCGAATATGGCCCATCACTAAATAGGGCCATTAGCTCTTACCCAGCTATTCTGAGCTGGATAAAACTCATCAGGACGCGTTTGGCATCCCCGGCTGGCAGACCACCATCCAAAAGGAGAATGAACCGCTCATTGGGTTACCGGCTTCCAACACAAATGTCCTGTGTCCCGACAGGTAGCACCTGATTGCGCAAGAACTGGAGTTGCTACCTCGAACAAAAAGCCGAGTGACGCTTTGGACGCAATTTTGTACCTAATTTCCGAGACTTTTCATGAACGGTACCTCCAAACACTGCACATAGGCAGGTGTTCTTAGAGACATACATGAAGCCGGCCTATCCTGTCGCAAGAGCTAGCGGAGCAAAAATAATGTAAAGTACTGACGTTACCAGATGAAACCGGATTCTTGTTTAGCACATTGGGAATTCACAAACAAGGCATGGCAATTACCGTCGTCTGTCTCATAAGCGACCGCAGAACACGCTGGAATTAGAACTCAACCATGAGAACCGGCAAATTTTTAGTGCTCCGGATATCGGGTAGTAGCTAGATCCCGAGAATGGCCTAAGGGACGGGCAACATGCCAAAAGTTCAAACGGTTGCCAAAAGACGATAAAATTCAGTGGGATAGGTGAAGGACGATTTGTATTGGAATGATGTCAACCATGTTTACGTTTTAGAGTGAGCTAGGGGAGCTAAATGTCCAGCCTTACGCAAGCAGAGCAGCCAAAATTGTTTTCCAGTTGGCGGAAACCAATTGTCCCTACAGCAAACAGACAAACAAGGAACAGCCCTGTGGCACCAAACAGCATAAAAACTGCCTAGAGCTAAGTATTAATTAGTTATGTTTGTCTATAATAACTTTGGTCACGAATTTACACATTCAAACTCAGTCATCTCCAGGTCGATGCAAGTTCACAAGCAGTGGAAGTGGTTAGTCAACAAAGCTCCGTCACAGAACTCTATACTGTCCTCATTTCCCTCACAATTTTTTGTTGAGAGTCCGTCGATTCTTCGCCTGGAGTCTTGTTTGAAAACGACTACCTGGATGTTCGTTACGTGATTTTTTGGTTGAGTTATGCTCATTGTGTACACAATTGGGTAACTGAAGTTTGGTATGACCGACTGCTCAGTTTTCGGCGATTACATGCAGCCGGAGTCACACACAAGCTCATTTCCTTCGTTCTCTGGTCAACTGCGCTCACGACCGGTAGCCATCCTGATTTCTATGCTATAAACTATTCGGTTCAACCAAACTGGTGCTAGGACCTCTGCTGTCCTGGCATTAGCTAATCATGTGACTGTCTCAGTGAGTTTCGCAATAAACTGACTGACTATACAAGTGACTAATACCATTTCTGTTGGATTCACTTACTACGATACTGTCCATACTTGTACGCAATATAAGAAGTACTATGGTACATCGTGGCTAACCCGAAAATTTCCTACCCAAAGTATTTTTTGAAACTGCGCCTCTTCTTTAGTGGCGCGCCAACTTTGAGAAAGATGAACTTACTCACCATTTTTCATATTGAATTACTTTCGCAACCATGATGGGTTTTGCAGCATGTATTCAAATCTTTCAATTAATATATTATGGTGTCCCACAAATTATATATATATATATATATATATATATATATATATATGTCATAGATTCATTCTCAAGTACATGATGTAGCATGTGTGCATGATTTTGTGCCGAAGCACTACATGTGTGTAACACAGACCCAATGATAATCTTTCTTCATGACGAGGGTCACTCTCAATGCCTTCGCAGGTCTAATTGCTATTATAATAACATAAAAGGTATTTCAGCGGCTTTTTGCTGATATTTAATTACCAAATTCATTTGGGATATAATTGCCAGCCCATGATTTAGGTGTACTTTGTCTATTAATAGACATCTGCGGTCAGGTGTATTACCGAGATGATGTGCGTACCCTGTGAACTCATGCAGCTCCCGTAGCAGTTTTTCCAATATTTATTGGTAGTCAGAATGACACTGCTATCAGCAGCTCATATCTCCGATATCCATTTCCGCTTATTGCTACCAACCACTGGAATTCATGATTGTAAAACTATTATCATCTTTAATTTCCTAACCGCTGCAATATTGCTATGCGACCCTCCAATGGGGTTGCCCAAACTTATCGCATGTATTATATATACGATACATCGTATATGATGTCGAGGAATACGCCTCAACATCAAATAAGCAACCGTTCCACAGAGTCCGCTGTATATGTATCTCATAAATTTACGTGTCAGACGACGACCACGCGCATAGAAGCTATCGGTTCCCAAATGCCTGTGGTATACTGGTAACTGCCACCAGTCGAGCATCAATATACTCATACTTAGCTACCGGCCACTAGCTAACCCGATATCTCACTAATAATTCTGCCGGACCGATAGTGCAACCATCGAGGCCTAACAGTAATCATTAGAGAAATGGATCTAGTTGTTGTTACTTCATAGATGATGCACTCCATCACCCGTTGTAAAAGTAAGGCTACCAACCCGATTACGTTTATCACACGTCACACCGCTAATGCCGAACTACAATGTTAACCACCAACGGCCCGTTTTTGCTCACGTACCAACGCTCCTGGTGAACGATAAAACACAAGTCTGAAGGAAGGCAACATCTCTCGGTATATTCAGAACAGATAATGCACATTCCAGAGGGTAGCAAACACTTACTGTTGACACTGGGAGTGTAGAGTCCATAACTTCACGTCGAGCTCTGGACTGCTTTTATCCCGTTTCTAAGATTAACCCTACCAATGTGACTATTTGAGGTATTATCGGGCACAAGCTCCCACCTGTCGGTTCTTGTATGGTTTCAATTCAGTCACGTAACTCTGATCCTACTGAATGTCTTCGGTCTCTGATTCAGGACCTTCAGTTCTTGGTTTGAAAGTTGCACATTGATGTAACTTTTTTAACGTCTTCACTTGATTCACTGAATATACAGCGATTTATCTTAAAATGTTCTAAGGTTTCTGGTCGAATGTACATTCCTGGAGTAAGTTTAGAGATATCTGGCGATCCCATTTTTCTACGGCGTAGAGTAATTCTTTTTGGTGTGAGAGAACTTATCCGTCAGGCACTGTCTATGTGTGAGCGCGCAGTTATTAGCCTTGTGGAGTCGTCTAACTGGGCTTCATCGATTGTCACTCCGTTAAAGGCTGATGGAAAGACACCGCGGACATGCAGGGACTACCGATTGAAGTTGAATAAGTGCCTACTGCCACATACATGAACAACTGAAGAACTCAAAGACGTGCCTTACCGACTTGCATGATCTAGTATATTCTCGAAAAATAACTTAAAAGACGCATAGTTGCAAATACCCCTGGATAAGGAATCCAGTGAGTTAACAAACACCAATGCTCCTTTCGGTTTATGCCGATGCAACTTTTTGCCTATAAGTCTGAATGTTTCGCCTGCTATTTCTCAACAAACTCCTAACCATATTGTGCGAGGTCTTGAGGGTGTTGAGTCATACCAAGATGACACTATTGTCCATGGTTCCACACGAGCTACACATGATTATCGCGCTGGGTAAACGCCCCACTGCCTTGTGGTTGAGACTTTTGAGTCAAAGGCTTCGGTTAAGGTTCCAAAAGAAAACCCACTTCTGCGGTGTGGGCAGCCGCGAAGTATGACTCGCCCAGAAACCCCCAGTATCTTTTCTGCAAAGGGTCTTACCAATTTCCCCTCTTATTTAAAGTCGATGCAAAATGCCACGGGTAATTGCGGCTATGATGAAAGCAGTAATTCAGGAAATGAATATAAATCAGATGCACTTTTTAAGCCTAAGTATTCACTTCACTTGGCTGCCTTTAACGTCCACACACTATGTCAGATAGGGCAACAGGCTTTCCTCGCTAGAACTCTTGACACTTTCAAAATAAATGCATGCTATGTCTCCAAAACACGCATACAAGACCCCACTTCTGTGATCAATCTTCACATCCCAAATACAACCTCAGTCTTTCACTTCACTCTTCGCGTGTCGGGTGATTTGGTGTCTAGAGCTCGTGATCAGGCTGACGTTGGGATTGCTCTGAGCATGAAAGCTGAGCGAGCACTGCTGGACTGGATTCTAGTCAGCATTCGTTTGTGTGCAGTTCGGTTGGATGGTTCTGTTCTTGTCAACAACAACAACAAACTGAAGCGCCGATGTTTGTTCGTCGTGTCTGTGTATGAGCCGACTGACTGCAGCTCCTCTGAGGCCAAGGACGAATTCCATCGATACTTGTCTCAGCTACTTCGAAGCCCACGTTCAACGGATGTGGTGATCATTGCTGGGGATTTCAACTCCCAAGTTGGCCTTTCAGGAGATTTCGAAAGTCACACTGGAGGCCCATTTGCTATCCCAGCCGATCAGACCGATAACGGCAATCGTCTCATTCAGCTGTGTTCTGACCACAGATTGTTTCTGGCGAGTAAGAACTTTTGCCACAAGAAGCGGCATAGACTCACATGACATCCTCCTTCGTCTTCACAACGTTGAACTCAGATTGACCATATTGTGATTGATCACTGCTGGCGTGGATCAACTGAAGATTGTCGTTCAGATCACGCCTTGGTATGTGCTCGCTTCCGTTCACGTCTCGTCCGTGGTCGCACCAAAGTAAATGCCACGCGCCCCGCGCAGTTGCTTTTAGATGATAACCAACGACACAGTTTCCAGATGGAGCTGTCTATGCAGTTATCGAAACAGTCAGACGTTCATGACTCAAATGAATGCTGACAACAGATCAAGGAAGCTTTGTATGCTGCTTCCAATGCCACCCAGAACTCTGGTTCAAGTTGGTCTCACAAACAATGGATATCTTCGACATCAGTTGCTCCGTTGGATGCTCGCAGATCCGTCCTTCCGGATGCCACATGCAATGAAGTGCGTAAATCCCTGAGACGCCAACTGGCTAGGAGCATGAGGAATGACCGTGAACAGTGGTGGATTGCGAAATGTAGGGAAATGGAAAGGCTGCATCCATTGGCAATGCTCGCAACCTTTTCCGGTACCGGTCTACAGAAGCCTGATGTAAGTGAGTTAATTACGGAATCCGACGGCTCACTGATTCACTCTCAGGGACGTCGTCTGGAGCGTTTGGCGGAGCACCTCAATGAACAATTCAGTTGTCTCACTTCAACAGTGAACCTTCCAAATATACCTGCCAGCGAAACGATGCAAACGGATATCAGTCCTCCATCAGAGATGGAGATTATGAGGGAGGACGGTTACTTGAAAAGGTATAAAGCCGCTGGACCGGATGGGTTGTCTCTTTCCAAGGATGGAGGCGAAGCTTTGGTTTCGGAGTTAACAAAACTCCTCCGTATTACTTGGGATAGTGAGCAGATTCCCAGGGAATGCTGTGAATCGGTGGTTGTGCTGATTTACAAGAAAGGTGACAGGTCCTCTTGTGAAAACCACAGAGAACTTGGCTTGGCCATAGTGACCACCGATCGTGGTCCACACTTTGACGGAGCTTTCGGCGGCCTGCTCGATACGCTTGGTTGCCAACACGTTAAGACGACAGCTTACCACCCTCAGGCCAACCGTGTGGGTGAGCGTTTCCACCGGCAATTAAAAGCCGCCCTTCGAGCAAACGGTAACCCCTTTTGGAGTGAAACACTACCATTAGCATTCTTAAGCCTGCGTAGTACCGTTAAGGAGGAATTACACCCAACACCGGCCGTACTAGTATATGGCTGTACACTTCGTCTGCCTGGGGAGTTGGCATCCCCCTCATCAACCGTGACTTTCGACCACGATGACTATGCTTAGCGCCTCACGCAGCACATGCGACTGCTTAAGGCATCCGCCGCGCGAACAACAGTCTACAAGTTATGTCCCAACTGCGTTAGAAACCGCTACTCGTGTATTCCTTCACGTCGACGGCGTTCGACCACCACTACAAGCGCCATACACTGGCCTGTTTCGGGTTATGAAACGCAGAGCAAAAACATTCGTCATAGACATCAGCGGACGACACAGTACCGTATCTATCGACCGTCTCAAGCCTGCCGTCATGGAGTGCGAGCCGCCCGGCCAATTTGCACCTGCTCAAGCTGCTCAGTCACCCGCATCGAGCGAGTCATTACTCGAACCACCTCCAATTACGCCTAGTGAGGACTCGGCAGCTAGTCCATCAGATTCTCCAACCGTACCTGCAACGCGAAGTAGCCGTCGCGGTCGCCAACTACGAAATCCCGTTCGCTTCGCCGATTTCGTGACGATTTTTACAACCGACTGTTAGCAATAAGTTGGGAAGTTCACCATGGATTTACCAACCAACAGGCCCGAGAAATTACAATCGGTAGTTATGATTTCATTTTCTTTTGGTCTCCTAGCGACTACAACAACACCGAACATCATTCATGTGTTGTTATTACGGTCCAACATCCGCCGGCGCCTTCAGGCGCTATTTTGTTCCAGTTTACCTTGCCCTCTCTCAGACGCATTCACACAGTCTCATTGGCTTCATCCGTTGCCTCGCTGACTCCCGTGCACGTTAAAGGAGCCAACCACTCACTGGACAACGGGAAGATTGATCAAAGCGGTACTGGAGACGACAACTGGACGCCCTTTTGGATGGACCTGACGCGGCATCTTCAGGCTCGCATGTGTATGAGACCCGTGGGCGCCAAAACACAGTTGGACCGACGCACATCGGACCTCGAGAGCGCAGGCACCGATAAACTTATCAGTAGTCGTTCGAAGTCACCAACAGTATAACGGGCAAGCTACGAGGAGTTCCTAGACAATCAATACTTCCGGCCTACCGCCACGATCGAAGCCCAACTCCGTCGGACTTCTAGGAGGCCCCTGTAGCGGTGGCCAACTTCGTTCATACTTTTACCACGTTTATTGTTTAACTGAACGCTGACTGCCAAGCGCGGTGGCCATTTGACCGTTGCTCTTGCGCACGCTCTCACGCACGCTCCCGAATACACACTAACCACTATCTCTCCCAATCGCCTTCTCGTTCTCACGGGTCGTGGAGAATACTGTTCTGGTTAACATATTCGTACAGTGCCGAGCATTAGAGTAACGTGCATATGGCCCACGCAGTACAAAGGACAGAAGCACGTGTTTACTGAGGAGACCGCGAAGCAGGGTCTAACCAACCTTACAAAGGTATAAATCCGCTGGACCGGATGGGTTGTCTCTTTCCAAGGATGGAGGCGAAGCTTTGGTTTCGGAGTTAACAAAACTCCTCCGTATTACTTAGGATAGTGAGCAGATTCCCAGGGAATGCTGTGAATCAGTGGTTGTGCTGATTTACAAGAAAGGTGGCAGGTCCCCTTGTGAAAACCACAGAGAACTTAGCTTGGTAAGTATTGTGTCTAAACTGCTCACTCGTCTTCTTCTCCACCGATTGTCCAGTGCCCGCGAAATGTGTACGCAGGTCTCAGACCCGGTCGACGTTGTATCGACCACATCTTAACTCTTCAGCAAACCCTAGAGCACACACACATCTCCTGTAGGCCACAATCTGTCTTACTTGATCTGAATTCGGCGTTCGACTCAGTCGACCGCACAGCTCTCTGGCGCTGCCTCTCACTGAAGGGTGTGCCAGAGAAGTTTATTTCCCCTTTCCAATGCTTGTATGCAAACAGCCGAAGTCGAGTTCGTGCTTACGGCGATCTTTCCCCCGAGTTCACCACGGAAAGCGGTGTTAGTCAGGGTCGCCCTCTTTCACTCTTCCTCTTCAATTTCGTGATTGAATTGATTCTTGAGATAGCCCTATCCTCGTGTGAGAATAGCGCCATCGATCTTTGCTCAGACATTAAACTGTCTGACTTGGAATATGCGGACGATATTGTCCTTCTGAGTGAACATCCAGGTAAGTTGCAAACCATCTTAGATAGCCTTAACAACAGTGTAGGAATGTTTCGGATGCGTTTTGCACCTTCAAAGTGTAAAATGTTGTTGCAGGATTGGGTTGGCTCAACACCAAACCTTGTGCAGACAGAGGAAGCTCTAGCTGAAGTGGATAAATTTTGTTACGTGGACAGTTACATTTCCCCAAGTGGACAGATAACAGATGAACTGTCATCGCTTATACAGAAGGCGCGTTTGGCTTTTCTCAACCTCCATCATCTGTGGCGTCGGCGTGACATCCGATTGTCTGTTAAGGGTAGGGTGCACAATGCGGTGGTTAAGTCCGTTCTTTTATACGGTTCAGAAACATGGCCGTTGAGGGAAGAAGATAGGCGAAGACTGTCGGTGTTCGAGTACCGATGTCTCCGTAGCATTGCCCGAGTATGGTGGGAATACCGTATCAGCAAAGTTGAGGTTCAGTATAAGGTGTTGGGAACCAGAGGTCAGTCTCTGGGTCAAGTGCTGAATCTAAACAGGTTAAGGTGGTTGGCACGTGTTACGCATGCCCACGGATAGACATCCTCAGCGTACACTGTTCTCTGAGGCAGGCAAAAAGATATGAAAACCTTGACCAGTGGACTTGGCCGAGTAGGACGTGTTCGAATTCCAGGTTGGGGTCCACGTGATCCGCCTGCTAAATGGTTTGAGACATTAAGTGATATAGCTGTGTCGCGGTTGGTGGCGTAGTTTCATTCGGACTCTTTCCTTGTCGTCTTGATTTCCCCTTAGTATTTTGACTTTTTGGATCTTTATCACTATGCTCCTATTCTTTTTGCTCCTTACTGGACGATGCTGGAAGGTAGCAAGCGAGACCAGAGCACAGAAGTGTGAGGTTAATGGCGAACTGTCTGCTGAAGTAGTTCGTTCAGTTCAACGTTTCCACTAGGCCGGACAAAGGCGTTTTAAGTGTCCCTGAGTTTTCCAGTCTTAGTTACATTATTAGGGGCAAGGGTTTCTCTCTCTCTCGAGCAAAATTCCTAGCTCTCACCAACATTCGCGGTCTGGACGACAATAGCGATCCTGTCCATCATTTTCTCTTTGCCTTATTCTTGACTGAGGCACAGATCTCTCTCGACAGATACTACCCATCTGCAGTTCCCGAACTACTTTCTCCACTCCTCAATTTTATCTTAAGTTGGCGTCTGCGCTTTTGGCCACCAGTTAGTAGCTATCTCCGGTATCCCATACTTGGACTTAGCAGCCCGCGCTTTACGGCTGATGTGGTTGAAGCTCCGGCTCTCTTCTAACAGTTACTTTTGTACCGACTATCGCCCTCCCAACAGTAGCTTTCCCTTCATTTGTGACTGTCTTCTGACACTGAGAACCTGTTCGCAACAGATCCCAAACGCTAAATCATCATTCTTGGTGACTTTATTGTCCACAATAAAAACTGGGATTTGCATTCTTCAGACAACACGGCTCTCGGGCGCGAAGCCGAAGCTTCCGCCCTGGTCATCATTATCGTGCAGCGCCAAACACCAGGGCGAGCCTCTCCCACTCCACACGCCGTAGCAGCCAACACACGGAACACAGTCTAACTTCACAAACACACATGGACCAATCATTCTGATTCGACAGAAAGTGACAACCGATCACCACTGTTCACAGTTCGCTGCCAGCCAGCCAACTGGCTGATGGACATTTCTGACCTCAACCACGATCTTGTAGATGATGGAGTTAAACAGGAATGGAGAAATGCAGCATCCTTATCGAACACGGCTTGTCGGTTCGAATCGACTGGACGGTTCACCGTAGACCGGGACGCGACCGAAAGTATGAGAGTACGGTGACCCCTGTAGATTCACGAACTTTCGTGATACATCTTTTCGGTGAAAAGCACCGAATATCGCCGTTCGGCCAGCTAGACTGCTCTATGAAGTATTCAGCCCAACAGCCAAGCCCTTGCTCCTTGCCATGAATGGGCTCTCTGTTTCAATCACATATCGCTTCACTGACCGGCGTTCGCCGTCCATCGATGTCGGGAATAAGTTTGAAAAGTCCTTGACTGTTATCTGAAGCATCTGCTACTTCCATTTCTTCGGCCACCTTGATCTGCCAAATCTCGCGATCATTCTCGGGCCTTTTTATAATTTGCCTTTTTAGATGTCTTCGTATCTTATTCATTTCGTTACAGTTCAAAAGCAGACGTCTTTGCTCCATCAGACCCAGCAACTCTTGAGAAACCCTATCTTTGGTGAACATTGAATCTAGGACTACAGGAAAAACCTGCTGCCACGTGCATCGCCCGTTGGATATGGGTCCATTGCTCATCCACATTACCATTCGTTGTACATCCCAACCCATGCGAAAATTTCTGTTCATAATGTAACAGGGAATGCTGGGGCGAGGGAACGGCGTGAACATCAAGGAGAACGAACGAACCAAACGAGGGCCACAGACAAAAGAACAGATAGCGAATATGTCGGAGGCGTCCCGAAGCAGGCAAAAAGAAGCATACAGACGACCAGAGAGGGAGCAGCGGGATCACCGGCAACCAGAAAGATAGCTCAGGTGAAGGGCTGTCGATCGAGCCGTCAACTGAGACAGTCGGGCCAACCGAAGGGAAATGACGGGCAAGAGGGGCAAGGCATCGGCCACAGACAAATGGACAGAACGCAGCCGAAGCGCTCAAGCAGCGGCAGTAGCAATCTTGGTGCCGCGCAGTCTGGAAAAGGCCTATATAAGCGACTGTATGTGTGCCATGACTTGACTTGTGTGACCGTGGGAATACAAGTATCCTGCCGTGTGTTGTCGTCCTTGTTACAATAACAGGTGCGAACGTCTGGGTCAGACAAACGTTGCACGGCTGACCGGGTTTGCGGTTTGTGTCGACGACCATGGAGTTGGAGTGACAATCGCAATAAGACTAATGCATGGCCTGACTCTGCGTACGGGGACCAGTGGGATCTACAGTTCTGGGCAGAACTGTGCCACCGGTAGGTTACTACGATATGATTGATCTGGCTCAAAGTACCTGTAGAGTTAGAGTGCCATGTCGCTGTGCGACGCGAGCGATGGCGGAGATTCGTACTGGAGAGGAATAACCGATTGTCTGCACAAAATTGGAGAAGCCATTAGCCGCTCTGTATGCAAAGCGGTTAAGGCACAACATACACCTAAACAAACTTCTGACGCACTTAGGTTGCTCATATACGCATAAAAATCACCTGCCAGCATTACAATGTCAGAGCCCTTGCTTCTGCGAACGAAAGTAGCGAGTTCATCGAGGAAACCATCCATTCACGTGTCAGAGCTGCGGCCTGTTGGAGCGTACGCTGAGACCAAAAACATACTTTTTTTATTACATGCTTGTGCATGAGTGCAGTGGAAGGGGTATACACCCCATAGCCACGAAGGCCCACTGCACTATCAGGTATTACCGGCAACCAGACCCTGAGACTTGGAATGGAGAAACACATAAGGCCCCAGTAGGTCAGGTGTGATAATAATCCGGACGACAGCGAAATGCTGTCTACCACTACTGCGATTAACACAGCTATCTTTTCAAACCGACCCTTGGAGTCTTACGGCAAATAAACGACTATTAACCAGCATCCAGTCTTAAAGAGCAGCTTCGGCTTTAGTCAGTCAAAACTGTTTCTACACCACGTCACCTCCTGAAGTGCGCGGGGAATGCCTCGGTTAGTTATCAAGGGCAGTTAGCCGGATCACGTTGCTCGAATCCTGGATACGTGTTTCACTCACGCAGCAAACATCAATCGACAGAGGGCCTATTGTGAGCTCTAGGCAAGCCAGCTGACCGACGTGCATGAATGTACGCACGTCAAAGAAGTCGAGATTCACAGACTTAAGAAACTTGGGAAAGTGTGAGTTACAAGATGGAGGATTATTCACAACACTATCTAAAAATGAACCACTGCGAGTATCGAGTGTGCTATCGGTGGAAGCATTACGCGTGGGTAGATGGGACAAAGAGAGGTGGTTCAGGATAGAGGGCAAAGGTCAAATAAAAGAAAGGGAACTCTGAGCAGTAGCTCGCTTATTACTAGACGATGCTGGAAGGTAGCAACCGAAACCAGAGCACAAAAGTGCAAAATCCGTGGGTAAGCGAACTGAACTGAACTCTTAATTTCTATCAGCCACCATTCTTTTTCTCCCTACTTAAATTTCGATTCGGTTCTCCTTCGTTCATTCAACTTGATGCCTTTCCTGGGTCTTTTGATCGTCTCCTCTCTACCTTTGTTTTCATACATATGTTCGCTTGGTTCTTGTGCTGCGTGCGAGATTGGTTTTCTGTTCCGCGCCTGACGTATTTTCGAACCATCCCACCTCTTACTGTACATAGTCCAAATTCGTCCCACACTTGAATACTGCTGTCACATGTGGGGTGGAGTTACATCTTTGTGTTTATCTCTTCTCGACCGGGTCCAATGTAAAACCATCCGTCTAATAGATGACCCAGATAACCCTATTCTACTGCTATTATTTTGCGTTTGGTTCCTCCGAGCTTGCCTCGACCGTTCCTATTCCCGTTACGTTTTAGAGCCATTCCCGAGCACGGGAAGCTAGTCGCCCTTATCAGGTTACCGTCGCTCGATCTCGGACCCCGACCTTCCAGTCTTCTTTTTTTCTCCGGACGGTTATGGAACACCCTTCCCTCGCTGCCTATCCACTCAACTACGACCTTTCACTTCTCATAACCAGAATCAACAAACTAGCTTTGACATGAATGTTCCTTAGAACCTCATCTTACGGTATATTTTCGTACTATGAGGTTTACCCCGTACGACGTAATTCACTTCGTGTAATGAAAAAATGATTATCCCTGGCACGTCTCGTATCGCGAGTCAGAAACGTAAAAGGAGACCGACAGACGATGTTCAGCCTACAACATTGGGTGAAAAGTACCTATGTCCCCTTGGATGGATCTCATCCGTGGTATTGAAGGAAGGTATGAAGAACTTGATATGCGTTAGCTTCTGCGGTTATGGGTTCAATAGTTAAGATGGATTCAAACAACCGCTAACCATCCGCCGGTATCACTGCACGGGTTTAATGGACCCACCCCCCACCGGATGGTTGGGTAAATTGTGACGTGACTAAGCACCACGGTCCGTAGCATAATTGCATTCGGACCCTTCCTTCGTCCCCATGGTCTTCACTTATTGCTTCCCTTCTTGTTTTCTTGCCTCTTATGCTTTGCTCTTGAGAATACCATACTGCAAAGTTGCAACCAAATAGAGTACAGAAGTGCGAGATTAAGGAATGGTAGAACTGAGAACCCACTCTACCATCGCGACAGCGGAATAACGAGATGAGCGTGGCGACTAGTGACGCTCTTGTATTCACACACTCCTACTTGAAACCAACATTCGCAGATTTTTCCTTACTTATCATGATGGTTGAATTTGTGAGTGTAGTTCTTGATGAGATATAAATAAAAACCACCGCCGTCAGTGCACGATAAACGGTAACCTGGCGTACCAGCAATCGGTAATCTCCAGTTGACTATTTCTTCATTGATTTTAGCTCCAGAGGAGTGTCCAACTGCTTAATGCAAGATAAAGATGTAAATTATCCTCGTCGATCAGTTTCACATAACAATGGGTTACCACCGTCTGCCGTTTACTTGAGTTCCACTTAATTGCATGGAGGGTAAGACCAATTCCGTTCAGCCTCCGAAAACAGGCTTACCTCATCATTATTAGGCGCACAAAACGGAGCCTCTCCAAAAGCATTATATTTTGTATCCAACTGATGTTACTACGGGAAACATGGACATAATTAATTTCTCCTAACTTTGATCACATGTCGAAAAAATCTTGATCAAGAAGACTGAAAGATATACCTGATTGTCTAGGATGCAATTTGAAACCATCCACTGACTCAAGGGTTGAAAATCTCCAATGGTACGGCCAAAGTGGGTGAGACGACGCAGTCAGTATTAGTTACCCCATTCAAACGACCAGCGTACGACAGCGCACGAATACTTGTTGCAAAGACGGTTTCATCAGAGTAATCTATCACAAACGTTTACAACCTAAGGTTGTGACGTGTTGGCTTTTAAATTCGAAACGGTAGTACCCACCAGTATATATATATATATATATATATATATATATATATATATATATAACGGCTCATCTGCAGTACGAACTGCCGAATATGTAATTAACTGGCATATCTGAACCCTACACAAAGTGAGCTGAGCTTGTGGTGCATGTATGTAGAAGGCGAAATAAGGAACAAACTTCTACTTGGCGACGACTAAAAGGTTAAATACATTACATTTCGTGAACAAAAGTTTAGAAGGGGTAATAGTCTGAAGGAATACAACAATCGGGGCACTGACTACACTGCACGGGTAAACAGACATGATGACTGTCGGTGAAAAATGCGTAATACTGAACAAAACAATGATAAAGTGGGCCGGTTGTGTCGACTGTTACAGATATGAATGAATTTGCTGAAAACCACACCACATACTGCGGAAATGGCCCGTGAATTCATATCCCTCCTCGGCTGTGTCGCGAAGCATCTGCCTGGCCATATGAACCCACTTCACTGGTTGACCGGAAGTTGCCGTCGGTTCGAATTTCCTTAGGATTCTTCGAGCCAGCTACAGCGATATTTCGGCTTCCTGTTCTAACGGAGCAGGTTAACTGAGGAAAGTAGAACAAACCTATCCACCGTTTGCAAAAAATAACAAATCTGTTTCACAGATCCAGAACTTTCAGAGGAAATCATCTGCTTTTCGCCTCTTGTTGCGCAGAGGGAAGTTTGTCCTTTGAACAATCAACAAGCGCACACCCAGTGCCGTCGCTTGGGTTTCTACTCCATAAAACTCCACCGGGAAACAAATAGCAACAAACCAACAAACCTGATAAAATGTGCAATCCTAACTGAATAAATTCTCCAATATATACTGGCTAACTTAAAGATATATGTCATTCACCATAGATTTGACGATCTCACTGGGAATCAAAATCCACTGTATCTGTCTCGCGACGACTGCTACAACAGCAGATTAGCATTCATGGGGAACCGCTGCAAACGGACATGCACGGTACTAGGATTGTCCTCATGTTGATGTCTGACTTCCTCAGGTTTCTGGAGCAGGCTGGTCCTCCATCACCTAGGAGTCAGGCATGTCAACAGGCACAGTGCAACGGTAGTCCCCGTATCCCCACACGGCGTGGATATATCACGTCATAAGCACCGCATTTGAGAGTGCAATAAAACTGGAATTAAACATAACGATCAATTTTGGAGATATGATCACTTCTCAAAATATACACACTACCGAAAGGCGTCGCGTTGCTAGGATGATTCCAACCTAAATTCATATGAAACCAAAGTGTGGACTGCATTGTCCCTTGAGATCTCATTACAACTTCCCGCCGAACAGTCAGCGGGTTTTCCAAAGCACGCCACAGCCCGCCGTATGCACCTTGAACTCAGCACCTTAGACTACATTAAAAATGGGACGAAATACAAAGGAATCGAATAAATGGTTGGAAGTTGAACCTAAACTGGATTAGTGAAGGCGCTTATTGATCCTAACAAAAACAAGTCAAATGAAGATGTAGTCTTGATAATGTCAACTAAGATTACCAGACTCAAACTCACCGAGGACACGAAATTGTGGTTTGCTTCAAGCAGTAGTCGTGCTAATTAAACAGATTTATCTAAACATCGAATCCCTCATATAAATCAAGTGCTCACAGTCAACTCACGCGAAGTCAAAAGGACGAAAAAGCCGAACCACAGACCCTCGACTGAAAAACGTAGAGGTAAAAAAGTTCGAAAGTACCTCGCATGATTCGCTCGTTCACCAAACGGCTCCTCGGGCATGGATTCCCATCAAAAAGTTTCACGGCGAAACATACAGGTTTGTCCACAAAAAGATACATTTCACTTGTGCCTTGCCAAAACCTTTAAATCATGTTAGGTTTTGGATACTGGCGATGCTGCTGGATGCCATTTCCCAGAGAAACCGAGCTTATGCTAGATCGAGACTGTCCCTCGCAAAGTTAGCGTGTTTAACCAACAATCTTGTTTTTATTCCATACTTCAGCATGGCTGCAATGAATCGGTTGCGCCACATTCTCTCAAGAACCCACCATACGATCAAGGCTAGCCAGCACCCACAAGTTAAAATTGAAATGGAGAACCACCAAGTCCCGATACGGCGAACAAGGATTTCAAACCTGCATCCGCTTCTGTACCCAATGGGCACCAGCTCCGCACATAAAAATTTTTGGAAGCGGGAGGCTCACTACCCTGCAGAGTTAATAGACAAGAAGACATTAATAGTGCAAATTTACTAGACTGCAGACACACAACTGCGTACCAATATATACAGAGCACAGACAACGAGATGAGTGAAGAAAAACAACCAACGCAAACAAGAACTCCTTGTGCACCGTAAGCCGTCACAAGGATTCAGTTACAAAACACACATGCAAGTAGGTTAGGCTGAGGCAGTAAGCAGAGGGGAACGGGGTGCACAAACCAGGGTTGAATGCAGCCATCCGGTGAGGCTTAATAGTAACAACGCAATGCACACGCTTTCTTCCGCTATGCGACGTTGTGACAAGATACGCCACCTGCGAACCAGGACATCAGCCTGTCATCAAGCAGCAGACGTTCTACAGACGGACGGAATTGAGGGGCCAGCCTGAATTTGCACCGAACAGACACACATCTCTAAAGTAGAAAGCACCCAGAAACAACTGATCAGAAGGAATCTACGTCAGAATATCATATAATCCTGCGAATGGATTCTGATCCAAGCAGCGAAGGGTAGCAAACACAGACCAAGACGACTAGCGAAACCGAAAACATTGTCAGGCCTTTGGCTGCTAATTCCCTATGATGCACTGGCCCCCAGAGCATCATGAACTGTTGCATCTGTATAACATAGCCAATTCTGCGCTTTTACGAGCTGCTGCCAGGTTAACCAAACAACACCCCAGGTCTTGCTTACTTCAAATCATCTCTCGCTTTTTAGCCTCCGCCCGATTTACGTGGTTACGCGGAGCAGAAGTACGACACCCAAAAGCACCCAGTCGTTATTTTTAACTACACTGGACCAGAAGTAGTGTCAACATTTTATATTTAGATGCCTGGGATCCTTTTATATTGAGAACTAAGAAACAGGAAGTAAAGCACCTAAGTATGAAGTCTACCGTCGGTCGTTTTAGACCAAACTAAAAAGGCAAGTGAGAACTAACACTACGCTGAGTAACACGTGTGCTGTGGACTAAAAAGTCGGACTTACCTAAGTCTTACATGTTAACCCGGTTGCCCGCAAGTTGATAGGGTCGACCATAGTGTTGTTGTTGAAATGGTGGACCCGCCTGCATATGGTTCGGATTCATCATATTCATGCCCGTTTGATATCCCTGCATTGGGCCGGTTGGGCCACGCATATTAGGATTATAAGATCTCATATTGCCGTTGTCCTGCATTGGAGGATAGGTCCAACCTGTACAAGTTAAACATTGAACCTGACCTTACCCCATGGATTTGGTGGCATGGCAACAGACATTTGTTGCTGCATGGCGTTGTAGTGTCGCGCGGGCTGCGGTGGGAGCTTCGGTACTGCAGACCCAATAGTCACTTTGGAACCATCAATAGTGAGCTCTTTACCAAGTAGTCCCGCCGCTGTTTCCGCGTCTTCGAAGGTTACAAACGCAAATGAACGAAATGGCTTCGGAACAAAAACGTCCAAAACTTGTCCGAACTGTAAGAAGTACTCACGAAGAGCATCAGCGGTCATTTTTTCTGTGACACCACCCACGTGTACTTTCCGGCTGACCTCTTGTTTATCACCCTCCAACTACGTTTGTTTAAAATTGTAACAAACACAAGCCAACCTTTGACATGGGGACACGGACATCACACCAGCGACCGTCAATGTAGTGTCTCTCAGCAAGACACATGGGCTGAGATTCGTACTCGCTGAAACGAATGAATCCGTAACCTTTGCTTTGTTGTGTACCCGGGTGGCGTTTAACCTAAAAACTGATTGTCAGGCGAGCTTCTCTACATACTTGAACCATGACAAGTTCTCCATATCGTGAGAAGTAGTCGCGTAGAGCAGCTTCGTCGGTTTTCCAAGCTAGGTTCAGCACAATGAGGTCAGTACACTTTTTTCCTTCCAATTTTTTAGACTTGGCAGACAGCGAATCCTGATCTTCGTCACCTTTACGTTTTTTGTCGCCTAAACTATCGGTTCGAAACTAATCGACTTACTTTTTGGAAAGACGCAGACGTATGTGTGCACCCAACCCTCGTCCGGCGCGTAGAGTTTCCCATCATTAAGGCGTACACCACGGTAGCAACCGGAGTCTGGTGCCATATACTTAAGACCTGTCGCCTTGGGAAAGACGCCGTTCAGAGTGGTGAGGAGCACGGACCCATCCGTCTCTATGGGAATTTCGATGGGGCTCTCTTCGTCATCTTCACTGACACGAATATAGCTAACACCCGCCATTAAGCCCCCAGCAGAGAAACCGAAACCGGCAGTGACCTTGGTAAGACCGAGGAAGTTCAGTTCAGTTCAGTTCAGTTCAGTTCAGTTCAGTTCAGTTCAGTTCAGTTCAGTTCAGTTCAGTTCAGTTCAGTTCAGTTCAGTTCAGTTCAGTTCAGTTCAGTTTGCACAGGACGTCGTGTGGCTAGAGCCAATCGTGTGTCCAGATAGTTGTGTTGTCGGCGCGTTTCCGTAGCTCCAAACACTGCGTGATTTTCTTTTTCTGAAAGGCAGAAATTTTGTGCAGTATCAGCCCTGGCAGAGTAAGGTGGAAACAATAAGTAAATTGCATCTGACCCTAAAAGCTGCTTAACATAACTCGGGGTATACTGCCACCCATATAAGTCTACTGCTTTCTTAAAAGCCCTCACGGTTGTGGTATTTATGACCTCTTCCGGGAGGTTATTCCAATAAGGTACCACTCTATTTGAGAAGTACTTCGCCCTAATTTGGAGCCTCGAATGTTTCCTTTGTAATCTAAGGCTATGCCCCCTTGTGCCTCTCTCGGGGATCAGAGAAAAAAGGTCTTCTCGACTTATTCCTGACAGTCCTTTCATTACCTTGAAGGTTTCTATCAAATCCCCGCGAATGCGCCGTCTTTCCATCGAGAATAGGTCTAGGGCACGGAGACGCTCTGTGTAGTCAAACCCCCTTTGCCCAGCCACCATTCTAGTGGCTAGCCCTTGCACTTTCTCCAGACAGTCGATATCCTTCTGGTAGTACGGTGCCCAGGCCTGCACGCAGTACTCCATATGCGGCCTAACTATGGCCTGATATATCGGAACGAAAATCTCCGGATCTCTACACGACATAATGGATCTAACTCGAAAGAGTTCTCTCCTGGCCGTATTGGCTGCTGAAGTGCACTGCTTTGACGGCTTAAAGCTGTTGTCCATTATAACTCCTAAGTCTTTGGCCTGCGAGACCACTTGCAACGAACCCACACCATTCCCACTAGCCCTTGTATTTGTGGCCAGGCATTGACACTTGGTGAGGTTTAGTGGAAGGTCCGATTTGCGTGACCAGTTTTGTACTGCTAACACGTCAAGTTCTATATCTACTTCAGCTATCTTGACGTCATCGGCAAACATAAAGGTGAGGTTCGTAAGCCCACGTGCTAGGTCGTTGATGAAGATGAGGAAGAGCAGAGGGCCGAGCACCGAGCCCTGTGGCACCCCACTTGTTACACCTTCCGGCTTTGAAACATGACTCCCCACCTTAACACTAAAGGTTCGCCCTGCTAGGAACCTACATACCCATTGTCTTGCCTTTCCAACAATTCCCATGGACTGCAGTTTGATGTCCAGCAATCTGTGGTTCACGGAATTAAACGCCTTGCTGAAGTCCAAGTAACAGACCGCAATCGGTTGCCCTTCGTCCAGACGCTTGGTTACCTCATCGAGGAACAGCAGGGGATTCGTCAGACAGGATCGCCCTGCCACAAAACCATGCTGAGCATTTGATATGAGGTTGTGTTGAACCAAATGCTCAGCTCAGTTCAGTTCAGTTCAGTTTGCACAGGACAGGTAATGGCCACAGCCAATCGAGCATCCAGAATTCCTTCGATGGTATTCACACCAGCCATGCACCCACCACTGCCGAGTGTATTTCGTCGAATCCCCGCTAAAAATGAGAGGGAAACGGAAAACCTCATCGCACATCAACTGCGAGAGACACTATGCATCGTGAGCGTTCACTGAGACAGTATGCAATGAGGGAAAAAGTCTGCTAAAACATACTCCAGAAGGACCACAGCGCTACCCGTCATCCATCTAGTTGATATACTCAAGGCTCACTACAAGGAAAGATCTCGTACCACTTGCGATCTAGGGCACCTTTGAAGGATTGGACTGTCTGCAGATCTACCATTTCACCAGGCAGACCGTTCCAACTGTTCACAACCCTGTTGCTGAAGAAGTGCGATCTAGCCATCAACCTCGCTCGGGCTTTTATCAACTTCTTCTCATGTCCCCTTGTTCTGGAGTTTACGGCCACTAGGAATAGACTACCTGGTCTAAGGCCAGAAAAGCCTTTCTTTACCTTGAACGTTTCTATGATATCCCCTCGACTTCTCTCCTTTTCCAACGAGAAGAGATTCAGGTCACAGAGTCTCTGCTCGTAAGTCTTACCCCTCTGCCCTTCAACCAACCGCGTGGCGAGCCGATGGACTTTCTCGAGGCAGGCGGCGTCCTTTTTGTAGAAGGTTGACCAAGCCTGCACGCAACCTTCTAAGTGAGGTCCTACTATAGCCATGTAAATAGGTACGAATACCTCCGGCTTCCTGCAAGACAGAGCTGATCGCGGTCTAAAGAGCTCCCCACGAGCCTTATGCGCAACAGCATTGCATTGCTCCGACCATTTGAAGTCACTGCTCATGATGACCCCCAGGTCTTTAACGCTACTGGCTGCCTCTACGGTGAACAGCCCTTGATCATGAGCGACAGTTAGGCTCTCTGTTGCGTTTGACAACAAATGGCTTTTTTGAGCGTTTAGAGGTAAGTCCCATTTGTATGCCCAGTTCAGGACGGTACCTATTTCCCTTCCCAAGTCCGCCCTACCCTTAGATCCAACAATCTTCACATCATCCGCAAAAATAAAGCTGGGCGCTTGAAGAGTGGATGCCAGGCCGTTAATAAATAACAAGAATAGGACCAGGCCTAGGACGGACCCCTGAGGCACACCAATGATGACGTTCACCAAGCTGGAGCACCTGTCCCCCACTTTGACGTAAAGCGTCCTGTGGGGATGGAAGTCCTCCAGCCACCCATATATCGGCCCACCTACACCGAAAGTCTCCATCTTGCATGGCAAAAGACGATGATTAACGGAGTCGAATGCCTTGCTAAGTCGAGGTAGCATACCTCAACTTCCTTACCTTCGTCCAGTCGTCGAGTTACTTCATCTAAGAAGCACAGGAGATTGGTAAGGCAAGATCGGTTCAGTTCAGTTCAGTTCAGTACAGTTCAGTTCAGTTCAGTTCAGTTCAGTTCAGTTCAGTTCAGTTCAGTTCAGTTTGCACAGGACAGGTAATGGCCACAGCCAACCGAGCATCCAGAATTCCTTCGATGGTATTCTCACCAGCCATGCACCCACCACTGCCGAGTGTATTCCGTCGAATCCCCGCTAAAAATGAGAGGGAAACGGAAAACCTCATCGCACATCAACTGCGAGCGACATTATGCATCGTGTGCTTCCACGGAGACGGTATGAAATGGACGGAAAAGTCGACCAAACATACTCTAGAAGGATAACAGTGCTCCCTATCATCCTTCTATATAACATACTCAGGGCTCACTATGAGGAAATATCCCTACCACTTGCGATCTGGGGCAGCTTCGAAGAACTGGACGGTCTGCAGATCTATCATTCCACCAGGCAGACCGTTCCAACTGTCCCCTACCCTGTTGCCAAAGAAGTGCGATCTAGTGATAGAACCTAGCTCGGGCTTTTATCAGCTTCTTTTCACGTCCCCTTGTTCTGGAATCTAGAGCCACTTGGAATAGACTATTCGCTCTAAGGCCAGAAAATCCCCTCATTAACTTGAACGTTTCTACAAGATCCCCTCGACGTCTCCTCCTTTCCAACGAGAAAAGATTCAGATCACAGAGTCCCTGCTCATACGTCTTACCTATCTGCACACCAACCACTCGCGTGGCGAGAAGTTGAACTTTCTCTAGGCAGGTGGCGTCTTTCTGTAGAAGGGTGGCCAAGCCGCACGCTGCCTTCTAAGTGAGGTCGTAATATAGCCATGTAAATAGGTACGAATATCTCCGGCTGCCGACAGGAAAATGCTGATGGCAGTCTGAAGGGCTTGTAGTGCTACCAATAAAGTACTCGATGACAAAAACTAACAAATTTGTTTATTTGAACAATTACCCTTTTCGGTGGCGCCACTTGCTCCACCTGTGTACGTCGTCTGCACGCCGTTGTGCTCCTCCAATACACACGTTGTCCCGCTCCAGCGTTTTGAGTTCTGCTTTGCGCGCTGCCGAGTATATTCACTATCGTGTTAAAAACCGAGGACGAGGGGCTATAGACTCTATACGGGAGCAGGTCCTGACTTAACTGAGAAAAATCCTAAAGGCTCGCCACGAGACATTTGTGCAGCAGTGCTACGCCACTCCGACCATTTAAAGTCACTGCTCATGATGACCCCGAGGCCTTCAACCCCACTGACTGTTTCTATGGTGAGCAGCTCTTGGTCGCGAACGACAGTTAGGCTTTCTGTTGCCCTTGACAACAAGTGGCTTTTTTGAGCGTTCAGGGGTAAGTTCCATTTCTATGCCCAGTCCAGTATGGTACCTGTATCCCTGCCCAGGTCCACCCTATCCTCAGATCCAACAATCTTCACATCATCCGCAAAAAATAAAGCTAGGCGATTGAAGGGCGGATGACGGGTCGTTAACAAACAACAAGAGTGGTACCGGGCCTAGGACGGACCCCTGAGGTACACCACTGGTGGCCATCACCAAACTGGAGCACCTGTCCCCTACCTTGACGTAAAACGTCCTGTGGGAGAGAATGTCTGCCAGCCACCTATATACTGGCCCACCCATGCCAAACGTCTTCATCTTGCATGGCAAAAGACGATGATTAACGGAGTCGAATGCCTTGCTAAGTCGAGGTAGCATACCTCAACTTCCTTACCTTCGTCCAGTCGTCGAGTTACTTAATCTAAGAAGCACAGGAATCCATGCTGGGCCGGACTTAGCATGGAGTTCTCCAGTCGTGGAAAATCCCCCTTTTTCCCTCGCGATTCAGTGTTTTTTCCAACATCACTCATTTCCATACACTACTGACTTGTCTTTACGAACTGGTTGTTTTTCTGGACCAATTGTTGTTTGTTCGCGCTCGGAGCGCTACTTTGGCACATCCTTGTTCAGGACCTGCGTGACGCACGCGCTGTCTGCTCACACGCTGCTATTCGGTTTCTCGTTGTTGAGTCCTTGTGATTGTATTATTGAGGTTTGTATATTGTTTATGTCATCGTTTATTGTAATAATCTAGTATCGTAGAATATCACGGATAATCGTCTTTTCATTTCTGGATCCGTTGCAAATTTGGCTACGCATTGCTCAAACGTTCGTTAAAATACTCAGTTGATCAATTTGGAACGAGGAAAAATCACGCAAAATGCCAAGAAAAGGATCAAAAGCAGTCGAATCCGGACAAGAAGTAATACAGCATGTCTCTGGGGAGGTTTTGGGTACACATGATTCTTTAGTTAATGCTAGATCGCCTAGTCCTGTCAGTGCTAGCTCATGTGTTATTGAGAACAATATTGATCGTAAGGATGTCGATTTATATAAGCTGAGAATACTAGAACTAGAACAACAGTTGCTATCGGCTAGACTACAGGCGCAGGAAGCAGAGAAGTGTACACAGAAACAGCGAGAGCATGAGACCAGTGACTTCGACACTTCCGATAGATTAGGGTGCAATAAGGTAGGGAACCCCACGCCGGTCGCTGACTACAAACCACCATCGATCGATCTGCCTAAAGCGGAGCTAACGGTTTTCGACGGGCGAGCTGAGCAATACTGCAAGTTTGTCAAGCAGTTCGAGACGTTCGTTGAAAATAATGTAACCGACCCTGGGCGAAGGCTTCTCTACCTTACTCACTACTGTCGAGGCCGAGCAAGAGAGGCTATCGACGGGTGCACCATGTTCGACCCAGAACAAGGCTACACAGGGGCAAGGAAGATCCTAAGGGACCTGTTTGGCCAACCTTTCAAAGTAGCCCGTAACCTAATAGAGGGCGTGATGGTTGAGGCAAAGAGAACCAAGGGCGACGTCTACACGATGGCCGACCTGGTGATTAAGATGCAAAACTGCTCAATAGCCCTCGACCATTTAGGTTACAGGGCTGACCTGGACGCCATGCACACTTCGGAAGGCATAGTCCGTCACCTCTCTCCCGAACTACAGGGTCGATGGGCGGAAGAAGCAGAATGGATAAGCCGAAGCGACAAAGAAACCAACTTCGAAGATCTGACCGAATACTTGGACAGGCAAACGAAGATAGCTGACAGCAGATTCGGCCGACTCATCCGGGACAGCAACCGAGCAAACAAGCCCAGTACTAGCCAAGTCCAAACCCCTGTACGGGAACATGCAAAGTACCAGCCTTGGACCAACACACACGTCATTTCACGAGATGCTACGGCGAAACCAGATTGCCGATCCTGTGGTACTAGCCATGGCCTACCAGAATGCCCCAAGTTCGGCAACGCCACAATAGACGAACGGCGGGGAATGGCGAGGATGGCAGGAGCATGTTTTATCTGTCTCAACACCACGCACCGGGCAGAAGCCTGTAGGACAAGGAATCGATGTGGTTACGAGGGCTGCACGGGCAGACACCATCGGCTGCTGCATTAGGCGAGAGTAACCATATCCGAGGCGAGTGCCAAGCCCAGCGTGATCTGTTCAACTTCACAATCTGCCAGTAAACCGGTACGTTTAGGCGTAGTGGCCGTGGGAGTAGTGACTCCGACTGGGATAGTCAAGGCGTTGGCTTTCGTTGATAGTGGATCCGACACCACTTTAGTGAAAGAGCGGTTTGCCGACAAACACCAACTGGCTAAAGGTGCGACGTCGTTAGCAGTGAGCACGGTGGGCGGAACATAGGTAATGACTGCCGGTAGATTAAAGCTGCAACTCATCTCTCTAGACACTAACGAGGAAATTGAACCAACGGAGGCATTCACGTTAGCGGATCTCCCTATGCGAGCACCAAGGTCGGTGAACGCAATCTTGACTCGGTGGCCCCACCTGCAGGATGTAACCGTTGTAGACTGGGAATATGATGAAGTGGATCTCCTCATCGGCTGCGACGTGCCAGAGGCGCATCGGGTGCTTGACCAGAGAGTGGGCGACCGCCAGGCACCTTATGCCGTACGCACGGCCCTGGGATGGATGTTATACGGTCCAGTAGGAGTACGCGGTTCCGTGAATTACTTATCCGCCGAAACGGACCGCATAGAGTATCATCTGCAACGGATGTATGAAAAGGAGTTTCATGACATTGGAGACGAAAGCCCGACGTTGTCTCAAGAGGATCACTTCGCTCTACAAACGGTGCGGCAAGGCACTAGAGGCCTCAAAAAACAGTTCGAGGTTCCCCTCCCATGGCGCACACCGGACGACCCGTGGACTGACAACAGAAATTATGTTCTCCAACGATTACTACGACTAAAAGAACGCTTCATTCAAGACCAGAATCTGTGGGAACGATACGCGGATTTGATGAGGCGAAACGAGACCCTCGGTTACGTTGAAAAGGTGCCTGTTAACACCGACAGCAAAAGGGGTATCTGGTATCTGCCTCACCATCCGGTTATCAACCCCAAGAAACCCAATAAACTGCGGGTGGTTTCCGACTGTGCGGCCAAGTTCCAGGGCAAGTCGTTAAACGATCGCCTACTACAGGGGCCTGACTGGACCACACCACTGATCGATGTTTTGTGCCGTTTCAGAGTGGGTAAAGTGGCTTTGTCTGCCGACATCAGGGAAATGTTCCATCAGGTGAAGATTCCGGAAGGAGAACGAGATGCTTTGCGTTTCCTGTGGTGGGAAGGGAGCGACCGGGACAACGCAGTGGTGAATTATAGGATGACCGTCCACCCCTTCGGGGCCATATCGTCACCATTTTGTGCCAACTACGCCCTCCGAGAATCAGCGAACAAACATGGCGATCTAGTACATCGGACGGTGGTAGAAAGCGTCAGCAGGAACTTCTACGTCGACGACTACCTTGGGTCATTCGATGATGTGGAATCAGCTGTAGAGCAGTTCAGGGGTCTGACGAGATTGCTGGAAGAGGGCGGCTTCCATCTAACTAAATGGATGTCGAACGCTTCAGAAGTGCTGACGGTCATCCCGTATCACGAAAAGGCCGAAAGGGTAAGAGATCTGGACGGCTCTCCACTTCCTATCGAGCGCACCTTAAGGATACAATGGGACGCGGAAACGGACGATTTTGTTTTCGAGCTAAACGTTCCCGAGCTGCCAATAACCCGTCGTGGCATACTATCTGCCGTCTCGAGTTTGTTCGACCCGCTCGGTTTCGTCTCACCATGGCTGCTACCCGGAAAGATCTTGCTGCAGCGGCTGTGCCGTAAGAAAGTTGATTGGGACCAGTCACTGGACCGAGGGGACCGTTTGGACTGGGAAGAATTTCTGAACACCTTGAAGAAATTAGGGGACATAAGAATCCCACGATGTTTGACTCCTGGCCATACGACACGGACTGGAGAACTTCATGCCTTTTCCGATGCATCCGAAGTCGGTTATGGAGCTGTGGTGTACGGACGATGGTGCGCAGGAGATGGACAATATACCACGAGGATCCTGTTCGCCAAAGCCCGCGTTGCTCCACTGAAGTCGGTCTCAATCCCACGCCTTGAACTCGGCGCAGCCGTGTTGGCAGTCAGGGTTGTGCAAGCTGTGAAGAGATGTTTCGATCTCTACATTTGGTCGGTGAGCTTCTGGACGGATTCAACGATAGTACTTTACTATATCAACAACGCCCGGAGCCGGTTTAGTACTTTCGTTGCTAACCGGCTCACGATTATCCACGATGAATCAGCCACGCACCAGTGGAGTCATGTCAGGTCTGGCGATAATCCGGCCGACCTGTGCTCCCGAGGTGCGAACAACTTCAGGCAACTGGACACGTGGACGAGAGGGCCAAACTTCCTGCAATTGCCCAAACAGGACTGGCCCGTGTTCGAATTAAAACCCCCTACGGAAGTGGAACTGGAGATCAAAGGCGTAGTGGTAGCAACCAACGTCGTCGAAGCGTCATCCATTCTATCGCGACTGGTCAGGTTTTCTTCCTGAATGAAGACGCTTCGTTCGCTAGTATGATTAACTAGGTTCAAGAGAAATTTACTAGTCATGAAAGGGCTACGGCCCTCAGGTCGGATACGGGTTGGCCTGATAGGTCCCGATGAGCTACAAGCGGCAGAGTACGATATTTTCAGAATGATACAACGCGAGGCTTTCGCCCGAGAACTCAAGAGGACGGAAGAAATGGGGCTGACCAATAAAGACATGCCATCTCCAAGAGGCGAGCTGAAGCGTTTATACCCGAAACTCATCGACGGACTGCTGCGGGTGGATGTTAAGCTGACCAACGCCCGCCTGAACTTCGACACAAAGTATCCTATACTGCTGCCTGCGAGACAACCTGTATTAGAGCTAATGATTCAACACGTCCACGCCATGGAGGGACATGCCGGGGAAAGTCACGTGACGAGCGTCATCCGAAAGCGTTTTTGGTTGTTGAGAGGACGAGAGACAGTAAAACGCGTAATCCGACGGTGTGTGCAATGCAGGAGACGCAATGCCACAGCAGGCAAACAACTCATGGCCCCACTACCAGAATGCAGGGTGACTACGGGCTGGTGGCCGTTCAGTGACACCGGGTTGGACTATTTCGGGCCCTTGTGGATCAAGTGCGAGAAGAGATTAGAAAGGCGATATGGGGGGATCATTACGTGCATGAAGTCACGCGCGGTACACCTAGAAGTCGCACATTAGATGAAGACCGATTCGTTCCTACGGGCCTTG
The DNA here is from genome assembly GCA_948099385.1 of Fasciola hepatica. Classification (NCBI taxonomy): domain Eukaryota; kingdom Metazoa; phylum Platyhelminthes; class Trematoda; order Plagiorchiida; family Fasciolidae; genus Fasciola; species Fasciola hepatica. The sequence goes on from CANUEZ040000151.1 coordinate 442,733, forward strand.
CAGAGGTTTATCAACCGGAGAGGCGTACCAGTCGATATATACTCAGATAATGAGTCGAACTTTGTAGGCGCTCACTGGGAATTGCAGCGGTGGCACAAGAACATAAACAGGAACGAAGTGCAGGATCGAACCGTGGCCTACAGCACACGATGGCACTTCAACCCCCCTTAGACCAGCCACCGCGGCGGCGTATGGGAACGCATGATCCGGTCCGCCAGACGGATATTGCTGTCAATCATGGAGCAGCAGCCGCCCGACGACGATACGCTGAACTCCGTCATGACTGAGGTAGAGAGAATTCTGCACAACCGCCCCCTGGTTCCAGTAATGAACGGCGACCCCATTTACCTGGCGCCCGTCCCGAACGACTTATTGACGCTAAGGTCGAACGAGGGTTTCCAAGGGCCGGTAAACCTTCGTGGGAGCTACCTCCACGGGTGGAAGCAAGCGAACTATCTGGCCAAGGTCTTCTGGAGGCGATGGCTGTGGGAGTACCTACCGGCTTTGCAGACTCGACAGAAGTGGCTGGCCAAAACAAGACCATTCAAAGTTTGGGACGTGGTTATGATCGCCGACGAACGCGCACATTTCAGCGCTTGGTCTTTGGGAGTAGTTACGGAAACCATCAAAAGCACTGACGAAATGATAAGAACGGTGAAGTTGAAGACAGCTAACGGAGTGCTCATTCGTGACATACGCAGTATTAACCTACTCGAGAGCGAAGACGGAGGAGCTGACAACCCTGAGGCCTAGTAAACCTTTTTCACACCAGTAATCGAGGTGGATAAAGAAACACCATATACACCACACGGCCTCCGCCAAACACGTTTGTGTGATTTTGTACCATTCTCCATCCACCCCACATTTTGGCAGAATAACTACGCCTACCTCCAGCCGGATCGACCACCTGACCTTGAGTTTAAATTCACCGGGCGGTATCGCAGCGATTGACTTAAATGCCTTCTCTTATATTCAATCGCGTTCGCATAATTGTACAGTCCCACTGTAACTTTCATTCAGCTTTCAACTGTACCGTTTGATCTTGCATTTCAGCATGCTTCGGGGTTATCCGAAATAAACTATTATTGTTAAGGTGCTCGCGGTCTTTTCGTTGACATTACAGAAGGTTCTTTCCGATATGTGGTGATGAATGCGATTCCATTGTACATCCCGATACATACATGCATGCACGACGCACCCTACATCCCGTAAACCCATCGAACATGTGACAGTGTTCGTTGTTTTGCTTTTTGTTGACGCTACCGAATGCCCCTTGCATATGTGGAAGTAGCGGAGCTCAGGTCACACACACATGCTACATTTTACTCGTTTTCTTGCCACGCGGTCTTTTGTTGACATTGCAGAAAGTCCTCCTTTGATGTGTAGTCATACCTGTGATTTCATTGTAACCATGACACACACACACGCACTCACACACACACTCAAGCACGTACATCCAGGACCGGACGGCCCCTAACGAGGACAACGTCTATGTGACCATTCACGCCCGCCACCAGTCATTTGGTCTTGTGGAAGATGTAGAGTAGTCTCACGCCTATGTATCCAATGGATTAGGTGCGACCAGTAGTAGAACGTTGACGACGAGCATTAGACGAGCGCACTGACAGCAGAGTCTAGGCAGGTAGGAAGAATCAGTACCTTTATACCAAACCTTTGACTCTGCTAAGGATCCAGGAGGATTTTGGTGGGCGGTGTAACAGCCGGTCGTGGAAAATCCCCCTTTTTCCCTCGCGATTCAGTGTTTTTTCCAACATCACTCATTTCCATACACTACTGACTTGTCTTTACGAACTGGTTGTTTTTCTGGACCAATTGTTGTTTGTTCGCGCTCGGAGCGCTACTTTGGCACATCCTTGTTCAGGACCTGCGTGACGCACGCGCTGTCTGCTCACACGCTGCTATTCGGTTTCTCGTTGTTGAGTCCTTGTGATTGTATTATTGAGGTTTGTATATTGTTTATGTCATCGTTTATTGTAATAATCTAGTATCGTAGAATATCACGGATAATCGTCTTTTCATTTCTGGATCCGTTGCAAATTTGGCTACGCATTGCTCAAACGTTCGTTACAGCCGTAAGGCAGCTTACTCTGATCCAACATGGACCTGTACAACCTGCATTCCGATGGAGCTATGACATCTACCAGCGGCCTGATGGTAGCTGTGTGGATGCCACCCGGGCCCGCTGACTTGTGGCTGTTTACTTCCCGTAGGTACTCACACACGCTCTCTCCTGAGAGATTTAGCCCGTCTAACTGGGGAGTAGGATGCACCAGAGCCAGATCGACTCGTGTCCCACTACTTATCCTATGTACACTACCAGAGTATTCCTTCAGGTCGTCTGCTTTGCCCTGGTCATCAGTGACAATACCATAGTGTCTAATACATAGTGGACCTGCTGCATTCTTTGCTGAGCCTTTCGACCGCTCATAGCTGCCGAATTTTTTCGGTTGTCGCCTTACGCACTAGGACAATTTGAGCTCAAATTCCCGCTTGGAAGTTCTCAGAAGGCTCACAGTCTGGTTTCTCAGCTTTGTATACCGGTTCCAGGCTAGCCAACCGCCAAAAGCCCTTCTAAGTGGGCTTGCTTCTCTGATCCCGGCAAGCAGACCTCAGCCTTCCGGTCATTTTGCGGAAGATTGAATTCTCTCACCATGAGGGTTTTTTGTGCGGTCCTAATTAGTTCAGTCAAAGTCCGCGGTAAACAAATATCCTCTTCGCGGTTTGTCCTTGTTGCCCTGTAGACACAAACAACCCTAACCCTTCTGCCTGGAAGGACAATCGTAGTTGTGCACAACTGGACGTTGCTAGCGCACATCTTAGTCTAAGACTCAAGGTGGTTTGTACCTGACCTAATGAAGATGGCTACTCCTGCACCAAGGCGATCGCGTTCTCTAACCTGTCAATAGACTGCGAAACTTTTGCTTATTATTCCAGGCACATAGTCTTCTTTGAAGGCCACTTTTCCGTAGCGGCAACTATTGACGCTAAGTGCTCCCCAGCAGTTTCGGCGATTTCCACCCATCTGTCTCCAATACGACAAGCTTTAGTATATGACACCGCCGCGTTAGCTCCGTCGCTCGGGTGTCTCGTTATTTTCTCCTGCCTGGTTCTCAGGCGCCTCCGTCGTTCCCACTGGTGTGCTTGACCGCGGCTGGCGATCCAGAACTTCCGACGAATCCCAATCCATCTCTATAGGAGTTGCCATAACGTCCCGACTGGCAAGGGTCTAGCTGTCCTCCACCTTCAGGCAGTACTGCCAATTTTCATCTTCTAGCTCGTCTTCAACTGCAACTATTTCCGACCCCGAAAGCGGCTTCTTTACTACTGCCAGGGCCGGGGCCTGGCAGCCGAGTAGGGCATTCTGCTGAACTTGTTGGTTTCTCGCCAAAGCCCAGGCTGGTCAAGCCGGGTGACCTCCCGGTGCTGGACCACCAGGCCTTACTCTATACTCGTTTAGCACAATTTGGTGCCTACCCTTGGCGGTGTGAGCCGCGGCTGCTGCCCTCGCCGGCAGTCTACCTCGAGATGCCTCACCGGTGGACTCCACCCGTACTGGCCTCACGTGATGCTGGCTTTTGCTCCCAAGTGGTGACTTCCGTGTCCCCACCCTGTGCACCCTTCTAACAGTAGTAGGGTACGGGAAGCCTGCAATTCGCGGTGTCGCAGACCCTCCTCCTATATATGTCCCACCTGGTTTTCGATTTTCCTATGAAAGGTTCTCCCTAATTTAGGATCAGGAGACTGCTGCCTGAGACCTTGCTCATCGACAAGACTTGGCTTTGCAGATCCTTCACTTTGTTTTCCAGCTCCAGTAGCTGGTGGTCATCAGTCCCAGCTGGTCCATCCTTCTCTATATTACTCCCACCCTACTTTTTAGGCAGCCTTGCCCTCTTGGCTTCTACCCAGTCCACCGGCCCTCTTCGGTCTTTATCAGCTGAGTTGAGGCAACGACCGCATGGCAAGCCCTTGGAACTGGCCCACCGGTTCCAGTGGCTGTCCTCTCAGGTATGCCTACTACCTCCGCAAACGACTCCCTGCAACCCGATTGCGGTGTTGTGGGGCTGATGTCTGTGGCGCTTCTTGGTGGGATTTGGTCATGCTCTTGGGCCCGCAGTTTAAAGGCCAGACCAGTCGCGTTCTTGCAAGGAGCACACACCAACTCAGCCCATGGGTTATGTTTATAAAGGAAACGGATGTCCGCGTGGCAGTCGAAGCACCAAGGGAATATTGCAGCCCCGTAGTGCAAGCTGGAAGTACACTGGGCAAAGCCACGAGTCCTGGGACCTGATCTGATCTGAACTGAACTGGAATGAACTGCTTAGACATTTTGGGTAGAATGGACATAGATAGGCTTCGTGGTAGAGCAATGGGGTTGACCTGGGACACGATAGTAGGGGCTATTGTCAAGGAGAGCTGGCATGTCATAAAGGGATCCCTGATTGCTCTACAGGAAGAGTTCGCACCATTGAAACGAAGGAGTGAGGAGGGCAAACCCATGTGGTAGAAGGCTGCAATAGCTAAGCCATCAAGAGTAGAAACCGCAGCTGGAACCAGTGCAAAGCTTCTGGCGGTCGGCTAGCCTGGAACCGGTATACAAAGCTGAGAAACCAGACTGTGAGCCTTCTGAGAACTTCCAAGCGGGAATTTGAGCTCAAATTGTCCTAGTGCGTAAGGCGACAACCGAAAAAATTCGGCAGCTATGAGCGGTCGAAAGGCTCAGCAAAAAATGCCGCAGGTCCACTATGTATTAGACACTATGATATTGTCACTGATGACCAGGGCAAAGCAGACGACCTGAAGGAATACTCTGGTAGTGTACATAGGATAAGTAGTGGGACACGAGTCGATCTGGCTCTGGTGCATCCTACTCCCCAGTTAGACGGGCTAAATCTCTCAGGAGAGAGCGTGTGTGAGTACCTACGGGAAGTAAACAGCCACAAGTCAGCGGGCCCGGGTGGCATCCACACAGCTACCATCAGGCCGCTGGTAGATGTCATAGCTCCATCGGAATGCAGGTTGTACAGGTCCATGTTGGATCAGAGTAAGCTGCCTTACGGCCGGTAGGTCGCGGCAGTCGTGGCAATATATAAGGGTGAGCCTAAGTCGGTTATGCATAACTAAAGGCCGGTAGGCCTAACCAGCATCCTATAAAAAGTCCTTGAGAAGATCATCCGTGACCACATCTGTCAGCACTTACTGGAGCACTCCATGCTAAGTCCGGCCCAGCAAGGATTCCTGTGCTTCGTAGATGAAGTAACTCGACGACTGGACGAAGGTAAGGAAGTTGAGGTATGCTACCTCGACTTAGCAAGGCATTCGACTCCGTTAATCATCGTCTTTTGCCATGCAAGATGAAGACGTTTGGCATGGGTGGGCCAGTATATAGGTGGCTGGCAGACATTCTCTCCCACAGGACGTTTTACGTCAAGGTAGGGGACAGTAGCTCCAGTTTGGTGAATGCCACCAGTGGTGTACCTCAGGGATCCGTCCTGGGCCCAGTCCCACTCTTTTTGTTTGTTAACGACCCGTCATCCGCCCTTCAATCGCCTAGCTTTATTTTTGCGGATGATGTGAAGATTGTTGGATCTGAGGGTAGGGTGGACCTGGGCAGGGATACAGGTACCATACTGGACTGGGCATAGAAATGGAACTTACCCCTGAACGCTCAAAAAAGCCACTTGTTGTCAAGGGCAACAGAAAGCCTAACTGTCGTTCGCGACCAAGAGCTGCTCACCATAGAAACAGTCAGTGGGGTTGAAGGCCTCGGGGTCATCATGAGCAGTGACTTTAAATGGTCGGAGTGGCGTAGCACTGCTGCACAAATGTCTCGTGGCGAGCCTTTAGGATTTTTCTCAGTTAAGTCAGGACCTGCTCCCGTATAGAGTCTATAGCCCCTCGTCCTCGGTTTTTAACACGATAGTGAATATACTCGGCAGCGCGCAAAGCAGAACTCAAAACGCTGGAGCGGGACAACGTGTGTATTGGAGGAGCACAACGGCGTGCAGACGACGTACACAGGTGGAGCAAGTGGCGCCACCGAAAAGGGTAATTGTTCAAATAAACAAATTTGTTAGTTTTTGTCATCGAGTACTTTATTGGTAGCACTACAAGCCCTTCAGACTGCCATCAGCATTTTCCTGTCGACAGCCGGAGATATTCGTACCTATTTACATGGCTATATTACGACCTCACTTAGAAGGCAGCGTGCAGGCTTGGTCACCCTTCTACAGAAGGACGCCACCTGCCTAGAGAAAGTTCAACTTCTCGCCACGCGAGTGGTTGGTGTGCAGATAGGTAAGACGTATGAGCAGGGACTCTGTGATCTGAATCTTTTCTCGTTGGAAAGGAGGAGACGTCGAGGGGATCTTGTAGAAACGTTCAAGTTAATGAGGGGATTTTCTGGCCTTAGAGCGAATAGTCTATTCCAAGTGGCTCTAGATTCCAGAACAAGGGGACGTGAAAAGAAGCTGATAAAAGCCCGAGCTAGGTTCTATCACTAGATCGCACTTCTTCGGCAACAGGGTAGGGGACAGTTGGAACGGTCTGCCTGGTGGAATGATAGATCTGCAGACCGTCCAGTTCTTCGAAGCTGCCCCAGATCGCAAGTGGTAGGGATATTTCCTCATAGTGAGCCCTGAGTATGTTATATAGAAGGATGATAGGGAGCACTGTTATCCTTCTAGAGTATGTTTGGTCGACTTTTCCGTCCATTTCATACCGTCTCCGTGGAAGCACACGATGCATAATGTCGCTCGCAGTTGATGTGCGATGAGGTTTTCCGTTTCCCTCTCATTTTTAGCGGGTATTCGACGGAATACACTCGGCAGTGGTGGGTGCATGGCTGGTGAGAATACCATCGAAGGAATTCTGGATGCTCGGTTGGCTGTGGCCATTACCTGTCCTGTGCAAACTGAACTGAACTGAACTGTACTGAACTGAACTGAACTGAACTGAACTGAACTGAACTGAACTGAACTGAACTGAACTGAACTGAACCGATCTTGCCTTACCAATCTCCTGTGCTTCTTAGATGAAGTAACTCGACGACTGGACGAAGGTAAGGAAGTTGAGGTATGCTACCTCGACTTAGCAAGGCATTCGACTCCGTTAATCATCGTCTTTTGCCGTGCAAGATGAAGACGTTTGGCATGGGTGGGCCAGTATATAGGTGGCTGGCAGACATTCTCTCCCACAGGACGTTTTACGTCAAGGTAGGGGACAGTAGCTCCAGTTTGGTGAATGCCACCAGTGGTGTACCTCAGGGATCCGTCCTGGGCCCAGTCCCACTCTTTTTGTTTGTTAACGACCCGTCATCCGCCCTTCAATCGCCTAGCTTTATTTTTGCGGATGATGTGAAGATTGTTGGATCTGAGGGTAGGGTGGACCTGGGCAGGGATACAGGTACCATACTGGACTGGGCATAGAAATGGAACTTACCCCTGAACGCTCAAAAAAGCCACTTGTTGTCAAGGGCAACAGAAAGCCTAACTGTCGTTCGCGACCAAGAGCTGCTCACCATAGAAACAGTCAGTGGGGTTGAAGGCCTCGGGGTCATCATGAGCAGTGACTTTAAATGGTCGGAGTGGCGTAGCACTGCTGCACAAATGTCTCGTGGCGAGCCTTTAGGATTTTTCTCAGTTAAGTCAGGACCTGCTCCCGTATAGAGTCTATAGCCCCTCGTCCTCGGTTTTTAACACGATAGTGAATATACTCGGCAGCGCGCAAAGCAGAACTCAAAACGCTGGAGCGGGACAACGTGTGTATTGGAGGAGCACAACGGCGTGCAGACGACGTACACAGGTGGAGCAAGTGGCGCCACCGAAAAGGGTAATTGTTCAAATAAACAAATTTGTTAGTTTTTGTCATCGAGTACTTTATTGGTAGCACTACAAGCCCTTCAGACTGCCATCAGCATTTTCCTGTCGACAGCCGGAGATATTCGTACCTATTTACATGGCTATATTACGACCTCACTTAGAAGGCAGCGTGCAGGCTTGGTCACCCTTCTACAGAAGGACGCCACCTGCCTAGAGAAAGTTCAACTTCTCGCCACGCGAGTGGTTGGTGTGCAGATAGGTAAGACGTATGAGCAGGGACTCTGTGATCTGAATCTTTTCTCGTTGGAAAGGAGGAGACGTCGAGGGGATCTTGTAGAAACGTTCAAGTTAATGAGGGGATTTTCTGGCCTTAGAGCGAATAGTCTATTCCAAGTGGCTCTAGATTCCAGAACAAGGGGACGTGAAAAGAAGCTGATAAAAGCCCGAGCTAGGTTCTATCACTAGATCGCACTTCTTCGGCAACAGGGTAGGGGACAGTTGGAACGGTCTGCCTGGTGGAATGATAGATCTGCAGACCGTCCAGTTCTTCGAAGCTGCCCCAGATCGCAAGTGGTAGGGGTATTTCCTCATAGTGAGCCCTGAGTATGTTATATAGAAGGATGATAGGGAGCACTGTTATCCTTCTAGAGTATGTTTGGTCGACTTTTCCGTCCATTTCATACCGTCTCCGTGGAAGCACACGATGCATAATGTCGCTCGCAGTTGATGTGCGATGAGGTTTTCCGTTTCCCTCTCATTTTTAGCGGGTATTCGACGGAATACACTCGGCAGTGGTGGGTGCATGGCTGGTGAGAATACCATCGAAGGAATTCTGGATGCTCGGTTGGCTGTGGCCATTACCTGTCCTGTGCAAACTGAACTGAACTGAACTGTACTGAACTGAACTGAACTGAACTGAACTGAACTGAACTGAACTGAACTGAACTGAACTGAACTGAACCGATCTTGCCTTACCAATCTCCTGTGCTTCTTAGATGAAGTAACTCGACGACTGGACGAAGGTAAGGAAGTTGAGGTATGCTACCTCGACTTAGCAAGGCATTCGACTCCGTTAATCATCGTCTTTTGCCGTGCAAGATGAAGACGTTTGGCATGGGTGGGCCAGTATATAGGTGGCTGGCAGACATTCTCTCCCACAGGACGTTTTACGTCAAGGTAGGGGACAGTAGCTCCAGTTTGGTGAATGCCACCAGTGGTGTACCTCAGGGATCCGTCCTGGGCCCAGTCCCACTCTTTTTGTTTGTTAACGACCCGTCATCCGCCCTTCAATCGCCTAGCTTTATTTTTGCGGATGATGTGAAGATTGTTGGATCTGAGGGTAGGGTGGACCTGGGCAGGGATACAGGTACCATACTGGACTGGGCATAGAAATGGAACTTACCCCTGAACGCTCAAAAAAGCCACTTGTTGTCAAGGGCAACAGAAAGCCTAACTGTCGTTCGCGACCAAGAGCTGCTCACCATAGAAACAGTCAGTGGGGTTGAAGGCCTCGGGGTCATCATGAGCAGTGACTTTAAATGGTCGGAGTGGCGTAGCACTGCTGCACAAATGTCTCGTGGCGAGCCTTTAGGATTTTTCTCAGTTAAGTCAGGACCTGCTCCCGTATAGAGTCTATAGCCCCTCGTCCTCGGTTTTTAACACGATAGTGAATATACTCGGCAGCGCGCAAAGCAGAACTCAAAACGCTGGAGCGGGACAACGTGTGTATTGGAGGAGCACAACGGCGTGCAGACGACGTACACAGGTGGAGCAAGTGGCGCCACCGAAAAGGGTAATTGTTCAAATAAACAAATTTGTTAGTTTTTGTCATCGAGTACTTTATTGGTAGCACTACAAGCCCTTCAGACTGCCATCAGCATTTTCCTGTCGGCAGCCGGAGATATTCGTACCTATTTACATGGCTATATTACGACCTCACTTAGAAGGCAGCGTGCAGGCTTGGTCACCCTTCTACAGAAGGACGCCACCTGCCTAGAGAAAGTTCAACTTCTCGCCACGCGAGTGGTTGGTGTGCAGATAGGTAAGACGTATGAGCAGGGACTCTGTGATCTGAATCTTTTCTCGTTGGAAAGGAGGAGACGTCGAGGGGATCTTGTAGAAACGTTCAAGTTAATGAGGGGATTTTCTGGCCTTAGAGCGAATAGTCTATTCCAAGTGGCTCTAGATTCCAGAACAAGGGGACGTGAAAAGAAGCTGATAAAAGCCCGAGCTAGGTTCTATCACTAGATCGCACTTCTTCGGCAACAGGGTAGGGGACAGTTGGAACGGTCTGCCTGGTGGAATGATAGATCTGCAGACCGTCCAGTTCTTCGAAGCTGCCCCAGATCGCAAGTGGTAGGGGTATTTCCTCATAGTGAGCCCTGAGTATGTTATATAGAAGGATGATAGGGAGCACTGTTATCCTTCTAGAGTATGTTTGGTCGACTTTTCCGTCCATTTCATACCGTCTCCGTGGAAGCACACGATGCATAATGTCGCTCGCAGTTGATGTGCGATGAGGTTTTCCGTTTCCCTCTCATTTTTAGCGGGTATTCGACGGAATACACTCGGCAGTGGTGGGTGCATGGCTGGTGAGAATACCATCGAAGGAATTCTGGATGCTCGGTTGGCTGTGGCCATTACCTGTCCTGTGCAAACTGAACTGAACTGAACTGTACTGAACTGAACTGAACTGAACTGAACTGAACTGAACTGAACTGAACTGAACTGAACTGAACCGATCTTGCCTTACCAATCTCCTGTGCTTCTTAGATGAAGTAACTCGACGACTGGACGAAGGTAAGGAAGTTGAGGTATGCTACCTCGACTTAGCAAGGCATTCGACTCCGTTAATCATCGTCTTTTGCCGTGCAAGATGAAGACGTTTGGCATGGGTGGGCCAGTATATAGGTGGCTGGCAGACATTCTCTCCCACAGGACGTTTTACGTCAAGGTAGGGGACAGTAGCTCCAGTTTGGTGAATGCCACCAGTGGTGTACCTCAGGGATCCGTCCTGGGCCCAGTCCCACTCTTTTTGTTTGTTAACGACCCGTCATCCGCCCTTCAATCGCCTAGCTTTATTTTTGCGGATGATGTGAAGATTGTTGGATCTGAGGGTAGGGTGGACCTGGGCAGGGATACAGGTACCATACTGGACTGGGCATAGAAATGGAACTTACCCCTGAACGCTCAAAAAAGCCACTTGTTGTCAAGGGCAACAGAAAGCCTAACTGTCGTTCGCGACCAAGAGCTGCTCACCATAGAAACAGTCAGTGGGGTTGAAGGCCTCGGGGTCATCATGAGCAGTGACTTTAAATGGTCGGAGTGGCGTAGCACTGCTGCACAAATGTCTCGTGGCGAGCCTTTAGGATTTTTCTCAGTTAAGTCAGGACCTGCTCCCGTATAGAGTCTATAGCCCCTCGTCCTCGGTTTTTAACACGATAGTGAATATACTCGGCAGCGCGCAAAGCAGAACTCAAAACGCTGGAGCGGGACAACGTGTGTATTGGAGGAGCACAACGGCGTGCAGACGACGTACACAGGTGGAGCAAGTGGCGCCACCGAAAAGGGTAATTGTTCAAATAAACAAATTTGTTAGTTTTTGTCATCGAGTACTTTATTGGTAGCACTACAAGCCCTTCAGACTGCCATCAGCATTTTCCTGTCGGCAGCCGGAGATATTCGTACCTATTTACATGGCTATATTACGACCTCACTTAGAAGGCAGCGTGCAGGCTTGGTCACCCTTCTACAGAAGGACGCCACCTGCCTAGAGAAAGTTCAACTTCTCGCCACGCGAGTGGTTGGTGTGCAGATAGGTAAGACGTATGAGCAGGGACTCTGTGATCTGAATCTTTTCTCGTTGGAAAGGAGGAGACGTCGAGGGGATCTTGTAGAAACGTTCAAGTTAATGAGGGGATTTTCTGGCCTTAGAGCGAATAGTCTATTCCAAGTGGCTCTAGATTCCAGAACAAGGGGACGTGAAAAGAAGCTGATAAAAGCCCGAGCTAGGTTCTATCACTAGATCGCACTTCTTCGGCAACAGGGTAGGGGACAGTTGGAACGGTCTGCCTGGTGGAATGATAGATCTGCAGACCGTCCAGTTCTTCGAAGCTGCCCCAGATCGCAAGTGGTAGGGGTATTTCCTCATAGTGAGCCCTGAGTATGTTATATAGAAGGATGATAGGGAGCACTGTTATCCTTCTAGAGTATGTTTGGTCGACTTTTCCGTCCATTTCATACCGTCTCCGTGGAAGCACACGATGCATAATGTCGCTCGCAGTTGATGTGCGATGAGGTTTTCCGTTTCCCTCTCATTTTTAGCGGGTATTCGACGGAATACACTCGGCAGTGGTGGGTGCATGGCTGGTGAGAATACCATCGAAGGAATTCTGGATGCTCGGTTGGCTGTGGCCATTACCTGTCCTGTGCAAACTGAACTGAACTGAACTGTACTGAACTGAACTGAACTGAACTGAACTGAACTGAACTGAACTGAACTGAACTGTACTGAACTGAACTGAACTGAACCGATCTTGCCTTACCAATCTCCTGTGCTTCTTAGATGAAGTAACTCGACGACTGGACGAAGGTAAGGAAGTTGAGGTATGCTACCTCGACTTAGCAAGGCATTCGACTCCGTTAATCATCGTCTTTTGCCGTGCAAGATGAAGACGTTTGGCATGGGTGGGCCAGTATATAGGTGGCTGGCAGACATTCTCTCCCACAGGACGTTTTACGTCAAAGTAGGGGACAGTAGCTCCAGTTTGGTGAATGCCACCAGTGGTGTACCTCAGGGATCCGTCCTAGGCCCAGTCCCACTCTTGTTGTTTGTTAACGACCCGTCATCCGCCCTTCAATCGCCTAGCTTTATTTTTGCGGATGATGTGAAGATTGTTGGATCTGAGGGTAGGGTGGACCTGGGCAGGGATACAGGTACCATACTGGACTGGGCATAGAAATGGAACTTACCCCTGAACGCTCAAAAAAGCCACTTGTTGTCAAGGGCAACAGAAAGCCTAACTGTCGTTCGCGACCAAGAGCTGCTCACCATAGAAACAGTCAGTGGGGTTGAAGGCCTCGGGGTCATCATGAGCAGTGACTTTAAATGGTCGGAGTGGCGTAGCACTGCTGCACAAATGTCTCGTGGCGAGCCTTTAGGATTTTTCTCAGTTAAGTCAGGACCTGCTCCCGTATAGAGTCTATAGCCCCTCGTCCTCGGTTTTTAACACGATAGTGAATATACTCGGCAGCGCGCAAAGCAGAACTCAAAACGCTGGAGCGGGACAACGTGTGTATTGGAGGAGCACAACGGCGTGCAGACGACGTACACAGGTGGAGCAAGTGGCGCCACCGAAAAGGGTAATTGTTCAAATAAACAAATTTGTTAGTTTTTGTCATCGAGTACTTTATTGGTAGCACTACAAGCCCTTCAGACTGCCATCAGCATTTTCCTGTCGGCAGCCGGAGATATTCGTACCTATTTACATGGCTATATTACGACCTCACTTAGAAGGCAGCGTGCAGGCTTGGTCACCCTTCTACAGAAGGACGCCACCTGCCTAGAGAAAGTTCAACTTCTCGCCACGCGAGTGGTTGGTGTGCAGATAGGTAAGACGTATGAGCAGGGACTCTGTGATCTGAATCTTTTCTCGTTGGAAAGGAGGAGACGTCGAGGGGATCTTGTAGAAACGTTCAAGTTAATGAGGGGATTTTCTGGCCTTAGAGCGAATAGTCTATTCCAAGTGGCTCTAGATTCCAGAACAAGGGGACGTGAAAAGAAGCTGATAAAAGCCCGAGCTAGGTTCTATCACTAGATCGCACTTCTTCGGCAACAGGGTAGGGGACAGTTGGAACGGTCTGCCTGGTGGAATGATAGATCTGCAGACCGTCCAGTTCTTCGAAGCTGCCCCAGATCGCAAGTGGTAGGGGTATTTCCTCATAGTGAGCCCTGAGTATGTTATATAGAAGGATGATAGGGAGCACTGTTATCCTTCTAGAGTATGTTTGGTCGACTTTTCCGTCCATTTCATACCGTCTCCGTGGAAGCACACGATGCATAATGTCGCTCGCAGTTGATGTGCGATGAGGTTTTCCGTTTCCCTCTCATTTTTAGCGGGTATTCGACGGAATACACTCGGCAGTGGTGGGTGCATGGCTGGTGAGAATACCATCGAAGGAATTCTGGATGCTCGGTTGGCTGTGGCCATTACCTGTCCTGTGCAAACTGAACTGAACTGAACTGTACTGAACTGAACTGAACTGAACTGAACTGAACTGAACTGAACTGAACTGAACTGAACTGTACTGAACTGAACTGAACTGAACCGATCTTGCCTTACCAATCTCCTGTGCTTCTTAGATGAAGTAACTCGACGACTGGACGAAGGTAAGGAAGTTGAGGTATGCTACCTCGACTTAGCAAGGCATTCGACTCCGTTAATCATCGTCTTTTGCCGTGCAAGATGAAGACGTTTGGCATGGGTGGGCCAGTATATAGGTGGCTGGCAGACATTCTCTCCCACAGGACGTTTTACGTCAAAGTAGGGGACAGTAGCTCCAGTTTGGTGAATGCCACCAGTGGTGTACCTCAGGGATCCGTCCTAGGCCCAGTCCCACTCTTGTTGTTTGTTAACGACCCGTCATCCGCCCTTCAATCGCCTAGCTTTATTTTTGCGGATGATGTGAAGATTGTTGGATCTGAGGGTAGGGTGGACCTGGGCAGGGATACAGGTACCATACTGGACTGGGCATAGAAATGGAACTTACCCCTGAACGCTCAAAAAAGCCACTTGTTGTCAAGGGCAACAGAAAGCCTAACTGTCGTTCGCGACCAAGAGCTGCTCACCATAGAAACAGTCAGTGGGGTTGAAGGCCTCGGGGTCATCATGAGCAGTGACTTTAAATGGTCGGAGTGGCGTAGCACTGCTGCACAAATGTCTCGTGGCGAGCCTTTAGGATTTTTCTCAGTTAAGTCAGGACCTGCTCCCGTATAGAGTCTATAGCCCCTCGTCCTCGGTTTTTAACACGATAGTGAATATACTCGGCAGCGCGCAAAGCAGAACTCAAAACGCTGGAGCGGGACAACGTGTGTATTGGAGGAGCACAACGGCGTGCAGACGACGTACACAGGTGGAGCAAGTGGCGCCACCGAAAAGGGTAATTGTTCAAATAAACAAATTTGTTAGTTTTTGTCATCGAGTACTTTATTGGTAGCACTACAAGCCCTTCAGACTGCCATCAGCATTTTCCTGTCGGCAGCCGGAGATATTCGTACCTATTTACATGGCTATATTACGACCTCACTTAGAAGGCAGCGTGCAGGCTTGGTCACCCTTCTACAGAAGGACGCCACCTGCCTAGAGAAAGTTCAACTTCTCGCCACGCGAGTGGTTGGTGTGCAGATAGGTAAGACGTATGAGCAGGGACTCTGCGATCTGAATCTTTTCTCGTTGGAAAGGAGGAGACGTCGAGGGGATCTTGTAGAAACGTTCAAGTTAATGAGGGGATTTTCTGGCCTTAGAGCGAATAGTCTATTCCAAGTGGCTCTAGATTCCAGAACAAGGGGACGTGAAAAGAAGCTGATAAAAGCCCGAGCTAGGTTCTATCACTAGATCGCACTTCTTCGGCAACAGGGTAGGGGACAGTTGGAACGGTCTGCCTGGTGGAATGATAGATCTGCAGACCGTCCAGTTCTTCGAAGCTGCCCCAGATCGCAAGTGGTAGGGATATTTCCTCATAGTGAGCCCTGAGTATGTTATATAGAAGGATGATAGGGAGCACTGTTATCCTTCTAGAGTATGTTTGGTCGACTTTTCCGTCCATTTCATACCGTCTCCGTGGAAGCACACGATGCATAATGTCGCTCGCAGTTGATGTGCGATGAGGTTTTCCGTTTCCCTCTCATTTTTAGCGGGTATTCGACGGAATACACTCGGCAGTGGTGGGTGCATGGCTGGTGAGAATACCATCGAAGGAATTCTGGATGCTCGGTTGGCTGTGGCCATTACCTGTCCTGTGCAAACTGAACTGAACTGAACTGTACTGAACTGAACTGAACTGAACTGAACTGAACTGAACTGAACTGAACTGAACTGAACTGAACTGAACCGATCTTGCCTTACCAATCTCCTGTGCTTCTTAGATGAAGTAACTCGACGACTGGACGAAGGTAAGGAAGTTGAGGTATGCTACCTCGACTTAGCAAGGCATTCGACTCCGTTAATCATCGTCTTTTGCCGTGCAAGATGAAGACGTTTGGCATGGGTGGGCCAGTATATAGGTGGCTGGCAGACATTCTCTCCCACAGGACGTTTTACGTCAAAGTAGGGGACAGTAGCTCCAGTTTGGTGAATGCCACCAGTGGTGTACCTCAGGGATCCGTCCTAGGCCCAGTCCCACTCTTGTTGTTTGTTAACGACCCGTCATCCGCCCTTCAATCGCCTAGCTTTATTTTTGCGGATGATGTGAAGATTGTTGGATCTGAGGGTAGGGTGGACCTGGGCAGGGATACAGGTACCATACTGGACTGGGCATAGAAATGGAACTTACCCCTGAACGCTCAAAAAAGCCACTTGTTGTCAAGGGCAACAGAAAGCCTAACTGTCGTTCGCGACCAAGAGCTGCTCACCATAGAAACAGTCAGTGGGGTTGAAGGCCTCGGGGTCATCATGAGCAGTGACTTTAAATGGTCGGAGTGGCGTAGCACTGCTGCACAAATGTCTCGTGGCGAGCCTTTAGGATTTTTCTCAGTTAAGTCAGGACCTGCTCCCGTATAGAGTCTATAGCCCCTCGTCCTCGGTTTTTAACACGATAGTGAATATACTCGGCAGCGCGCAAAGCAGAACTCAAAACGCTGGAGCGGGACAACGTGTGTATTGGAGGAGCACAACGGCGTGCAGACGACGTACACAGGTGGAGCAAGTGGCGCCACCGAAAAGGGTAATTGTTCAAATAAACAAATTTGTTAGTTTTTGTCATCGAGTACTTTATTGGTAGCACTACAAGCCCTTCAGACTGCCATCAGCATTTTCCTGTCGGCAGCCGGAGATATTCGTACCTATTTACATGGCTATATTACGACCTCACTTAGAAGGCAGCGTGCAGGCTTGGTCACCCTTCTACAGAAGGACGCCACCTGCCTAGAGAAAGTTCAACTTCTCGCCACGCGAGTGGTTGGTGTGCAGATAGGTAAGACGTATGAGCAGGGACTCTGTGATCTGAATCTTTTCTCGTTGGAAAGGAGGAGACGTCGAGGGGATCTTGTAGAAACGTTCAAGTTAATGAGGGGATTTTCTGGCCTTAGAGCGAATAGTCTATTCCAAGTGGCTCTAGATTCCAGAACAAGGGGACGTGAAAAGAAGCTGATAAAAGCCCGAGCTAGGTTCTATCACTAGATCGCACTTCTTCGGCAACAGGGTAGGGGACAGTTGGAACGGTCTGCCTGGTGGAATG
This sequence comes from Fasciola hepatica, assembly GCA_948099385.1. NCBI lineage: Eukaryota > Metazoa > Platyhelminthes > Trematoda > Plagiorchiida > Fasciolidae > Fasciola > Fasciola hepatica. The sequence continues at coordinate 460,024 of CANUEZ040000151.1, forward strand.
ATAGATCTGCAGACCGTCCAGTTCTTCGAAGCTGCCCCAGATCGCAAGTGGTAGGGGTATTTCCTCATAGTGAGCCCTGAGTATGTTATATAGAAGGATGATAGGGAGCACTGTTATCCTTCTAGAGTATGTTTGGTCGACTTTTCCGTCCATTTCATACCGTCTCCGTGGAAGCACACGATGCATAATGTCGCTCGCAGTTGATGTGCGATGAGGTTTTCCGTTTCCCTCTCATTTTTAGCGGGTATTCGACGGAATACACTCGGCAGTGGTGGGTGCATGGCTGGTGAGAATACCATCGAAGGAATTCTGGATGCTCGGTTGGCTGTGGCCATTACCTGTCCTGTGCAAACTGAACTGAACTGAACTGTACTGAACTGAACTGAACTGAACTGAACTGAACTGAACTGAACTGAACTGAACTGAACTGAACTGAACTGAACTGAACTGAACTGAACTGAACTGAACTGAACTGAACTGAACTGAACTGAACTGAACTGAACTGAACTGAACTGAACTGAACTGAACTGAACCGATCTTGCCTTACCAATCTCCTGTGCTTCTTAGATGAAGTAACTCGACGACTGGACGAAGGTAAGGAAGTTGAGGTATGCTACCTCGACTTAGCAAGGCATTCGACTCCGTTAATCATCGTCTTTTGCCATGCAAGATGAAGACGTTTGGCATGGGTGGGCCAGTATATAGGTGGCTGGCAGACATTCTCTCCCACAGGACGTTTTACGTCAAGGTAGGGGACAGTAGCTCCAGTTTGGTGAATGCCACCAGTGGTGTACCTCAGGGATCCGTCCTGGGCCCAGTCCCACTCTTGTTGTTTGTTAACGACCCGTCATCCGCCCTTCAATCGCCTAGCTTTATTTTTGCGGATGATGTGAAGATTGTTGGATCTGAGGGTAGGGTGGACCTGGGCAGGGATACAGGTACCATACTGGACTGGGCATAGAAATGGAACTTACCCCTGAACGCTCAAAAAAGCCACTTGTTGTCAAGGGCAACAGAAAGCCTAACTGTCGTTCGCGACCAAGAGCTGCTCACCATAGAAACAGTCAGTGGGGTTGAAGGCCTCGGGGTCATCATGAGCAGTGACTTTAAATGGTCGGAGTGGCGTAGCACTGCTGCACAAATGTCTCGTGGCGAGCCTTTAGGATTTTTCTCAGTTAAGTCAGGACCTGCTCCCGTATAGAGTCTATAGCCCCTCGTCCTCGGTTTTTAACACGATAGTGAATATACTCGGCAGCGCGCAAAGCAGAACTCAAAACGCTGGAGCGGGACAACGTGTGTATTGGAGGAGCACAACGGCGTGCAGACGACGTACACAGGTGGAGCAAGTGGCGCCACCGAAAAGGGTAATTGTTCAAATAAACAAATTTGTTAGTTTTTGTCATCGAGTACTTTATTGGTAGCACTACAAGCCCTTCAGACTGCCATCAGCATTTTCCTGTCGACAGCCGGAGATATTCGTACCTATTTACATGGCTATATTACGACCTCACTTAGAAGGCAGCGTGCAGGCTTGGTCACCCTTCTACAGAAGGACGCCACCTGCCTAGAGAAAGTTCAACTTCTCGCCACGCGAGTGGTTGGTGTGCAGATAGGTAAGACGTATGAGCAGGGACTCTGTGATCTGAATCTTTTCTCGTTGGAAAGGAGGAGACGTCGAGGGGATCTTGTAGAAACGTTCAAGTTAATGAGGGGATTTTCTGGCCTTAGAGCGAATAGTCTATTCCAAGTGGCTCTAGATTCCAGAACAAGAGGACGTGAAAAGAAGCTGATAAAAGCCCGAGCTAGGTTCTATCACTAGATCGCACTTCTTCGGCAACAGGGTAGGGGACAGTTGGAACGGTCTGCCTGGTGGAATGATAGATCTGCAGACCGTCCAGTTCTTCGAAGCTGCCCCAGATCGCAAGTGGTAGGGGTATTTCCTCATAGTGAGCCCTGAGTATGTTATATAGAAGGATGATAGGGAGCACTGTTATCCTTCTAGAGTATGTTTGGTCGACTTTTCCGTCCATTTCATACCGTCTCCGTGGAAGCACACGATGCATAATGTCGCTCGCAGTTGATGTGCGATGAGGTTTTCCGTTTCCCTCTCATTTTTAGCGGGTATTCGACGGAATACACTCGGCAGTGGTGGGTGCATGGCTGGTGAGAATACCATCGAAGGAATTCTGGATGCTCGGTTGGCTGTGGCCATTACCTGTCCTGTGCAAACTGAACTGAACTGAACTGTACTGAACTGAACTGAACTGAACTGAACTGAACTGAACTGAACTGAACTGAACTGAACTGAACTGAACTGAACCGATCTTGCCTTACCAATCTCCTGTGCTTCTTAGATGAAGTAACTCGACGACTGGACGAAGGTAAGGAAGTTGAGGTATGCTACCTCGACTTAGCAAGGCATTCGACTCCGTTAATCATCGTCTTTTGCCATGCAAGATGAAGACGTTTGGCATGGGTGGGCCAGTATATAGGTGGCTGGCAGACATTCTCTCCCACAGGACGTTTTACGTCAAGGTAGGGGACAGTAGCTCCAGTTTGGTGAATGCCACCAGTGGTGTACCTCAGGGATCCGTCCTGGGCCCAGTCCCACTCTTGTTGTTTGTTAACGACCCGTCATCCGCCCTTCAATCGCCTAGCTTTATTTTTGCGGATGATGTGAAGATTGTTGGATCTGAGGGTAGGGTGGACCTGGGCAGGGATACAGGTACCATACTGGACTGGGCATAGAAATGGAACTTACCCCTGAACGCTCAAAAAAGCCACTTGTTGTCAAGGGCAACAGAAAGCCTAACTGTCGTTCGCGACCAAGAGCTGCTCACCATAGAAACAGTCAGTGGGGTTGAAGGCCTCGGGGTCATCATGAGCAGTGACTTTAAATGGTCGGAGTGGCGTAGCACTGCTGCACAAATGTCTCGTGGCGAGCCTTTAGGATTTTTCTCAGTTAAGTCAGGACCTGCTCCCGTATAGAGTCTATAGCCCCTCGTCCTCGGTTTTTAACACGATAGTGAATATACTCGGCAGCGCGCAAAGCAGAACTCAAAACGCTGGAGCGGGACAACGTGTGTATTGGAGGAGCACAACGGCGTGCAGACGACGTACACAGGTGGAGCAAGTGGCGCCACCGAAAAGGGTAATTGTTCAAATAAACAAATTTGTTAGTTTTTGTCATCGAGTACTTTATTGGTAGCACTACAAGCCCTTCAGACTGCCATCAGCATTTTCCTGTCGACAGCCGGAGATATTCGTACCTATTTACATGGCTATATTACGACCTCACTTAGAAGGCAGCGTGCAGGCTTGGTCACCCTTCTACAGAAGGACGCCACCTGCCTAGAGAAAGTTCAACTTCTCGCCACGCGAGTGGTTGGTGTGCAGATAGGTAAGACGTATGAGCAGGGACTCTGTGATCTGAATCTTTTCTCGTTGGAAAGGAGGAGACGTCGAGGGGATCTTGTAGAAACGTTCAAGTTAATGAGGGGATTTTCTGGCCTTAGAGCGAATAGTCTATTCCAAGTGGCTCTAGATTCCAGAACAAGGGGACGTGAAAAGAAGCTGATAAAAGCCCGAGCTAGGTTCTATCACTAGATCGCACTTCTTCGGCAACAGGTTAGGGGACAGTTGGAACGGTCTGCCTGGTGGAATGATAGATCTGCAGACCGTCCAGTTCTTCGAAGCTGCCCCAGATCGCAAGTGGTAGGGGTATTTCCTCATAGTGAGCCCTGAGTATGTTATATAGAAGGATGATAGGGAGCACTGTTATCCTTCTAGAGTATGTTTGGTCGACTTTTCCGTCCATTTCATACCGTCTCCGTGGAAGCACACGATGCATAATGTCGCTCGCAGTTGATGTGCGATGAGGTTTTCCGTTTCCCTCTCATTTTTAGCGGGTATTCGACGGAATACACTCGGCAGTGGTGGGTGCATGGCTGGTGAGAATACCATCGAAGGAATTCTGGATGCTCGGTTGGCTGTGGCCATTACCTGTCCTGTGCAAACTGAACTGAACTGAACTGTACTGAACTGAACTGAACTGAACTGAACTGAACTGAACTGAACTGAACTGAACTGAACTGAACTGAACCGATCTTGCCTTACCAATCTCCTGTGCTTCTTAGATGAAGTAACTCGACGACTGGACGAAGGTAAGGAAGTTGAGGTATGCTACCTCGACTTAGCAAGGCATTCGACTCCGTTAATCATCGTCTTTTGCCATGCAAGATGAAGACGTTTGGCATGGGTGGGCCAGTATATAGGTGGCTGGCAGACATTCTCTCCCACAGGACGTTTTACGTCAAGGTAGGGGACAGTAGCTCCAGTTTGGTGAATGCCACCAGTGGTGTACCTCAGGGATCCGTCCTAGGCCCAGTCCCACTCTTGTTGTTTGTTAACGACCCGTCATCCGCCCTTCAATCGCCTAGCTTTATTTTTGCGGATGATGTGAAGATTGTTGGATCTGAGGGTAGGGTGGACCTGGGCAGGGATACAGGTACCATACTGGACTGGGCATAGAAATGGAACTTACCCCTGAACGCTCAAAAAAGCCACTTGTTGTCAAGGGCAACAGAAAGCCTAACTGTCGTTCGCGACCAAGAGCTGCTCACCATAGAAACAGTCAGTGGGGTTGAAGGCCTCGGGGTCATCATGAGCAGTGACTTTAAATGGTCGGAGTGGCGTAGCACTGCTGCACAAATGTCTCGTGGCGAGCCTTTAGGATTTTTCTCAGTTAAGTCAGGACCTGCTCCCGTATAGAGTCTATAGCCCCTCGTCCTCGGTTTTTAACACGATAGTGAATATACTCGGCAGCGCGCAAAGCAGAACTCAAAACGCTGGAGCGGGACAACGTGTGTATTGGAGGAGCACAACGGCGTGCAGACGACGTACACAGGTGGAGCAAGTGGCGCCACCGAAAAGGGTAATTGTTCAAATAAACAAATTTGTTAGTTTTTGTCATCGAGTACTTTAGTGGTAGCACTACAAGCCCTTCAGACTGCCATCAGCATTTTCCTGTCGACAGCCGGAGATATTCGTGCTTATTTACATAGCTATATTACGACCTCACTTAGAAGGCAGCGTGCAGGCTTGGTCACCCTTCTACAGGAGGACGCCACCTGCCTAGAGAAAGTTCAACTTCTCGCCACGCGAGTGGTTGGTGTGCAGATAGGTAAGACGTATGAGCAGGGACTCTGTGATCTGAATCTTTTCTCGTTGGAAAGGAGGAGACGTCGAGGGGATCTTGTAGAAACGTTCAAGTTAATGAGGGGATTTTCTGGCCTTAGAGCGAATAGTCTATTCCAAGTGGCTCTAGATTCCAGAACAAGGGGACGTGAAAAGAAGCTGATAAAAGCCCGAGCTAGGTTCTATCACTAGATCGCACTTCTTCGGCAACAGGGTAGGGGACAGTTGGAACGGTCTGCCTGGTGGAATGATAGATCTGCAGACCGTCCAGTTCTTCGAAGCTGCCCCAGATCGCAAGTGGTAGGGGTATTTCCTCATAGTGAGCCCTGAGTATGTTATATAGAAGGATGATAGGGAGCACTGTTATCCTTCTAGAGTATGTTTGGTCGACTTTTCCGTCCATTTCATACCGTCTCCGTGGAAGCACACGATGCATAATGTCGCTCGCAGTTGATGTGCGATGAGGTTTTCCGTTTCCCTCTCATTTTTAGCGGGGATTCGACGGAATACACTCGGCAGTGGTGGGTGCATGGCTGGTGAGAATACCATCGAAGGAATTCTGGATGCTCGGTTGGCTGTGGCCATTACCTGTCCTGTGCAAACTGAACTGAACTGAACTGTACTGAACTGAACTGAACTGAACTGAACTGAACTGAACTGAACTGAACTGAACTGAACTGAACTGAACTGAACTGAACCGATCTTGCCTTACCAATCTCCTGTGCTTCTTAGATGAAGTAACTCGACGACTGGACGAAGGTAAGGAAGTTGAGGTATGCTACCTCGACTTAGCAAGGCATTCGACTCCGTTAATCATCGTCTTTTGCCATGCAAGATGAAGACGTTTGGCATGGGTGGGCCAGTATATAGGTGGCTGGCAGACATTCTCTCCCACAGGACGTTTTACGTCAAAGTAGGGGACAGTAGCTCCAGTTTGGTGAATGCCACCAGTGGTGTACCTCAGGGATCCGTCCTAGGCCCAGTCCCACTCTTGTTGTTTGTTAACGACCCGTCATCCGCCCTTCAATCGCCTAGCTTTATTTTTGCGGATGATGTGAAGATTGTTGGATCTGAGGGTAGGGTGGACCTGGGCAGGGATACAGGTACCATACTGGACTGGGCATAGAAATGGAACTTACCCCTGAACGCTCAAAAAAGCCACTTGTTGTCAAGGGCAACAGAAAGCCTAACTGTCGTTCGCGACCAAGAGCTGCTCACCATAGAAACAGTCAGTGGGGTTGAAGGCCTCGGGGTCATCATGAGCAGTGACTTTAAATGGTCGGAGTGGCGTAGCACTGCTGCACAAATGTCTCGTGGCGAGCCTTTAGGATTTTTCTCAGTTAAGTCAGGACCTGCTCCCGTATAGAGTCTATAGCCCCTCGTCCTCGGTTTTTAACACGATAGTGAATATACTCGGCAGCGCGCAAAGCAGAACTCAAAACGCTGGAGCGGGACAACGTGTGTATTGGAGGAGCACAACGGCGTGCAGACGACGTACACAGGTGGAGCAAGTGGCGCCACCGAAAAGGGTAATTGTTCAAATAAACAAATTTGTTAGTTTTTGTCATCGAGTACTTTAGTGGTAGCACTACAAGCCCTTCAGACTGCCATCAGCATTTTCCTGTCGACAGCCGGAGATATTCGTGCTTATTTACATAGCTATATTACGACCTCACTTAGAAGGCAGCGTGCAGGCTTGGTCACCCTTCTACAGGAGGACGCCACCTGCCTAGAGAAAGTTCAACTTCTCGCCACGCGAGTGGTTGGTGTGCAGATAGGTAAGACGTATGAGCAGGGACTCTGTGATCTGAATCTTTTCTCGTTGGAAAGGAGGAGACGTCGAGGGGATCTTGTAGAAACGTTCAAGTTAGTGAGGGGATTTTCTGGCCTTAGAGCGAATAGTCTATTCCAAGTGGCTCTAGATTCCAGAACAAGGGGACGTGAAAAGAAGCTGATAAAAGCCCGAGCTAGGTTCTATCACTAGATCGCACTTCTTCGGCAACAGGGTAGGGGACAGTTGGAACGGTCTGCCTGGTGGAATGATAGATCTGCAGACCGTCCAGTTCTTCGAAGCTGCCCCAGATCGCAAGTGGTAGGGGTATTTCCTCATAGTGAGCCCTGAGTATGTTATATAGAAGGATGATAGGGAGCACTGTTATCCTTCTAGAGTATGTTTGGTCGACTTTTCCGTCCATTTCATACCGTCTCCGTGGAAGCACACGATGCATAATGTCGCTCGCAGTTGATGTGCGATGAGGTTTTCCGTTTCCCTCTCATTTTTAGCGGGGATTCGACGGAATACACTCGGCAGTGGTGGGTGCATGGCTGGTGAGAATACCATCGAAGGAATTCTGGATGCTCGGTTGGCTGTGGCCATTACCTGTCCTGTGCAAACTGAACTGAACTGAACTGTACTGAACTGAACTGAACTGAACTGAACTGAACTGAACTGAACTGAACTGAACTGAACTGAACTGAACTGAACTGAACCGATCTTGCCTTACCAATCTCCTGTGCTTCTTAGATGAAGTAACTCGACGACTGGACGAAGGTAAGGAAGTTGAGGTATGCTACCTCGACTTAGCAAGGCATTCGACTCCGTTAATCATCGTCTTTTGCCATGCAAGATGAAGACGTTTGGCATGGGTGGGCCAGTATATAGGTGGCTGGCAGACATTCTCTCCCACAGGACGTTTTACGTCAAGGTAGGGGACAGTAGCTCCAGTTTGGTGAATGCCACCAGTGGTGTACCTCAGGGATCCGTCCTGGGCCCAGTCCCACTCTTTTTGTTTGTTAACGACCCGTCATCCGCCCTTCAATCGCCTAGCTTTATTTTTGCGGATGATGTGAAGATTGTTGGATCTGAGGGTAGGGTGGACCTGGGCAGGGATACAGGTACCATACTGGACTGGGCATAGAAATGGAACTTACCCCTGAACGCTCAAAAAAGCCACTTGTTGTCAAGGGCAACAGAAAGCCTAACTGTCGTTCGCGACCAAGAGCTGCTCACCATAGAAACAGTCAGTGGGGTTAAAGGCCTCGGGGTCATCATGAGCAGTGACTTTAAATGGTCGGAGTGGCGTAGCACTGCTGCACAAATGTCTCGTGGCGAGCCTTTAGGATTTTTCTCAGTTAAGTCAGGACCTGCTCCCGTATAGAGTCTATAGCCCCTCGTCCTCGGTTTTTAACACGATAGTGAATATACTCGGCAGCGCGCAAAGCAGAACTCAAAACGCTGGAGCGGGACAACGTGTGTATTGGAGGAGCACAATGGCGTGCAGACGACGTACACAGGTGGAGCAAGTGGCGCCACCGAAAAGGGTAATTGTTCAAATAAACAAATTTGTTAGTTTTTGTCATCGAGTACTTTATTGGTAGCACTACAAGCCCTTCAGACTGCCATCAGCATTTTCCTGTCGGCAGCCGGAGATATTCGTACCTATTTACATGGCTATATTACGACCTCACTTAGAAGGCAGCGTGCAGGCTTGGTCACCCTTCTACAGAAGGACGCCACCTGCCTAGAGAAAGTTCAACTTCTCGCCACGCGAGTGGTTGGTGTGCAGATAGGTAAGACGTATGAGCAGGGACTCTGTGATCTGAATCTTTTCTCGTTGGAAAGGAGGAGACGTCGAGGGGATCTTGTAGAAACGTTCAAGTTAATGAGGGGATTTTCTGGCCTTAGAGCGAATAGTCTATTCCAAGTGGCTCTAGATTCCAGAACAAGGGGACGTGAAAAGAAGCTGATAAAAGCCCGAGCTAGGTTCTATCACTAGATCGCACTTCTTCGGCAACAGGGTAGGGGACAGTTGGAACGGTCTGCCTGGTGGAATGATAGATCTGCAGACCGTCCAGTTCTTCGAAGCTGCCCCAGATCGCAAGTGGTAGGGGTATTTCCTCATAGTGAGCCCTGAGTATGTTATATAGAAGGATGATAGGGAGCACTGTTATCCTTCTAGAGTATGTTTGGTCGACTTTTCCGTCCATTTCATACCGTCTCCGTGGAAGCACACGATGCATAATGTCGCTCGCAGTTGATGTGCGATGAGGTTTTCCGTTTCCCTCTCATTTTTAGCGGGGATTCGACGGAATACACTCGGCAGTGGTGGGTGCATGGCTGGTGAGAATACCATCGAAGGAATTCTGGATGCTCGGTTGGCTGTGGCCATTACCTGTCCTGTGCAAACTGAACTGAACTGAACTGAACTGAACCGAACTGAACTGAACTGAACTGAACTGAACTGAACCGATCTTGCCTTACCAATCTCCTGTGCTTCTTAGATGAAGTAACTCGACGACTGGACGAAGGTAAGGAAGTTGAGGTATGCTACCTCGACTTAGCAAGGCATTCGACTCCGTTAATCATCGTCTTTTGCCATGCAAGATGAAGACGTTTGGCATGGGTGGGCCAGTATATAGGTGGCTGGCAGACATTCTCTCCCACAGGACGTTTTACGTCAAAGTAGGGGACAGTAGCTCCAGTTTGGTGAATGCCACCAGTGGTGTACCTCAGGGATCCGTCCTAGGCCCAGTCCCACTCTTGTTGTTTGTTAACGACCCGTCATCCGCCCTTCAATCGCCTAGCTTTATTTTTGCGGATGATGTGAAGATTGTTGGATCTGAGGGTAGGGTGGACCTGGGCAGGGATACAGGTACCATACTGGACTGGGCATAGAAATGGAACTTACCCCTGAACGCTCAAAAAAGCCACTTGTTGTCAAGGGCAACAGAAAGCCTAACTGTCGTTCGCGACCAAGAGCTGCTCACCATAGAAACAGTAGTGGGGTTGAAGGCCTCGGGGTCATCATGAGCAGTGACTTTAAATGGTCGGAGCAATGCAATGCTGCTGCGCATAATGCTCGTGGGGAGCTCTTTAGACTGCGATCAGCTTTGTCTTGCCGGAAGCCGGAGATATTCGTACCTATTTACATGGCTATATTACGACCTCACTTAGAAGGTTGCGTGCAGGCTTGGTCAACCTTCTACAAAAAGGACGCCGCCTGCCTCGAGAAAGTCCATCGGCTCGCCACGCGGTTGGTTGAAGGGCAGAGGGGTAAGACTTACGAGCAGAGACTCTGTGACCTGAATCTCTTCTCGTTGGAAAAGGAGAGAAGTCGAGGGGATATCATAGAAACGTTCAAGGTAAAGAAAGGCTTTTCTGGCCTTAGACCAGGTAGTCTATTCCTAGTGGCCGTAAACTCCAGAACAAGGGGACATGAGAAGAAGTTGATAAAAGCCCGAGCGAGGTTGATGGCTAGATCGCACTTCTTCAGCAACAGGGTTGTGAACAGTTGGAACGGTCTGCCTGGTGAAATGGTAGATCTGCAGACAGTCCAATCCTTCAAAGGTGCCCTAGATCGCAAGTGGTACGAGATCTTTCCTTGTAGTGAGCCTTGAGTATATCAACTAGATGGATGACGGGTAGCGCTGTGGTCCTTCTGGAGTATGTTTTAGCAGACTTTTTCCCTCATTGCATACTGTCTCAGTGAACGCTCACGATGCATAGTGTCTCTCGCAGTTGATGTGCGATGAGGTTTTCCGTTTCCCTCTCATTTTTAGCAGGGATTCGACGAAATACACTCGGCAGTGGTGGGTGCATGGCTGGTGAGAATACCATCGAATGAATTCTGGATGCTCGATTGGCTGTGGCCATTACCTGTCCTGTGCAACCTGAACTGAACTGAACTGAGCTGAGCATTTGGTTCAACACAACCTCATATCAAATGCTCAGCATGGTTTTGTGGCAGGGCGATCCTGTCTGACGAATCCCCTGCTGTTCCTCGATGAGGTAACCAAGCGTCTGGACGAAGGGCAACCGATTGCGGTCTGTTACTTGGACTTCAGCAAGGCGTTTAATTCCGTGAACCACAGATTGCTGGACATCAAACTGCAGTCCATGGGAATTGTTGGAAAGGCAAGACAATGGGTATGTAGGTTCCTAGCAGGGCGAACCTTTAGTGTTAAGGTGGGGAGTCATGTTTCAAAGCCGGAAGGTGTAACAAGTGGGGTGCCACAGGGCTCGGTGCTCGGCCCTCTGCTCTTCCTCATCTTCATCAACGACCTAGCACGTGGGCTTACGAACCTCACCTTTATGTTTGCCGATGACGTCAAGATAGCTGAAGTAGATATAGAACTTGACGTGTTAGCAGTACAAAACTGGTCACGCAAATCGGACCTTCCACTAAACCTCACCAAGTGTCAATGCCTGGCCACAAATACAAGGGCTAGTGGGAATGGTGTGGGTTCGTTGCAAGTGGTCTCGCAGGCCAAAGACTTAGGAGTTATAATGGACAACAGCTTTAAGCCGTCAAAGCAGTGCACTTCAGCAGCCAATACGGCCAGGAGAGAACTCTTTCGAGTTAGATCCATTATGTCGTGTAGAGATCCGGAGATTTTCGTTCCGATATATCAGGCCATAGTTAGGCCGCATATGGAGTACTGCGTGCAGGCCTGGGCACCGTACTACCAGAAGGATATCGACTGTCTGGAGAAAGTGCAAGGGCTAGCCACTAGAATGGTGGCTGGGCAAAGGGGGTTTGACTACACAGAGCGTCTCCGTGCCCTAGACCTATTCTCGATGGAAAGACGGCGCATTCGCGGGGATTTGATAGAAACCTTCAAGGTAATGAAAGGACTGTCAGGAATAAGTCGAGAAGACCTTTTTTCTCTGATCCCCGAGAGAGGCACAAGGGGGCATAGCCTTAGATTACAAAGGAAACATTCGAGGCTCCAAATTAGGGCGAAGTACTTCTCAAATAGAGTGGTACCTTATTGGAATAACCTCCCGGAAGAGGTCATAAATACCACAACCGTGAGGGCTTTTAAGAAAGCAGTAGACTTATATGGGTGGCAGTATACCCCGAGTTATGTTAAGCAGCTTTTAGGGTCAGATGCAATTTACTTATTGTTTCCACCTTACTCTGCCAGGGCTGATACTGCACAAAATTTCTGCCTTTCAGAAAAAGAAAATCACGCAGTGTTTGGAGCTACGGAAACGCGCCGACAACACAACTATCTGGACACACGATTGGCTCTAGCCACACGACGTCCTGTGCAAACTGAACTGAACTGAACTGAACTGAATTGACCTGGTTTGGCGGGTCGTTCGTCTTCCGCGGTACAGACCCTTAGTCAGAGTTATGACGGTAACAGTGAGTTGATTCGTTTATAGGCCTCATCTTAAACGTAAAGGAAGGACAGTCAACAGTTACCGGATCAGTTGAAAGCGTCAGAGAGAAAAATTTGAACCACTATCGTCGGAAACTGATTGAACACCGCGAAATCGATGCACGACTTAAAGAAGGTTCAGTACTTTCTTGCAAACACCAATTTTTATATCAGCCAGGGAGAGGTCTAAAGCTGTGTCGAAAGAATACGAAAAGGCTGAGGATGACCTAAAAGCGCTTCAGAGTGTCGGTCAGGTATATTCGTTATTGCTTCATGATGTTTTTGAAGGTTGTCGGTGATGTACTAAAACAACTTACCGAGGACCACTGTAAGTACCATAACATGACATTTACTACATGTTATTAAGAGATGAATTTTTGGAGCTCATTTTTTTCACGTTCTTCACTTCAGTCATCGTTAAAGCAAGCAACGGCCCAAGATATGTGGTTGGTTGTCGTCGTAGCCTTCAAACAAGCAAATTGAAGGCTGGGACACGCGTTGCCCTAGACGTAACTACCCTAACCATAATGCGTCAGCTTCCGCGCGAGGTTGATCCGCTAGTTCACAACATGTCCGCCGAAGACCCCGGTGATGTCTCTTACCAATCTGTTGGTGGCCTTTCAGAACAAATTCGGGAACTCCGTGAAGTCATCGAGCTCCCTCTGATGAACCCCGAGTTGTTTGTACGTGTAGGAATAACTCCTCCCAAAGGATGTCTTCTTTATGGTCCCCCCGGAACAGGAAAGACTCTCCTAGCTCGAGCCGTTGCATCACAACTGGATGCAAATTTTCTCAAGGTAGGGTTTGTTTAATACCTCAGGCTAATGGAAGTTTTCCATGTTCGATAAACTTTTGTTGAGTTAAGCCGTGTTTATATCCAACCGAATGTTTGTCAGGAGTATTTCAAATGAGTTACGGGTTGTAATTAACTAGACTCGTTTGCCTTGGCTGTTGTTTGGGTACACGTCAACTTCATATCAAAAAACAAGATACCATTCAGTCCAGTTCAAGCAGCCATTAACAATGCACTCGATGCAGTGGTTTTGGTTGCTACCTCAAGAAATAAAAGGTAGGACTCTCGTGCTGCCTGGCTGGTACCACGCAACTGTGTTGCACAGGGCGTATTTCTGTAAATGAAGGCGTGCTTTTGGTAGCGCTATGTTCCCCAGTGATTCTACAGTTCTTTGCGGATTGTGTGTGTGACTGTTCATGGGTGTATAAGACATCCAATAGAAGTAGCACTTCTGATTTGGTAAACTGCGGTGCGCTTAGAGTATCTTTCATCTCGGTTTTCCATCAGGTACCCAGCTCTCACCTGTGGCTCTACGAAGCTTAGACATGCATCAGCAGCTACACCCCGACAAACCGTTCAACAGACGGGGTAGGCCAGTTTGAGGATAATCGAAGGCAGTGTTTGGCATGCACATTTGTATCTGAATGGGCGGATGAGATTCACTGTACGATCCAACAGCCGTGAAGAAAATCTGTCGAACCAATAGGGCTACATGGACCCCTGGGTTAGATTCAATCCAATCGATTGTCAAAATAGCTCCTAGAAAAGCACCAGCAACCGTGCATCGACACACAGCTGCCTTCAGCCCGCATACAGTTGCGCAAAGACTAGAGGTGCGTTTTCGAAGAAAAGCCGAGCGACGCTAAGAATGTCGTGCATCATGCCCCCATGTAACTTCATGATCGCATGGTTCATCCTCTCCAAGGAGTCAGTCGCAGCAATGTGAAATATTGAGAATGTAACTGTGGATGCAGGTTCTCAATACTCCTGAAGATTGGTGTTGATTTTAACGGGTCGATGGCTGAGGAACAGGTTCTTATTAGCCCCATAAAATTGTTTCATCGAAGTGATGCAGATTGTGTTACCATACTTTCAAGCACCAGGCTGTCTAGAGCGTGTTACGTTGTCTGTGAGCGCTGCTGAGCAGGCGATACGATCGGTGTGTCACGGGTTAGTAATTTGGTTTCCTGAGAGGGTTTTTTTAGTACTCTGGGTTTCCAGACACAAACTAGATACCGAGAATAGCCTAAGAAACGGGGAACAAGCCAGAAGTTCTAACGGTTGCCTAAAACCGGCAAATGTCGGTTGGCTAGGTAAACGGCATTATGTATTGCAACTAATTTGTCCAGCACCTCTAAATGGGATATCAAACAAAAAGCTAGGGGAGCTGGGATTCAAGCGTCCGCAACCGCTTTTTAGCGGTACTAAACGCGCCCCAACCAAGGAGGCTCCCGTCTTAGTAGAGAGTGCATGGACCAAATATTCACCCTCCACTGAGTGTTACAACATCGGTACGAGTTTCAGCAACCGACTGCAGCCTGTTCCATTGATTTTCGGACTGCCTTTTACATACTTGTCAGAGAATCGTTATAGGCTACTCTACAAGGAAATGAAATGCCCCAGAGCTTCTCAGTTTCATGAGGTCGTACTACGCAAATACGCGCTCCAGAAAACGCAACTACGGAGGGGAGTCCAATGATTTCTCCCTCAACTCCGGTGTTAGGCAGGGCTGTCCATTGTCGCCCGCGCTGTTCAACTACATCATCGATTGGATGACGCGTCAAGCGCTCACTGATTACCCTGGTATTCAGCTGGGTACCGACACTTTCCTCGCCGATCTAGAATTCACAGACGACGTCGTCATCCTCAGAGATAGCCCAACAGCGTGACAGCCGGTTCTCAATGACATGCATGTTTTTGAAAAATCCACGGGACTAGAGATCCATCACAACGAGATGTGGTAGCTTGCATGCCTCCATGACCCGAAGAACCATTCAGGATGGTTTCCTTAAACCGGAGGTGCGATCATGCCTGACGGGTCAATGGGTAGAGGCCAGACGAAGTCCAGTCTCTAAACAAGTTGATAGGCAACATTTGGTTCTAACCACTGTGCACCTGCAGAAGACACCCCAGCGAATAATCACGGAGAGAATTAGTTTACCGGTCTAAAAAACCTTCACCAGATGGACGTATGAGTGGAGTACCTGAAGTTCCTGTCGGCGGTGGGAGAAGTCATCCCATTTCACTGGGCAGTTATCGCCCGCCTAAGCTGGGCAGTCCCCAGCCCAAAGGATACTACCCCGTCCACGTTCCGCTTGCTCCATTGGACGCTTGAGGCTGGGGACAATCCGAAAGGCTGGTCGATAACAAAGCAACAGCAAAGACAAGATAGCATGCTTGCAACAATAAATCACACGTGACAGACCAGAAAAAGTTCCTTCACGGGTTCTTCGGTCACGTTCCCCACTGGGTTTACGCCTCATTGCCTTATGTGTGAGACTTTTGAGTCAAAGGCTCGCGTTCGGGTCCCCGAAAGAAAACACCTGCGGTGTGAGCAACCGCGAGACTGCACCCTGACGTGGTGTGGTGGCTTACGCGTCAATGGGTAAAGGCCAGACAAAGTCCAGTCTCCTGGTCCTCCGGGTTGGGAGCCGATTTGAGCTGGCAACTCAGTCGGCAAAATCAGTGGAAGAATAAGTGATCCAAGCAAATGGGCTTCCACTAAGCCATCCCGCTGCCTTGCGGATAGGTTCTTGTCAGAACTAAAGGCTTTGGAGGAGCACCCTAATCGTTCTCCTTTGCGGCTAGACACCCTAACAGTGTCTGCCCAACATCTCCCATGAACCGCACGACTACAAAGAACACCACACTACATCGGTCTTCGTGCAGGATAATCAAGACCAAGCTGCCCATTGCATCGAGCGAGGTGGGTAGTGATAGGTAGGCTACTGCTAAGAATTCCCTCTCTTCTATTCAACCTTTGTCTTCTGTACCCAACCACCTCTCTTTGCCCCATCTATCCACCCACAATGCTCCCACTGACAACATCATCATTATCGTCGTACAGCGGTAAACAGTAGGGCAAGCCCTACTGACCACTGCCCCTCTCACCATGTTGCACGCTGAATTAGGAAGTATGAATATTACAAGATGGACAGGGACTGGTCCTACATGAGTGGGAAAGGGAAAGAATGCCCTAGTAGCCAACACATGGAATACACAGTCTAACTGTACAAACGGACGTCGATCGGTCATCCGGATTCGATAGAAAGTGACAACACAATCGCCACTGTTCGCGGTTCGCAGCCATATCCTTCAGTGTCTCCAGCCAACTGGTAGACGGATCTTTTGGACCCCAACCACGAAAACGTGAAGCACCTACTTTTCCTAAGTTCGATGTACATTTTCTCATTCCTCGTTGCCACGTCATCTGTTGACCTCCACGTGGTTTTTTGCACTCCTGAGGAGGAACGGAGAATAGGACACGGTATGGTAGACGTGTGTTTGAAATGCGTAACATATGCCCCAACCAACGAAGTCTACTAAGTTGGATACGCTGTGACAGAGAGTTCTCCGAATTAGTACCCAATACTCGATTTCTGACCTCAGCATTGCCTACTCGGCTACTCCACTTGATCTTATCGATACTACGTAAACATCTGTGGTCGAAAACCTCAAAACGACAAATATCTTCAGCACGCAGACTCCAAGTTTCGCAACCATACAACGAAACTGAACGCACTGCGGCACAGTATACACGACCTTTTAACTTCAGTGAAATATCAGATCGACGCCACAAGTGCTTCAACCCAGCGTACGCCGCTCGAGCCTTGGATATACACGTGCTCACCTCTTTTACAGTGCTCCCATCTGTCGTCACGCTGCTGCCGAGGTAGGTGAAATGGTCGACAACTGCCAGCACCTCGCCATCGAGCATCAAGCTCGGAATCGTTGACGTCCAGTCTTGTAACATTACCTTGCAATTTGAAGGTGCAAAGCGCATGCCGAATGGAGCTACAGCTCTTGAGAGTCTATCTAGTGCACGTTGAGCATGTTCTGTGGATTCCAACAAACAGACAACGTCGTCCGCGTAATCTAAGTCACATAGCCTTCCACTATTTCCTAGTTCGATGCCTACATCCTGAAGATTTTGCAATGCACTCCATTATTCTGTCCATTTTGGTGATTATCGGAATTAAGCTAATCCCACGATGGTTACTACAGTCATTGCGTATTCCCTTCTTGAAGATGGGAACAATCAACGACTCACTCCATATTACCGGAATACGCTTCTCCTTCCAAATGTCACGGAGCAAGACGGTAAGTGATTTTATCAAAACATTTCCACCCAGTTTGAAAAGAACTGGAGGAAGTTCGTCGGAACGTGCCGCTTTCCCCCGCCTTTGTAATCGAATACATGACTCTACTTCTACTTCTGATGGGGGCTCAAGTGATACCACCCAAGGAGTCGCAGTTGTTGACACGGGAGTAACTACACTAGCGTGTGGCCAGCTAAACTGTTCCTTGAAGTACTCGGCCCATCGGTCAAGCCTTTGCTGTTTGCTATGGATGGGTTCACCATTCCTATCGCAAATCGTTTCGCTGACCTGGGTTCGCCGTCCACCGGTGTCACAAGTAGGTTTGAACAGTCTCTGACTGTTACCTGGAACAACTGCTATTTCCATTTCTTCAGCTACCTTGACCTTGACCCACCAATTTTCGCGATCATTCTTAAGGCTTTTCGCAACTTGCCTTTGTAGCTTTCTCCGCATCTTACTCATCTCGCGACGCTCCATTATACTCAGCGACTCTTGCGAGTTCCAGTGTCTTTGATGGACAACGGATCTAGGACCACAGGCAAAACCTGCTGCCATGTGCATCGCCTGTTTGATATGAGCCCAATGCTCACCTACATTCCTGTTCGTCGTAGATCCTAGCTCATGTGCTAACTTCTGCTCTTAACAGGTGTGTACTTCTGGATCACACAAACGTTGCACGACTAATCGGGTTTGCGGTTTGCGACGATGACCATGGAGCTGGAGAGATAATCGCATTAAAACTAATGCATGGTCCGACTCTACGTACGTGGATCAGTAAGATCTACAGTTCTAAACAGAGCTGCGCCACCGGTAGCTTACGGCGATATGATCAATCTGGCTTAGGGTACATGTAGAGTTAGAGTGCCGTGTCTCTGTGCGACGCGAGCTGTGTCGGAAATTGGTGCTAGACAAGAACAATCGATTGTCTGCACAAAACTGGAGAAGCCTATCCCCGTTATCTGTACGCTCAGCGGATAAGGCACAACGCCCACCTAAACAGGCTTCTGACACACTAAGTTTGCCAACTTGTGCATTGAAGTCATCAGCTAGCACTAAAATGTCAGAACCTTTACTGCTGCGAACGAGGGTGGCGAGTTCATCGTAGAACTTATCTTTCTGCAAGTCTGAGCTGCAGTCCGTTGGGGGCGTACGCCGAGATCACAAACAAATTGCGCTTAACACAACTATCCTTTCGAACGCCGACTGACCCTTGGAGTCTCACAGCACATAAACGACTGTTAACAGGGATCCAGTCTAACAGGGCAGCCTCAGTCTTGTCAGTCAAGACAATTCCTACACCACGTTGACCCACAGCTTTGGTTGCTTCGTCTCCTGAGGTGCTCAGAAAATGCCTCGATGAGATACCAGGAGCAGTTAGCTGAATCACACTGCTCGAATCCTGGATACGCGTTTCACTTAAGCAGCAGACATCAATCTTCAGAGAATCTAATGTGAGGGCTAGGCACGCCTGATGATCAGCCTGCATGAGAGTACGCACGTTGAAGGAGCCGAGATTCAGAGGCTGACGAGGCTTGAGAAAATGTGAGTTACCAGACAGAGGATTATTCCCGGCACTATTTGACAATGAATCGTTGGGAGTATCGACCGTGTTATCAGTGGGAGCATTATGGGTGGATAGATGGGGCAAGAATGGGTAGTTGGGAAAAGGAGACGAAGGTTGAATAAAAGAGAGGGAACTCGGCCGATACTCGCAACGGTTCATTGTCAAATAGTGTCGTAAATAATACACAATCGCATAACTCACATTTTATCAAGCCTCCTCAGTGCTTCAGGTCTTCGTGGTTGGGGTCCAAAAGATCCGTCTACCAGTTGGCTGAAGACACTGAAGGATATGGCTGCGAACCGCGAACAGTGGCGATTGTGTTGTCACTTTCTATCGAATCCGGATGACCGATCGACGTCCGTTTGTACAGTTAGACTGTGTGTTCCATGTGTTGGCTACTAGGGCATTCTTTCCCTTTCCCACCCATGTAGGACCAGTCCCTGTCCATCTTGTAATATTCATACTTCCTAATTCAGCGTGCAACATGGTGAGAGGGGCAGTGGTCAGTAGGGCTTGCCCTACTGTTTACCGCTGTACGACGATAATGATGATGATAAAGTATAATTCGCCCAGAAACCTCCAGTATGTTTCCTCTAAGGGCTGTTACTAAATTTCCCCCCTTTAGATTAAGATCGATGCCAAACGCCACGGTAATGGTGGCTCTGATGAAAGCAGTAGTTCAGCTGTCGAGTATAAGTGGAATACACTCCTTAAGCCTAAATAATCACTTCACTTGGCTGCCTTTGGCGTCCACACACTATGTCAGATAAGGCAACAGGCTACCCTCTCTAAAACTCTTGAGACCTTTCAAATAGATGTATGATGTGTCTCCGAAACACGCGTGCAAGGCCCCACTTCTGTGATCACTCTTCGCACCCCAAATGCAATCTCAATCTCTCGCTTCACTCTTCATTTGCGGGTTATTCCATGTCTAGTGTTCTTGGTCAGGCTGGCGTTGGGGTTGCTCTGAATGTGAGAGCTGATACGTGTATGGTTACGAAATCCGAATAGTTGAGGTAAGCAGAAGACAGAAGGCTAGAATTTACGCTTTATTTGATATACAACGGAACGGTGCGATCTGATAACAACGAAGCAGTAATTTCATAGAACAACAGTAATAGAACTAAGGTAAGTAGAAACTAGTAAATAAACATGACAAGAGCTGGGTGTGTATTGCTAGACTGTGCAGTTCGGTTAGACGGTTCCGTTCGTGTCAACAACAACAAACTAAAACGTTGATGCTTGTTGGTCGTTCTGGGTATGCGCCGACTGACTGCAGTTCCTCTAAGACAGGATACATTCTACCATGGTTTGTCTCCACTGCTTCGAAGCGGACGTTCAACGGACGTGGTGGTCATTACTGGGGATTTCAATGCCCAATTTGGCCGTTTGGGAGATTCCGAAAGGCACATTGGAGACCCGTTTGCTATCCCAACCAATCGTACCAATAACGGCGATCGTCTCATCCAGCTGGGGTCTGACCACAGATTGATCCTGGAAAGCGCGAACTTCTTTAAGAAGCGGCATAGACTGATATGGTGTCTTCCTACATCTTCACGACGTTGGACTCAGACTCACCGCTAGCGTGGACCGATTGAAGATTGTCGTTCATTTTGATCTACGTCTGTGGACTCGGATCACGATTTGATACGTGCTTGCCTCCGTTTGGGTTTCGTCCATGGTCGCACCCACGTAAATGCCACCCGTCCCGTGCAATTGCTTCTGGACGATAACTGGCGATATGATTTCCAGACGGAGCTGTCTACCTGGTTATCGATGCAGCCAGATGTCCAGGACCCAGATAAACGCTGAAAACAGATCAAGGAAGCATTGTATGGCGCTTTAAATGCCACCCAGGACTGGTTCAAGTAGGTCTCACAAACGATGGTTGTCTTCGACATCAGTTACTTTGTTGGATGCCCACAGACCCGTCCCTCTGGATGCCACACTCAATGAAGTGCGTAAATTCCCGAGGTGCCAAATAACTAGGAGCCTGAGGAATGACCGTGAGCAGTGGTGGATTGCGAAATTCAGGGGAATAGAAAAGGCAGCGTCTATTGGCAATGCTCGCGACCTTTTCCGTTTGATTATAGACACCGGCTCACGGAAACCTAGATCGTTGAGCGGAGCACTTCAAGGAACAGTTCAGTTGGCCAAATTCGGCGGTGAACCTTTTAAATATACCTGCCATGGAAACGATGCAGGTAGATATCACTTCTCCACCAGGAATGGAGATTGTGCGGGAGATAGGTTACTTGAGTAAATACAAAGCCGTTGGATCGGACGGGTTGTATCCATCGTTTTTGATGGATGGGGGTGAAACTATGATTTCGGAGTTACCAAAGCTCCGGGTAATCTGGGATAGTGAACAAATTCCCAGGGAATGGTGTAAATTGGTGATTGTGCCGATTTACAAGAAAAGTGACAAGTCCTCTTGTGAAAACCACAAGGGAATTAGCTTGGTGAGTATCGCGTCCCAACTGCTCACCGGGCTTTTTCCCCACCGATTATCCAGCGCACTCGAAATGCGTACGCGTGAGAATCAAGCCTATTTCAGACCCGGTTGTGGTTTCATCGACCACATCTTTACTTTTCGAAAAATCTTAGAGCACAGAAACAGCTTCTGTAGGCCCACAATCTAATTCTTTCTTGATCTGGAAGTTATGTTCAATTCAGTCGACCGCACAGTTCTCTGGCGCGGCCTCTCACTGAAGCCTGTGCCAGAACAATTCATTTCTCTTTTCCAATGCTAGTATGCGAATGGCCGAAGTCTAGTTCGTGCTTGCGGCGATCTTTCCCGCGAGTTCATCACGGAAAGTGGTGTTCGTCAGGGTTTTCGTCTTTCACCCTTCATATTCAATGTTGTAAATGAATGGATTCTTGAGATAGCTCCATCCTCGTATGAGAATAGTGATATCAATCTTTGCTGAAGCAGTGAACTATCTGACTTGGTACATGCGGACGATATTGTTCTTCTGATAAAGATCCAGCCAAGTTGCAAGCTTTCCTAGATAACCTAAACAACAATGTAGCGATGTTTGGGATGCGTTTTGCACTTTCAAAGTGCAAAATGATGCTGCAGGACTGGGTTGGCTCAACACCGAACCTTGTGTTGGCAGGTAGTTCTAGCTGAAGTAGATAAGTTTTGTCACCTTGGAAGTTAAATTTCATCAGGTGGACAGATATCAGATGAAGCATGATCGCATATAAAGAAGGCGCGTTTGGATTTTGCCTACCTTCGTCATTTGTGGCGTCGGTGTGACATCTGATTGTCTCTCAAGGGTCGGGTGTACACTGAGGAAGTCAGGCCGGTTTTATTTGTATGGCTCAGAAACGTGGCAGTTAAGAGTAAAAAATATGCGAAGACTGTCAGTGTTCGAGCATTGATATCTACGTAGCACTGCTTGAGGATGGTGGGAACACCGTATCAGCAATGCTGAGATTAGACGTAAGGTGTTGGGAACCAGAGATCAGTCTGTGGATCAAGTACTGAATCTAAACAGGTAAGGTTGCTGAAGCATGTGTTATGTATGTCCTTGCGATAGACTTCCTCGGTGTACGCTGTTCCCCGAGGCAGATAGTGATTGGAAGGTAGGTCGGGGTGGTCAGTCCATGACATGGCAAAATGGTATGAAAACCTTAATCGGTAGACTTGGCCAAGTAGGTTGTGTTAGACTTCCAGATAAGGGGTCCATGCGATCCACCTACCAAATGGTTGGAAACAAGAAGTGATATGACTAGGTGTCGCGGCCAGTGGTGTAGTTGTATTCGGACTCTTTCTTTGTCCTCTTGATTTCCGCTTATTACTAAGATTTTTTGGGATCTTTTTCACTTCTATTCGTTTTACCCTGGGCCCTCGATGATGCTGAGGTAGCAACCGAAACCAGAACACAAGTGTGAAGTTAGTGGTTGAGTAAACTGAACTGAACTGTTGGGACTAGAGATCAATACGTTGATGATCAAGATTCTTTGGACATGCACTACTCGGTTTATTCTCCCGATCTACTTGAATGGCAAACAAATTGAACACGTCCCGGCCTTCAAATACATGCGCCCCACGATCCCTCTGAACGGTCAAGCCATAGACGAAATCAATTTGCGCATTGACAGTACCAGGATTGCGATTCTGCAGCTTTGCAATATACTCTGGGCGCGTAACGAAATCAGCCTCCGGACCAAAGTCCGCGTCTTTCGGGTCGCTATCGATCCAGTGTTCACCTACGGTGATGAGACATAGTCACTACTTGTCAAGGACATCAGAAAGCTAAAAGTGTTTGACCATTAGTGTCTGCGACGGATACTGAAAGTGGCTTGACAGGAAAATCTTTCAAACGAGGCAATAAGGCAACGCTGCTTTGACATCGAAAAGCCGTCAGTGTTTTTCCAATCCTGACGGTTGCAGTGGTTTGGACATGTCCTACGACGTCCAGACAGAGATATCAAAACAGTGCCTCGCTCCTGTTCCATGTCCAGGATAGCGCTGTCGCCTCGAAGGACAGCTGAAAACATGTGTCAGTGCTGTTAAATCGGACAGTGAGGGATTAGGACTCCAGTCTATCCACGGTGTTCGCAACTGAAAGCAGAACTAGATTTCCCTGTGCTTGGGTCTCGCATGCGATCGCCGCTCATGGGCAGGTGCTATTCGGGACATGCATGAAGTCGGCTCATCCTCTCGCAGGAGCTAGCCGCATACAAGTAATAAGTCCGCAACCAGATCAAAGGGCTTTTCAGTTTGCGGAAACCGATTGTGCAGACAAACTACAAACAGCCCTGTTTCATCTAACAACATACAAACTCACTAGAGTTGAGTACTAACTACTTTTGTTTATATAGAATAATTTTACCAATGAATTTACTCATGAAAACTCAGTTATGTCCAGGTCGCTACACCATCCCGAAAGTTCTTGGTCGGGCTACATGGTGCACACTAGTAGACCAGTAAGTTGTTCCACTTAGGTGACATTAATTGTAGGTGTGATTTTTTTCAATACATGCTGGCGCACTGGTGCAGAAAAAGTGGTGTACCCCACATCCATAAAGATCCACTGCATTTTTAGTAATGACCGGCAACCAGATCCTGGGGCTTGGAATGGAGAACCACATAAGGTCCCAGTGGGTCAGGTATGGTAACAAGACTGACAACAGTGGATTACTGTCTACCACGAAAGTAACCGATGGTAGCAAGGGTTCAAACCTCGGACTTCCGAGGTGATAATCAAACGCTCCAAACTATTCGACCACCACCTGTACGCATTTCTCAAAGATCGTGTTACGGATTATCGTGGCTGATTTTCTGAATAAGCTACATTCTTTCATTCATACCCAAGTAATGTTTACTGCTAGCGCCGGCTTCCTATGTTGAACCGCCGTTTCCCTTGTGTTTCAGGTTGTTTCTAGTAGCATTGTTGACAAATACATCGGAGAATCGGCCCGTCTCATCCGAGAAATGTTCAACTATGCACGCGACCACCAGCCCTGCATAATCTTTATGGACGAAATCGATGCCATCGGTGGTCGTCGTTTCACTGAAGGCACCAGTGCTGATCGGGAAATCCAGCGCACATTAATGGAGCTGCTCAACCAGATGGATGGATTCGATGCACTAGGCCAAGTATGTATTCAGGGCGTCATCCCTGATTGGAAATTCAATGTATTTTAGTACTACACATGTTGTGTTCATCGTTGTCTTTCTACATCGCACCGGGATTCAAAATTCCATTTTGATTAACCAGCTACTTCGTGGCAATCAGTCAGCAATGGTTAGAGGTAAAAATCACCTTTGGAAGGCCTTCACAGCACCCGACAAATACGTTTGGTTGGGGACACAGTCATTGTAAATCGAACTGCTTTTTGGACAAGACCGGATTTAGTCTAACGAGTCGTTCAGGAACTGGTCAGCTCAAATTTGGAACTGACCTCATCAGTGTTGACGGTAAATTATCAGTGTTTCATTGGTCTGTGTCACTAAATTTAATGGTTTGTCCTATACCCACGAGTCAGCTGTGGTGGCTGCAACGTTCAGCTGTTTCAGTGCATTCATGCATAAGAACAAAATATTTAGCCCGTAGTTCCAAGATCAATTAGAGCTGGAATAAACATGCATTTCCGTCACTTGACATTTTGTATATTTTTTTATTCACTGCAGGTAAAAATGATTATGGCTACAAATCGGCCGGATACATTAGACCCCGCCCTCCTGCGACCGGGACGTCTGGACCGCAAGATCGGTATGTATGTCTAACCGTTAGCATTTGTGTGACGTGTCATCTAAGATGACAATCGGACAGTACAAGTAAGATCATCGAGTCTGATTTATGAGGCTGTGACCCTGCCCTTCAAGTCCAGCTCGACTTCACCTGACTTATCGCCTTCTCGAGGGGGACCATCAGGGGCTTTGGGATTATTGGCGATTCCCTGCTGATAATTTAGTGGATCCTTGTGGGTATGAGGTACGCAATGCTCACTGCTCTCTTGCGTGGGCTTTTGATGGAAAATAAAGTGCAATTAAGCAGTGGAGAAGAATAACCGACGAATCGGAGGCGAAGAAAGCTCAAACGCAGATACGCCACTGGCTGTCATACTTAACCATGTTGATTGATGGCTGGTATTCCGGATGTAAATGCGAATCTTCCGTCAGAAGCGGAGGTTCTCCGTGAGATAAGCCATATTAAACGACAAGGTTGATGGACTATTTCTGACGACGGTAGCCCAACATTAACTCGGTTTGATGTGAGCGAAAGAGGAAATCAAAAACGATGTGAATCGATGGCCGTAGTGATTTACAAGATAGGTGACAGGTCCTCTTGGTGTAATCACAGGGGAGTAATTATGGTTAGCATCGCGCCTAAACTGCTCGGTAATGTCATTCTCCACCGGTTGTTTACCGCTCGCAAACGGTGAACGCGCAAGAGTCAAGCTGGCTTTTGACGTGTTCGAGATTGTTGATTACATCCTCATTGTTGGACAAATTTTAGATGGACACCTTCATGGACCCATCGTCCGTTTTTTCAATATAAAAGCGATGTTCGACCCAGTCGACCGTATACTTCTTTGACACTGCTTCTCGTTGAAGGATGTACTAGGTAAGTTCATTTTCATCATGAGTTCCCTGTGCATGGATAGCCGAAACCCAGTTTGGGCATACGGTGATCGTAACGATCGTCTTACAATGCTTAAGTGACTCGTAGATTACGGACCCGAAACTATAGGACAACGGTCGTCGCAGTACCCACCTCGGGCGAACATCTAATCGTGCTTATCTTCGTTTTGGACCAGTGCTCATTTTAGGCGAGAACCAAAACAATGGTCGGGCTCCAGCTCCACTGATTGGAGTTTTTCAACCAAAACATGGCGACCTACCTTATTGGAGAGGGCGCTCATACGACAGACTTGGACGATGTTCTTGCCAAGAGTCAAATCATCGGCAAGATACGAAGACGGAAGAAATGTCAGACAGTTCCTCTAGACACCGTTTTGCGCTATGATTCTCAGTGTAGCACTAGGTTAAGTGCGAGTATTGCTCGCTCATTGCTGAGAGCAAAGATTATGGAATGATAACTGCAGGAGTTAAATCTAGACGCGAAATTATTTGAGTTTCGTAAGGAAGGTGAGCTACTGGCGACTCGTCATGAAAGTAGAGTGGCTCAACTCTCGGTAATCTTGGAAGGGAGAAGAAAAGCGGTGTTCATTGAAGGATCCTGTCAAAGAAACGACGTAAGACCCTGCCCTTTTTCAAGAGATCGCTCAAGAACCTGCTCCTCCATACCTTGTAAGTGGCAGGTCCGGGAGTATCAGTAATCTGGTCAGTAGGCATGCTATTGGTTATCACAAATCACGATGTTTTGAACCAAAAATGTTGATGATCATCGATAGATAAACAGGACTTATACTGGTGTATTTCGGACAAGCCTAGACAGCAAGGTCATAAAAGACGAACAGTACATAATTTATATAATATTACCAAGGACACGTTACATGCCTGACTTGTTGGGACCTTATGTGGTTCTCCACTCCAAGCCTCAGGGTCTGGTTGCCGGTTATCCCTAGTAGTGATAGAAAATTCTGTACGACAGTGTATACTGATTACCAAGTCCAAATGTTAATTATTAACCTCATCTTACAGTCACACCTTAACTGTAGGTCTGCTGGTTACACATTCGTATGTCATCCAAAGTATATTAAAACGGTGGGGAACTCTTCCGCACCTGACCACGTAATAATTCGTTCAATTACACCAACACCAGTGAGCCGCGATGTTGACACACTCCGCCTGGTAGCAATCGGCAGATTGCGGTACCTTCTGCCGAAAACACTACAGTACGGATGTGCCGACCCTGCCAAATGTAATACGCTCGACAGGGAAAAATGGTATCGTAATTCGGGGCAATTAAACACATACAGGACAAAAATTGTACGCATTTATCTGTTTGTATTTTTCGGACGAAAACAAAAGAAATCACTATACTTAGAAACGGTAGAATGGCATCAAACCTGCGACTCGAAAAGAGCGAACAATTTTTGGTGGGGCACCAGAATAACGGGTAAAGTGTTGTTTCTGCAATGGTGATACCAAAGAAAGGAAAAAGAGCAAGGACGGAATGCAGATCATAAAGAATGGCCCGTGCTCCTTGCGTGTTTTTGTGTTTGTTCCACGTCGAAAAAAGTGACCATAGCTTAAGCTAAAAGGTGAGTAGATAGGGAAATCATGGCTGATCAGTATCGGGACCTTATGTGGTGCTCTGCCATTCCAAGTCTCAGGTCCTGTTTGCCGGCTATCCCTACTCGTGCAGTGGGCCTTTGAGGCTATGGGGCACACCCCTTCCACTACACCCATGCGTTAACATGTAATAAAAAACAGCTTCAGTGGGGATTTCGGGACCAGTGTAAAAGTCTCCATTTTTGATGATTGAAATTCCCACTGAGAACCTAGTCTTGACGCCTTTTCCGGCTTCCCTGCTTCATGTTTCCTTCATGGTCTCATTGTTTTGATACCTTTTCGTTGATCATACTACTGAGATTACACCATTTGGTCTCCATATCCTAATGACATTCTTTTTTCATTTTGTGAATCACTTTCGCTTTCGTTCCTGTCTGCCCATGAACCTTGCGCGTGCAATCTGGAAAATGTCGTCTGCTTTTTCTCTGATTGCTTTGCTCTGCTTAGAACCTTGCTCAATCTCGGTATTCCTTCATGACTTTGCATGATTTTACCGCTCGTTCTTTGCTTGCTTTGTCTGCCCAAACACTGACCTCTGACCTTGGGTTTTCAACCCAGCCCTCGGCAATCTTCCGACTAAGCCGCCACGCTTCTGCCTCACCCTTATGTGTACGCTTCCATTCTGATCGGTGATTAGTCCTTCGCCTGCATTAAATATCGATCCCCACCGTAAACCCTGGACGTGATCGTGTTTTCCCCTTTCCTCCGTACTTTTAATACGGCTATGATCCAGAGACCGCGCTTTTGTGATGCGAAAGTAGTGGTATTGAATTTTTCCCGAGTAGAAAGGTGTCAGACCCTGAATATACAGACGACATTGTTCCTCCAGATGAAGATACAGGTAAATTGCAAGCTTTTCTGGACAGATTGACGGACTGCGTAGTAATGTTCGGTATGCGTTTTACACCTTCAAAGTGCAAGATGCTGCCGCAGGATTGGATCCGTCCAACGTCAAAACTTTCAGTATCTGAGCAGACTATAGACCTGATGGACAAGTCCTGTTATCTGGGTAGATGCATTTCACCCAGCGGTCGGAAATCGGATGAAATGCCTTTGCGTAAACAGAAGGCTCGTTTGGCATCTGCCAACCTCAGTCATCTGCGGCGTCGACATGACATCCATTTATCTATCAGTTTTTGAGTGTTCATTGTAGCAATTTCGCCAGTTCTTGTTTGTAGTTCAGAAAAGTGACAAGGGTAAATGTTGGATGCCCAAATATTTTTGGCGTTTTTTCGAGTTTGGTGAGACTACCGTATCAACAAAGCTGAGGTAAAGCTTCCAGTCTTAGGCACACGAATCAAATCGTTGGATGAAACAATAAAAGTAATCTGGCTGGGGTGATAGGGGATGTGTTTTGTATGTCCAAGTGTGATTTCTCGGCACGCTGTCTTCGTCGAAGCAGCTAGTGGTAAGAAAAGTATCAAAATCCAAAAAAGTAGACTTGACCACTTAGGTTATGTTAGATTTCGTGGGTAGGATCCAAGAAATTCGCTTAGGTGTCAGATATATTGGAGTGTATGGCTTGATCATCATCATCATCATCGTACAGCACTAACAGATGGAAAAGCCCCACTGACCACTGCCCCTCTCACCATGTTGCACGTAGAATTAGAAAGTATGAATATGCAAGATGAACAGGAAGTGGACCTACACGGGTGGGAAAGGGAAAGAATGCCCTAGTAGCCAACACACGGAATACACAGTCTAACTGTACAAACGGACATCGATCAACCATTCTGATTCAACAGAAAGTGACAACACAATCGCCACTGTTCGCGGTTCGTTGCCATATCCTTCAGTGTCCCCAATCAACTGGTTGACGGATCTTTTCGACCCCAACGACGAAGATGTGAAGCGTCTACTTTTCCTAAGTTCGATGTACATTTTCTCATTCCTCGCTGCCCCGTCATCTGTTGACCTCCACGTGGCTTCGACTCCTTAGGAGAAGCGGAGCATGGAGCACGGTATGGTAGACATGTGTTCACCATACGTATGGCTCGATGTCGCAATCAGTGGCGCTGTTGTATTCAAAAAATTTCTTTGTCGATGGTAGTATGTCCGATTGAGGTTACCACTGGGAGATAACAACAGAAGCCACAGCATCCAGTGCATGGGTAATGGTTGTTTGAACTGAAGTAAATGACCAGGCCGCGTGCATTCGGTCAGACAGTTTTCTGTTTGAAAAAGATCAGTGCCGCTGTTCTCACGTGAACGGAATTATTTGTGGAATATTTTACCATGCAAATCAGGAAGAAAGGCTAATCAAAGAAACCGGTAATCACCACTTGATTGGATAAGAATTATTTTTCTGATATGCCCTTCACGGGAAGCACCACCAGGGCATCTTGTGATAAAATGAACCGCTTTCAAGTCAGAAAGTAGTATAACAGTGGCTCACTTCCGAGTAAATCGCTTCAGTTGATCTCACTAATCTACGTACACGAGAGATCCATCTACTACTTCCTAGTTTCAATGCATAAACCACTTATAGATCAACACATCATATCGATATTACACTAGAATGGGTGTTTGGAAGGGATAAAGGTACATTTCCATCTCCATATTGGTGTCCAAAATGTCCTGCTGCCAATTGATTGGAGACAGCTAAAATTATGATAGCTCACTGCTGATACGGTTATCTCAACATTTACACACATTTAATTGAGTCATTTGTAGCTACGATGCTTACAAAACCATGAGGTTGTATTTTACTTTCAACTCTTTTGCTAGAGAATGCCTTACGAGATCTTCAGGATGTCGAAGTAGTAAATGGTGAAAACAAACGCAGCCATACAACAGTAGCAGTGTCCGAGATACGTTTTGCACTTTCAAAGTGCAAAATGATGCTGCAGGACTGGGTTGGCTCAACACCGAACCTTGTGTTGGCAGGTAGTTCTAGCTGAAGTAGATAAGTTTTGTCACCTTGGAAGTTAAATTTCATCAGGTGGACGGATATCAGATGAAGCATGATCGCATATAAAGAAGGCGCGTTTGGATTTTGCCTACCTTCGTCATTTGTGGCGTCGGTGTGACATCTGATTGTCTCTCAAGGGTCGGGTGTACACTGAGGAAGTCAGGCCGGTTTTATTTGTATGGCTCAGAAACGTGGCAGTTAAGAGTAAAAAATATGCGAAGACTGTCAGTGTTCGAGCATTGATATCTACGTAGCACTGCTTGAGGATGGTGGGAACACCGTATCAGCAATGCTGAGATTAGACGTAAGGTGTTGGGAACCAGAGATCAGTCTGTGGATCAAGTACTGAATCTAAACAGGTAAGGTTGCTGAAGCATGTGTTATGTATGTCCTTGCGATAGACTTCCTCGGTGTACGCTGTTCCCCGAGGCAGATAGTGATTGGAAGGTAGGTCGGGGTGGTCAGTCCATGACATGGCAAAATGGTATGAAAACCTTAATCGGTAGACTTGGCCAAGTAGGTTGTGTTAGACTTCCAGATAAGGGGTCCATGCGATCCACCTACCAAATGGTTGGAAACAAGAAGTGATATGACTAGGTGTCGCGGCCAGTGGTGTAGTTGTATTCGGACTCTTTCTTTGTCCTCTTGATTTCCGCTTATTACTAAGATTTTTTGGGATCTTTTTCACTTCTATTCGTTTTACCCTGGGCCCTCGATGATGCTGAGGTAGCAACCGAAACCAGAACACAAGTGTGAAGTTAGTGGTTGATTAAACTGAGGTAACCTGTGATTTAGATTACGCCGATGATCTCATGTGCTTGTTCAGATGTACGGAGAATGTACTAGACAAACTAACACAATAGTCTCTGCTCCGTTCCAGATGTGCTTTGCACCTTCACTATTCACACATTATATATATATATATATATATATATATATATATATATATATATATATATATGCATGATGCCATGGAAGAACCGGAGACAGAAGAATAAATTTCGGTTTACGGGAAATCCGTATGATGTTAGAACGGTGTGCCACATTATACTACCACAAAGCAGGACTTCGAGCTAACACTGATAGACGCGGAGCCATGCCGTGGCTTGGTTTCCACGTTGTCATTTTTTTCTATGCAAACATACGGCTGTATACTACTCGGTTGTCCAGATCGAAACACGGGGTTGACCTTAGGGGCTTCCATTCGAAGACTTTGATCAGAACGTCTAACCTTTAAGGCATTAGGACCGTATAAGGGTCCCTTCGCCCTCTGGGCGCCGGCGACAGATCGCGCCGCTCATGCGCCCTTCGGGTAGGGCTAGACATCCTTGGTGCCCAGTACACCGCCACGGATGCCTATGACCATAGCACTGAACGCTTCATACGCCACCCGTGTTTGGTTCAGAATCAAGGTTTTGCCATTTCCCCTAGATTGACTTTCAGTCAGTCAACCCGATGGACATTGCCGACTATTCGCCTTCGTCCTCTCACTTTAGTAGGAACAGTTTCTTCGCGAAGAGGCAGTGAGTAGGACTCAACAGAGGCTACAGCAGACGCAGTCATTTGGAAGCATTTCGAAATGCGGAGCCTGAGGCACCCAACCGTAAAATGGGAGCACGGTAGTATGGATGAGCACGCGTATATCCAAGGCTCGAGTGGGATGAGCTGAACTGAAGCACTTGTGGCGCCGACTTGATATTTCGCTGAAGTTGAAAGGTCGTGTATACTGTGCCGAGGTGCTCCCAGTTCTGTTGTATAGTTGCGAGACGTAGGTTCTACATGCGAAGGATATTCGTCAATTTGAGGTTCCGACCATCGATGTTTATGTAGTGTCGCTAAGATCGGTTGGAATGACCGAGTGAGCAATGCTGGTACATCTGTATCTATTCTCAATAGATTATTTCTCATTAGGGTATGATAAGCATGTACTCCCAGGTGAACTTCCACTGTGTGCAATGTGCTTTAGGATTAGCAGTAATTAAAAGGTATTAAAACTTTAACCGGTGGACTTTGCTGTATCAATCTTGGGGTCCAAGAGATGCAATTACTCAATGGTTATAAATATCTGGTGTTTATAAGTCCGCACAATTTCTTTATTTATGAGTGCAGTGGAAGGGGTATATACACCATAGCCACGAAGACCCACTGCACCATTAGAGGTAACCGACAACCAGACCCTAAGACTTGAAGTGATGAAGAACCACAAAAGGTCCCAATAGGTCAGGTTTGGTAATGATCCTTACGGTAGTGGATTACTGTCTACCACCAAAGCAACCGGTGATGGCGGGAATTCGAACCCCTGATCTCCGAGGTGGTAAGCGGACGCTTTAAACCATTCGACCATCGCTGGTCATGGTGCTAATGGCTCATGCACTGGTCCTGATTTTTCAAGTATTGGTCAGTAACAAATTATTTGTCCAATAATCTAACTGTCGTTTTCATTCCTGTTCTATACCTTTATTTATTTCAGAAATCCCATTACCAAACGAACAAGCTCGAATGGATGTTCTCAAAATTCATTCTGCACCAATAGCAAAGCACGGTGAAATTGGTGAGTTCATGTTTTATTAGTCCCCTTACCATACAATACTTTAATACCTAGTAATTGAAGCAACTAAAAA
The DNA here is from genome assembly GCA_948099385.1 of Fasciola hepatica. NCBI lineage: Eukaryota > Metazoa > Platyhelminthes > Trematoda > Plagiorchiida > Fasciolidae > Fasciola > Fasciola hepatica. Next base: position 493,314 of record CANUEZ040000151.1, read on the forward strand.
CTTTTTTGGTTACCTGTACATCAGAATAGCATGCATCTCATCCAGGGAAGACATGCTCAAAATGCCTAGTGCTGTCGAATTCATCCTCGTGTCAGCAGTCGTTGTAGCTAACTGGTTTATACTCTGCACGAATGCGTTCGCCTGAAGTAGAAAAAGTACCCCGTTATCAATCCAAAACAAGTTTCAACCCGTTAACCATCATTGTTGTTAGTATTGCGGATTTTCCTGGGTAAAGCTGCTAGAGATATTAAAAGATGTTGCTCAAAACCGAAGCCACGGGTGCGACTGCTATGCGGCTTGCTTAGGAAACTCGAATGCTCTAAATGACGAATAAAACCTATATATATATATATATATATATATATATATATATATATATATATATATATATATATATATATATATATATATATATATATATATATATATATATATATATATATATATATATATATATATATATATATATATATATATATATATATATATATATATATATATATATATATCATACACGCTATCTGATCCGAATCTGTTCAAAATTACAGACTGGGAAGCCGTAGTCAAACTGTCCGACGGGTTTAATGGAGCGGATTTGCGCAACGTTTGCACAGAAGCCGGTAAGTTTCATGAGCCACTGATTTCCGACATTTTAGTGTTGTATTCTTACGCCGAACATGTTTCCTTTTTCTGAGATTTATTTGAATTGCGAAGCAATTTCAATGTTGATTTAGAGATATAGATCAAGTCGAATTTCTGTTTGATGTAACATTTTTGTAAGCTTCTGTAGCACGCACGTTTATTATCGTAATTTGTAAACAAACGTGTGTTAGAAATCTGTCGAAGAACCGACAAAAAGTAACTAGTCATTCACTGTTTCTACTGTCATAACTCAATTAGGGCTCAATAGATCAGGTGTGATAGATAACCGGGCGACAGTGAATTTCTCTCTACTGATGTCCGTGGCGCGATTCGAACCTCAGACCTCCGAGGTGATAAACAAACGACTTGAGCCGTTCGACAACCACCGATCACGAGTGTAATGGGAAAATCGCTTTCACCTCACGCAACTTCGTAATCGCAAGATTATATGCTCATCCACCACCACACTCGGAACCTATTCATCCTCTCTCTACCTCTCCAGTTGTTTTATGTGCCAGCCACGTCAAGACACTGCAGCAAAACTGCCCTATTACTGGCGCCGGTCGACACCAGACTTCCACTAGGACCGTCATCCCAACGACTGCCACAGCGAATCATACCACCGAGCCCACCTTTCTTCAACCTCGCCTGCGATTGAAATCGGTCAGGTTCAACGCGCGCACGCTTATGCGAATCGGACAACAGGCGAGTCTAACTCGCACACTGGAACCGCTCTCGATCGATATCTGCTGCCTCTCAGAAACAAGACTGCAAAACGCTAGCTCCACGATCAGACTAACGTCCCCAGCTAATCCCGACCAAGTTTCGCCTACGCCTATCTGGAGACCCAGACGCTACAGCAGCCGGTCAGGCCGGTGTTGGTGTTGCTCTAAGTCGCAGAGCTAAAGCGGCCATATCAAACTAGATTCTTGTCAATAGCAGACTTTGTGCAGTCCGGCTGTGAGGTCCTTGCCGAGTAACTAGACATCGAGATCGCACACGCGACTTATTCGTCATTTCCGCCTATGACTCGACAGAATGCAGTCCAGGGGCGCACAAAGATGAATTCTACCAACAGCTTCATATGCTCCTGCTTACGATGCGCCGGACAGATATCGTGGCCTTCGCCGAAGATCCTAACGCGCGCGTCGGTCGCCTGGCAGCGAGTGAACGTCACCTAGGGGGATATTTTGGCCTCAACTCCAATCGTTCGGACAATGGGGACAGATTTCTGACAATATGTGCTGATCAGCAGCTTTTTCTACCAAGTACAAACTTTCGCAACTCCAAACAACGTACCGCCACCTGGCGTTCTCCTTCCTCAACACAAGAATGGTCTCAAATCGATCACGTAGCGATTAGCTACTGTTGGCGCGGCAGCGTGTTAGATTGTTGCTCTTACTAGCCAAGCTGCCTCGATTCTGGTCACGCATTAGTCTGCGCCACGGTATACTCGCTGTTTGGGGGCTCGAAAAATCCGAACCATGCCCGCCAAAATATCGAAGAGCTGAACGACCCTCTAGTGCTGGAAGCTTCCCAGACTACGTTGGCCCAGACACCGTAGCCCACCGCTCCACCTGATGCCGATGAGCATTGAAAGCGACTGAAGGAAGCCTTACTGGAAGCCGGCCTGACCATTTGTGGTACAGTTCGTCATACCCAGAGAAGTTGCATTTCTTCAAACTTCGTACTATTGCTTGAGAGCCGCCAAGCTGTCGCGCAGAGTAGACCGCTGGGCAGAACACTTTCACTCCCAATTTAGTTGGTCACCGGCTGCTTTCACTGAATCTACAACTCCTACACTTTCTGTGTGGCTTATCTCTGACAGTCCCCCGACAGAAGCCGGAATTCGAAAAGAACTACAAACCCTCAAGCGCCACAAGACACACGGATCAGATCGTATTCCTCCTGCATTTTCCAAAGATGGCGAGATGGTTCTGGTAAGAATTGACAACCCTGTTCTCAAAGATTTGGACGGAAGCTTCCTGGAGTTGCTAGAAGAAGCTGCTTCTATCTCGAGGGCACGTTCTGACCACCACGTCTCACGATCAGCGCGCAAACTGTTCTTTAAACGCGAACGGAGTTCACTCATACGCCCTTTGGATAAGGTCAAACATTCTGAGTGCCCCGTAAGCCCCATCGCCACGGATGACGGTGTGCGTAGTGTTGTGTGCGTCGTATTCCCCATGTTTGGCTTGGCATCGGGGTTTAGCCATCTCTTCTGTGCCGACTATTCGCCAGTCAACCCGGTGGAAAGCGCCGAGCATCCGCCACCGCCCTCACACGTTTCCGAAAAAACGCCTCCCCCCAGAGGGTGGTGTGTCGGACTTCCTCGACAGAAGCTATCTGGTGCGCTTGATCATCTGGAGGCATTTCGAGAGGCGTTCAGGGCGAGTAACCAGCTCGAAGCCTGAGACGCATACTGCTGAACATACTGAGGCATTTTGGATGTGCCGAGGAATCTTGTCAAGGGACGTGCTCAACACGTCCTGACCTTCTCAGCCTGGTGAGCTTGAGTGCTCCGTCTAATAGTTAGGCTCGCGAAGCTAATACTCTGGCCATCCGCAGCATTGCTTATACGGGTTCCTACCATATTCGAGCATTACTACGGAGGCATCTGTGTTCGAGTACCGACAGTCATCGCATATCCTCCACCCGAAGTGGCCATTTCTTCGAACCATACAGAAACACTGACCTCATTGATGCAGCATACACTGAACCCCCTTATAGATAAATGGATGTCATGTCGACGCCGCAGATGACTGAGGTTGGCAGATGCCAAACGAGCCTTCTGTTTACGCAAAGGCATTTCATCCGATTTCCGACCGCTGGGTGAAATGCATCTACCCAGATAACAGGACTTGTCCATCAGGTCTATAGTCTGCTCAGATACTGAAAGTTTTGACGTTGGACGGATCCAATCCTGCGGCAGCATCTTGCACTTTGAAGGTGTAAACCGCATACCGAACATTACTACGCAGTCCGTCAAGCTGTCCAGAAAAGCTTGCAATTTACCTGTATCTTCACCTGGAGGAACAATGTCGTCTGTATATTCAGGGTCTGACACCTTTCTACTCGGGAAAAATTCAATACCACTACTTTCGCATCACAAAAGCGCGGTCTCTGGGTTCATATCGACCACAAAGTTTATGAGAAAAAGGGGGGACGGGCAACCCTTAGGTACATTTATGTAGTGAACTCGGATGAAAGATAACCGTAAGCTCCGATTCGGCTTCGGCTGTTCATGTACAGAGGCTTTATGATGCAAATGAATTTCTGTCTGTTCTGCAGGAGACAGAACCAAAGAACTGTGCGATGGACTGAGTCAAAAGGCGCTTTAACGTCAAAAAGAACGAAAATAGTGGGCCTTCGGAAGATGTGTCTGTATTCTAAAATCTGTCCAAACGTAATTCTGGATTGATGGCAAGACCGCCTGGGTAACGATGACTGCTTATTTCTACTTTCACGCGACTAGCTGTTGCGAGAGGATGAATCAGCTTCATGAACGTCCCTAACGGCACCTCAATAAGCGGTTTGTATAGAGGAACTGTTCATGAAGGGCCTTGGGAATTGTATATGAAGTGACGTCCCCAGCGTCACTCGACAGTGAAATTCGTCGTTGTGTTGGGTGCGGATAGGCGTACTCTGATAGACCTAAATGTATGGGTATGGGCTGACTCATGGTCGATAGATAGCCAGGTCTCGTTAGCAGTCAGCGCCTCTCTGAAGTCCGTGTCAAGGTTTGTGCAAACTGCATCACGATGAACAGGACAACGAATCGACAATACGAGAAAAGATTCCCATAATGTTGTGGCTGCTCGTATCACCAATTAACCAGTCAGAAGAGACGTTAATTAATGCAAGTTTGAACCAAATAATTCGTGGTGCAACTGTTGGTGATAATGACTTACTTTCGATGTGAATTCTGTTTTCTGTTGATAAAATGAGATGATTCGAAGGCAGACAAGTTTTCTCACAATGGCCGGGGGACGGATCAAAACAATAAGTGTCCTGCACTATTTCAGGTTGACCAGATATATTTTGTGTATGCCTGATTGTCGTCTGTCTCGATGTTCAGTCCAGTTCAGTTTTTCAGCCATTATCATCTTACCTCTGTGTTCTGATTTTGGTTTCTACCTCGCAACATCGTCCAGTTGGCAGTGCAGCGAATAGAAGCGTAGGGAGCAAGAAAGTGGTTGTACGTGAAAATCATGTGCGCTGAGCATAACTGTCCAGTGTTGATGTCACCACCAGCACGTCCTTGGTTTTGTGTGTAGTTCTGTTATAGTATGTATGTATGTATGTAAGGACCAGTGTTGTGTTTGGTCTACGGAACGCAAAAGGAAGGAAAATCCATGAGCCCAAGGCTCAGTAGGTGCATCAGCACGATCATACACTTACACTAATCGAACACCAATATGACTGCCTACTGCCTAACCACTACACTGCTCTCTTCAACGAAAGAACACTGCCCGCAGTGTTATGCACTTTCTCATCACCAACCGTGAGTGTTCGATTTAGCGGGACAACTTACCGGGCAGGCCATTTCAGCAGATCGCTGGCGGCCACGCAGCGCCTCGGAATCACTCAATTATCAAGGCCTCCCATTCTGCACGGTCTAACTGGCAGGGTCGCCAAATTGTTGGATGCAGACGCCAGTGACCTGTCGCTGGGGGGTTGCACGTGTTCGATCTGCTAAATACAAAAGCATGGAAAACTCCATGAGCACAAAGCTCAGTAATTGTCTCATCAGAAACCCATACTGACATTAGTTAAGAACCAATATGGCTGCTTACAGCCTGCTCCTTGCACTATCCTTAATTCCCGATACTTGGTCATTTTGTTTTCCGAATGCGGTTCTTGCTGATCTGTGGATGTTCAGGCTCGGCTGAATGCCGTGAATTGCCGGTTTTTACCCAAGAGACGATTGTTATTTGTTAGAAATAGTAAAAGATAGTTCAAAATCAAAGCCAGTGACTTAAATACTATGCGGCGTGTTTTGTAAACTCTGACCTCTGATTACTGAAAGAGGTATTGGAGCATGTATGCCGAATAAAAAATGTATTTCGTATATTATACATAACTTCCCCTTGATTTCTAGTTGTGGTATTACCATCATGATCTCATGCTAATTCAGTGTACTACCTGTTCGGAACTCTTAATTCTGTTTTGCCAATAGCTTTCCGGAAAAATCATTGTTGTTTTTACGAATCCCAATATTTTACCCCAACCCCCATACGCAGGTATGTTTGCTATTAGGGCCGAACGTGACTACACCGTTGAGGAGGATTTCATGAAAGCTGTGCGCAAAATCAACGACGCCAAGAAGCTGGAAACCAAACTGGACTACAAACCGGTCTGAGAATAATGCTCACTTGTCCTTCGTTTCGATCATCTCGCCGCATCTTGTATCTCAGTGTGCACGAATTCTTTCATTGTGATCGTTCATCAGAAGATAAATGGTTATTCTACCGAATTAGACTGTATTTATTCACTGGGCGATTTAAGAATAGTTTAAATTTGAGTGCAGACCAGCATAAATTCAGATCGACGGCTTCTGGCTAAAAGGATGGGAAAAAATCCGCCCAGACGTTCGGGTTGTGTAACTCGCCCAATTATTGGTTTGAAATAATTTGACACATAAACAACCAAAGCAACCAACGACCCGAATTTACAAAGTAGATAATCTCAGCCTGAAAATACTGTAGGAAAAGGTAAATTGACGTCAGTCACCTCTGCTGATTCTATAGCAGCCTCCTAACAGATGGTTTTGAACAAAGCTCAGGGTTTATCAATGGATTGATCGCTGCATACATACTTCTCATCAGTTTTCAACTTCGCTATCTCCTGGTGATCCGAAGTGTTTTGCCTGGATAAACACAAATGGTCTAAGCTCAACCAGTGACGGGTCACCGCACTGCCACGTTAGCTTCATATCTCGAGGACTCAGTTTCCTGAGGTTGTTGTCGTTCATTTTGTACCATTTCCTAGTTTGTTTCGCATGTATGCCAGGGATATTCAGACCCACCATCTGTTTCGTCTACAATGCATCATGTCGAATTCCCGCAACTATGTCCGCAACCGCGGCCAAAAAAGACGACTGCGCGGATTAGTTGATTATTGGGGGTTTTTTGATTTTCAGGCTGGGCTTGTGTGCTCTGTATCAAACGTGTGTGTGGGGGTGGCTGATAGGAGTAGCACCTTAATGCTGGTAGACTGTGATGTCCTTGGAGCGTCTTTCATCTGTTGGGTCTCCATCAAATACTCAGCTGTCACCTGTGACTTCACGAAGATGAAGCGTGCATCAGCGGCCACACCCCGGTAAACTGCTCGAAAGGCGTACCAAACCAGATTGGAGGGTAGCCAAGGCCTAGACACCTCGTTCAGACGGTTCTCAACATACGAAGACAGATGCTACTGGATGGGCGGACGAGATCTACTGCTTGATCCCGCGGCCAAAAGAGAAAACTGTTCAACCAACAGGGTCACACGTACCCTCCGGTTGTGGTCATTTCTATCAAAAGGCGAATGAGCTCCTAGAGAGCCACCGACAACCATGCACAGTGGGCACGTTGGGTGTCCCGGATTGGTAGACCACCATCCAGAAAGTGTATGAACCGCTGGATCGGTCACCGGCGCTGAACACACGATCTTCTTGTTTGCCAACAGGCAGCACTTGGTTGTGCACCGGCTAGAGGTGCAACCTCGAACAAAGAGCCGTAACGCTGGGGACGCCACTTTGTACGATATTCCCAAGTACACAATTGATCTCGCCCTTGACCGTCGTTCGTGGTCTGGCGCGATCCGTGGCATCCATGAAGCCGGCTTATCCTTTCTTAGGAGACAGCCGCATAAAAGTAAGAAGTAATAGCTAGCGCGCTCCTAGAGAGCCACTGGAAACCATGCATCAGCACGCTACTGTCTTACAGTCCGCACTTGGTAGTAAAATGGCTAAAGGTGCACCCTCGAGAAAAAGCAGTGACGCCCATTCAACTTCATGATCACGTCGCCTGCACGCTTTGTTCCAAGAACCTGGTTGCCAACCGTAGCTGAAGGAGCCGCGATCAGGGACATAGATAAGGCCGGCTTATCCTCTCCAAGGAGCCGACCGAAGTATAACAGTAGGTCAGACGAACGCAGTGGTTTTAGTTTTGTTAAGTCGTGTGTTGATCTAACATGTTGCATCCCAATTGATAAGAGACGTAAAGGCAAATCCCGGTTGAAGTCCAGAGTAACTTTTATTCGTTTAGCCGCATTGAAAACCCCATGTGTTTTCCGTGCTCTAAGGCGTTCGGTGACGAAAGAACGATTTCGCCGGTTCGGTCTACTTCGGCCGTTTGGAACATAGGAGCTGGCTGGGGTTCTCTTCTACTTGCTGGTTGGGCTGTCGACCGCCGGGCGATTTCTCAGTACCTTCAGAGCCACTTACTGGGGTTCTTTTATCTGGTCAGGAAAATATTGGGTCCCCGAAAGTCGTCTCGGCACGCTACTTACTGATGCGCAGAGTACGAGCGTGCAGTGCGATGGCTGACGCAAACTGAGACGAGGGGTGTTTACGCGTTAAATCTCAGATCAACTAGCCAACCGGATGGCGAATCTGAATACTTTGGGCCTAATTCCCAGGCAGATTGCAAAACTGTACAATGGAATTCGGTAGTTCGTCTTGTTACCGAGAATGAATTCGATAAATGCAATTGATAGATGCGTAGACCTCTAGTTGATCCGTACTAGTGCAATTGAAGGAAAGAAGAGTTCCCTGAATTCTTGTACATATGAGTTTTGCTTGCTCCTGTGCTGATATTCCCACCAGAAGCATCCACTTGAAAAAGCCATCACATTGTGGTCACAAGCTTATAAAATAAAATAAAAGGATGTTCGCAATAACTGCAACTTATGCGTTAACATCGGAGCACAATTCAGTCCTTGCTGTAGCTGTGTTCGGAATTATACGAGCCGAGTGTGGGACGGGGATTCTTATACATTTTTATACAGGAAGGGAGGCATCAAAAACTAGAACATTTGCGAGCGAGTGTAGCGGGACTGTTGGATGGCACCCAACGGTTGTGCCGTCCGAAAGTATCTCGCTGGCGAACTTCATGCACGATTTATTTTGTCTATCGATAAGTTTAGCGATCTGCTAATTATTAGGCATTAAGGAAACAAGACTGATTATCAATAGACTGAAATGGTTCGGAAACCTCGGTCTCCCGCTTGGAAGACCAGCTGCATTACATAAGCGGGAAGCGGGGTCTTTGGTCAGATTTTAGAGTGAATTTCTGCGTAATGTTTACTGTCGGATGTTTGTTAACGAAGGGATTTTTAAGTGTCGATGACATAATAAACCCATTTCCTTTCACTTGAATTCAGCTTGTATAAGAACAGTCGGTAACCGTGCTCCATTTTACCACGACTTTGGGTTACCGCCTCTCAATGCAACATATAATAGAGAAGGATAGGGTAATGAGAAACTATATGGAGAATGCAGTAGTGCAAATGCAACAGTACCATTGTTCACTACGCTAAAAATGCCATCTGAGTATTAAGGACCACAAGCACCCCGAAACCTTAACATCGTACTTGATAAAGCCTGATTATCCAGGTGTTATGGGCGCATCACTAGTCTGTTCGGTTGGTCTTTATACTCAGGCTTCTGCCATCTCTAAGTGGATGATACTATGAAGTATCAACCACAACCAGTGCACTGGATTGCTAGGTTAGTGGTTGACTATACGGGTGTGGTGAAGTGTTATACACTACTGGCGAGTAGATGCTTGGTCGACGAGAATTATGGGTGTCGGGGCGGACGAAGTTGTGCTGGAGTCATGTGGACAAGCGGTATAGGTCAAAAGAGACGTACAGACATACGCAATGTGTGATGACACCTGACGATGGTGACTGGATATCTTTGATCCAAATGAGGTTTTCAGTTGGGCCTTATTGATTTTAGTGCTGGTACAAAGCTCTGGTCCGAATGAGCGGACTTCCAGCGTGCACGCCTTATGGATTACAGCATTGGTACTACTCTCGGATCTCCACTAGCACGAGAATCGGGTTGGTGGCACAAAGACGTCTAACTGTTTTAAGGGAGCAATTCACACGACTGATTTGAGCATGGTTGAGTGTAAGGCGGGACTAAAAAAAGTAATTCCAGTTGACCATCGGTTCAGTTCTGGTCAAGCAGATATCAGACGTACTGAGTGCAGTGACTTCGGTAGTTTATTCTCAACGAAAATCTCAATCGGAAATAATGGAGGAAAAACAAGAGTAAGAAGAGAACTACAAATTGTATCAAGTAGTCCAAGAAAGTGTGAATGAAAGAGCGCCACTAATCGTGACATCGAGCCATGTCCTCTAACGTATCCAGCTGTTGAGTGGGGGTATCTCTTGGACGCCACCCAGGTAGCATAACACGCCCTACATGGGCAAGTCCTCTGGTCAGGTTTTTCATAACTCTTCCAACTCATGGACTGAACATCGTTCACCACGGTCTAAAATTACTATGAATCAGTGACTTCTGCATCAATCTCACCACCCGGTGTTTTACGAAAGTTCAAATGTCCGTCATATTTCCACACCGGTGGCGGTTGAGCAGTAGAATTGTGATCTGCGATATTTGAAAGCCGTCAACCTTTTGGTGGTTAGCAGAAGTCCCGGATCGTTACCGCAGCTCGCCTATTGGGGTCTCGTTCGCCGATTCCCCACACCGCGTCATAATGCCATTCATCCTTTGCCAGTGTATAAGCATGGAATAAAAAAAAGTTGGACCGGAGTATTCAGTTGCTTTGTAACTACGTAATGTTACCAGCACCACGGCTTCCGCGATGAAATGGGATACTGGTGAATCGATTAGGGCTTCTTTCGTCTAACTATTCAACATGTCTACAACATACAAATGCAAACATCGAGTGGCTACTATCGCCGTCTCTACCCCCCCCCCCCCCCAATCGAAGATGCGGGAAGTAAACTATTCTAAAGTAGGATCAAAGGCGCGCGACCATTCATCCTGCCATCCGTACGCCGATAAAGGCATCGGGGCTGGTTATGACACATTTGTACTCCGACTGTCCGCTCCAGTAAACAGAAAATGGACATCGAACGGTTAAATGTGAGCTAATACAAAAAGCCATTCCACATTCTTTCATGACTACGGTCACCTATTTATTATCTAATCCGCTGAGTCTCCCATTTCTAGCTAGTTCATTGGTTCATTCCTGGAGAAGAAGCTATGGTATACCTCACCGTGTGACAGACATTCAAATCACCACGTTCTTCATCGACTTGACTCGCTTGGCGAACACATCGCACAGGGACACTCGGCTGTAGCTGCATTTCTTCGGATGTGGTAGGGTGATTATCAGCCACGGTTTTGGCCTCAACGGTGCTTCCAGTTGTTGTTCTGAAGTAAGTTGGACTTACCACCGTAATTACTATGGTACTGTATATGGATGACAGGACGAAATTCTCCCGGAAGTACACGACCGGTGTTGCGGTTTTTGCCGCTCATCAGGCATGCGTAGTCAGTACTCTTCTGCCCAGTCATCCTTATACTTGGGTACTTCAGAGTCGGTATATGACTGTAACCTAATTTGAGTCGTAAGAAGCATGTATGGACGAGGAATCCATTCTGAAAACCAAAAGGAGATTCTTCCAAAGCTATTTCGGTAGTTAACGCGGCTAACCTTCAGAACGAGGATACATGACCCCAAGTTTGAACTTTCACTATAATAGGGTGGAATCGTATCTGGACGACAGAGCAACAGGTTTACCGTGTTCACCGACGGAATAACTTTCGAAGAATCACGGTATGAGCGTTCGTCCATGCACACACCACACGACTTACACGAGAGTACAGCGATGAATTTGGCTTAGATGACATCACGGTATGAATGTATCACTAAGGTCCGTGGTCTGATCAATCCGTTGGCCAAGTTCAGTTCGGTTCATTTTGCACAGAACATTCAGTGATTAGTTGTTGTCTAGTAATGACCCCATCAGCTGGCCGGAGTTCGTTGTTGCGAAAGAGTGTCACATCTTTAGACTCTAGGCATTTCAGTGACAATTCAGGACTTCCCGACTTGAACGTTATAACCGGAGTTTATTTTCCGACATGGGCACTGCGTTCCGATACTGCAAAAGAAAGATGTGTTCAGAATTCGGAGAACAGTACGCAATAGATTAGTTTTATAGCACATCAGTAAACACATATGGAAGCGGGCGAGAACGCAAACAACTGAATCATCTATTGGAAAGCACAAGCATGATAATGTGTCAGGCGGACGGGAACAAAGAATCAATGTCAGTCTCAAGCGCACCTAACCGCATGTGATCGATAAAGTGGAACGACGCAGAACGTGGGATGGACAGGCATCGCGCACGCGAATGCAAGGCCAAAGGGGCCTAAATAAATCGCGTGCAAATGCCAATGACACGTGGGTTAGCCACACAACAAAAGTTGTCCAGGAACGTCTACAATTCGCGCAACGTTTTGGGTCTGGATGAAGTTAGAGTACTTTCACGGAGTGTACCAAGTTTTCCGAGGCACCATTAAAACATCAGTGACGAGGTGCCGTTCTAAGGTGTTGATAGTCAATGCTACCTGACAACCACTTCAACTCGGATACACAGAATTGGGTAACAAAATCGTTGACAAAAACTTGCGGAATACCTTCATGGCTGAAGCACCTTCTCAAAGCTCGGATCACAAAAAATGTGATTGGCCTCCGCGGTAGAAACACCTCGGGTTAAATTGAGTATAAAAAATCGATCCGAGTGCATGATATCTGTCCAGGAACGGATCGCAGAAATCGGCTTGTACTCATTGTCATGGAATGTCACATTAAGCTCACAGGTTCCGGCTATTTCGTTTCTATTTTATTTATTGCAATCAATCATCGCAGTTCTTGGCTGTTGTGCAAATGCCCGCATCCAACTCGGACCACCACCAAATCTGTTGAGCCAATGACTTCAACTTTTTCACGCCTAAATGAAACTTGTGCAAATCTTCCAGGATCGTCTTACACAGAGGAGGTATGGCTAGCTGGTTGCCACCGCTCAGCTCTCCGTCAGGTTCCGCTCAGAATTCCACTGGATGCAAGGGAAATTGCGGATACTTTCTTTTTATCTCCAAATGGTAGCCTTTCTTGAGAGCAGAAATCACCGATGAGTAGTATCGTGTGGTGTATTTTCTTAGTTCTTACCTCGACATAAGATAAACTCGTGTAATAAAATTGTACTGTACTGTTCAGTTGCCGCAAATTGCGAGTACCTTAACAGAAAATTGGCATACGGGGTCGATTTGCTATTTACACTTATGATGTATAGTGCCGTAATTATGTGTGGCAGGAGTGACACTCTCTCATCGGACCATAACAACTGTGAACCTGGCTACGGACTTATTCGGATTAAATAGGGATTGCAACGCCTGATGATCGGTGATAAGCGTAACCTCCAACCAAAACAAGTATTTATGGAACCGACGTACCGCCCAGAACACGATCAGCGCTTCCTTAAGCTTTCGCGAGTATCATCTTTCTGTAGTCAAGGCGTGTCGAGAATTGCAAATGATCCGGCAGCTGTCCATCTCAAATGCCATACCACTTCTGATTTCGAAGAGTCTGTAATTGGCATTGTTTGTTTGAATGGTGCGAATGGGCCTAATAATGGTAGTTCCACTATGTTACTAATCGGATCACGAAATATTTTCGCTTACTGCTCAATCCATTGCCACACCTCCGGTGAGTGAGCGAGCATCAATGGCAGCGCTCTGGTCGTGAATTTCTGCGCAAAACTGGAATGACACTTTGAGCATCCAATATCTTATCTGAAGTGTGATTGTTTCTTTGCCGACTCCATTTTGACCATCGGTTGGAAGCGACCAGATTTCGATTGATGCCCATTGGCGTTCACAGTGAAACCATCGAACATTAGTTCCGTGAAATCGAACTTGCATTTTGAGGACTTGATCGGTACAACCTTGGTTACAAATCTTCCCAGGGCCTGCTTCAAGCGACAATCGTGTTTTCCCTCTGATGCGTCAAAATCGACCACGTAATCTTGGCATGATATTAGCCCATCCAAAGCATGAATCATCTTGTCACTATCAGCTTAGAAATGCACGATGAAATGTACAAACCAAAAGGTGGAATGGTTTTAAATATTTGTGTTCGTTGTAGCTCAGGTTGTTGGTTGCCATGATGTTCTGATCACTGAGCTTGGCGTTTAGATCGCAAGCGTTTCATCATCAGTTGAAGTGACATCGCCAGTGAATGTGCGTTGTTAGCAGTGATCGTTTGCATTTATAGGTTTGTCACTAGCCCTGACCTTGTGTCCAAAGCTCGACGCTTAATTTTCGGTTTGATCTTTACCAACTTGATCTTTGACAGTTGACGTCCCGTTTGGAGAGCTTGACATCTTGCGCGTTGTGCTGTTGCTCCCATTTTTGATATTCGAATTCTCGGTGATTCAGTTCCGAAGATGTTTGAGTGTGAAAAATTCAGATTCAATAATACAGGTTGTATGATTTGGGTCCACTGATTCCATTTCTAACTTTCTTAGTTATTTGAGCCGTCTGCTCCTTATCCAACCGTACTTGTGATCCAATTCAATATGTCTATTGATCGAGTTGTTTGAAGAGTACCAGGCTTCCAAAAGCTTCCTTGTGTGCCTCGTGGTTGCTTGATCCAGGATTTCAACCTCAACCGGATTGAACTTGTGTCCTTTTTGATCCTCCTGGACGGATATATGAGGGAATAGGTCATGTCTCTTAGTATTCAGTTTGCGCTCGTGCATTCGAGTGGGCACTCTTCTCCCGGTTTAACCGATGTAGCATTTATCTCAGTCCATACACTTGACCATGTATGTAACAGTTCTTCTTTTTTCGGTTTTGAGTTGTTATTTTGGTTTTGACATGAGTGTTCCCATGGTTTTGGTTGGCCTGTGAGCGACTGTAATGCCTTGAGATTGAAGTAATTTTGCAGTTGTTTTAGGTACGTTTTTGATGTATGGTAGAGTGATCCTTCTGTTTGTTTATTTTCCTTGATTTACTTTCCTATTCATCCCATACACGGTTCGTCTTATGAAGTTTCTTGGATATACGTTTCGCTGGAAAATCCGGAAGAGGGGGTTTTCTTCTTGCGTTCTCAGTTCTATTGTGTTGTAGTGAGTTCTAACTCTCCTATACAGGGTCCGAATGCATGACATTTTATGGTCATTTGGGTGATTGCTATGAGAGCCTAATATTTGGTCCGTGTTTGTTTGTTTCTGATATACGGATGTCTCCAGTCTACTGTTGGCGATTCTTTTCACTCGCACGTCTAGGAATGCCAGTTCTCCATTCTTCTCCGATTCCATGGTGAATTCGATATCGTCTTATTCCACGGTTACGTTTTCTAATTTTTTCGAAAACTGCTGCGTGTTGGTTACGGAGTGATTTGATCCGCATATCAGTGGTTTTAAACGTCTTCATAGTCCTTTAGCCAAGGTGTACGTTGGAGATCCAGGTTGACACGATCAAATCAAAGGAACACCGGTGGGCTTACCTGTTGTGTGGTTTCATTGGCTTTTGGATCGATAACAGGATGACCATAATCTGATTGACTTTTGATTCATGCTTATTCGCTGCCACGACTAGTCACACACACGCATGCACGCACATCATTGTGACTTTACATATGCCACGGACGGTTTGCTCTAACCAATAAGACTTTGGCCCTGAGCCATACCTGCTTGTTGATTCGTTACTGCTGAGCGGTCCTACCTGACCGCACTCGATCCGATGTACTGCTTGCGCTTGCCTATTCATAATTCACTCTGCTTGGTTGCTCGTTTACGCACGTGCTTATTGATACGCTAACAAACGGACCTGTTGCGCACGATGTTCTCCGTGAATAACGAACACAACATTTTGGCATCGCGGCATTCAATCATGAGCTCCGGAATCACGCCACCCGCCCGGTTTTGGTCAGACAGTGATATGCGACCTTCATTTGATGCTTGGGAACAATGGAAAAGTTCGTTCTCTAAATACATTGCTTTTCCCCCTGTGCTCAATCCACCAGTTAGACTTGGTGAAGATTGCAAACTAACGCTGTTTCGTCACTTCGTCGGGGATGAAGGACAACGTCAGTTTCATGATTTGAATCTACACAAAAGTCCTACACCAACTGCAGCCATTGAAGCTTTTGATAAAATTGTCGGTTCGAAGCTTAACGTCTTCACAGCCAGATTCTGGCTTTCACGCTTGACTCAAGAAACCGGCGAACCTCTAAAACATTGCGTATCGTGTTTAATAAGAGAAATACGCTGTTGTGAATACTCTCGAATTCCTCAAAAGAAGATCGAAGGCTCTATGCTCATTCAACAATTTATTTCCAGGGTCGCGGACGACCGTATACAAGAAGCACTGCTGAAAGGAGATACTGAAAAATTAACTCGGGATAAAGCGTGTGAGGTGGCCTATATAATGGATGGAATTTCTAATCAGTTGGAGGAGTTTCGGCGTTCACCTTTCCATCAGAACGTAAATGAATTGTCCTCCATGCAGAATCATTAAAAAACAAAATATCGCTTTACTATCGCTGTGGAAGTGCCTCCTATAAAGCTAATTATCCCTCGTGTCCTGCGCGTGCGGCAGAGTGCAGACTTTGTCACAAAATCGCTCACTTCACTTGTGTGTGCTGACTACAGAATGTATCGAACGTTTGTGACGCACCTTCGGTGACAGACCGATTATCTGATCAACAACAGGACCACCAGAGTATATTCTGCCCTACTCATCGCATTTCTGCTCAGCCAGCCGATGCGTCACAGGTGATTGAACCAAAAATACCTCGCTCAGATATTAGGAACACTATTTTTCACACACCGTGCGGCAACGTTTCCCTACCCATGGGATTAGATTCAGCATCGCCCATAACTATTGTACCATCTACATTTTTCAAGCATCATCTTTCCAGTTATTCACTGTATCCTTCTTCCCATACATTTCGAAGTTACACAATAAAATACCCTGGATATCAGTGGCTATACTGTTGTGCAACTGTCCTTCCAAACATCTCGCGCCCCTGTGGCTATTTATGTGTCTGAAGCCAATGGCGGACCACTGCTGGGTCGAAATGTCACGGTGGCTTTGGGAGTAGCTCCAAATATCCAGAAAGTGACAGTCAGTGCTCTCGATGTTTCGGTATGGAAACTTCGTTACCCAAAGTAATTCGAGCAATCAGTTGGGCACATTCCCATCGGACAATATCGCATTATATTGAAACCAAAGTCCAAGCCATTGTCAATTAGTCAACCACGTCCGATTCCTTTAGCTAACGCAATGCAGTGTCTACAGCTTTACAAGACATGCTCACGAATGATTTGGTCGAACCAATCAATTCATCGGAATGGGTCCACCCGATGGTTACTGTGCTCAAAAGGCACGGAAGTGTACGCAATTGTAGTGATATACAGGCTCTGAATAAACAGATTTGGTCAACAAATTCATGCTACCTTCCAGTGAAGAACTCCTCGTCCGGATGACAGGAGCCCGAATGTTCACTTAGTTGAATCTCCCCAATGCCTTTCTTGACATGCTCTTAACGGAAGATTGTAAGCATCTTACTGCTTTGCTGACGACAGAGGGTTTATTTCAGTACAGGGTTTTCCCACTGGGACTCAGTTCCGCCGCGGCAGCTTGGCAGAAGTTTAAAATTTAGGCTCTCGGAAATTAGACCGGCGTTTTCGTATGCATCGACGATATTTGTGTGTTTGGTAGTGATTAGGAACAACATAATAAAAGACTAGACGCTGTACTTTACAAACTTCAAGAATTGAATCTCCAACTTATTGAATGCAAATGCACGTCTGGCCCTTCACAGGTCTCATTTCTGTGACATGTCATATCCGCGGAAGGTGTCAAACCGAGCCAGGAAAATACTAGAGCCATCACCGATGCTCCAGTTCCCACTGATGCAAGAGTTGGAGAGATTTCTGGGTGTTTTCCTTTAGCCTTCGATACGTAACTCCGTTGGCTCCAATTGCTGAAACGTTACGAGCCTTCACCGAACCTGGAACTAAAGTAATCTGGGAAGGTAAGCACGAAAATACTTCTTTCACGCTGAAACAAAAGTCTCATCCACACCGGCTTTGGCCAGTTATGATTCGAACTGTCCAACCTACGTGACCACCGATGCTTTAGATGTAGTGTAACAAAGTTGAAGTTTGCATATCAATATCGGACCAAAACCGGGCGGGTGGCGTGATTCCGGAGCTCATGATTGAATGCCGCGATGCCAAAATGTTGTGTTCGTTATTCACGGAGAACATCGTGCGCAACAGGTCCGTTTGTTAGCGTATCAATAAGCACGTGCGTAAACGAGCAACCAAGCAGAGTGAATTATGAATAGGCAAGCGCAAGCAGTACATCGGATCGAGTGCGGTCAGGTAGGACCGCTCAGCAGTAACGAATCAACAAGCAGGTATGGCTCAGGGCCAAAGTCTTATTGGTTAGAGCAAACCGTCCGTGGCATATGTAAAGTCACAATGATGTGCGTGCATGCGTGTGTGTGACTAGTCGTGGCAGCGAATAAGCATGAATCAAAAGTCAATCAGATTATGGTCATCCTGTTATCGATCCAAAAGCCAATGAAACCACACAACAGGTAAGCCCACCGGTGTTCCTTTGATTTGATCGTGTCAACCTGGATCTCCAACGTACACCTTGGCTAAAGGACTATGAAGACGTTTAAAACCACTGATATGCGGATCAAATCACTCCGTAACCAACACGCAGCAGTTTTCGAAAAAATTAGAAAACGTAACCGTGGAATAAGACGATATCGAATTCACCATGGAATCGGAGAAGAATGGAGAACTGGCATTCCTAGACGTGCGAGTGAAAAGAATCGCCAACAGTAGACTGGAGACATCCGTATATCGGAAACAAACAAACACGGACCAAATATTAGGCTCTCATAGCAATCACCCAAATGACCATAAAATGTCATGCATTCGGACCCTGTATAGGAGAGTTAGAACTCACTACAACACAATAGAACTGAGAACGCAAGAAGAAAACCCCCTCTTCCGGATTTTCCAGCGAAACGTATATCCAAGAAACTTCATAAGACGAACCGTGTATGGGATGAATAGGAAAGTAAATCAAGGAAAATAAACAAACAGAAGGATCACTCTACCATACATCAAAAACGTACCTAAAACAACTGCAAAATTACTTCAATCTCAAGGCATTACAGTCGCTCACAGGCCAACCAAAACCATGGGAACACTCATGTCAAAACCAAAATAACAACTCAAAACCGAAAAAAGAAGAACTGTTACATACATGGTCAAGTGTATGGACTGAGATAAATGCTACATCGGTTAAACCGGGAGAAGAGTGCCCACTCGAATGCACGAGCGTAAACTGAATACTAAGAGACATGACCTATTCCCTCATATATCCGTCCACGAGGATCAAAAAGGACACAAGTTCAATCCGGTTGAGGTTGAAATCCTGGATCAAGCAACCACGAGGCACACAAGGAAGCTTTTGGAAGCCTGGTACTCTTCAAACAACTCGATCAATAGACATATTGAATTGGATCACAAGTACGGTTGGATAAGGAGCAGACGGCTCAAATAACTAAGAAAGTTAGAAATGGAATCAGTGGGCCCAAATCATACAACCTGTATCATTGAATCTGAATTTTTCACACTCAAACATCTTCGGAACTGAATCACCGAGAATTCGAATATCAAAAATGGGAGCAACAGCACAACGCGCAAGATGTCAAGCTCTCCAAACGGGACGTCAACTGTCAAAGATCAAGTTGGTAAAGATCAAACCGAAAATTAAGCGTCGAGCTTTGGACACAAGGTCAGGGCTAGTGACAAACCTATAAATGCAAACGATCACTGCTAACAACGCACATTC
The DNA here is from genome assembly GCA_948099385.1 of Fasciola hepatica. Classification (NCBI taxonomy): domain Eukaryota; kingdom Metazoa; phylum Platyhelminthes; class Trematoda; order Plagiorchiida; family Fasciolidae; genus Fasciola; species Fasciola hepatica. The sequence continues at coordinate 512,872 of CANUEZ040000151.1, forward strand.
ACTGGCGATGTCACTTCAACTGATGATGAAACGCTTGCGATCTAAACGCCAAGCTCAGTGATCAGAACATCATGGCAACCAACAACCTGAGCTACAACGAACACAAATATTTAAAACCATTCCACCTTTTGGTTTGTACATTTCATCGTGCATTTCTAAGCTGATAGTGACAAGATGATTCATGCTTTGGATGGGCTAATATCATGCCAAGATTACGTGGTCGATTTTGACGCATCAGAGGGAAAACACGATTGTCGCTTGAAGCAGGCCCTGGGAAGATTTGTAACCAAGGTTGTACCGATCAAGTCCTCAAAATGCAAGTTCGATTTCACGGAACTAATGTTCGATGGTTTCACTGTGAACGCCAATGGGCATCAATCGAAATCTGGTCGCTTCCAACTAATGGTCAAAATGGAGTCGGCAAAGAAACAATCACACTTCAGATAAGATATTGGATGCTCAAAGTGTCATTCCAGTTTTGCGCAGAAATTCACGACCAGAGCGCTGCCATTGATGCTCGTTCACTCGCCGGAGGTGTGGCAATGGATTGAGCAGTAAGCGAAAATATTTCGTGATCCGATTAGTAACATAGTGGAACTACCATTATTAGGCCCATTCGCACCATTCAAACAAACAATGCCAATTACAGACTATTCGAAATCAGAAGTGGTATGGCATTTGAGATGGACAGCTGCCGGATCATTTGCAATTCTCGACACGCCTTGACTACAGAAAGATGATACTCGCGAAAACTTAAGGAAGCGCTGATCGTGTTCTGGGCGGTACGTCGATTCCATAAATACTTGTTTTGGTTGGAGGTTACGCTTATCACCGATCATCAGGCGTTGCAATCCCTATTTAATCCGAATAAGTCCGTAGCCAGGTTCACAGTTGTTATGGTCCGATGAGGGAGTGTCACTCCTGCCACACATAATTACGGCACTATACATCATAAGTGTACATAGCAAATCGACCCCGTATGCCAATTTTCTGTTAAGGTACTCGCAATTTGCGGCAACTGAACAGTACAGTACAATTTTATTACACGAGTTTATCTTATGTCGAGGTAAGAACTAAGAAAATACACCACACGATACTACTCATCGGTGATTTCTGCTCTCAAGAAAGGCTACCATTTGGAGATAAAAAGAAAGTATCCGCAATTTCCCTTGCATCCAGTGGAATTCTGAGCGGAACCTGACGGAGAGCTGAGCGGTGGCAACCAGCTAGCCATATCTCCTCTGTGTAAGACGATCCTGGAAGATTTGCACAAGTTTCATTTAGGCGTGAAAAAGTTGAAGTCATTGGCTCAACAGATTTGGTGGTGGTCCGAGTTGGATGCGGGCATTTGCACAACAGCCAAGAACTGCGATGATTGCTTGCAATAAATAAAATAGAAACGAAATAGCCGGAACCCGTGAGCTTAATGTGACATTCCATGGCAATGAGTACAAGCCGATTTCTGCGATCCGTTCCTGGACAGATATCATGCACTCGGATCGATTTTTTATACTCAATTTAACCCGAGGTGTTTCTACCGCGGAGGCCGATCACATTTTTTGTGATCCAAGCTTTGAGAAGGTGCTTCAGCCATGAAGGTATTCCGCAAGTTTTTGTCAACGATTTTGTTACCCAATTCTGTGTATCCGAGTTGAAGTGGCTGTCAGGTAGCATTGACTATCAACACCTTAGAACGGCACCTCGTCACTGATGTTCTAATGGTGCCTCGGAAAACTTGGTACACTCCGTGAAAGTACTCTAACTTCATCCAGACCCAAAACGTTGCGCGAATTGTAGACGTTCCTGGACAACTTTTGTTGTGTGGCTAACCCACGTGTCATTGGCATTTGCACGCGATTTATTTAGGCCCCTTTGGCCTTGCATTCGCGTGCGCGATGCCTGTCCATCCCACGTTCTGCGTCGTTCCACTTTATCGATCACATGCGGTTAGGTGCGCTTGAGACTGACATTGATTCTTTGTTCCCGTCCGCCTGACACATTATCATGCTTGTGCTTGCCAATAGATGATTCAGTTGTTTGCGTTCTTGCCCGCTTCCATATGTGTTTACTGATGTGCTATAAAACTAATCTATTGCGTACTGTTCTCTGAATTCTGAACACAACACAGATGAATGCTGGCAGCAGATCGCTGAAAACATGTATGTCCCCTGGGACTCTGGGACTCTGGTTCAAGTGAGTTTCACAGACGATGTGTATCTTCAACATCAGTTGCTCTGTTAGATGGCCACAGATCCGTTTCTCCCAACGATGCTCGTGAATCCCCGAGACTCGAAATGTGTAGGAGCCTGAGAAATAACCGCAAGCAGTGGCGGATTGCGAAATGTAGGGAAGAGGAAAAAGCTGCCTCCACTGGCAATACTCGCAACCTTTTCCGTTTGATTACAGACACTGGCTCACGGAAACCCGGTGTAACTGAGTTAGTCAAGGAATCCGAAGGCACGCTGATTCATTCCAAGGGACGTCGTCTGGATCGTTGGCTGGAGCACTTTTAGGAACAACGCAGTTGGCCCACTTCAACAGTGGACCTTCCAAATATACCTGTCATGGAAACGATGCAGGTAGATATCACTCCTCCATCAGGAATGGAGATTGTGCGGGAGATAGGTTACTTGAGCAAATACAAAGCCGTTGGATCGAACGGGTTGTATCCATCGTTTTTGATGGATGGGGGTGAAACTTTGATTTCGGAGTTACCAAAGCTCCGGGTAATCTGGGATAGTGAACAAATTCCCAGGGAATGGTGTAAATCGGTGATTGTGCCGATTTACAAGAAAAGTGACAAGTCCTCTTGTGAAAACCACAAGGGAATTAGCTTGGTGAGTATCGCGTCCCAACTGCTCACCGGGCTTTTTCCCCACCGATTATCCAGCGCACTCGAAATGCGTACGCGTGAGAATCAAGCCTATTTCAGACCCGGTTGTGGTTTCATCGACCACATCTTTACTTTTCGAAAAATCTTAGAGCACAGAAACAGCTTCTGTAGGCCCACAATCTAATTTTTTCTTGATCTGGAAGTTGTGTTCAATTCAGTCGACCGCACAGTTCTCTGGCGCGGCCTCTCACTGAAGCCTGTGCCAGAAAAATTCATTTCTCTTTTCCAATGCTAGTATGCGAATAGCCGAAGTCTAGTTCGTGCTTACGGCGATCTTTCCCGCGAGTTCATCAAGGAAAGTGGTGTTCGTCAGGGTTTTCGTCTTTCACCCTTCATATTCAATGTTGTAAATGAATGGATTCTTGAGATAGCTCCATTCTCGTATGAGAATAGTGATATCAATCTTTGCTGAAGCAGTGAACTATCTGACTTGGTACATGCGGACGATATTGTTCTTTTGATAAAGATCCAGCCAAGTTGCAAGCTTTCCTAGATAACCTAAACAACAATATAGCGATGTTTGGGATGCGTTTTGCACCTTCAAAGTGCAAAATGATGCTGCAGGACTGGGTTGGCTCAACACCGAACCTTGTGTTGGCAGGGAAGCTCTAGCTGAAGTAGATAAATTTTGTCACCTGGGAAGTTAAATTTCATCAGGTGGACAGATATCAGATGAAGCATGATCGCATATAAAGAAGGCGCGTTTGGATTTTGCTTACCTTCGTCATTTGTGGCGTCGGTGTGACATCTGATTGTCTCTCAAGGGTCGGGTGTACACTGAGGAAGTCAGGCCGGTTTTATTTGTATGGCTCAGAAACGTGGCAGTTAAGAGTAAAAAATATGCGAAGACTGTCAGTGTTCGAGCATTGATATCTACGTAGCATTGCTTGAGGACGGTGGGAACACCGTATCAGCAATGCTGAGATTAGACGTAAGGTGTTGGGAACCAGAGATGAGTCTGTGGATCAAGTACTGAATCTAAACAGGTAAGGTGGCTGAAGCATGTGTTATATATGTCCTTGCGATAGACTTCCTCGGTGTACGCTGTTCCCCGAGGCAGATAGTGATTGGAAGGTAGGTCGGGGTGGTCAGTCCATGACATGGCAAAATGGTATGAAAACCTTAATCGGTAGACTTGGCCAAGTAGGTTGTGTTAGACTTCTAGATAAGGGGTCCATGCGATCCACCTACCAAATGGTTGGAAACTAGAAGTGATATGACTAGGTGTCGCGGCCAGTGGTGTAGTTGTATTCGGACTCTTTCTTTGTTCTCTTGATCTCCGCTTATTGCTTTGATTTTTTTGGGGTCTTTTCACTTTATACTTCTATTCTTATTGCCGCTGACTCTACGATGCTTTGAGGTAGCAACTGAAACCAGAGCACAGAAGTGTGAAGTTACTGGTTGTATAAACTGAACTGGACGGAACAATCTCTTTTCAACCTCAGAATGGATAGACTGTTAACCAAAAGTATGATTTAAACTAGAAAGTGTGTTTGTTGTTTTAACTGTACCAATAAGGCTGTTTCCACCAGCTGCTTTAGGCGGCGACCGGTCACCCCATGATGGTGTAAGTCAGTTGATTTTGTAATTGCATGGGGGAAGATCATATTCAACACTTTCCTCGATCTAATGGTCTGAAAGCTCCATGTTAGTGAAATGAACTCAGGTTGAAGTACACATTGAAATCACACCGACTTCCACGAAAGTTTATGGATCTGGCCTCTGGTATTCAGTGTACAAATGGGGTTGGTTTCTTAGGTTACATTCGTTTGGGTCATCTCCAACATGCTACACTTGGGTCTTCGGTATATCTTACGTATGTGTCAAGTTTTTCCACGTGCATGCCATATAACATGACGGAACCGGCACGTTGATTGCAAATGGGAATCGCCACATGGCATGCACTTGTTACCAGGTTTAGGAAAGACGTGGTATCGGAATGAATTGCCTGGTGTAACAGTGGACTCGGCGATTATGACGCAGCGCACTGAACTAGGCGTTTTTTGTTGAAGCAGGATTCTAGTGTCTGGTTTGGTAGCTGAATGTATGTTATCGTTGTTGTGTCCCACAATCGGTAGGCCGAACGTAAGCACGACTGTATGGACGAACGTGCATTTCGCACAAGCGTACGACAAACACGTGCAAGCAAGATCGCGGAAACGCAAGCTGGTAATTTAGCATACGAGTCACATTCACATGCCAGTGAGAGCTCAAGTCAAGCGTACAATTGGATCAGATCACACAAGGTGGTTAGACACGTGACAACACAGGATTGGTCAGTGCACCCCGGCATGGAGCACCGCTGGTGTGAACCCTGTATGCGTGTGTGTACGTGCATGTGTGCGTGGGGGGAAGAGAGGCTATGGATCAATGATCCGCATTGTGTGCGTGTGAGACTGTCTGACTGCGTGCGTGACCGCATGGATCTAACACAACAATCATTTAGTTCCTTGTACCAACAAAACATTCTGTGAATCATATAGCTCTGAAATTCTGCGGGCCTCTGCAATGCTCAAGCCCTTCTGTTCCGGCAACGTAAAATGCATGTTGAAGTTGTTAACTCCGGCACTAAGCCAACCACACAGATGCTCCTCCAAACGATCTCCATAACTGTAATAGAGGGATTTTTGATTCGGTTGATTAAGAATGGCTGACAGAATATGGCTCAGCAAAAATTCCTTCAGCTTCTAGAATGGCATTTTTTCCCGTTGCATCTGGGACTGTGAGATTCTTCAAGAACAAATAGATATCGTGTCCGCCAGTTGTCAGAAACAGGACCGAATGATCCTTTCGGGCTCCGCGTCGAACACTCCACCAAAGCACGAGGGGTTTAACCAACTCTTTGATCTCGGGTGGAAAGCAGTGCAAGTTGAAATGTTCAATGGTCACTGAAGTCATGCCTCGACGAGATAAATGAGACTAGAATCTGAATGACCAACCCTATGTACTGAAACAATATCGCCTCTCAATTGCTCGCTGATACTGTTCTCAACCGTTTATCTAAAGCTGGTGCGCAATCCTCGTGCTAGAATCAAACTGGGTTTAGACTTGATGTGAGATTCAAAATTACCCGGTCAAACGTATATATATATATATATATATATATATATATATATATATATATATATATATATATATATATATGGGCGGAGAACTATTTGAATAACCAAAGTACTTGGGTGTTACAAGTACCAGATTCCGGATACATCTGATTGGTTCACACTTCATTGTTTTGATCTATAGACAACAAACACTAATCTAGAATACCACGAACATGGCTATTTTACTCACCACACATCATTGTGAAATGTCCCTGAAAAAGTAAAGAGTTGCTTATTCTAGATTCAAGTGCAAGATTGGCTAGCTGCTGAAGACCGAACTATTTTTTGGAAAATAGTACCACTTGGAGATATTCGCTATCAGTTCGATACTCAAAAGCTGTGTGAACTTTTCGATTTCCGTTTCACAAACTGGAGGTCCTGACCTATAGATTTTTAGAAAAATTTGCCATGAGCGTATGTTGCCAGCCGATTTACTAAGATATAAAGCAGATTTGACCAAGGAATCTGATCTGACTATGATATTTCTTTTATAAGGATTTATTTATTTACAACGCCACTGTATCACTCGAGTGGCTTCATTGGCATGCAAACTAAGTTATCAGCATTAGGCATTTTTTTTCGTAGTAAGCCAGTTCATGGAGGTTGTGGTAAACACAATGAACTAAACTGACAAAACGTATTGGAATTGCCCCTCCCCCCACCCAGAACTATGCGAACTACGAAAGAAAGCCGAGTCTGCGAAATAGCACGTTAGTTGTATTGCAGAACTGGTTTGTATAAATCTGTTAAATCAGGGAAGATAATTGGTAGAATCGAAGTTGACCAATCACAGGGAGCTTTTGTCGTACCTGTCCGCGGAGGTCCTGATTGGTTGAGGCTCATCTGCGTGCGTGGCTACGAATCTGTACCTGGCCGTATCACGAGTGACAGCGGCTGAATCACCACAGAGGTCCACCATATAAGGGACGATCACTGTCTTTGATGGAAGTTAGTCTAAATGAGTTGAGACGACTGGTTGTATATCATGACCCACTGTGGTCTAAAGATCATCAAGATAATCTTTAGACTCCTACTGTCCTGGGTTAGAATCCTGCTACCATCAGTCACACACCTCCCCCCCCCCCCCCCGCTACATTCGGCAGTCTCTAGTCGACCGTGGCCCCTTTTCTGAAATACTCCATCAGTCCTGCAAAGCAAATCAACAGGAAGTGAAAAAATCATCGTTATTTGTGATTTTGGCCTGAAGCGAACCAATTAGATCCCAACCGAAAAGCTTTTTGTTTAATGGGGAGCGGCTTGTTATGACACTTCACAATGAACACTAATCACACGCGTCTCACCTTTGTCTCATTTGGAACCAATACTATAGGGCAGTTCTCCTTGCAGTTTCCGATTAGGCAACATCTACGGGAACAGTCATCAAGAAAGTCAGAAAAATGCAACGGGTAAGGGTGAGTACATTAGTGATTTGTCAGGAGGGTGCCTGAGACGCAGATTAAAGGTCTCAGACGAATTAGGCTTGCATCTAATATTGATGGAAATGAAGACTATCAGTTTACCTCTTCGTTGCACCACGTTTAATTTCGTGGACCTACCACGCCTGACTGACTCTGAACAAAAACATTTTGTGCCCAGGCTGATAAGTTGTCGGAAAAATCGTGGCAGGTACCTGATGAACTGCGGTTTCCATCCACTGAATGATTGTCCACCTGTCTAAGAGCAGGTTCAAAATTCGGCTCGCCGTAATTAGAACACCGTTTGAGAATCATTAAATATACGTAGCGATTTATTCTAGAATTAAATGTGTTGTATCGGTATGAAAATCTCTGGATTATTCCCGGTCAGTGATTCCTGGATTGTCCAGTCCCAAAGGAAAAGAAACCACGAACAAGTGCGGAAACTGTCTTCAATTGTAACAAGAAATGAACACTTTATATATCAAGAGGCAAGGAATGCATGGACACATGGCGTTGTTACTGACTGCCCAGTGTGGTGCGCAGATGTGGTTGGTTAAGACGGATCACAGTATGTCGTGAGTCCGATTAGTTGGTGAGTGGATGTGAAGGGTACACAGTAGGTTGCCTGTCAGTGGTCGATGTGAGCAGTGACGTGTGATAGACTGATTGGCACACGCGTCACGACTGCACTGCTATGTGGTATATGCGGGCCTTGTCATTGGTTCGTGTTCACCAAGCCCCCGTCCGTGGGTTGGAAGAATGTGGCCTGCAGCCTTTCTGATGACGTGTTTTCAGGGTGGTTTCCTACTCCCTGACATAATGAAACAGCTTCCATCTGATTCTTTGGGTTTAGGGCGGTGGATACACCTTTTGCTAAACACGCCGAATCACTGTTTTTATCAGGCCTGGTTTATTCCGAGTTTTGTTGGATACACTACTCACACTTACGAGAGACTATTCAAATGGGTCGTTGTACTCCACCGGGATGATGATCGAGGAAATAAGGAAGGCTAGTGCGGACGTGCATTTGTTCCGGCGGCGGTCAATTGGCCGTGGAAGTCAGATGCTGAAGTTCGAGGGTTCAGATCTCACCATCGCCGGTCACTTCGTCCTTCTGTAACATGTGACTGACCGCGGAACCCTTCTAGAAATACTTGGTTTTGTTGGCTAAAAGTTGGAGCAGCTTTATTATTATTATTATTATTATTATTATTATTATTATTATTATTATTATTATTACCATTATGTAATTCGTCTGGACACCGTACTGTTAGTCGAAAGCTCATGAGCAGTTGCCGGTGGTAGGCGAAATGTTCCTTATGTGAGCTGTTTCTAAGCAAAACTTTGTCAGCGTAACAAAAAGAAAAAGGAAAACTGCACAAAACCGTGTCCCTGAAACACGGAGACACTAGGGCGATATTGTGCTCCCTGGGTTTCGACAGAAAATTGGAAGCTTTCTTCGGACACGGGGATTTGGTGGTCTGCCAGAACAAGATTATTATTGGGAATGTTTTACCGGAACGGTTGTGTGTGAACACGTGCTTGTGTGAGTCTATATGCGTACGTATGCATGAGTCTGCGTGCATAAAACAGAATACCGATTGGGGACTGTTGTATCCCGAATTCAGTAGTCAGAAGGAACGCACGCTTGTACGGTCGAACGTGTGCTCGGTAGCATCGTACGGCGAACACAAATACAGACGAGCGATTGAAAACGCAAACACGTATGCAAGTACTTGAATCAGTGATGCATATAATCAAGAGTGAAAGAAAGCTGTACAAACAGATTAAGCCGAGCAAGGTCGTGCAACAAGTGATACGATCTGATTGGTCAGTGTTGTCCAGGACGAAGCATGACAAACGTCTATTGTGTACGTGTGTTTGTACGACTGCAGGCGTGTGTCCATGATTGCACGGGATTTAGACCAAGCGTGCGTGTGTGTGAGCACATGACTGTTCATGCCAAACAACAGGGACTATGACTGTTACAGTGATTGTTACTAGAGCGACTCTCGTCGAATGATGTATTCGATATTAAGGTCAGAGACATAGCTCACGGACTGGATGAAGTTCAAAAAGGTGCCCAAATTGATCGTGCTTCAAATGGAGCCATACTGTGATCAGTTTTCTGATGTTGCCTAAGCGGGTGGAAGTGTACTGGCTGGCACTTGGTGATGACAACGTGATGCACATGTATTGGCCCTTCGGAGAAACTGAACAATTCCCAAACCCCGACGTGGATACGTTTTCAACACAATCCATCCCTACACTTTATGCCGAATATTTAACTCTTTTTCGGCTGCATGTATTCTACGGAACGTTTATTACACAAAGTTTCGTTAATTCAGCGTTGAATCAAGTTCCGCTTCGCTTTCTACTCACGCTTCACTAACGCGTATTTGCGCCGTTCTGTGGTTCCTCGCCTTTGTATAAATCGTGTCTGTGCTGAACCGCTACAGCGATATAAACAGCACAAATTTCGCATATTGTAGTGTGGAGATTCGGTAGGCAGTTCACGGGACACCGCATGATACAGCTTCACAGCCTCTTACAGCGAGAAGTCCCAACCAAGCGGAATCACTATGATCAGGTACTACAAAAGCCGATTGCGAGTGGCAAACTGGTCACCTACCAATGAGTGTATTTGATACTACATATTCATAGAAATGAGTTGCTCAGAAAAGTTAACGTATAGTTCCGCAACCATGGCATTCTTACCTTACCGGCGTACATAGTTCCGGGTTGGAGCGATTTTGATGTGTCCCATCAGTGCAAGTATTCGGAATGGTGCAGGTAGCCAAATCAAATCTCTATACAGTCGGCTGAAGGAATTAGTTTTGTGACTCAATGTAGTGATTCAGCGAGCATTTCAAGGGACACAGCCCAGTACAGCTTCCTGGTCATATACACTGGGAAACGCCACACTAAGAATCACGGTGAGCAAATACAACAAAAGCTCGCTGTGATTGGTCAACTTATATTTTACCAATTAATTTCTTTGATTTAGCATGTTTATAACAATTGATTCTGCAATAGAATTAACATGCAAGTCTGCAGATTTGGACATCTTGCTATTTCAGGTTGCGTGGTTCTGGGTTGGTGTGACTTCAATGCTTTCTGTCGCTCCGAATATTACGAATAGTACAACTGGCGCTGAGTCATGGAGCTGCCTGGTAGTGAAAAGCTGAACTTACATGCTGGTGCCTCAAGAACTGAAGACCGGATTGAACGGTCCGAGCTACGGTACAGCATACACAAGGGTGTGAAAAAAGAGAATCAGACTGCTCTTTTCTTGGCGGAGGCCGTTCAGTAGAGTCCTTCATGAAGAACCTCGCATAGCAAAGAGCACCTTCTTCAGTTCCATTCGAAGGGTTGAGGGCTCTATTACTAAGCCAAATTGTCCCCGTACACTTCCAGGCGACAGAGAGGGTCGAATTTCGTTTCTTGTTTGGTGGTCCGAGCATGAAATTCTATGAAATCATTCTTATATCACAGGCGCATGCTGCGAGGTGTATTTTCGGGGACCAGCTGAAGACCCAGCTGCGTGATCGATTGATTGCCGATGTGAATCAGCCGGAGCTGTAGAAGAAGCTATTAATGAAACCGAACCTGACGTATGTTGTGTTTGGCCTGAACAGTCATGTGCTCACACACACGCACGCTTGGTCTAAATCCCGTGCAATCATGGACACACGCTTGCAGTCGTACAAACACACGTACACAATAGACGTTTGTCATGCTTCGTCCTGGACAACACTGACCAATCAGATCGTATCACTTGTTGCACGACCCTGCTCGGCTTGATCCTATTGTGCAGTTGTCTTACGCCAGCAATAGCGTGCAACACTGACTTAAGCACTTTGTGACGACCGGATCGCCCGAAATGAGATCAGAAATCACATCAGCTGGCACTGAAAGGTATTGTAGTTTAGCATATGAAATGCGGCATTTATATAGGCATGATATGCGGAAGGGAACGCATTTGCACACAAGTATTGATTTATCAGTAGCGATTGGTGGGCACAAACTTACCAGATACTGTCACGTAATACAGAAGTAGATCATGTGCGCGAGACTCGCGTACGGCGATAATCAATATCCACGGTTGAACTGAGATGAGCCATACGCGCATGGCGCACTTGTTTGCATACGGAAATGCATAGGTGCTGACTGGAATGCATAATGAACGAATGAACACTGATTGGTCCAAACTGGTTTTCTCGAACTGCTTGTGAATAAGAGAGAATCACCACACACTTGCATACGTGTTTGAGTTTTCAATTGCCTGTCTGTACTTGCGATTACCGTACGTTCATACTGAATACACGTTCAACCGCACAAGCGTGCGTTCCTTCTGATTACTGAATTCAAGACATTAACATATTCTGAGGCCCGGTCAACGTGTGAGCAATCCGTTAACGTTTCCCAAGCGACGGCTGAACATTCAGTGTTAGATTATCAACAAATTCAGTCCCATGCATCAAGCAAATCATATCGAATACTATGGTGTAAGCAAGCTGAATAAATGATTTTTGAGCACAAACCAGCTTACCAAAATCGTCGCTTTTCGTGTAGCTAATTCCATTTCCTTTGCAAGTGCTGCTTCCTTAATGCAGAATACCATCCGTGTGGGAAAAGTGACCATATTCGCAAGGTGTGTCACCAGTCCAGATGCGATGTGGCGAATGCGACCCCTATTGATTCGAAGGATGACGTAAGGCCGGTATACACATTAAACATTGCGAGCGATTCGAACCGGTTTCTGTACAAAACCGTCATTGTGGATAATGGGATCTGTGTCCATCGTCTCCAAAGCAGTGTTTGAATTAAACCAAAGTAGACTGCTCATCAAACCCACTGAAGTAGTTATTCACAGTGCTACTGGTCACCGTCTTTCGCTGCTGAGAAGAATACATTGGCGGTTCAGTTGAAAAGCGGTTATTTTCTGGTACGATTCCTGATTTCAGTGGACGGTCCGTCGACCATGGCCTTGAAGACCCTGCGTGTACTTAGCAATTCAGTAACCCTCCAGACAACATCCGAGACTCCTGTAGATCAGCTTGTTCTCTAGAATTTGATCGCGCCATGCTCCAACTATAAAACGGCATGATGGTTGAACCCACAAAGTTAGATTTTGACGGTCATCCAGTAATCATAAAGCAAAGAGTACTGCCGTGTGGCCAGAGGGAGAGAGAGGGCGGTCTGAAGGCCCTTATCAAGAAGGAACAAAATGGTGTAATTACTCGTGAGACTTCATACACATGGGCGACTCCGATGGTGGCAGCAAGGAAGAGTGATGAGCAGAAACCCGGGACTATGGGCGATTACCGGCTGACTCTGAATCCGCGGTTGCGGAAGTGCGCAGCAATCACTATGGAGCCGGAGAACCCCATGATATGCTTGCTTGGGAGCAAATCTCAAAAATTTACCTGGCTGATGCATACTCACAAATTCCGTTACACACGGAGTCTTAACCACTAACAATCATCACCACTCTGTAGGACGTGTTCCAATACAATTTCTCGTCATTCGATCTGCACATGTCATCGGAATATTCCAGGCTGCAACAGACGAGATTATACGTGGTATCGATGATGTGATGGCATATCAGGATGATGTGTTTATTTTGAATCCACCAAGGAAGAACGTTGTTGTGTTCGGCCTGAACAGGCATGTGCTTAGACTGACAATCTCGCACGTACACACACGCACATACACAGCTGACGTTTGCCGTGCTTCACGTCGCACAGTATTGACTAATCAGATTGTGTAACATGTTGCACGACCTTGTGCAACTTAACCCGATTGTACAGTTGTCTTGTTCTTTCGATTGCATATAGTCTTGACTCACTCGCTTGCGGACGTGTTGGCTTTTTCACGTGCCTGCCTGTACTTGTGCGTGCCGTACGTTTGTACTGAATACACGTTCAATCGTACACGTGCGCCTTCCTTCTGTTACCGAATTTGTGAACACAACAAACGTGATTGCCGATTTCAACAAATGCTGGAAAGGTTCACGGAATGAACGTATCAATCAAAGCCCCAATGTGAAAATTTGGTGTCGCGGAATTAGATTTCCTCGGTTTTACTGTCAATGCAAACGGATACTGACCCGATCCAGAATGTTTCAAATCACTGATCACAATCGAGCTACCAAAGAATCAGGCACACTTACGATCAGTCCTGGGATGCCATTAGTAGTACTCACTTTCCACTCCGAACCTCGTGACTCCAGCCCAGTCGTTGCTCCAGACCCAGTCATCCGACGCGAGGCAGTGAAACGGACGGTGTGGAAGGACCGAGTATACAGCGATGCCAATGTGCACGCTTTGACCACTGAACTCGCGACAGCGCTGAAGCGAGAATGGAGTAATTTCAGACAAGATGTAGTGCAATCTCTCATGAGAGGTATACAAAAAATACTCTCCTTACCTCCTTTTTTATTTATAATATAATAAAATACAACTACTCAGAAGGGGTCCCTGAAGATGTACCGAGATCTTCAAACAGAATGACAGTAGTAAAACAATTTTGAGGGCATTTAATTAGGCCGTGTTTTTGGGTCTAAAACATGTTTCCCAGGTCAGTTTTCATAATATTCTCGATATTTTTGTCCCAACGCATGATTTTTGACTGAAATTCCGTACGCTAATTTAGAATGGGACCCCTTCGTACCTGGTGGGAGATGGAAGTTTTAGAGCAAATATAAAGGCCAAAATGACGAAAATCCAGGGAGAGGGGTGGGTGGGAAACTTTTATCGTGGAGTGTGTACGTTTCACACAAATTATTCTTGATAATTCTAACTTATGGGACCACTTTGGCCATGATAGCCAACTGTTATTATTTCTTTCTAGCACTGTTAAAACTGATGGCAATTCATCAATCAGAAAAACCACTCGATCTACAGTTACTCATATTCCACCACGTTTTCGTGGGTGTTGTGTTCACAATTCGGTGAAAGAAGAAAGGCGCACGTGTATGGATAAACGCATATTCCCGCAGCAACGTACAGTAAGCGCCAGTACAGGCGAGCACGTGAAAACGCAAACGAGTCGCAAGCGCGTGAGTCAGTCATGCATATAATCGGAAGTGTAAGACAACGGTACAATCGGATCACGCCGTGCAAGGTCGCGCAACACGTGATACAATCTGATTGGTCAATGCCGTCCGGGACGAAGCACGGCAAACGTCAGCTGTGTACGTGCCTGTGTGTGCGTGCAAGCAACCAGCAAGATAGCCCAGGTGAGGGGCTGCCGATCGAGCTGTCAACTGAGACAATCGGACCAACCGAAGAAAAATGACGGCCAAGAGAAGTAAGCCATCGGTCACGGGCAACTGGCCAGAACGCAGCCGAAGGACTCAAGCAGCGACAATAGCAATGTTGGTGCCGCGCAGTTTGGAAAAGGGCCTATATAAGCGATTGTATGTGTTTCATGACTTAACTTGTTTGGCCCGGTGAAATACAAGTATCCTGCCGTTTGTTGTTGTCCTTGGTACAATATGACTGTTGTAGAATCCCGGATGGCAGGGTGCTTCACCTCAAAAGGTTCCAACCCCCGTTTCAATCGACCTCCGACTTTTATTACCCCCTTGGAGATGAACGGTTGGAAAGAAAAGTTCTACGTGAACGGCGACGGAAAAAGAGCGGAAATATGGTCAATAGCATGCGGCGAGCAAAACCAAATATCAGTACACAAAAGTGGTTTGAGCTAAGAACAGAAATCACTTGATGACCAAAAAGAATCAACAACTGTTCTGTGCTATTGCACTAGACAAAGTGATCGCAACAACAAACATGAAACCACGATAGGCTGAGCGTCGCATTCGCGCATATAACGTCGTAACAATCCGAATATCACTAATCAAATTTAACAGTCTTATTGATTTTTCCCATCTGACGGTGTGCTTACGTTCTTGTGAGAAAAACACTTTAAATATATGACGTTATTCCAAAAGGAATCTCGCTTATCTCTAAAACAGAAATCAGGATATGACCGGCGGTAAAAAGCACTGTCCAGTTGAGAGCACGAATATATTATCGTGGCACAGTAAAAACAACAAGATTCATTATGGCTATCAGCTACGTTTGTCTTGAAGGATTTTGCCATTCCCTGTTGATGAGACTAACACATGCGATAAAAAGCTTAAGGTAAGCGTGACTTTAAAAGGACAGACATATGTGGAGAATTCAGCTGCCAACCGGACGATGAAACTAATCAGCCAGAGTGATTGCTATCGGACCTGGCCGGTCTGGAGACAGTGTGGGGATGAAGAACCCTTGTGTACACAGCACAAATTTCAGAAACGGGCTACAAGTACGCCATATTTCCTATGATCATATCAAGAACAGTCCGCGCTGTACAGCTGACATTTGTTCTCAGTCACTGTGCAAACAAGCAAACAGTCCTGGCGCTTCAACCGCTTTGACCAAAGATATAATCTGTAGAATGAAGAAGTGAGCCCGCACAACCTACAATCATTTGCCAAATTGGAAGCCAGTTGAACACACAACAAAGTTCACTATAGAAACCCATCCCTTCGCCTTCACAACGCCGCAAAATGATTTTCAATCAAAGTTAATGGCTAATCAGCAGTACCGTTTATCCCATTAGATTTTTACCAGTACGACTGGGAATCACTGAAAACATTTGTTCGCTTTCCAGTGTTGTTTCTTGATTTATTTCACAATGAGGAGCTGTGTGATTTTGTCCATTTATGCAGCATGGCAACGTACTCATAGTCTGACTCAAGTAAACAAATACACGTACAGGCGTACGCACGCAGTTCTACGTGCGACCGAACGATCGATCCGCCTTGTACGCATCGACACGAACAGGTACCAGCATGCGTACACTGCGCTGGTTTCTGCGGCTCGTTGACTGAAGCAATGTTAACCAATCAGGTACCTGGTTGTCGGCCAGCCGGCCGTCATATATATCAATCGCGAGACCAATAGGCTGACCCGTGATTTGCACATGCACATGCACATGCTGTTGAGGTCCCGAAAAATGTCCCACTCACGCGAATTTCACTCAGCGGTTGCGGGATATGATAATATGACCAGCTTTTACGAACTAAGCAGTTTGTGTCACTGCTTCAGTGAAAACAGAAAAACAGAAACCCATAAACTAAACTTTAACATTCATTTAAAAATAACTCACTGTCGGTTGTGTTTCACGTGGAGGACGATAAATTTTTGCACGAACTATAAAAATGGTGAAAAAGTGGGAAGAAGTAGAGAGCAATGGAGACGACACTGAAAGTGTAATGAACTAGAAACTGATTAAATTTAGGAACTGATGAGTTAACTGTGGTAGTTTTCTGATACAAGATTGAATCTGGGAAGGTCACTAAGATTGTTTTCGATGGTAACCTAAAGGTATCTGAGGAAGCTAACTCTCTCACCACACATGAAAAATCGATGCTCTATACAGAGGAGCAAGAAGATTCTGAAAGCATATTCGGCACACAGATTCACTCAGGCGTAAAAGCTGTGGAAGCTGAACTACATGTCAGATAACTTAAGGAGATTCTAGAACTCGAGAACAGTCAAACATAGAAAGGAGAAACTCCCGGCATATTTGGAAGAATACGCTTAGGATGATGAAAATTAATGGCTATGATAAGAAATTTAATTGTGGTTCTCAAAAATTACTATTCATCCCTGAAGGTGTGAGAAAGTCATGTCAGTAATTGTTAAAACCGGATGAGTCTTTCAACTTTACCAAGTGGCTCCATAAAATTTTAGCGGAGACTGTTATGACAACAAAAAGACGCGTTTGAGGGTATTGACAAACACATCACCTATGGACAACCGGGTTCGTTTAGCCCGTCCCGAATCGTGGGAAAGATTGTGGTCAGCAAAGCAAAACGATGAACCAATCCGTGGTCAATAGTAGTCTAAACCAACCGGAGCCGAACCAGCCAATCGGATTCCAACCAGACGAATCAACCAGAAGAGCCGTTTATATGTAACAAGAGAACCAATAAATCTTTGTGCTGAGTTCTGGTCATATTCACCAAGGATCTTATATAAACCGTTTTTTGGTTCCGATAAGATTAGAGGATGCGAAGCCAGGAGAGTCTTCTTACTACAGCTAGTAGGACAGATCAAAACATGGTGTCAGAGAAACCGGAAGGACCCCGAGGCTGTTTGCCGATAAATGCGTCAATAAGGTTCACACTATTTTCTATGGACAAGCTGGATACCCGTAGACACTCAAGTAATATTGGGATCGATCTTGGAATAGTATGCATGTAAAACAGGCTATCCAGACCACCAAACTCCTCTTGCTTATCATTCTGATTGTTTGATTCAATTGTTGCAATTGTATTTCCAAAACCTTATTTTCGCGTCGCACTGTGATGGACGATATTTGGGAAAATGAATCACCAGGACTTAACGACCTGTCTGTTCACCAAGCAGCCACAATACTGACAACCTGAAAAACGGTGTCTCCTATTATCCCCCCAAGAAATCAAACTAATTATCATCGATCACTTATCCATGGCCATGAAAAACGAGAAAAACCCAGATACGATGACTGGTTTTCCAATGCAGTCAAAATTTAAACCACGCGCTTCCGTCCCAAATGCTGGATTCAGTTTTTTGAATCACCTATCTGGTTGTCCTGTTTCTCTGGCGCCCGGTTCACTGGGTGAGAAACTAGGGCAACCATAGGGATAAATGTGAAAAGGCACGAATACAAATCGACTGCTGGATGATCAACGATCACGAATGACATAAGTGAAAATAAACTCTGAATACCACAGTGGACCAGGTATTGTACAACATAATATAATGACTGTTATGGTAAAAACGGTCTGGTAAAGAATCTTGCAATTCATGGAAATTGTGAGTAGTTCGTTAGCCGGCGGTGGTCAGACGGTAATAATTGTGTATTTAATGTAACCTCAGGTGGTAACTGGTTCCACCCCACCAATTATATGTAACAAAGTCACTCCAGCCACGAAAATTGAGTATTCATTAGAGTAAGAATGAGGAAACAATGCATGTGTTCTGCTCTTCTATTGACTCCCAATGCCGTCATCTATATAGTAAGTAGTAGTTGCGTTGCTATTTGTGTGACAGATTTTCGCAGACGACGTGATTACTTTTCGGTCAAAATGCTCCGACAAAACTGGGGTGAAATGAGCAAAGTATACAAAAATGGGCGCCAAAGATATATCAGAGTGAAAAAGGAGAAGAAAATATCGACCAAATTTAGAATGTATTTCCGTTTTACTTTTATTTTTGTTGGTCGGCGCCTATGCTATATAAGGCAAAACAGAGATTTGTATACCCTAATTCTGGTTGAAAGGCATCGAACTTCAGGTTTAGTGGTTGCGAGAGAACGACAAAGAGGTAAGTCGGGGTGTAATGGATGCATTGGATCCTGTCATATTTTGTGGGCTAGGGATACGCAAGATTCAATGTATTGTTCGGCAAATTCAGTCAAAAGAAAATCAAAAGAGAGGAATGAAACGCGGTCGATAGTTATCAATCCGCGGTGAAAGGCTTTGAAGTCTTGCTTCAAAAGGCCGGGTAAAATTACGGGTGAACAATACGATAAGACCGAAAGAACACATTGAGGAGTAAATTTGGAGAAAATTGTTAGTGGTGTTCTAGACTGTCTGAGTTTCCTTATTTGAGAAGATAGGCTTTGCAGTTTACCGACACTGTACTGAATGTGAGATGTCCATAGTAGATTGGTGTCTAGGGTAACACCCTGATATTTGATGGAACTAACTCTGGATAGGGATTCTGAATTCAACGTAACAGGATCTACAGAGCCTATTTGGTCATTCTGAATTGGTCTTATTATACAGTTTTGGTTGATGAACACAAAGTTGAGGCGCACCACAAGGAATACCAAAGGGTGTGAAATACCAAAACCAGTTATGGGACAAACGTAATGATAAATATGCAAGCAAATGCCAAGCAAGGGGATCGGTTGTCAGTTCTACTGTGTTCGTAACTTTTGTTACACCGACACCACCTCGTGCATGTTCGCTTCAGCGGGATGTCTGAAAGTACTCCCGAAACCCAGACCATAAACAATTACCTTACAAACCCAATCAAGAACATAATTTTTGGGGAAATACAGCTACAATTAGCTGTCCCAATGCGAAGGCCAGTTCGCCAAACAAGCCACACTGACGAACTTTCGAGAGTGGGAGGTTGTAGGGGTATGAAAGATTCTGCGAGTGGCGTGGTGCGCTGTCATTTCGTCCGCAGGATTCAACCCACCAAGTGGAAACAGAATTCAGACCCCAGTAGTCAGATCATCTCGGTACAACAACCAGATCGCCTTACGACTATCCAGTACATTTTGTACTAAATGAGCTACAAATACATAAACAAATGTCGCAAATAAAGTTGACAGAATACGTATTCACTATTCCGGTTTTGTCAGTTCTCGATAAGCGCAGTTCCGAGTATGGGCTATTTGGATGCATACGATCGAGGAAGTTGGGACTTTGGAGAGTACATAGTCTTGTTGGATGCATTCACTCGCGACGTACTGCGCGCACCTGGATGACAAGCAGTACTCAGCAGTCTGGAAATCCAATACCTTAATTACAATGTGTATAATGTAAGTTTATCTCGGATTGGCAGCAAAAAAACCAACAATTCTTTCGTATTACAATTGACAAAGTAAGGAGAGCAAAACTTACAGGTTAGCATTAAATTACTCTCAATCTTCATTGTTCAGTGTTGTCTGACAAACCAGAAATTCACATTAGCTGTTTACCGGTGACGGTTTAGTGGTTTAGAGTGTCTGCTTACCACTTCGGAGGTCCGAGGCTTGAATCCAGCCATCGACACCGGTCACTTTGGGGGTAAACACTAATCCATTGTCATCCGGTTCGTTACCACACCTGGCTTATTGGGAGCTTACGCGGCTCTCCACTCCAAGTCTCACGGTCCAATCGCCGGCTGCCCCCATTAGTGCGGTGAGCTTTTGGGGCCATGAAATATATTGTAGTGATTCGACTGTCTCCACACGCCTTCCAGTGCGCTACAGCTTCATTTACAGTATCCAGCCAATCAGATGAAGCCGGACCGCAACTGTTAGATCGTGCAGATACAGCGAAGTTGCCTTGTGATTGGTCAGCACATTACTCGTCAATAAGTGCGATTGGCCGGTTAGATACGATTCCTATATATACCCCTTTCACCACACTCAGGAGTAGCCCTTTAAGTAAAAGAACAGCTGAGTGCAAGCAGCCATGGTAAAACTGTCATCATGGGGGATTTCAAACCTGGAATACCAGGTTCAAATCCAACCACGGTCGCCGATCGCTTTCTCCTTTCCGTATGCTCTAATTTGTCGCGAGCCTCCCCTCCATTCCTGAAATGTTGTCTTGCCACTTACGTATAACAAGCAAAAATGGAAATAAAACACAATAAAAGTTGAGCCTTACGATGGAGGATCGAAGTTCAGTTGCTTTGTCAACTATTCGAAATATTTGCACTGAAGCATCCAAATTGCTCCAAATCGAAAGTAAATACGCCGAAATAGCAAAAAGGTCAAGGTCGTGGTACCGTATATAAGTTTTACTACAGAACACTTTTTTCCAATAGTTAATACCACTGGAACTAATAAGCAGATCACAGGTCAACTAATCACAACCAGCTTTGTAGTACCTGTTCACAGCGATTCTGACTCAAGTAGGCTTTTATCACTGTACTTGGCTACCTTGCTGTATCGTACAGTGCCTCTTGAGCTGCCTACCGAATCACCACAACCTCTCCCCCCCAGAGGAGCTCCTCATCAATTTGATTGACCCATCGTACTGATATCCTAACTGGAACTAGCTGATACGAATAGGGCATCTCGGTGATCACCTCCGCTGGAGGACCTCAGCATAACCCTCGCCGGTCTCCTCAGTTACCCCTCTCACGTGGATTTGACTGAAATAGCACCAGTTGTATTGTATTGTATTGTATTGTATTGTATTGTATTGTATTGTATTGTACTGAGGACTTCTGTTATCTCAACCGTAGATTTACCAAGTTGTCTGGTTGTGAGTCCGTGGGCTGATTCTTTGCCGCGGCATAAAACGAAGTCACTGGAGTCGAAACACATCAGCAATGACTGCAGTCTTCTTAATTAGGATAGTTTAGTGAGCAGGCTGTAGGCAGCCATGCTGTTGTTTAAGTAATGTAGGTGTAACATTCTTTTGATGCATTTACTGAGCCTCGACTCATGGAGAGTTTTCACTTCTTGTGCTTTTGCAGACTGGACACGCGCAACCCCCCTCAGAAGAGTGCTGGTCCTTGCATACTACAATGGAATGGCTGGGCTCTCCTTGGTGGACACACAAACCGCATTCCTGCACTGTAAAGGGGAATTGAATAGGCACATCTCCAAATCAGGCAACATCTTCGGATTTGCTGAGATCAAGAGTACCAAATTTTCTGCTGCACCATCCCAGCACTGGTGGTATGGCGCCATACGTAGACGCCGACATCCAATTTTGTCAAGCCAGCACTTCAGCTCGGCTGCGCAGAACTGTAATCCGTTATCCGTGACGGGATACCTTCTCGGATGAAGCACTACCGCTGCTGTGACTCATAATCGGTAGGTAAAACGTAAACTTTACTGTACTTACTTTAATTTACCGCGGCTGCCTCCTTGGAGGGGATAACCCGGCTTCATGGTTGGCAGCAAAGTCTTTGCATACATCCATCAGCTTGATTTACATTGGCGAGTGCCGTACACTATAGGAAGGCCAAGTTGGTTTACTCCTTCTTACACGGTATTGTAGTGATTCGACTGTCCCACAGGCGGCCCAGTGCGCTATAGCTTCATTTGCAGTATCCAGCCGATCACGTAAAGCCGAACCGTAAATATTAGATCGTGCAGACACAGCGAAGTCGCCACGTGATTGGTCAGCATGTTATCTGCCAATAAGTGCATGCTTATTTTTGCATTTAAATGAGTGAGCACCAACCAAATGTGACAGACTACATTCATGCTGTTCTTCTCTGGTCTTGTCGTTCTTCCAGTGCGCGTAGTCCGAGTCTAGATTATGTCATTACGTATGATTGGACGGTTAGATACGATTCTCACTGGTATCCATCAAGTTTTATTATTGTCCTCCTAGTCGGCGACGCCAGAGTGATTACAACGATGGTGCCAGGACAACGCTGGTTAAGGCGCAGTCAGGTTTATGATGTACCTGACCAAACCACTGCATTCGGTGGAGTTGTATATGCGTTCAAAGACGGGCGATGCGGCAGTGATTTCGAATGTTTTCATTGGATATTCTGTTACTCCATCTTACTTTCTAAAAAGATCTGAAGCTTCAATGATCGAAAACTTCTAGTCGCCTGATATCCGTAGCTCTTAAAGGCCAAGTTTTTCGGCTTTAAAAGAAGACTGGTCAGACAGCGGCACTGAACATCCTGAGCTTGGTCTTAAGATTAATCTCGTTCCGTCGCCAGAGGCTGTTCCGCTGCTGTAGAAACGCCATTTGGGCCGCATCAGTTCGCCTTCTAACATCTTCTGCGGCTCGTTCGTTTTGCAGGATGGTGGTGCCCAGATACTTGAGATCCGAGACAATTTCTACTGGCTGGCCATTCAGCTGTAGGGCTCGGTTTGCACGACTAATGGGTATTGGGAACATCTCAGTCTTAGTGATGTTGATCTCGAGACCGATCTCCGAAGGTCGTTCGCAAGGTTTTCAAGTCCTCTCCGAGCACCAATACGTCGACTGCAGAATCGAGGTCCTTACTATTGTAGCCCGTGGAAACTTAGACGCCCTGATAACCGTTCACTGCGTGTTGCATTACCCAATCCACAGCAAATTTGAACAGTACTGGAGATAACAGGAGATAACGTACTCTAATTCGAATGGACAAGGCTGTTCGCTGTAAACTTGAACACGTGCTTTTGTTCCACCAAAATGAGACAGTATCAGGCTGGTCAGTTTGGATGGGACACCATTTGCAAGCATTATCTTCCACAATGACTCCCGATCTATTGAGTCAAAGGCGGTGTGAAAGTCTATGAAACGTGGGGCGGTAGGGCTTTGGAATTTGTATTGGTGTTCCAGAATCCTCCGGAGGATGAGTATTTGCTCGACACATCCAGTGCCTGGATGGAAGCCTCCTTGATTGGGTCGACTGAGTGCATGCCTGGATTCTGTGAAGCGATTCAGCAGGAGCTGGGCGAACGCTTTTGCAACCGCGTCTAGTAGACTGTTGCCATGGTAGTTTCCGCACACAGTTTTGTCATCTTTTTGGGAAATGGAAGCAGAATCGAGGTGTTCCAACCGGATGGACATTTTCCGTTTCCCATATCAAGCAAAGTACGGTACGAAATAGCTTGGTAACCACCGGAAGACACGTCTTGTAGATTTCCGCAGGGATTTCGTCTTCACCAAGGGACCTACCAGACTTTAAACGGCCAGTCTCGTTCACTATCTCATATAATGTCAGAGGATCAAAGCTGATGCTGAAGTTGAACAGATATGTATCGGTCTGTCTAGTGGGTGACTGAGGAGATGACTGGAATGTACTACCCATCTAGTTATCTTACCATCCATATCAGGGATGGGTACACCAGCGAAATTGAGCAAGATAGGTTGAATGGACTGTCTTTTACCGGATGCCGATTGTATGAGGCGAAAGAGGTTTGATGTGTGACATGTACTGGCTGCAGTTTCCATCTTATCTGCGATTTTGTGCCAGTAATTGCGTCGATCTTACTTTGCGGAGAGCGGTTGCCTCGCTTCTGAAGGGTTGATATTTAGGATGAACGGATAAACAGATATCTTCAGCCAAGGTGGAGAGACGTATAGTACCCTCAGATATCCGGTATTTATAGCGGTGTTTCGTGAATCCTAATAAGCCTATTGCTCCTTGATGTACTGTTACTTCCAGTCGATCAAAACTGTCGTGTGGTGTGAAGTGGATATATCAGTGGACAACCGCAGTTGGATCCCCTTCGTTAGAGCTTTCGTTTTCTCCAGGGACTTCAGCAGTTCTACGTTGCGGCGCTTTGGGGGAGTTGTCTTTATTCGGGTCGCTAGGCGGAGACGAAGATTCGCGCGTGCCAGCACGTGAGCTGATCCTCCTTTGGTATCTGCCTGGGCGCCGCTGTACGATCTGCAATCTTTAATTGACGAGATCCATCGCGACCGGATTAGCAAGTAGTCAATTTGGTGAGCTGTTCTGCCGTCACTGGAATACCATGTGAGAAGATGCCTTCTAGTTTGCTGGAACTGTGTGTTGGTTATGCACAACCGGTTAAAATCGGAGGAATTTGTTAGCTTATTGCTGTTTTTACAGCGCTAGACCAGGCAGAAGTTCCAGAGAATGTAGAGCGTTGAGACATCATGAGCGCCTGCCCGAGCACTCCAGTCACCGGCTGTGGTAAGCATATCTTTTTTGGGAATGCGACTCATCACCTTTTGAAGAATGTCGTAGAATTCGTCCTCCACATTAGTATCGGATGGTAGGGCTTGGGCGTAGATCGCTAACACGGCAAGGTTGACTGGTTGATCTTTGAAACGCGCCACTGCGATTCTTGGTGATATCGATTCCCAAGACAGCACAGCGGAATTGGCGTGGTGATTTGCAGCTACTGCTACTCCTTGCTGACCCGGATCTTCTGGGACACTGTGATAAAGCCAATAATGGCTTTCTGCGCCGGGAACCTTGATGTTATAAGAGCCGGTACCGACTAGTTTGACCTTGAATAAGCAGGCAATATCCACTTGATAATCGTGTAGTGTGCCTATAGTCACTGCTTGACTGCTATTGTCCGCATGAGTTCTCACTTTTCGGCGCCCTATAAAGAAGGTCTTTCGGAGGTGAAGGGGTCCGGTTCGCATTCTCGACACCTCAGCCACTGGAGGAGCACAGGGCGCGCCGCTTCCGGGGACGCCGTAGCATGGGTAATAGGGCGTGTAGGAGACATAATCATGAAGTTTCGCCGGTGTTCGGTACAACAGACGTCCCCAACATCACCCGGCTTTTTTCAAGGGCACACCACTAACCTTTGCGCAACCAAGTGCGGAATTCAAGGCAGCAGTGTGCTAATGCTTGGTCGCCGGTGGCTCCCGAGTAGCTCGTTCGCCATTCGATTGAACTGAATCCAACCCAGGGGTCCACGCAGCCCTGTTAATTAGAAAGATCTCCTTCAATTAATCTCGTCCGCCGATTCAGGGATAACTGTGTGCGCATGCCAACCACCGCCTCACCGAGGTTTCTGGACCCCGGTTATCCTCAACTCGGTTTAGCCCGCCAGTTGATCGGTTTAGCGGTGTGTGGTAGCTGGTGTATGCCTCAGCTTCGTAGAGCTACAGGTGAAAGCTGGGTACCTGAAGGCGGATCAATAGGTGGAAGATAGCTCAAGGGTACGACGGTCAACCATCTCAGAGGTACTACTCCTATCAGGTACCTCATACACTCTAAGCATGACTGTACCAGCGAACGTGACTGCTTAAACCGAGCACAACAAAAGTTATACTTGAATCACAAACGAAGTGGTTGGTGTACTCGTCAGGAATATTTCCGGCCATTTGGAGTGAGAGTCTGTTGGTATTAAGGTGTATTGTCTGATCAAAAATGAGGCGCAGACGTCAGCCTGGACCCTCTGCTATGAAACCCACCTTTCGGGCCACGGGCTTCTGTTGTTTGGTCTCGACTTATCGTCCTGCAAACAAGTGTTGCAGTTCTTTCTCGTCGTGCGGATAGCCGCACTCAGTTACGAAAACTAACACCCCAAGCAGCACGCCCAACGCGCTCTTAGTCGGCTAAATATGTAGCAGAGATTGGCTTGTGTCGCGTTGAAGGTGGAATGCTAGTACGGTGAAGTGTCCTGTATCTGACATCTTAAGCTAGCACAGTTTCACTCTCACTGAAGCCAGCATCGCTGCTACTTCTAACCAATTTCCAAATCGTTGACCTTCTCTTCCTCGCATTCCTCTATTTCCACGTGTTATTATTTTATTCTCCATTATCATTAATGATTTTCTGTTTTTCTTCTTTTCTTGTCTTCCACATTCATTGCCACACGCCCAGTCGTGTTTGTAGACGCAGTAGAAAGATAGAACGCCTTCAGTATCATCCACGCAAGCACCTCCACGGCAGTCTAGAGAGAGAACCAAAGAATATGAGCATCACCTTCGACGAGGAGTGCTTGTTGTGCTACCATGTCTCATAGCTCAGTGGTGTCTGAGGTCGCTTGTACTTCTACCTGGATTTTCTTGTTTTTGGGAAGAGGAAATGGATGGTCCGACAACTAGAAACCTGCCGCGTTGTCGTGACCATTGGAACGAATGCTGTTTTTGTTTTTCTGTTGCAGCATGTGAGGACTTCTGGAACCTCGGGTGCAAGAAACTGGATGCAAATTTGGCTCAAGCCTCCATATCCTGTGATCTGATGAGTTTCACAAAAAACGACTGCTTCAATGTCCAAGGATATATATGCATGTATAGATGTATATGCTCATATATATATATATATATATATATATATATATATATATATATATATATATATAGATGGAATTCTGTATACGGAGAGATAACAATATACTGTAGGTAAAATAATCTGTAAGAATGTGCATCAGTTATCCCTATGAGTGAAGAATCATTTTTTTCCATAGAAAAACCGCAAAGAACATCCTTTCACCGGAGAATAAAGAAAACCATCACGGCACCGCTTGGTCGCAAAAGCATTCAGTAAAACAAAACGTGCCGTTTTTGTAACGCAGATATGTAATAATAAGTATTGTGGCACTCTTATTATTATATTCCTCATGGAATTTCACGAACTTCTGTGCAAACTTTCAAGACACATGTCGGGAGTCGTTTTAGCCCAACGTTAACTCAACAGCGTTGGGTATTGTGTTGCTTGGGACATGTGTCGAGCCAGCGATTTCATTTTCTCTGCCCAAGTGGTCCTTGTGCAGTTCATCCAGAACCGGTCTATGCAGTGAAGGTGATATTACCAGTTGGCTGCCACGATACCTTAGTCCATCTGTTTGTATACTGAGCTGCTCACGAAGCAAAACGAATCGTAGGTACTTTCGTCTTACCTTAGGTTGTCCTCTTCTTGATTCCTCAGATCACTGCTGAATAGTAGTGTTTTGTATATTTTCTTGATTTCACCCTTCATAGGGGAGCAGCCGGGAGAGTGAAACTACATTTTTCAGCCGTGGTGAAGAGCACTTATCTAGATAGAATGTCAGATTGGGAGGTCGCCGAGCGAGTGTTGATGCAGAATATCGTAGGTATACACAACCACGTCAGTGCTCCGTTGTTGAGTAATGGTAGCCGTTGATAAACAGTTTTTCATGCATCAAGAGGAATTCTGCATGGAACCTTACGGAGTGCTACGCCGTGGAACGGTTGGATGCAGATATTCGTACAACAGTCACTAACTGTGGGGTTTGCTTGCTACATTTCATGGCAACGAGATGTGCCGATTTCTGCGGTCCATTCCTACTCCTTTCTACTCCAAGTGGCTCGATTCATTTCTAACATGCAAGACAACTACATTTTTGTTATCCAAGCTTTGAGAAAGTGCTTCAGCCATGAAGGTATTTCGCAAGCTCTCTCCAACGATAATGGTTCCCAATTCTGTGTTTCCGGGTTGGAGTGTCGGTCAGATAGCATTGGCTATCGACAACTTAGAGCGGCACCTCGTCACCGATGTTCTAATGGTGTTTCGGAAATGTGTTCGGTCTGAGCAGGCATGTGCTTAGACTGACAGTCTCGCATGCGCACACACGCACATACACAGCTGACGCTTGCCGTGCTTCGCGTCGCACAGTATTGACCGACCAGATTGTGTAACATGTTGCACGACCTTGTGCAACTTAACCCGATTGTACAGTTGTCTTGTTCTTTCGATTGCATATAGTCTTGACTCACTCGCTTGCGGACGTGTTGGTTTTTTCACGTGTCTACCGTACGTTTGTACTGAATACACGTTCACTCGTACACGTGTGGCTTCCTTCTGTTACCGAACTTGTGAACACAACAGGAAAACTTGGTACACTCCGTGAAAAGTGCTCTAACCTCATCCGCTCCAAAAACGTTGAGCTAATCGGAGGGATTTCTGGACAACTTTCTTTTGTAATATCGGAACGCAGTGCATGAGGCGATGAAATAAACTCCAGTCCCGCTGTTGAAGCCGAGAAGTCCCAGATCGTCACTGAGATGCCTAGACTGGAGTGATGCGACACACTTCTGAGGCAGCGAACTCCGGACAGCTCATGGGGTCATTACTAATGAACTTAGTCAATCGGTTATTTAGATTAGATTAGATTGCGGACCTAAATGATACATCTACACACCGACGTCAACTAAGCCAGATTCAATTCAGAATGACAACTGAATGCACCACTGAGACCGAGACCGTGAGTTATGCTCATCCCATCCCATTTGGGGAAGTAAGAACCGGGCGTTCCGGTGCAAAGGTCTGTTCGGCAAGCCACTGAAATTGATGAAGAGTGGCTATTGTTGTGTTTGGCTTGAACAGTCATGTGCTAGGCAGACCTACGCACGCACACGCAGACTGTGTACAGTTGATTCAAGTATACTGCATTCATGCGGACATTTCTGCAGTCGTACACACACGTACACAGGAGACGTTAGTTGTGCTTCGTCTCGGACAGCACTGACCAAGCGGATCGTATCACTTGTTGAGCGACCTTGCGTGGTCCAGTCCGATTGTATACTTGGCCTATGCTTTCACCTGCATACAGCGTTGACTCACGCACTTGCTTCTTTGTATTTGTGCTTGCCGTACATTGTTACTGGATACATGTTCATCCGTGCAAGCGTGCCTTGCTTCGGCTTACCGAATTTGGGACACAACTGTTATACATCGGAATAACGCTAGGAGTAAGCAGCGTAGTGGAAGCACGTCATATAGCTCCAACGTAGCCGTAGAATTTTACCGAGGCATAGAACACGAAATAACGGAGTCGAACTCAATCTGCCCTCAGCGGACTGACAGAGTGCACGTAATGCCCAGTATGGTTAAACAAACAAGTTCAAAATTTTTTCTTTATCATCACATCCACTACAACTTGAGTGAAGCCCAGTTCTTGCGTAACCTTGCTGTTCTTGGTTGAGCTATCTTTAAGAAGAACTATGGATGGAGGAAGGATGTGCTAATTCGAATGCTTCCCCATGCAGCGCGGTGCGCTATAATTTCCCCAGGATTAAACCAGTTGAATGAAAGCCAGATCTTGGAAGTCAGATAGTCCAGAAACAGTCAGAGCGCTTTATGATTTGTAAGTACATCGTCTACAAATAGTGTTACACCGTGCTTCATGTGTAGACGAGTGGGTACCGGTTAAAGCCAATAATACGTGCCACTCTCGTCTTGTCAGTTCTCAGAGTACCTAGTCTGTACACGATTTATAGCACACGAAATGCTTTTAGTGTACCCCAATTTTTCTGCGACTTCTCGCGAATGCATGCACGCGGGATTGTTGTTGTGTTTGGCCTGAACAGTCACGTGCTCAGACAGACATTCTCGCACGCACACGCACACTTGATCCAGATCCCCTGCATTCACGGACACACCTGCAGTCGTTCACATACGTACATAGTTACCGTTGATTGCTTTTCGCGTCGGACGTCATTGACCAATCAGGTCGTATCACGTGATGAACGTCTTTGCGCGGCTTAGTCCGACTTTACACCAGGCGTACGCTTTCACCTGCGTACAACATTGACTTCTGTGCTTGCCTACCTGTTTGCATTTCCACTTGCCTGCTTGTACTTGCGAATACCGTACGTTGCTATTGACTACACGTTCATCCGTACAAGCGTGCCTTCGTTCTGCTTACTGAATTCGGGACATGCCAGTCGGGAAGTTTGGTGTGCATATGTTCTGTCTCATCATTGTATTGGGATCGTATACGGATTTGAGTTTCGACTTGGGAAAATCGATTTTATCCCGAATAATGTGCGTGAAGCGTGCGAAATGCTTCAAGCGCACCTCATGACCACGGTCGAGATAATGCACGTTATAGCTCACTTGATTGGCGACGTGAGTCGTGCATATGGTTGCTGTCTTGAGCGACGGCCCGCGATATGCCATTGGGCAAGTTCCAAAGCATTAATGTTTTGTGAGCGGAGCCAACCCAGTTCACCAAATTAAATTTCAATTTTTTACTTTTCATTCACGAAAACAAAAGAATTCTGCAAGGGCGACAGCTTTCTGAGCAGGAACATTCAAGAACTCTTGCCTACGAAGACTCGGGAATTAGTACAGCCAAGGTTTCCAAAATAATTCACAAGCCGAGGAAAGTCATACGGAACTTTTCGGAGGATTCAAGCAATTATACACCCGAGAAGAAACGTGGAATACAAAGACAAATCTCTGAAACGATCAGCAGTCAACTTCTACGTGCTGCATCCAACTAAATAACAAGTGCATCAAAGTTGCAGAGGTCCACGCAACTGAATATTAGTGTTCACCGTGTACAGCAATAGCTACAAACAACAACACATCTACAGTATGGAAAGATGAGCGCAGTACTCTGGGTGGCTGAACGTCAGAATTCAGATGGAATCAAATGGGCGTGAAATCACATCAAATTGAAGACTGAATGGAATAATGTGATATTTAATGATGAAAAGAGTGCAACTTGCACGACCCGGACGGACTAACGTGCTACTGGTATGACGTATGATAGGGCAAGCTTGACTTCGGCAGTCGAACCTTCGGTGGGGCTCTGTGATGGTCCGGGTGCTGTTTTTGCGGACGGCAATTCACAGCTTGAAGTTCTTGAAGGAGAACAAACAACTGACTCGTACATCAGATCTTTAGATGACTTCACACTTCCTGGAACTCTGGAAGATCGGAAAGGGTCGATATCTCTAGCAAGACAACGCCCCCATACACACAGTTAACGTCAGCAAAATGTGGTTATTGTGTCAAAACATCAAAATCATCCATCGCCCCACCCACAGTCCAGATCTGAACCCCATTGAAAACGTTCTGGAGAGTCTGTGCAGGTGCACGAGTCTTCAGCACCATTCACGAATTGAGTTCTATTATCTCCACTGAATGGTAGAACTTCGAAATTCTGACAATTCGAAATCTCATTGTAAGTATATCTGAGCGGTGTTTTTTCTGTTCTGAGCAATAAAGTTCCGTGCATCCGATCACCAGCTGGTTATTTTTATCGTTGGTTAGAGGTACGCGTTGTACACCCAATCGGATGTACAAACAAGCAGCAAGCAGAACAACCGTATCGTATTCGTCAATTTCTATTCTGAGCGTAAGTGACTAAGATGGGTAGAGACGAGTGACAACCAATGGAGCACAATGTCAAATGTGGCATGATCCAAATGGGACGTAAGAATCAATGATCGTCAAGGTGTGCAATGTGCGGGCGTCCGACAATGCAGCGATAGGATGGTAATCAATGCGCCCTTCGTGAGCGGATCACGCCTTCAACGGTACGCTACAAGCGTTTCGCACACTTCAGGCACATTATTCAGGGTAAAATCGATTTTCCTAGGTCAAAAATTGAAATCCGCAAACGATCTCAACATAGGGATGGGACGGAACATCTGCACATCACGTAGGTGCGTTCGCGAGAAATCGCAGAACGCAGGGGGTGCGTTAAAAGCATTTCACGCACTATGTTTCATGACATACGGTTGACCGGGTAGACTGAAGTCTCACATCAGGTCTAAACCGAGTTTGGTCCTTGCGCGAGAACTGTTCACGGGCATAAGATAACCAGTGGAGAATAACACCAGAGAGCAGTTTCGATGCGATGGTAGCCAGACTCATGTTCACAGGAGGACCTATCACCTTTCATACATATTGTAACGAAGAACGCTAGACGGGTGAGGAACACCTGTACTTGCGCAGCCAGACATGTTAAGTCGGTGAAACACGCACAACTATTTATACGGTTCCTTTTCTAGACCGCGATGTAGCAGCATCAATCCTCCGGCTGCCTGAGTATTTCGAATCCGTTCTGGCCAGGTGTCTGCGGATGTTAACTTGATTCTTTTGATCGCCATTTCAATCCGATTGGTCCGGCTAATCCGGTTGACGGCCTAATCGGTAGCCACTCTCATGGGCTATCTCGCTGACTTCCTCAGATCCCACTGAGTTCCATCAGTCAGTCCGCATGCTTCTTTTCGTCTGCTGCGGGATGCTTCCGATATATTCACCACCTCGTGTTTGGTCTGCGGCTGTCGATTGGTTACTTCGATCGGTTTGATATTAGTCTCGTTCTCTGACCACAGCGTTCCCCGCTATAATATCGGTCCGATAAGAGATTCGGCATGCGAAGACAGATACACTTGAATGGGCTGACGAGATCTACTGATCCAATAGCTACAAAGGAAAACTGTCCAACCTACCCCACCCGGTATTCGGAAGAGGCGAATGAGCCGCACAACAGACTACTGTCTCATGTGGAACAACCCTGTTTCGCTGTAAGCTGCACTTGGGTGTGAAAAGGCTAGAGGTGCATCCTCGAAGAAAAAGGTCAGATGAGATGCCGCCAACTTACTTCCTACTCCGGGCTGGGCGACCGAGTAGTACAACAGTTCCAAGCGATGCTAGGGACAACGCCTCGTACCACATTCCCGTGAATCTGTATGAGTATTTTTGAAAACGAACTCTGATCATGCTACGGTATCCCCGGCAAGCGACGCACCTCGTGCTCCAGTGGTCGAGGTGTCAAGACAACAAGCTGGGATACTCAACTGTATAAAGTAGGCTTATATCGCTTGTTGAAATGTACGGGCGCTATTAGACGTAGGCAGCCAAATCCTCACAATGAAGACACTGCACAACTACAATATCGACATAGCCTGTCTATCATAAGTCCGCATACCCAACTCCGGCACCCGGTGCATAAAAGTTTCAGGAAAACAGGCAACTTACTGGATTTATCATAGCGGCCCGACAGACAACTCCGGGTGTCACGGCGTTGCATTCGCCGAGCGCTGTTGGATGCAATCGTCACCCGATTAACACAGTAACCAACGTACCACCGGATTCAACTCCCGTAGAAGAACAGTGGATGGTGATGAAACCGACGGTTAGAGAAGCTGCTTTTAAAGAACTAGGGAAAACTGAAAGGCGTCTAAAAGACTGGACCTCTGAGGGTACATTTCAACTGTCGGTTAAAGAACGCGAAGCCCGGATAGCAGGAAGTGGCGAACGCCGCAGACTAAAACGCGATGCCTCGCGCTCCTCTAGGGCTGGTTGTGAGCAGTACTGGATAGAAGTAGCTGGAAAAATGGAGATTACAGCAGGGATCGGTGACTTTGGCAACCTATTTCGCCTTATTTACAACGCGTCGGGTAGGCGCTGCAAGCATGAGTCATCCTTACGCGACACAGCCGG
Source organism: Fasciola hepatica (assembly GCA_948099385.1). Lineage (NCBI taxonomy): Eukaryota > Metazoa > Platyhelminthes > Trematoda > Plagiorchiida > Fasciolidae > Fasciola > Fasciola hepatica. Next base: position 546,647 of record CANUEZ040000151.1, read on the forward strand.
TCAGCTGATACCTGAACAGAAAAGAAAAATAGAGCGATGGGTAGAGCACTTCGATCGATTGCTCAACCGACTATCAGTTCATACGACGACCCTTCAACTCCCAGTTCGTGCAGAGCCGTACGATGCCAGTTGCGATCCACCGAGCACAACCGAAATCGCTACAGTCATCAATTAATTGAATAACCAAAAAGCTGCTGGTGAAGACGGCATTCCGCCTGAAGTTTACAGGTGTTGCCTGTCGTCATTGATCGACAGATTACACATCCTATTTGGATCAATATGCGGGGAAGAAGTCTTTCCGAGCGACTGGAGCACGTTCGTTCTGCTACCCACCCTAAAAGAAGGCGATAAATCCGTGTGTGAAAACTAGAGGGGGATCAGCCTGATCGACGTGGCTGCGAAGATTTTCTGCCTGCTGCTACTCAACTGCTTCTCAGTTGCGAGAGACCGCCGCACCCGACCGAACCAAGGCGGTTTCCGCCGTGGTAGAGGTTGCATGGACCAAATTTTCCCACTAAGTCGAACACTGGAGCACCACTGCAAGTTCCAGCAGTCAACAGTAGTCTGTTTCATCGACCTTCGGGTCGCTTTCGATTCCGTTGACCAGGAGTGTCTCTGGGAGATAGTGGAATCCGACGGGATGCCCGATAAACTCGCAAGGCCTCTGAGAGGATACTATTCGTCCACTAGGGAGCGGGTCCAAATGTATGGTGAAGAGTCATCGGAGTTCACATTCACTACCGGCGTCCGACAGGGCTACACTCTCTCACCGGCGCTGTTCAACTACGCGATCGACTTGATAATGAGACAGGCACTGGCTGACTATCCCGGTATCTAACTGAGTCCGGAGGTGTACACCTCGGACCTAGAGTTCGTGGATGAAATTTATGTGCTAGTGGAGTCTCCCGTCACGTTCTAACCAATCCTTGACCGAATCGATTCCTTCTCAAAGTCCATTAGGCTAGAAATAAACACTACGAACACCAAAAGTATGTCAACTTGCCCAGGGCCAATGGCTCAGCAGCTGTCCATCAATGACCAATTGATCGAACGCATCCCATCATTCAAGTATCTAGGCTTCACACTACTTCCGAACGATCAGACAAAGGATGACAAAGGATAGACAACGCCAGGAAGGCATTTCTCCAGCTACGACGGTCCATGTGGACCGCAAGTGAAATCAGCTTTCGAACCAAGGCGCGTATCTACCGTGCCACTATACGTCCCGTACTCAGCTACGGTTGCGACACCTGGCCATTGAGAGCCGAGAATACTAGAAAGTTTGAGGTGTTTGATCGCTGGTGCTCGCGGCGTATTTCGAAAACAAACTGGCGCAACAGAGTACCCTACGATGATTTCGGGAAACGGTGCTGCGAAATTAACAAACTCTCCGACTTTCTCCAAGGTCGTCGACTGCGGTGGCTGGGTCATATCCTACGGGGTCCCGAGGCAGAACTAACCAAACAAACACTCCGTCCCTAATCCTGCCTTGGATGGCGCTGTCGCCTTGGTGGTCAGCCCAAAAGTTGGATCAATACTGTCCAGAAGGATGTAGAGCGCTTAGGCTTACGGTCGGTCTGTGGTGCCCACCAATGGGAGAAAAACTGCATCACGATCTTCACCGAACTCACTTCCAACCGCCGCGCATGGTCAACTACGATATGAGGTATTCACGGACCCGACTCATCCTCTAGCGAGAGATATTCACGTAAAAGTAAAAAAAACAAAAGTAAGATAACGGATCCTCACGAGCTCCTTGAAACCTATCCCTTCCGTCAACCGATTTTTAAGGTATGGATCGCGAGAGAACAAATTTAAGTACAATACGCTTGACTGTTCATGAGAATGTATGGGCCAGTGCTTGGAACAAGCTGAACTGTGATTGATCGAAGTGCGTTCTACTTGATCCCAGGTGACCACAATTTTCTAACGATCCACATCGGTAATATAGTATCCTGAACAACTCAAATCGATCACGCAAAGCTGTGACTCGGTGCACACAATCACGATAACCGAACCTGGCGACGAGCTGTCCAATTTTACCAGAATTTCCAAAATAAATTTGTTTGAGCAATACATTTTGAGACATTACGTCAAGGAATCCTATAAACAGAGATTACAAGGTGAATGTCGAGTCAGCTTTGCGACAGTCAAAAAATACACCTATATGTCCTTTTATCCTTTTTGTTATATAATAATAGTATAACATTTTAGGAAGGTGTTCACGGACAGTTATGGAGTGACCAGCGGTAACACAGGGACTCGGACCCAGGACTGGGGGTAGGTCTAAAGTTCACCGTGCTGACCATTTGACCACCGCCGGTTGGATGGATTTAACGCGGTACTACACGGGGATGGGTCAGACCGATCCCGGTGCCGACATTACTCCCTAAAACGTGTTACCCGACAGAACGCAGGAGATAGACAGACGTAAGTAGTTAGTACACTATAAACTAGGCACAAATATGTGACCACACCGCGATGTGACCGAAAGAATGATTCAATGCTTCTGATCGCCAGCAATTCTCATAACGACAGACTAGATTATATTTCACTTACAATTACTAACATTAAAAACCCACTTTACCGTTAAAGGAAAACCATAGTCCCAGTTACCAACCAAGATTACTTCAATACCAACATAAGATGGGCATAAATCGTAGATCGTTTACGGGAAACAACCGTGGAATTCCGTGATCCTGCAGAGAATGCACGCTCCATAAAATTACACACAAATCCGACTAACATGACTTCAGTCAGCGGACGACAGAACAGTTTATTGGACAGTGAGTAGATCTGAACCAACCAGAAACGGTTCCAAATTAGACCAGATTAATAAACAGAAGCAAGACGTACGATCAACAAATGGAACACAAGCTAATTAAAAGCAGCAACTTCAAAGACAGTAAACTAAATAAGAAAAAAATGGATGAATTAAACTAAATTATCCCAGGAAGAAGATATTGTCCGAGTTACTCAAACAGAGTACCATCAGAAGGAACCCGTGAGTGAATCAGTTTGCAAAGATTCAGGCCAAACGTACAGATGAGGCTGGAAAAATACGCCTACTAACAATGGCCACAGTGAAACGATGCGCGATCCGATGAGCGTTATTACACCGATTCAGCAATGCATCATCATCATCATCATCATCATCGTACAGCGGTAAACAGTAGGGCAAACCCCATTGATCACTGCCGTTCGCATCATATTGCACGTTGAATTAGAAAGTATGAATATACAAGATGGACAAGGAATGGACCCACACGGGTGGGATAAGGAAAGAACGTTCTTATAGACAACACATGGAATACACAGTCTAACTGTACCAACGCACATCGACCAATCATTCTGATTCGGCAGAAAGTGACAACACGATCGCCATTGTTCACGATTCACTGCCATATCCTTCAGTGTCTCCAGCCAACTGGTAGATGATGGATCTTTTCGACCCCAACCACGAAGACGTGAGGCATCCACTTTTCCTAGGTTTCTTGTGCACTCTCACTCCTCGTTGCCACGTCATCTGTTGACCTCCACGTGGTTTTTCCACTCCCTAGGAGGAACGGAGAATAGGGCACGGTATGGCACACGTGTGTTCGCCATGCGTAACACGTGCCCTAATCAACGAAGCCTACTAAGCTGGATACGCTGTGATAAAGAACTTCGTGAAGTGCTACCCAATACTCGATTTCCCATCTCAGCTTTGCTTAATCGGTCATTCCATCCAATCTTAGCGATACTACGTAAGCATCGGTGGTCGAAAACCTGAAGACGACGCGGACCCCGAGTCTCGCAACCACACTTGGGGTTTGCGCTATCATGGGAACAAGGCACAGTTGTAAGAAGTCAATCAAAGAACACCGGCAACCATCTAGAGGGAACGCGCCCGCTATAACCAAAGGTAGACAATTATGGGTAAAGAATAGGAAACAGAAGTAAGCGAACAGCAGAGTCAAGTGGAAGTGAGAATAGACATACTGAGACTGGCCAAACAAGCATCGGTGAGTCAATGCGGCAAACAATCCGGAACGACGGGGTAGCACACTAGCGCATAGCCACATGTGTAGATGACTGTGAGCTGTCAGATAACATCCACCGTTGATTCCCGGGAAAGTTGGCCAATACCACTGTGAGGGTGTACTGATTCATGGTCGATAGCCAGCCATGTCGCGTCAGCAATCGGCATGTCAGCGCCTGTCCAGAATCAAGGTCAAAGCTTGTGCCAGCGGATGAGCAGGTGACAAAGCAGCGGATCGATAAGACGCGAACGGAGTCCCGTCATGTGGTAACCGGTCTTGTGACCAATCAACCAATCAGAAGACAGGCTACTTGATGTCCGTATGAACCAGTTAGTTTGCGTTGCAGCGATTGACGTCTGTGATTGTTTCTTCCTAATATAATGAGGTGATTCGTGGGTGGAGTAGACTTCTCACTAGAGTTAGTGGGACGGAACAAACAACCACATTTCTCAAGTGGTGACTTTTCTGTCGCCCAACCCAGTGCTATCTGCAACCTACACAAAGTAGTGAACCATACAATTTTAGGTCGCTGAACAATACGCCACTCGATTATTCCGTGTTAAAATGTACCATTCTCGTTGGTGGTACAATGGGTCCCAGCAACACATATGTGCTGCAATAGAACAAAGGAACACTAGGTAAGCATATTTTTCGGCTTTCCAAAGTGACGAATCAAGAGGCTAATTCCTCATATCGCAAATCACTTCCCGAATAGACCTGCGAAACTCGCTGAGGAACGTGAACTTTATGTTACGGTACGTTGATAACTACAATCATTTTGTCTTATTCGCGCACTATTTTCCGCTTTGAACAGTTTACAAGACAACTCATTGAGAAAAAGATGACGAAGTCTACCCCTTTCTCTGTAGCACTTTCATCAAAATGAAAAGTCGTAGTTACTGAAACCACTCGCGTTCTGAACCACTCGTGCCAAGAACCGAGAATCGTGAGTGCATATTGCTGGTGGGTTTATTTTCAGTACACCCGCTTATCAGTGAATTATTGTGACATCATTCGTAGGTAATTTGCTGACCAATCACGACGCGACCCAGTTGTACCAGGCATCTAAATTACCTGATTCCGAATGTAAGTCGACCAGTGGTGATCGAAGCGGTTACGTAGATGATGAGATCATTGGTGCATATTCACAAGGTTTTCCAAAAATGAACATGAATCTCTCTCATGCGTATTGAAAATATAACGACCATTGAAAAGTTTATGGTGAAGCTGACTGTTTTTGACCCGTCCCGTAAGCTGTAGTGAGAATACCTTTCGGTCATTTGAATCATCTCGTTTTATTGGTGTAGAACAACTGATATATAGGATGTTGGTCCGTGTACCCAGACGTTGCACACAAACGTATTGGTCCTACTGGTGTGGGCCATCAACCCAAGGCGGTTAAACACTGCTGACAGAATCCTTCTCTCATTCTACAGATCCACGCCGTGGATCGGCTGTCCTGTCACTCGGGCTTCCATTGTCCCAAGCCTTGGGCTTGGTACCGCACACGTGCTGACTGCTAAAGTGACTTGGCTGATTATCGACTGTAAGTCAGTCCACGCCTTCACACTGACTAGCTCAGAATAGTAAATATTCATCAACCACAATGAAGTTCTTTCAAACCGAGGATAGTTTTGCTTACGTTAACCTCAAGTGATATTTCAGATTGGGCTGTTGAGCATTACACTTCATCAGAGCCAGAATCAAGTGAAGTTTGTTTATGGTTCCTCTGACGTTCATCACCACAGATGCAATTCGTGCTGGATTGAACAATTTCATTAATGAACGTTTAACAGGCAGTCCGATGTATAGAGGTAGTGGCTCACAGTATGCATCTCACGATAACCTGTTTAATTACGAAGGAGGTACGTGATAGTGAGTAACTTCCAGTCGATCTGAATTTTCTATACTCGACAGGTAGCTCACTTTTCAGTGGAGGCATAGATGGTAGGTTGGGGCTGATGCTAAATATATGCACATCATCTCAAAGTGTAGGTGACGGTGAAATCCATTCAGTTCCATGGTAAATGCTCTCCTCATATTCATGTTGTCGAAAACATTGTTCTAGCAGCAAAACAAATTAACAAAAAAGTGGAGAAAATAGTGCTTCAAAACGAACGAAGGACCCGCTCATCATGATGAGTGCACTGTTTTTTCTTCTGCTGGTCATCTTAGAAGATCGAGCGACCAAGTCCGGAAAAGGGGCCATCGATTTGCACTGTGAGCCAACTGGCTTATGGTGCACACATTTACAAACAAGCCCCCACGCAGTTCAAACCATGCCACGTGACCTAGGTCAGAAACCGCAGTAATAGTGGATGACGGGACTGAATTCTCGTACGGCGATCAATAACCAGCGCAATCGGAGGGCTGACTTATCAGTTGAATATGATAATCCAAACGGGAAACAGCAGCATCCAAGATCAATGGAATACGGAGATATCATCACCTAGATTGAAGGTCATAATATTCGTCACACCCCAACCGACCGAACTAAATGTGTTAAGCAACAAACAGTAGATTTTCAATTTATTTCGGACATTAGCGGATGTTAAATGAGAAAAAAGTGATGTTAATCAAACGGCATTGCGGTGGAAAAATTATAGTTTACCGACGTTTGGGTTACCGCGGTAGTCTGTCTCAAGGCAGTTTTACAACCAGATGACTCCGAAGAATTTGTTACCAGCCAACGGATGTGAATTAAATCGTTCGTCGATTAGTGATGTAAGTAGTATGTTACTGTGTCTGGGCGATAGAAAGAAAATTCCCCCGGAAGCACACGACCGGTTTCGCGGTTGTTGTCGCTCGTCAGGCGTACACACTTGTCGATTAGATTGATTAGTTTTTGGTCACACCTGCTCCCATTGTCAGCATCAGTGGCGACGAGGTCAACTGTCGATGTGACTTCGGGTGGCTTATTCGTTAGTGATATCGGTGCGGTTCAAATGCCGGGAATTTTGTCCCGTCATTTAGATACATTCTAAACCTCGTTCAGTTCTGACATACCGACTAGCGGATGTATTTGAAATCCAAGAAAGTAGCAACGTGAAAAAAGTAATTCAATTCACACCAAATGTTTAGAACTTCAATTTCATAACCAGTGGTTGAAACGTGAATGAAAAAAAATATGGGCTGAGTGCATTGCAGATTGATACAACTGTTCATGCTTTGCTGTTCACTATATATATATATATATATATATATATATATATATATATATATATATATATATATATATATATATATATATATATATATATATATATATATATATATATATATATATATATATATTTATATAACCGCGAAACCGGTCGTATGGTTCCAGGGAAATTTCATCCAAAGATTCACATACTAATTACTATCATACATATATAATCATCTAAATGTCTTTCTAATAAGGTACATTTATATGCAAACGAAGGCTTGTGTCCAGTGTGCTCAAGTTGTAACGAGACATGGCAGCGGAGTGCTAATAAAAGCGCGTAATTACCGGAAGTGTGGCCTATATATTTAGTCCCGTTCGAAAATGAGGCTTATTTCAGTTGCAGCTCTTTCTGTTTATAGTAAAATCGGGCTCCTGTTCAGTAAGAACCCTAATTACGGTTCGCACTCACCGCAATAAATAATTCGTAACAATAAGTACCTGAAGTTGACAGAATAATGTATTTATATACATCTGTGCAAGAACGTCACAAAGATCGCTGACGACACAAACTGAACCAGCTCCGATCAGGCACCACAGAAAACGATTTCGTCGATCGCTGTGAAATTTCGAAACAAGTGTTATCAGCACAAGAGAGTAAGGGAAAGAGAAGGGTTGGAACGTAGGAAAGACTTCTTAGAAAATGCGCAACTTCTTCTCGGTGTTATGTTTGTTTTTACTCTGTTGCAAAGTCCGCTCACGATTACGAAGTTGATCTAGTTGAGCTTGTAACATGACTAGACGTTGTTCGGCCTGCTTAGTCATAGCCCGATCGCGACCCTGGTTTCGCTCAATGGATTCACGCGTACGATGAATTTGCTGTTTTGTGCGACTGATTTCTTCATGCGTGCGGAAGAACTGAACCCGAAAATCATCACTTGTTGGATCAACGTGAGAATCGCCTTTCAGTTTTGATATTTCTTGAGGTGGATTCTTAATGTTTGGCCCTGAGGTGCACGGTTCCTTGTCTCCAAATACAGGACGCTGCAACGCGTTGTTCAAGAACTGAAACAAATAAGGCTGCCGGACAGAACCATTTGCTGTTTCCTTTCCATCAGTTGCAGAAGCTTGATTGCAAGCAAGTTCATGCCTGCCACGTGGTGGTCGCTTATGCGAGCACTCAGAGGTTCGAAGAACTCGATCCAGCGAAGGGCGCTTGTTCCAACCGTGTGATAGGATCTGAAATTTCTCCAGAAGAACAGCCACGGGAAGAGAACGACCACGACCATGCACACCGAGGCCACCCTGTCCGGAATAACCCATTTTGGTGAGCAAAAGTGAACCAATTCCACGAGTATGTGCTTCCCATGAACCCAGCTGCCCAACGTCTTGATCCCGTTCGGAATGAGGCGTACATATTGGGTCGGGATAAGGCATAGCACGGAGAATGTCTGCCGGTGATAGAACGCCACCGGGAACAAAGGAGACTTTCGAACGACCGTTGCCATGACGTAGCTGTAGGAAGACGATGGAGTGCACGAATAAGGATGAAACACAAAATATACTGAGCACGTGAACAGTAAAATGATTACAATCAGGACGTGTGATTTAGGCTAGGCTGCATCTTGAAGGATTTCATTCACAAGCAGTTACGACTATACATACGCTGATGAAAAAAGGAACGACAAAGTTAGTTAATCGACTGTCCTATAGTTAGTCAATTTTTGGTATTTACCTAGAAATTAGTACCTACCTGTGATACCAACAAATTTCAAGGCCATAGAACTCGAAGTTGACAACCTTTTCTGAATTGTCGTAGTGATCCTCAACGACCGCGGTTAATAATATGACAGTATAGTTTGCTTATTCTGACCAGAAATTTTGCTGTCTATATCTCCGGGCTTTGGTTGATAATCCGCAGTAGAATTCACATCGGCAAGTAATGAGCTTCAGGACAAGCATGCCACTGATCGCGGCAATTACCATTGTCATTCAATCTTCAAACATCCGGTGAGCGGTTCTCATGGATCTCAGCCCACAGGTGCGACACCATGAAGTCTATTCGTGAAGGTTTTCCTACCTTACCGTCGTGATGGAATGCCGCGGTTAAGCAGACGTGCTAACGACTGAATCGAAGATACCGTTCGAATCAAGAAATATTGTGATGGGAAAACATAACCTTCGGCGTCAGCGTGATATCCGGTTGTCTATCGAGGGCAGTTAGGTCAGTCCTCCTATACGGCTCGGAAATGCGACCATTACCGATGGAAGATACGAGGTTATCGGTGTCTGAACATCAATGTCTTAACAGTGCTGCTTATGTTAGACACGGTGTTGCGAACAGGTAAGTCATTGGAGCACTCGCTTAATCCAAACACGTTAGGATGGTTTAAACCTGTTACACACACTCAAAGATAGACCCCTTTGGTATGTACTGTTCTCCGAGGCAGGTGGTGATTGGAGGACGGGTGTAAGTGGTAAGTTTTTGACACGATGAAAAACGTTAACCAGTGGACTTGCCTGAGTAGTGTTAGGCGTTAGGCTAGGTGCCGCGGTCGATAGCGTACCTACCTTCAAACTATTTTCGCCCACATAATTTTCACTTATCACTTCTCTTTAATCGTTTGTTTGCTACCATACCATTTTCTCCATTGTTTCGGTATTAGGTAAAAGTTGATCGGAAACGCCACCCAACTGACTGTTTGGGATTTCCTCCTGATTGGCCTGGAGACCGGAGCATCAATCACCCTTACACATTTCGAGTAGGCCGCCACACTGTGCGCTCATCGTCTGCGCACCGCATCATAATTTGCGTCCACAACTGCGCACGTGGACCCGACCTTATCGTGAGCAGAGCTAAGAATCCCAGGAGCTATCATGTGACCGAACCAGCGACAATCATTAACAAGACCAATAGACAAAGATAGGCCCCTCAGTCCGCTTTACGCGTTCCGAGTGGGCAAAGTGAACAAAGTAGGTGAAATCACACTGCGATCAAAGACCGACTTCAAGGGTAACAATGGGAGACGATAGCTGCAGTGTTGTTAAAACAGAGCAATTGTATCCGAATTCCAGTCAGTCCTCACCGTTGCATTGTGGTGGTAAAAAAAATTAGTGGGGTATAATAATGATAGACTGCAGTTCAGCTCGGCAACACTTCGAATGCCAAAATGCATAGACTTGCAGGTGCAAGAATTATGAGCACGTTTTTTCGTATTTTGTGTTATCAACACTATACCCCCACAAAAACCTTAGCTACTAACCTCGTGACAGCGGCATTCTGTGATCGATTCAGATCGGCATGTAAGCTGGGGCTTGGTTACGGAAAATGCACTACGGTCAAAGCTGTGAAAATAAATTCCAATTTTATCAGTTTTGTTTCGTTTAAGCCTTTAACTACCAAAAAGTTTGCTGATTTCGTGGAATGGAATTTCCTTGAACTGAATTTTCAATAGTGCCAACGTGTATGCACCCGTGGTATCCCCATGCAATGGTTCAAGATAAAAGTGTTTAAAATTACGTTACCGTTATTCATTTGCCGAGCAGTTGAATCCAATCTATTCTCTAACACCGATTATATGCTTTTAGATGAATAAAGCAATAGTCTTGGTGGTTCAAATGTCGTACGAACACATACATTCACAAGTGAAATTGTTACGTTTTTAGCTCTAGCAGCTCTGCTTTTCACCTCGGGGACCACTTTGTTGGACTAGCAGCGTGGATGTAGGTAATTTCCGCGAACTCGAACGGCCTTACATTTAGTAAAACAGGAAGATCAGTGTGGATAGAATAGTTGATTATTTTACGTCCTCTCAATCAGTTGTCAAAGCCCATTGAATACAATTACACAAAGTTAACACACAACATAATGGAGTTTGCGTGCAGACCCAACAGATGCACCCTGGATGCAGTTGCCTCTATTTCCCATTCCATTTTAGAGAGCTTGAGTAGTTACGGGGAATTTGTTCGTTGTATTTTCCTCGACTATTTCTCTGCTTCTGCTTTAGTCCTCCCGTTCACTACTTCTTCAAAAGCTGGAGTCTTTTGGCTGTCTCCCTCTTTTACTCTCGTGGTTGAGAGACTACTTTTCCAAATAATTTTGGCCAAATTCCGAAACAATTTGGAAAATGGTGTAGTAACCCTAAGGAAGTCCATGTTCTTAGACTTTCCGCATCGCAAAGGTGACTAGTCAAACCTCAACTGGACCAGAATCTAACGAAAATGCAAGTGCAATGGTGACACTGTATGTAATCGCAACATTCAGCCGTTATATTATCTATACATCCATTTTTAATGTTGGCTTATCAAGAGAAAATGTAACTTTCGAACACTGAACCAGAACGTACACGGCTAGCATCGGTATTCACATTCTAGCACTGCGGCAGGTAATACTACCGTATGGTATATATCTTATATTATATTCATTATCAGGGCAACGTGATTAATTCGTTCAACATGAAATTAAAGCGTTTTGGAGCATTTCCGTGGGCGTGCATAGGGCTTATGCTATGCAAGTACACATCATATAGATCAAATCCAAAGGTCACAGTTACTCTGTGGATGTAATCCCGCGAATTGCGGTTGGGAGAGGTGTGACTGTAATCACTTGTGCTTTCAAACTTGACGGAACATTCTGATTACATACTCAGTTTGAATGGATCAAGGAAACTGGATGGGGGCACACAAGAGTCATCGGTGAAGAGGTTCGGCGAGCCCTGAACATCGCAAGACGAAGAGTGGAAAACACTACGCACGCGCCGCATCCTGCATTTCACAGGCCAAACCCCGACCCTACCGATGCGGTAGAAATACTCTCGCGTGCGGCAGTTAGACGCTCAGACGAGTGCGGAACAATCTATAGATGTTGTTTGTGGCGATCACCGCAATCCACCAATGAGCTTCGGCAACGCCCACACGCAACACACCAGTAGCACCCATGGCCAATTGGAATGAGCTTTCTTGTTCGGTTGGTCTACTGAAGTCACGCTCACATTTTGGTGATCGCGTGTCTGTGTACAGGTATACCACGTAATGCACATGAAAGTGCAGTGGTGGCTCCGGTTTTGAGGTCGATCACTGCGTGCGATCAGATAGGCGTGACATGTGCAAGGACAAATCCGGTTCGTTTGTGAATGTTGCTGGCGTGTGCGGCAACCGTCTGAGGGTGTACACACGCCATTTGGTTGCTTTGACGAAGTGACAGTGGTGGAACGATGAAAACCATCGTAGGGCGATAGATCATTAGAACAATTAGTTCGTAGTCATTTACACTTGAATGACTTTGGTAAGCTTGTGCTAAAATTTCCGACGAAAAACATCAACATTCGGGTTGCTCAAGAGATAAAATATAGAAAAAAACATGGAACTGAAGTTTGTGCATCAAGGTTAGGGCACAACGCAGCCAAACCGGTCTCTCTGTTCCCTGATAGGGGATAGGAAATGTGAAAGAGGGCACTGGAAATCAGACAGGTGGTCGGAACAGGAAAACAAGTCGGTAAGCAAAGGGTATCTAATGCGGGAATATTTTATGCACCACTCCATGTGACAATCAGTAAATTTAAATGGTGATTCCCTTAGTAGAACTAAGGCAGCACGACGAACTACCGCAAGACCGCGTAAGGCCAGGGAATTGCACACAAAACTAGATTAACATAGAGGGAACACGTTGAAAAATGGACGTAGATGTGATTGGTTGTGTTCTGGAATCGCTACAGCTTACGAAGGTGAAATAATTATACGCTATGTATATTTACACCGGCTTGAAATCAAGCATTGTGCCAACATAACAACAACAAAAAACGGGTGAGAGGGTCAATAAAAAGCGGGGTAGGATAAGTGACGGGTGACAGAACGTAATAGGATGCAATATTTTGCTTACTTTATCAAAGTACATTCTTTGATGTTTTGCTTGACAGCTTTGTGTATTTATAAGATATCAGCGTTCAAAAAATAGGCGATACAGCATTTGAACCAATTCTGTCTCTCAACGTCTAACCAACGACAACCATCACCCCCCGAGCACCACCAGGAAAGCGAGAAACTCCGACCGACGCCAGTCGAGATTCTAACTTCTTCATACGCCCATACAGAGACATAACCTGAATGCCGCACGCAAAAGAAAATGATGGAGAAGCAGGCACAAAATCATATCCCAGTCACTGGAGGCGGTGTAAAGCGACTACTTCGATTAGAAGGCAGCTATCCGCGCCGGTATTACCTGCGTAATTCATGAAAGCAATTAATTAGAGCCTTCTAAATCAGTACTTTGTAAATAGTTCAAAGAGGAACATATAACTGTTCTCTGACGCTTTTATACCCGCCCTGATTCCATCACTGCCTGACTATCTTGCACTGTTGTGAAAGATGCTATTCACCATCATCTTCGTACAGTGTAAAAACAGCAGGGCCATCCCCACTGACCTCGCTTCAGTAATCAAGTGCATGACTCCACTTCCACCTCCGATGGGCGCCCAAGTGATACTCTCCAAGGCATCGCAGTTGTCAATGTCGGAGTAACTACAGTACCGCATGGCAATCTAAACTGCTCCTTGAAGTATTCGGCCCAACCACTGAGTCCTTGTTCTTTGCCACGAACAGGCTCCCCATTTCCATCCCATAATGTTTCGGTGACCGGAGCTCTCTGTCCAACGCTGTCGCGAATGACTTTGAACAGTCTTTGATTGTTACCTCAAGCAGCAGCTCATTCCATTTCTTTGGCTACCTTAATCCGTCAATTTTCTCGCTCCAACTTAACACTTTTTGTAACTTGCCTTTGTAGATGTCTTCGTATCTCATTCATTTCATCACGGTTCGAAAGTTGACGTTTTTGTTCCACTAGACTGACCGACTCTTGAGAAATCCAGTGTGGATTCAGGAAGGCAGGCAAAACCTGCTGCCACGTACATCACCTGTTTGATATGGGCCCAGTGCCCATCTACATCATTGATGGTCATAGTTTCTAGCTCACGTGTCAGCTTCTAATCATAAATGGAACGAACTTCTGAGTTAGACAAACGTTGCATAGATAACCGGGTTTGCGGTTGGTGTCGATGACCACGGAGCTGGACTGATACTCCCAGTACAATTAACGCATGATGCGAACCACAAACAGCGATAGTCATGAACAGAACTGCTCCACTGGTAGCTTACTGCGATAGGATCAACATGACTCAGAATACCTGCAGAGTAAGAGCGCCATGTCGCCATACGACGCGAGCCCTGTCGGGAATTCGTACTAGACACGAGGAACCGACTATCTGCACAAAACTAGAGAAGCCTATCCCCGTTATCTGTACGCTCAGTGGGTAAGGCACAAGGCCCACATAAACAAGCTTCTGACACACTAAGTTTGCCAACCTGTGCATTAAAACAACCAGCTAGTGTTGTTATGTAAAAGCCCATGTCCTTGAGAACCGAAGCGATTAATTCATCACTGCATTAATCTCTTTTTGTGGCAGAGATGAAGTCCGTTAAAGCGTATACCGAGTACGAACAAGCTGCGCTTAACACAACTATCCTTTCGAACCCCAACTGACCCCTGGGGTCTTACAGCACATAAACGAGCATTCACCGAGATCCAGTCCGAAAGGGCAGCCTCAGCAATGTCAGTCAAGAATATTCCTACACCACGTTGACCCACAGCTCGAACTGCTTCGTCCCCTGAAATCCGCAGGAAATACCTCGATGAGATACCAGGAGCAGTTAGCTGAATCACACTGCACGGATCCTAGATACGCGTTTCACCGACGCAGCAAACAGCAATCACCAGAGTTTACTATGAGAGCCAGGCACGCCTTCTGACCGGTATGCATGAGCATACGCACAATTAGGGAGCTGAGATTCAGAGGCTGGTGGAGCGTGAAAAATAAGTTACGAGATAAAAAGGATCATTTGGCACTACTCGACAATGAACCATTGCAGGTATGGGGCTTGTTATCAGTGAGATCACTGTGAGTAGGTAGAGGGGCAAAAACAGGCGCCTCCGGACAGAAGACAAAGTATGAGTATTGGAGACGGAACGTCGCAGTTCATAGTTTTTTTTAATTTACGTCTGCGAGACCTACCCACTTCGCACTGAAAATACTCGGCTTCTTCTTTGTGCATTCTATAACCGATTTATCCAAAGTATTGCTCTCGTTTGATGGAAACATCGAATGATTATTGATGAGGTTTGTCATCTTATGCTGCATTATATTGAGCAACTCTGTAAGTTACCAAACTTGCATTTCAACCAACAGAAAGGAAGCTGATTATTGTCACTTTGAAATGAGCGAAAAATACCGTTGAGTAAAGCTGGTTCAGCCAACGAGATTCCTGTTCAAGCCTGTGACGTCCATCTTGTCAACCGGAACACGTGGTAATTAAGACACTGTGAAGTTGCAAAATACATTTATGCGGAAGAGACTAATTGTAAATGAGGGACGTGAATGGTATACAGATAAGCCATGGTGCATTAGATGTGTGGGGTCGGCAAGAATAATTTGGACGAATTTTATGCAGTGTATAACGTGTAAATCACAAGTGAGTCTATAGGATTCAACGAAATTCGACCGATAGAAACCAAGCCGCAGTAAAGTGTAATAAAATCTTTCTTTAGTAGACCAGGAAGGATTGCGGAGATCAGTAAATTAAGATTGGGAGAATGCGTTGATAGCCAGAAGAAAACAATAACAATTTGTGTGGCACCAAACTGCTCTATGCTACGAATATGAAAAAACAGTCTACGTAGTTTCTATTACACAGTCAAGTATACGGGAAAGCCACTGTAAACTGGTGCTGACTGTAACGCCGAAGTATCTGACCGAATCGGTTCTAGAAACGGAAAGAGAGAAAGTACACTCGAAATATTTGGAAGTAGGACAAGAAATTCTGAATATTGCATACTTTCTCGGAAAAATAGGTAAATTCTAGTTAAGTGGAAATGGACTGACAGAGCACCACCTCATCGGCGTACTTAACAAGTCGTGTAGGTGGTGCAATGGACAAGTCTCTTATGTTCGCGGAGAAAGGATATCAGGAAAGGACGGAAACCTGAAGAACATCAGAGTTGTTCATTAAAACACTCGATAAATGTGCACCAACTTTCGTACTTTCGGTTCTACTTCAAAAGTAGTCTTCCGATCACGAGAGTAAAGAAGTGGGTCGGCCAAAAGACTCCAGCTTCTGAAGAAATAGAGAACAGAGGACCGAATCAAAAGCAGTGGGATTGTCGACGAAGATACAGCGAACTGATTCCACGGAACTATCCAAGCTCTTTGAACTGAAATGACACGGAGGCAACTGCGTTCGGAGTGTGTCTGTTTAGTTTGTATCCAAACTGATAAGGAGGGTTGGGAACAAGAGGAATTCACTTGGCTAAGGATAGCGCACTCGATCAGTTTGAACGCAGATGCAAGAAGTAGAATGTTCGAGAAAAGGTACCACAATTACCGATTTCAAGGAGGTGTGAATGGCACTGGTATCAGTGGATTTGTTGATAAGTGAAACCGTTATTCCAAATGGTGGACTTGCTCCCAGTTTGAGAAATTAAGCTGCTTGAACCCATAGCAAAAGCTATTCCTGAGGTTTGAGGTAACCTGGAGACTTCTGAGGAAAATGGATCTATTTCTGAGTGAACAGAAGGGGTTTAGGATGGAAGGGAATTCCTTGAAGGACTAATAAGCGCGACGTTTTGCCTGTCGGCGTCTATATTGTAGTTTGATGACTTTATCCGTTTTCCACTTATTTGCCAGATCCCGTGCCAAATAAGTTTGCTGTTTTTGATGCAGAAGACCTGGTGAGCAAAATAAATACTCAGTCACTGTTTCCCAGAAGCCTGGTCGTATAGCTTACAGACATGCTCCGTTTGCATTCTCAGAGACTTCAGCAACGGACAAGTAATTCTGCCTTTGTTAGAAAATGCAGTCTCTATAGCACAGCGAAAATAAAATAACGTATTCAGTGTCCTCGTACATAAGTCTAACAGGTGAAAATAACAGTCAAAAGAAAATTACGAAGGAACAACGGAGAGGAATCTTAAAAAAAGGGTAATGCTGATAGGTGGTCAGTTTCTAGAGGTGTTCGTTGTTTACTTTGTCCTGACGAGTGAACAGTGTGCTTAGCGTGAATAGATTTAAGGTCTGACGGTAATGAAAGTGTAGTCACTCGATAAGACAGATGTGACCGCGCTTTAAGTGTACTTTCTCTGTTTCCGTTTCTAGAACCGATTCGGTCAGATACTTCGGCGTTACAGTCAGCACCAGTTTACAGTGGCTTTCCCGTATACTTGACTGTGTAATAGAAACTACGTAGACTGTTTTTTCATATTCGTAGCATAGAGCAGTTTGGTGCCACACAAATTGTTATTGTTTTCTTTTGGCTATCAACGCATTCTCCCAATCTTAATTTACTGATCTCCGCAATCCTTCCTGGTCTACTAAAGAAAGATTTTATTACACTTTACTGCGGCTTGGTTTTTATCAGTCGGGTTTTTGTCACACTTAGAGTGAGTTATAACATAACGGGTAAATCCCATAATTAGAAGACATACTGTAAAAGTGGGTTGTGGTGGAACATTCACGTTAGAACAAGCTTATTGATCCCGCTTTTAGAGAGGGAAAGGTTGTAGTAGGTAGGAAGACAGAAAGAGGAAGATTGTTCCATAACTTAACGGTCCGGGGAAAGAAAGAGAATCGAAAGATAGCTAGTGACAGAAACTTGATGAGGATGACCAGTTGCCTGGGTACGTGATGTTCGGGAGTTTTGGGAAGAGGAACTGCCAAACCAAGTTCAGAAGAACAAAATCCAAAATAGTATCGGTAGAAAAGAGACAACGAAGCAACAGCCCGATGATGGGCTAGAGACTGGAGATCGGAGGTTAAATAAGGGTCGTCGATCAGCCGGATGGCCTTACGTTGAACCAGGTCAAGAAGAGAAAGAGGGGTAGACGAAGCTCCACCCCACATGTGACTGCAGCACTGAAGTGCGGAGCGGATTGGAACTCTGTGCAGCAAATGAGCTGATGCGAAGAAGCGTCTCACGCAAAACAGAAAACCAACTTTGCGCGCAGCACGAGAGGTGAACTGAGATGTGAAAGCGAACCAACATAGATAAGTCATGAGAAACATAATCTGTGGAATGCAGCACTGTTGAATCAAAGGATAAAGGTGGGGAGAATGAATGAGGTTTCGAAGAAATTCAGAGAGAGGTTTTGGAAACAATAAATGCACCATGATTGTGGGATCCACAGGAGGAGGTGTGCTTGAGGTTAGACTCTTCGGATACACTGACTGCACTGCGGTCACGATCGATGTTGGTATTGACATGGCGGGGAGTGCCGTAGGGAAGGGAAGAATGAAGGGTGGTATCAGCAACAAAGGAATAGACTGAGTTGAAATTAGTGAATAGATCATTATTAAATAAAAGAAATAAGGTGGACGCGAATACTGATCCCTGGGGAACACCAGCATTCACAGGAAATGATTGGAACAGAACCCCATCAACTCGGATGGAGATGGTTCGCTTACTGATGAAACTTGATGTCCATGATACGAGAGCGGAAAAGAATCCGAACGTGAGCAGTTTCGCCAGAAGACCTTCGTGCCAAACTCGATCAGAGGCTTAAGAGATATCGCGCGACACCATCTATGTTTCTTCGTGATTGTCGAGTGCAACCGACCAGGAATGAGAGACGAGAGCCAGGATATCACCGGTGGAATGGCGAGGTCGGAATCCGTATTGGTGACCACTCAGTAGTCCTTCGCGTTCGAGAAACGCACGCAATTGGTCGGAGGTGACAGTTTCGAATACTTTCGAAATAACAGGTGTAAGGGGAATTGAACGATAGTTATTCAGGTCGGAAAGATCACCGCGTTTGAAATAGGAGAAATCACGGCGTTTCCACGGGATCGGAAAAATAGGAGGTTGGGGAGAGAGACAGAAAAGACGATGTAAGAAAGGGGCCCATTCAGGGACACATCTTGAGGATGATGGGTAGTATACCGTTCGGACCGAGTGGTTTGCATATATCCAGAGAACGCAGCGCTTGGCGGATCTCCCTAGTGCTAAGCTGAGGTTGAAAAATGGGAAACAGAGGGAAGAGCAGGAACTTGAGGAGTCGCATAAGAGGGTAAGGCAGAGTTGGAGGTAAGCTGGGAAGCGGGAAATCTCGGCTTTCTCGTGTGATTCACAAACAAGATCACTAGTGGAATTACGGATAGGAGGGAAGTTGGGAGGGCAAAAAATGCGAGGGACTGCTTTGGCAAGGGACCAAAATGTTCGGCTACTGGTGACAGATAAGAGTAGGCGATCGGCTTTCCAGCGGACGAAGCGTCCTTTGACTCTCTGTATGGTTGACGAGCATCTGTTCCTGGCTTGCGCGAAGCAGTGGTGAGAGTCGAGAGTGGGTGAGCGGCGCCAGCGGCGAAATGATGCACGCTTCAAGCGTACAATACGATCGCATGCGTGGCTGAACCACCCGGGGGATTCGGGTTTGGAAAAGTGAGGAATAAAAAGTCGCATACCTCGAAGAACAATGACAGTGAAGTTAAAAACGGAAACGTCTGAATTAAAGCAGCAATCATTCTAAGGATAAAAGGCTAGGAATTCACGAAAACCATCCCAGTTGGCTGAACTGTAACGCCAAAATGTCTCGAGGTACGTGGAGGATCGGGGCGAGTAAAACAGATGGAACGAAAAATAATACAGTGGTCAGATGAGCCAAGTGGAGGAAGAGCAGAGAAAGAACAGAAGTGAGAATAAGATCAAGGGTATGGGTACGATCGCCAGATCGATCGGGAGTACGCGTGGAGAGGTCAACAAGTTGGCACAGGTTGTTGACCACGGCGAAATGTTCGAATTCGCGCCCCTGAGTCGAAGTGTCCGATGAGTGAATCAACCAATGTCGATCGTGAACATTAAAATCTCCAAAGATGGTGATATGGCACTTGAGATCCGTAACAAACAAGTGCTCAATGTTCGAAGATAAGAAATCGAAGATCGATGATTCGCTGCTGTTGGGTGAGCGGTAAACAACACAAAAGCAGTGATTACAATAAAGTCGGAGCTTTAGCCACATCAACTGAAATTTACAACTGCAAAAGATTTTGGATTTCGGCTGTGGCGACTGACTGGCGAACAAAAGCACAGATACCATCCTTGGGTGAAAAAGAGGAGTGAAGGGTATAGCTAGGAAATTGGAGGTGGGTAGTGTCTGACGAGAGGGTGATTAGGGTTTCGGTCAAAAAAAGGGCGACAGGAGAGGAAGATTCGAGAAGTGGGTGCACAGAATCGATATTATGGTTCATTCCACGAATGTCAGTAGGGATGATGAGTTCATGTTTATTTTCCGAATGAGCAGAGCGAACAAGAGAGCGAGTACGTGCGTGATTATGCATTTTCATGATTCATAGTGGGAAGGAAACCTGCAACCATGATCCTGAGACTTAAAGTGGCGAACCACGTAGGCCTCGACAGATCAGGCGTGGTAATGAGCCGGGCGACAGCAGAGCTGTTTACCACCAGATTCCCATAGACTTACTTGTGATTTACACGTTATACACTGCATAAAATTCGTCCAAATTATTCTTGCCGACCCCACACATCTAATGCACCATGGCTTATCTGTATACCATTCACGTCCCTCATTTACAATTAGTCTCTTCCGCATAAATGTATTTTGCAACTTCACAGTGTCTTAATTACCACGTGTTCCGGTTGACAAGATGGACGTCACAGGCTTGAACAGGAATCTCGTTGGCTGAACCAGCTTTACTCAACGGTATTTTTCGCTCATTTCAAAGTGACAATAATCAGCTTCCTTTCTGTTGGTTGAAATGCAAGTTTGGTAACTTACAGAGTTGCTCAATATAATGCAGCATAAGATGACAAACCTCATCAATAATCATTCGATGTTTCCATCAAACGAGAGCAATACTTCGGATAAATCGGTTATAGAATGCACAAAGAAGAAGCCGAGTATTTTCGGTGCGAAGTGGGTAGGTCTCGCAGACGTAAATTGAAAAACTGCAAACTACAGCGTTTTACACCTGTCCCCTAAGGTGAATTCTGATGTCACGGTTGTACCACAGGATGGGGAAGCGAACTGATCTCTCCAGGACCACTTCCAGCTGCAGTGAAGATTCTGAGATACTTTAAGTTATCGACTAACTCCAGTTGATCACCACAGAAGGTAAGCGCAGGTACAGGTTCCTGCTAGTTCTATAAGTGCGCTTTGTTCTTGGTAGACGCTAGGTGCATACCATATGTGGACACCTCAGTCAACAGCAGTCAAAACATGTGTTACCTGCGCACTGTCACTCAGCAAGGCGATGCCATCAGAATATCCTAAACCAAAGTCTCTGTTACATGCCCTAAATGGCCACTTCTTTTTAGCTTAGCCATAGAGGATGCTTTACGGAATGCTGCGTCCGATCTACTAAACGGTGGAGTTGACTTGGAATATGCCGATGATATAGCCTTGCTCAGTGACAATGAACAAGCAACACAACATATTTTGACCGCTTGGTGATTGATGTCCAGATATGATATGCACTTTGCGCATTCCAAGTGCAAAGTGCTTTTGCAAGATTGGCAGGAGCCTGTGCCTGCACTCACCCTCAGTGATGTTCAGCGAAATTTAGTCGGTAGCTTTAAGTGCATCAGGAGCTTGATAACAGCTGCAGGTGGTGGTGGAGAGGAGATGACATCATGAACAGCGATAGTGCAGCTTTCACCTACCTGCGACACGTGGCGCCGCTGTGACATCTGACTCTCCCCTCAGGGAAGGGTGTATAACGCCGGAGTTCGTAGTGTTTTACTGTACGACGGCGAGACCTGGCCACTTTGCGCTGAGGATGCTAGGCATCTTTCCGTGTCCGACAACCGATGTCCTTGAAGGATGGCTCGCATCTGGTGGGAACACTGGGCGAATGATGACGAGGAGCGTCCTCGCGTGTTAAGTACAGACAGTCACCCTCTGACGGTTCGGACATGCTTTATGAATGCCTACCCACCGTACACCTTTCTTTGCTCTATTCACATGTGCTAGGCAGTGCTGCGAGAAGCGACGCGGCGGTCAAGCCATGACTTGGAATAGGGGTATGAAAAAGCTAGCATAAACATTAACTTATGTTGGTGCTTCACGCTTTCCCGGTTAGAACAAAGGGGTGAGGACTGTCGTCGGTTGAAAACATTTAGGGACTTCGTTGATAACAGAAGTCAGTGGCCTCTCTGTCGAACACTCGTGTCTATTAAACACACAAAACAAAAAACCTAGAACTGTACGCGGTGAAAACAACCAGTCTGCAACTCAGTCGGCCACACAGTTCTCTGGCGCTGCCTATTGTTGGAGGATGTACCACAGAAATTTATTTCCATCATAACGTCCACTTACGAGAATAGCCGAAGCCGAGTTGGGGCTTACGATGGTCTTCCACCAGAGTTCATCACGAAACCTAGTGTAGCTGGAGTCGTCCCCTTTCCCTTCACTCGCTAACTTTGTGACTGATATGGTCCCACAGGCCACGCATTTGACAGCTGAGCGTATTGGTACTGAACCTTTCCAGGGCATGAAATTGTCAACATGGATCTTCAAAGTGAAGGCTCAGGTAGGTTGTAAGCTGTTCCAGGAAGCTTGAGTAACTGCGTACGTTCGGTAAGCATTTTGCACCCTCAAAGTGCAAGATGCTGTTACAGGATTAGGTTGGTCAAAGCCAAACCTTTCGGTGATTTACTCAGTTCTGTTCAGTTTATACAACCACGAACTTCACACTTCTGTGCTCTGGTTTCGGCCGCTACCTCAAACCATCCCCCAATAAAGAATAAGAAAGAAGAATAAACTCAACGAGATCACGAAAAATCAAAGCAAATTGCGGAGATCAACAGGACAAAGAAAGAGTCCGAATACAACTACACCACTGGCCGCGACACCTAGTCATATCACTTCATGTTTCCAACCCTATGAAACGGGGGGTCTCGTGAATCACAAACCAGAAGTCTAACACGTCCGACGTGCCCAAGTCAAGGTTTTCATACCATTTTGCCATGTCATGTACTGACCACCCCGACCTACCTTCCAATCACTATCTGCCTCAGGGAACAGCGTACACCGAGGAAGTCTATCGCAAGGACATATATAACACATGCTTCAGCCACGTTACCTGTTTAGATTCAGTACTTGATCCACAGACTGATCTCTGGTTCCCAACACCTTACATCTAATCTCAGCATTGCCGATACGGAGTTCCCACCATCCTCAAGCAGTGCTACGTAGATATCAATGCTCGAACACTGACAGTCTTCGCATATTTTTTACTCTTAACTGCCACATTTCTGGGTCGTATAAAACAACCGATCTGACTTCTGCAGTGTACACTCGACCCTTGAGAGACAATCAGATGTCACACCGACGCCACAAATGACGAAGGTAGGCAAAATCCAAACGCGCCTTCTTTATATGCGATCATGCTTCATCTGATATCTGTCCGCCTGATGAAATTTAACTTCCCAGGTGACAAAACTTATCTACTTCAGCTAGAACTACCCTGCCAACACAAGGTTCGGTGTTGAGCCAACCCAGCCCTGCAGCATTATTTTACACTTTGAAAGTGTAAAACGCATCCCAAACATTGCTACATTGTTGTTTAGGTTATCTAGGAACGCTTGCAACTTGACTGGATCTTCACTCAGAAGAACAATATCGTCCGCATGTACCAAGTCAGATAGTTCACTGCTTCAGCAAAGATTGATACCACTATTCTCACACGAGGATGGAGCTATGTCAAGAATCCATTCATTTACAACATCGAAGATGAAGGGCGAAAAAACCCCTGACGAACACCGCCGTGAGCGCAGATTCGACTTCGGCTATTCGCATACATGCATTGGGAGTGAGAAATAAACTTCTTTGGCACACCCTTCAGTGAGGCCGCGCCCGAAAACTGTGCGGTCATCTGAATCGAAAGCCGCTTCCAGATCAAGAAAGACAGAGATTGTAGGCTTCGGAAGATGTGTCTGTCCTCTAACCTCCTGTTTTACCTGCATCGTTTCTCTGGCAAGTGTATTCAGATCTGCCGCTGAAGTCGACCAACTGAATTGTTCCTTAAAGTGCTTCGCCCGGCGGTCCAGAAGACGTTCCTGAGAGTGGATCAGTGAACTATCGTATTCCCTGATTAACTCAACTACGTCAGGCTTCCGTGGACCGGTATCCCTTATGAAACGGAAAAGGTTGCGAGTATTGCCAATAGACGCAGCCTTTTCCATTCCCCTACATTCGCAATCCATCACGGCTCACAGTCATTTCTCAGGCTCCTAATCATTTGGCATCTCGGGTATTTATGCAATTCATTGAGTGTGACATCTAGAGGGACGGGATCGTTTGTGAGACCTACTTGAACCAGTCCTGGGTGGCATTCGAAGCATCTTCATCTGTTGCCAGTGTTTATCTGGGTCCTGAACATCTGGCTGCATCGATAACCAGGTAGACAGCTCCGTCTGGAAATCATATCGCCAGTTATCGTCCAGAAGCAACTGCACGGGACGGGTGGCATTTACGTGAGTGCGACCACGGACGAAACCCAAACGGAGGCAAGCACGTATCAAATCGTGATCCGAGTCCACAGACGTAGATCAAAATGAACGACAATCTTCAATCGGTCCACGCTAGCGGTGAGTCTGAGTCCAACGTCGTGAAGATGTAGGAAGACACCATATCAGTCTATGCCGCTTCTTAAAGAAGTTCGCGCTTTCCAGGATCAATCTGTGGTCAGACCCCAGCTGGATGAGACGATCACCGTTATAGATACGATCGGCTGGGATAGCAAACGGGCCTCCAATGTGCCTTTCGGAATTCCTCAAACGATTAACTTGGGCACTGAAATCCCCAGTAATGACCACCACGTCCGTTGAACGTCCGCTTCGAAGCAGTGGAGACAAACCATGGTAGAATGTCTCCTGTCATAAAGGAACTGCAGTCAGTCGGCGCATACACAGACATGACGAACAGGCATCGACGTTTTAGTTTGTTGTTGTTGACACGAACAGAACCGTCCAACCGAACTGCACACAAACGACTGCTAACTGGAATCCAGTCTAGCAGTACACATTCAGCTCTTATGTTCAAAGCAATCCCAACGCTAGCCTGACCACGAGCTCTACACACCGAATCACCCCACACACGAAGAGTGATTACAGAAGTGGCGTCTTGTATGCGTGTTTCGGAGACACAGCATACATCTATTTTAAAGGTGTCAAGAGTAGCCTGTTGCCCTATCTGACGTAGTGTGCGGACGTCGAAGGCAGCCAAGTGAAGTGATTATTTAGGCAGAAGGAGTGCATTCGACTTACACTCGACACCTCAACTACTGCTTTCAGCAGAGCCGCAATTACCCGTGGCGTTTTGCATCGATCTTAAATTGAAGGAGGGGAAAATTGGTAAGACCCTTTACTGTTAAGATACCGGAGGTTTCTGGGCGAATCATACTTCGCGGGTGCTCACACCGCAGAAAGGGGTTTTTCTTTGAGAACCCGAAGCTGGGCCTTTGACTCAAAAGTCTCAAACATAAGGCAGTGGGACAATAACCCAATACGAGAACGCGACCGAAGCATCCCCGATGGAACTTCTTCTGGTCCCTCACGTGAGACCTGATTGTTGCATACGTTCTGTCTTTTCGTCGCTGGTGCTGTTATCGATCCACTTTTCGGATTCAGTCCTTAATCCCCATACACCCAATGGAGCAAGTGTAACGTGGACGGGGCAGCATCCTTTGGGCTGGTGGCTGCCCAGCTTAGGCGGGCGATAACTGCCCAATGAAGTGGGATGACTTGTCCAACCGTAGACAGAAACTCCAGGTGCTCCACTCCTATTGTAACAAGGACGACAACACACGACAGGATACTTGTATTTCACCGGCCAAACAAGTCAAGTCATGGAACACATACAGTCGTTTATATAGGCCTTTTCCAGACTGCGCGGCACCAACATTGCTATTGTCGCTGCTTCAGCCCTTCGGCTGCGTTCTGTCCAGTTGCCTGTGGCCGATGGCTTGCTTCTCTTGACCA
The DNA here is from genome assembly GCA_948099385.1 of Fasciola hepatica. NCBI lineage: Eukaryota > Metazoa > Platyhelminthes > Trematoda > Plagiorchiida > Fasciolidae > Fasciola > Fasciola hepatica. The sequence goes on from CANUEZ040000151.1 coordinate 572,849, forward strand.
TCATTTCCCTTCGGTTGGTCCGACTGTCTCAGTTGACGGCTCGATCAGCAGCCCCTCACCTGAGCTATCTCGCTGGCTGCTGGAGATCCCACTGCTTCCTCTCTGGTCGTCTGTATGCCTTCTTTTGCCTGTTTCGGGAAGCCTCCGACATATTCGCCACTTGTTCTTTTGTCTGTGGCCCTCATTTGGTTCGTTCGTTCTCCTTGATGTTCACGCCGTTCCTCGCCCCAGCATTCCCTGTTACACTATGTCTACCTCATGGAGGTTTTTAAACCGGTAAACTGTTTCTCTCCGTGTTCATTCGCTGGAGTGTCTTCTCCAGGTGCATAGTGGTTAGAACCAGATGTTGCCCATCAACTGGTTCTGAGACTGAACGTCGTCTAGCCTCTACCTATCCACCTGTCCGATATGATTGCATCTCGGGCTTAAGGAAGTCATCCCGCATAACTCTTTGGGTCATGGGGGCACACAAGTCATCGTATCTCGCCAAGACACAGGATCGACCAACATCCTACGGTTCCTGCATACCACTGATTCTGCCCGTCAGCATCATACAGCACAGCTACATTCATGTATTTTGAATGCATTCACTCGCACGAAAATCCTTTGTATGCCTTCACCTTCCCAACACTTTTCGAAAGCTTTCAGCGCTTTACAGAGGGGGGCTGCTGTAGTGACCCCGATGGGGCTGAGGAAATAACCATTTTCCCTACATCATTTCAGATTTATTTTTTCTACGATCTTTCCTCATGCTTGGTTTCGACCCCACCGTTTTGTTCGATCGCACACGGTTAACAGAAATGACCTTCCTGAGGTTTCCGTCGACATCGCTTTTCAATCACTTTGTCTTTCGGTTTTTCGCCGACTGTACACGCGATCGGTTTGACTTCCGCTTGGCCGCGGAGGTCGTTTCCTTCCATGTTTTTCTCGTGTCAGTAAATTGACGGTACCACAAAAAACAGAATACACCCTCGCATCTAACCACCGACTGAAGTCTCCAGTATTTGTTCGACAGAGGGGATTTCGTTGGTAAATTGATATGCCGCACTCGAACGTCTTCTATATTATGTAAACATTCGTGATAACCATATGGACAAAACGAGAAAATGTACGACGAGAAACAGGCACAGTCAGTTCCATTAGAGCAGTAGGGAAAAACGACAATACACTTGCTTCACCACTTCGAAATGGCATAGGTGACCATGTCTCTGTGACACAAAGAGCTATACAGGATGACTTCTTTAGGCCGGAGATGCAATCATACCTGACAGATCAATCGGTACAGGCCAGACAAAGTCCAGTCTCCTGGTCCTCCAGGTTGGGGGTCGATTTGAGCTGGCAACTCAGTCGATAAAATCAGTGGAAGAATAATTGATCCAAGCAAATGGGCTCCCACTAAGCCATCCCGCTGCCTTGTGGATAGGTTCTTGTCAGAACTAAGGGCTTTGGACTGGACACTCTAGCAGTACCCGTCCAACATCTCCCATGAACTGCACGACTACAATGAATTCCATCTGCATCGGTCGTCGTGCAGGATAATCAGGACCGCGCTGCCCATTGCATCGAGTGGGGTGAGTAGTGATAAGTGGGCTACTACTCAGAATTCCCTCTCTTCTATCCAACCTTTGTCTTCTGTCCCCAACCATCCCTCTTTGCCCCATCTATCTACCCACAATGCTCCCACTGACAACACGGCCGATGCTCGGAACGGTTCACTGTCAAATAGTGTCGTAAATAATCCACAATCGCATAACTCACATTTTCTCAAGCCTCGTCAGCCTCTGAATCTCGGCTCCTTCAACGTGCGTACTCTCATGCAGGCTGGTCATCAGGCGTGCCTAGCCCTCACATTAGATTCTCTGAATATTGATGTCTGCTGCTTAAGTGAAACGCGTATCCAGGATTCGAGCAGTGTGATTTAGCTAACTGCTCCTGGTATCTCATCGAGGCATTTTCTGAGCACCTCAGGAGACGAAGCAACCAAAGCTGTGGGTCAACGTAGTGTAGGAATAGTCTTGACTGACAAGGCTGAGGCTGCCCTGTTAGACTGGATCCCTGTTAACAGTCGTTTATGTGCTGTGAGACTCCAAGGGTCAGTCGGCGTTCGAAAGGATAGTTGTGTTAAGCGCAATTTGTTTGTGATCTCGGCGTACGCCCCCAACGGACTGCAGCTCAGACTTGCAGAAAGATAAGTTCTACGATGAACTCGCCACCCTCGTTCGCAGCAGTGAAGGTTCTGACATTTTAGTGCTAGCTGATGACTTCAATGTACAAGTTGGCAAATTTAGTGTGTCAGAAGCCTGTTTAGGTGGGCGTTGTGCCTTATCCGCTGAGCGTACAGATAACGGGGATAGGCTTCTCCAGTTTTGTGCAGACAATCGATTGTTCTTGTGTAGCACCAATTTCCAACACAGCTCGCGTCGCACAGCGAAGTACACACCCGTTATGAGCAGAAGTTAGCACATGAGCTAGGATCTACGACGAGCAGTAATGTAGATGAGCATTGGGTCCATATTCAGCAGGCGATGCACGTTGCAGCAGGTTTTGCCTGTGGTCGTGGATCCGATGTCCATCAAAGACACTGGATTTCGCAAGAGTCGTTGAGTATGATGGAGCAAAAGCGTCAGCTCTCGAACTGTAAGGAGATGAATAAGGTACGAAGACATCTACAGAAGCAAGTTACGAGAAGCCTTAAGACTGATCGCGAAAATTGGTGGGTCAAGGTAGCCGAAGAAATGGAAATAGCAGCTGCTTTAGGTAACAGTCAAAGACTGTTCAAACTAATTCGTGATACCGGTGGACGGCGCACCCCCATGTCAGTGAAACAATTCGCGACAGAAATGGAGAGCCCATCCACTGTCACAACGTATCCAGTCCAGCTTAATAGACTTCGTTGGTTGGGACACGTGTTACGTATGGCAAACACACGTCTACCATACCGTGTCCTATTCTCCGTTCCTCCTCAGGAGCGGAAAAAAACACGTGGAGGTCAACAGATGACGTGGCAACTGGGAATGAGAAAGTGTACAACAAACCTAGGGAAAGTAGGTGCCTCACGTCTTCGTGGTCGGGGTCGAAAAGATCCATCTACCAGTTGGCTGGAGACACTGAAGGATATGGCAGTGAATCGTGAACAGTGGCGATTGTTTTCACTTTCTGTCGAATCAGAATGATTGGTCGATGTGCGTTTGTACGGTTAGACTGTGTACTCAATGTGTCGTCCATTAGGACGTTCTTTCCTTATCCCACCCATGTGGGTTCATTCCTTGTCCATCTTGTATATTCATACTTTCTAATTCAACGTGCAAGATGGCGAGAAAGACGGTGATCAATGGGGCTTGCCCTACTGTTTAATGCAGTACCATAATGATGATGATGATGATGAGGTGACAACGCCACAACGTCCTTTCTTCGCGGAATTCTGTCTATCACGACGCGAGCTTGAATAATTTCCCATTCCGACCACAAAATCGTCCACGTCAGCATTCAGTCACGTTTTTCGAAGGCCTACCACATACATGTGTTGAAAGGTACGAGCCATAAGCAGGTAAGTTAGATCCGGAGACCTGTTGAACAGAGAACGCACCTTGTCACACACAATGCTGGGAACTGTCATAAGATCTGTTCGTGTGCGACTAAGGCCTACCTGTTGCCGGCTCACTTGCGTTTCCCCACAAGATGGCTCCGATTCACGTTTTCGTTATTCGTTAGTTGATGGGACCATCTGTTTTATTGATAACATCATTTTTCTGGGTGTTTTCGCGAGGACAAAACTGCGATAAAGGACTTTAATAACAGAATAATTCCAACGGAAACAGATCAGAATTGTAGCGCAGCCGTTTAAGGGGCCCTGTAAATCTCGCCATAGATTGTACAAAGTAAATCAACAGCCAAAACGATCTGCGATGCGATTTGATTCGTCACGCTTGCAACACGTGACCACCCTTGTTAGGTGCACAATACCAGTTTTAATTCGGTCGAGGGTTGAGGCATCTTACATTTCTCCAACCTTGTTCAAGACTTAACTGGAAATTCTCCTTCTTGGATGTATTTATTGCTTTCTGGATGCTCTTTTTTGTCACAGTGCAGATGAAATCATTATCTGAGTCAGATATATTCGTTTCCTGCACCTCATATCTCATTGTGCAACCATCCTCTAAATAAACAATGCGGACTTTTGAAGCTATAAAAACGAGGGGAATTACACTAGAAACGTTTATGAACGGTCGAAACGGCCGTAGTTTACTGTTAAGAAGACGGGGCAAAATGAACTGGTGTAAGGGTCAAAAAAGAAATAGGAAATTCTATAAACGTTAAACATGTAAACTGTTAACTTCGAACATGTATCTCGTGAGTTGACGAGTTACGAGAATAGAGTATACTCGAGTATTCATCGAGAATCTGCAGTGTGAACTAGTTTTAATTTGCAGTGCAAAAAATGACAGTTCAGTTCAGTCCAGACAACCACTATCATGCAGCGGGTGCGGTGGCTTCGGCTGCTATGTCCTAGCGACAGTCTCAAACGGAAACAATGAGAAAGGACAGGATTATTCAAGGAGCAGTAAGAGAACTACAAATTAGTATCAGATCGGTAAAGAAAGTTAGTGAATACAAGAGAATCAGTGATCACAACACCTAGCTATTTCCTTTTATTTATCTAATCACTGAGTGGGAGGTTCTTTTGGACCCCACCCAGAAAGTCTTATACGCCCTGCATGGCCAAGTCCACTAACTTGGCTTTTCGTACCTTCCTTCCATATCATCGTCTGGCCACCCTTACTCATCTTGCAGCCGATACCCGCCTCAGCAAACAGCACGCCGAGGAATCCTGTCACGGAACATACGTAACACATGTCCCAAATATCGTAGCCTGACCAACTTGTGTTTCATCTAATGATCTGACCCTTGAACCTAAAACTTTCCGCCGAAACTCAGCATTGCTCACACGGTGTTCCCGCCATATTCGAGCATTGCTAAGGAGACATCGGTGTTCAAATACCAACAATCTTCGTGTATCCTCCACCCGAAGTGGTCATTTCCTCGAACCAGACAGAAATACTGACCTTATTGATGCAGCATACACTCAACCTCTGATAAAGAAATGGATGTCATATCGACGCTAAAGATGACTGAGGTTGGTAAATGCCAAACAAGCTTTCCGTATGCGCAAAGACACCTCATCCGATTTCTGACCGCCGGGTAAGATGCAGATACCCAGATAACAGAACTTACCTGCCAGGTTTGTAGTCTTCCCAGATACTGAAAGGTTTGGCGCTGGACGGACCCAATCTTGCGACAACATCTTGCACTTTAAAGATGCAAAACACATACCGAATATTACTACGCAGTCCGTCAACCACGTCGGTGGTTAACTCACTGGGGTATTATGAGACCATCCCCGGCCAGAGTCTCAGGGCCGAGGCTACGAATTAACCGTACAGTGAGCTCTCCAGAGGTTGTCCTTTATTTGAGTTTATATAGACATGAAGCAGGAATCAGAAAAAGGCAGCACTAAACAGATTTCACGAATTCTAAATAACTCATGGGAGAGACATGGTTTTTACCCTGGTGGTGAGGCAGACCTATCTACGGATGACGGCAATCTGGTATCAAATTTCAATAACTAGAACAAACGAGCAAAGAAAAACTCCCATATTTAAGAAGCCACCACACCACTAACGAGGAGCGAGAAACATGATGGAGTAAGGATGATCACTCAAAAACCACATCAAGATTCTGAATAGTGGCGTTCAAGCGGAATAAACAGTTTTGCACACTTGGAATTTCAATTCGATCAACTTTAATGGACATATGGCGGTGACCAGACAAAGAACGGAACACAACAGGCGAAGCAGGCCGACACACCGCCCGCCATGCGCGTTGTACGCAGCTGCAATCAGCAAGGCTCCATCGAGGACGCGTGTATGACCCTGAAAGGAGCGGTAAGGTCATTGGTTGATTTTCAACCAATCCACGTACAAGGTTATTTAAAGACCGCCAGAGCCAATGGAATTGGAGACAAATGTAAATGGAACAGGCAACGGCATCAGGTTATCGATCCTGAACGTCATTAGGACTACAAACAGTCGAATCAGGTGTGCGGAGGTGCGTACGTGCGCACACAAGAACAGGGGCGTGCAGAACAAGGAACAGGCGCTGTAGCCATGCCTGAGAGCGTGATGGTCAGTGATCATTAACCACGTCGGAGCAGTTGTGGTTCGTGCCGAGAGCGTCGTCCGATAGGGGGTGTTTTTTCATTGGTACGTATACAAGCAATGCGATGGCGAAGACCACATTTGGGGAACGAGAAAGGACAGTTCGTTAGTGATTTGAGTCAACTTTAATGATAGAAATATCGCTTTCTCGTCGGATAAGTGACCCTGGTTGAAACACAGTTTATCGTAACAACCGTATGCCAAAAGGGCCAAGTGACCACTCATGATCAAAGGACAAATTAACGTTGAGATCACTTCAGCCCACTTTATCCAACCACTGACCTTGCACTTCTGTGCCCTGGTTTCGGTTGCTACCTCACGGCATCGTAGAGTCAAGGGCAGGAAGAATAGAAGCATAAAGTGAAAGAGCCAAGAGCAAAGGAAGAAGCGAAAATGAAGAAGACAAAGAAAGAGTTCGAATGCAACTACACTGCTGGCAGCAACACCTAACCATATCGCATAGCGGATGGGCTAGATGTCCCCCATCAACTGGTTTAGAGACTGAACTACGTCTGCACGCTACCCGTCGGCCTGTCCGGCATGACTACATCTCCGGATTAAGGAATTCATCCAGCACAGCTCTTTGGGTCATGGATGCACGCAAGCTACCACACAACACAAAGGTGTAGCCACCTCATGATGGAAGGTTGAGAACATGAAAAAGGTCTCATTCAAGCGACAAAAAGTGGATGAGTACACGACGGAAACGTCGATAACGGACACCTTAGTGATTTTGTTAAAATCGACCTAACTGGTACCTTGCTCCGTAGCTTTTTACCAACAGCGGAGGAATGACTACATGGTTTATTCATAAACTACTCCCAACCATTACCTCGCACTTTGTCCCCCGGTTTTTGTTGTCACGTCACAGGATAGTTGAGTTGAAGGTAGAGTAAACAGAAGCAAAAAGTCAAAAAGAGCCCAAAACAATGCGTTAGGCGAAAATTAGGAGGCTGAAGAAACAGTCCGAATGCAAACTGCGCCACTGGCCGCGACATCTATCCACATCACTTAACGTTTCTAATCATCTTGCAGGTAGGTCTCGTGGACCCCAATCCGGACGTCTAACACGTCCTACTTATCCGATTTCTCCGGTCAAGGATTTCATACCTTTCTACTATGTCGCGGACTCACCACTTACACTTACCTTCCAACCACCACCTGCCTCGGAGATCAGCCTACACCGAAGAAGTCAAACGGCGGCCACGTGTAATACATGCCCCAGCTATATTAACTTGTTGATATTCAGTACTTGTTCAAGTGCCTGACCATTGGTTCCCAACACCCTATGCCTACACTCAGCACTACTGATACGGTGTTCCCACCATACTCCGGCGATGCTATGGAGACATCGATGCTCGAACACCGACAGTCTTCGTCTATCTCTTGACAGACAATCAGGAGTCACACTGGCGTCAAAGATGGCTCAGATTGGCAAAATCCAAACGCGGCCTCTGTATACGCGATAACATTTCAGCCGACATCTAACCACCACTCAGAAGTACAATATCGTCCGTTCTAATTCAAACAGTTTACTGACTAAGCACAGATCAATGCCACTATTCTCGCACGAGGATAGGGCTATCTCAAGAATCCATTCAATTACAAAAATGAAGAGGGTGAGAGAGGACAATCTGACGAACGCCACTTTCCGTGTTGAACTCGAATGAAAGATTGCCGTGAGCACGAATTCCGCTTCGGCTATTCGCATAGAAGCATTGGGAAAGAGACATAATTTTTTCTGGCACACACTTCAGTTAGATGCCGCGCCAGAGAACTGGGCGATCGACTGAATCGAAAACCAGTTACAGATCAAGAAAGACAGAGATTGCGGCCCTATGAAAGTTGTCTGTGATCAAAAAATTTGACGAAGGGTAAATAAGTGGTGAATGTAACCCTAACCGGGTCTGAAATAGGCTTGATTCCCACGCGTACAACTTTCACGAGATTTGAGAATCCGGCGAAGAATAATCCCGGCGAACAGTTTGGATGCAATACTGATGAAGCTAATTGCTCCGTGGTTTTCATAGGGGGACTTGACACCTTTCTTGCAAATGGATACAGCCACCGAGTCATACTATTATCAGGGAATCTGTTCGTTGTCCCAAATAACCCGTGAGTATGCATTAATCCAGCATGGTTCAGACGATAACCTGCAAACGCCCGTACATCAACCACCAGATGGAAAACAAAGCTTGTTAGCGTGTCTAGGCAAAGGATATGGCTTAAATTGGACGACAGACGAACGTGAGTAAGCTCATTAATTGTTCAGTTCGCTATTAAGATCGTCGGATGACAGCAGGCACGTGCGAATCCAGGTGGATCGCTATGCGCAGACGGAGCTGTTACAGAAAGTTGACAAAATAGAAGTGGATCATTTGCACCTATTTCAGGTAAAGTTTCAATTTTCCGGGGTCAGCAGATTTTGTATTCCATCTAGAAGTGGCCGTTACTGTACATTTGTCTTGTTCTAAGAAAACCAAGTTTAAGTTCACCGGGAAACATCCAAAGAAGTTCAAGGAAAGCGGGTTTATAGGAAATACCAATAAGCTAACATAAAGAACCGATCAAAACTATTTCGACAACGGTGGCGATTCAAAACTTGCAAAACGAGAAGAAACAAGAATTTATGAGGCAAACGGGAATTGGTTCAGATCACAAAGGATGTCTTAGATTGGATGAGATAACTGTTAGAAACTGACCTGTACATCTCTATTATGACCAGTATTCGAATCGGATCCAGCCGTGTGGAATCGATACACGGATTGTGAAACGTCGGTATCACTGTGCTGCAGTTCATCGTTTGAGGACTCGTCCGAATCTGTAGAGAAAGTATTATCCTGGTCAATCACTTCAGACTCCTTCTCATCTTCTTCTGATTGTTCTCTAGACAAAGGCCAAACAGCATGCAATGGAACATTTGCCACGGTGGCTTCTAATTGATCGTAACTGGCCTGTCGAATTAAACCTCCACGGGAACCGTTCTTACTGGAGGACTCTCCGGAAAAGTAGGACCGATACGTGTGCCCCCACTGGATGACACACGTGTGTGCTTCCAGATCTGTATGGAGTAGATATGCATGTTTCCAAATCGAGGGATGTGTGGAGTGCGGATTTTCTTTAACTAGACAGGGTTGACCTTCGTTCAGATACAAACTTGCATCTGGCTCATCCCACTCACCTATATCCTTCAATAAGTGGACAAAAGCGATTAAGGAAGACATAATTCGGTAGGAATGGATACAAAGAATGACAGAAATTTCAAGATATTATGCACTGACGAAATGTATCATTGCCAAGAGGAGACTGGATCTTACACAATGGGAAATTCACCTGCATCTCCGCATCCAAAAGTCTAACGCCAGCTCGCTGCGTTGAACCTTTGGATGTGGAAAATACAAATGTATTTTCCATTATATAGTATTAATTAATCCATCTCAAAAAAACAAATCAACTTGGTAGACACAGGCTAACAATGAATTGGTTATCTATCAAGATTTGACGCGAGTCCAATTACATGTGGAATTTTTTAAACGTTACAATTCAGCAGAACAGTTGAACCAACTACGCTCAACTGAGGGTTCAAATTTATGCTACTCGAGCGGTTCGCTAGTTAGTTTTGCATCCCCTCAGATTGAGTTTATTTTCGTGCGCCGCTCTTCCAGGCCAAGTTGCTACCACAGTGGGTTTTCATACTTTATGGCTGCACAATGCATTGGAACAGCAGACCTTGCAACATATCGTTGAGAGACATCGTATATGTTCTCTAGACTCGGCAGCTTTCCGAGAATAAGAAGCTCCATTCGAGACAACAACCGTGACCGCGTGTAGTACTAACTGGATCCTCACGTTCACTGCTTAAGTGCCTTCTAAGAGTAGTAGGGAAGTCAACAGACAGGCCTTACAGCACAAGCGCCACTGGATTCGGTTCTGAGCCGAAACTCTCAGCGCCTCATACCAACGGCAATCCTCATGTCCTGGCCCCGAACCAGAAAAGCGATACTGTAACAAGGACGACAACACACGGCAGGATACCTGTATATCACCGGCCAAACAATCCAAGTCATGAAACACATACAATTGCTTATATAGGCCATTTTCCATACTGCGCGCCACCAACATTGCTATTGTCGCTGCTTGAGTCCTTCGGCTGCGTTCTGGCCAGTTGCCCGTGGCCGATGGCTTGCTTCTCTTGACCGTCATTTCCCTTCGGATGGTCCGACTGTCTCAGTTGACGGCTCGATCGGCAGCCCCTCACCTGAGCTATCTCGCTGGCTGCTGGAGATCCCACTGCTTCCTCTCTGGTCGTCTGTTTGCCTTCTTTTGCCTGTTTCGGGAAGCCTCCGACATATTCGCCACCTGTTCTTGTCTGTTGCCCTCGTTTGGTTCGTCCGTTCGCCTTGATGTTCACGCCGTTCCCTCGCCCAGTATTCCCCGTTACAATACAACCCAAGGAGTCCCAGTTGTTTAAAGAGGAGTAACTACATTACCGCGCGGCCAGCTAAACTGTTCCTTGAAGTATTCGGCCCAACGGTCCAGCCTTTGCTCTTTGCCGAGGATGGGCTCTCCATTTCTGTCGCGAATTGTTTCACTGACATGGGGGTGCGCCGTCCACCGGTATCACGAATTAGTTTGAACAGTCTTTGACTGTTACCTAAAGCAGCTGCTATTTCCATTTCTTCGGCTACCTTGACCCACCAATTTTCGCGATCAGTCTTAAGGCTTCTCGTAACTTGCTTCTGTAGATGTCTTCGTACCTTATTCATCTCCTTACAGTTCGAGAGCTGACGCTTTTGCTCCATCATACTCAACGACTCTTGCGAAATCCAGTGTCTTTGATGGACATCGGATCCACGACCACAGGCAAAACCTGCTGCAACGTGCATCGCCTGCTGAATATGGACCCAATGCTCATCTACATTACTGCTCGTCGTAGATCCTAGCTCATGTGCTAACTTCTGCTCATAACGGGTGTGTACTTCGCTGTGCGACGCGAGCTGTGTCGGAAATTGGTGCTAGACAAAAACAATCGATTGTCTGCACAAAACTGGAGAAGCCTATCCCCGTTATCTGTACGCTCAGCGGATAAGGCACAACGCCCACCTAAACAGGCTTCTGACACACTAAGTTTGCCAACTTGTACATTGAAGTCATCAGCTAGCACTAAAATGTCAGAACCTTCACTGCTGCGAACGAGGGTGGCGAGTTCATCGTAGAACTTATCTTTCTGCAAGTCTGAGCTGCAGTCCGTTGGGGGCGTACGCCGAGATCACAAACAAATTGCGCTTAACACAACTATCATTTCGAACGCCGACTGACCCTTGGAGTCTCACAGCACATAAACGACTGTTAACAGGGATCCAGTCTAACAGGGCAGCCTCAGCCTTGTCAGTCAAGACTATTCCTACACTACGTTGACCCACAGCTTTGGTTGCTTCGTCTCCTGAGGTGCCCAGAAAATGCCTCAATGAGATACCAGGAGCAGTTAGCTAAATCATACTGCTCGAATCCTGGATACGCGTTTCACTTAAGCAGCAGACATCAATATTCAGAGAATCTAATGTGAGGGCTAGGCACGCCTGATGACCAGCCTGCATGAGAGTACGCACGTTGAAGGAGCCGAGATTCAGAGGCTGACGAGGCTTGAGAAAATGTGAGTTATGCGATTGTGGATTATTTACGACACTATTTGACAGTGAACCGTTGCGAGTATCGGCCGTGTTGTCAGTGGGAGCCATATGGGTAGATAGATGGGGCAAAGAGGGTTGATTAGGGACAGAAGACAAAGGTTGAATAGAAGAGGGAATTCTGAGCAGTAGCCCACTTATCACTACTCACCCCACTCGATGCAATGGGCAGCGCGGTCCTGATTATCCTGCACGACGACCGATGCAGATGGAATTCATTGTAGTCGTGCAGTTCATGGGAGATGTTGGACAGGTACTGCTAGAGTGTCCAGTCACAAAGCAGGAGAGCGATTAGGGTCCTCATCCAAAGCCCTTAGTTCTGACAAGAACCTATCCAAAAGGCAGCGAGATGGCTTAGTGGGAGCCCATTTGCTTGGATCAATTATTCTTCCATTGGTTTTTCCGACTGAGTTGCCAGCTCAAATCGACCCCCAACCTGGAGAACCAGGAGACTGGACTTTGTTCGGCCTTCACGTCAATCCAGCAGCGGTTCAGTGCGTGTCGAATCGCCTGTGCACTGTCGCTCAGCAAGGCATTCTCTATATCAAAGACTTCCTCCCCGGGATGAGTCGAATCGTATCGTTTGGAGAACCACATTAGCGTTCTGTGAGAAATCCTCTTTGGCAAATTTGAAAAGGAAAGGGATACTGGGTATCTTTGTCGCACTGTACTGGAAACGGCAAAGGGTAGCGAAGGTTGTTATATATATATATATATATATATATATATATATATATATATATATATATATATATATATATATATATATGTCTGTTTATATACATGAAGTTATACTATATATTTCTGCAAAGAAACATAAGCACAGATCTAACAAGACTGTGCACGGTCGTATTAATGTGAAGTTATGCCTATCGTAGGAATTAGTAGAGTGCATTCAGCCGTCAACCTCGCACTTGTGCTTGATTTAAGCCTGACCAACACTTGTTTGTGATTATTACTCCTTATATTCTTCACCCACTTGTCCTATTGGTCCCAATACAGTGCGCGGCAAAAGTATGGGACCGCCTCGGTTTTCCGCTTTTGTATGTTCTGACGAAATCAAATCCGACTAGAAGATCAGAATGAACGTTCTGATACGGAATACCGAATTTCAGAACAAAAACACGCACTGTATGGTGATTGGAACGCAAACTGTGGAAGGTGAGGGTGACAAAATTGTAAAAGCCCCATTTCGTTGCGCATTCCCATGGAAGATTTCGCAGAACCAGACGGACCAGTGAGATTGGTAACAAGCTTTCGATTTGGCGACTGTTAAATCCATGAGAACAGGTATCGCGTGACTTATGTGCACCGGAGCACGTGATACAATCTGATAGTCTAGGTATGCTTTATTCGCTTTAGCGGTACGTATACCGGCATTGAGCAAGCTCTTGGTAGCCATTTCGGTGTTCGATTCATGTAAATGTGAGATGTTGTTGATGCACTTACTGGGCCTTTGTGCTCATGGAGTTTTCTATTTTGCGGATTGAACACAACCCCACCCACGTGGAGGAACACTGATCCTTGCATACTACGATACACCCGACAGAACTCACGCCGAAATTTGTTCGCGCAATACCGAACGGAAAGAAACTAACAGGTTTTGAGAAGGGCGGAATATCTGCCTTTTACCAAATGGGACTCAGTTAGTATGAGATCTCCAAGGGATGCAAGTGATCGAGAAACATTGTACAGCCGTATCTGGAATGCAACGAGCGGTGCGTCTAAAAGGTGCGCGGGTCGTCCAAAAAAAATTAACGAAATCAGACGAATACAGATTAATTAGTCTAGCGCCCAAGAACACATGCTCCATGTCGACGCTGAAAGCTGTGATAAGGGTCAGTGTTTCGAAACGAATGTTACATAGAGGGCGGTAGAAGCTGTGTCGTGGGCGAAATACGAAAAAAGTATTTATTGTTCTCACATCGCTACATAAAGAACAACGATTACCATCGACTGAGACATACGAAGCATGGACAAGCAAGTGGGAAAATGTATACTTTGGAGACGAAAACAAATCGAGGTACTCAAGCAGAATGGCGGTTGCACGCAACTTCAAGTAGTGACTACTGAAGCCCATATAAGGAGGGTCCCATACTATCGTCCATTTTTTCGCTTATTCTGATTTAATTAGCCCAAAATAAGTTACTATGCTGTGAGGTTTTATATTCTGCATCGTAATGGGTATTCGTTCCTTGTGACCAGATATGGTTTGTTAGGGAATACAGAAGTGGAAATATGCGGAGAAATAAAGGTGGTCCTATACTTTTGTCGCGAAGTGTATATTGTGATGAAACGGCATGAGTATATATCACCAGAAACTAGCTCCCTCGCCAATCTGAGTTCTACAAGGATATCTTGTTTGCATCACATTCCAATCGCAGATTTACCATTCTTGACGGCTCTAATGCCGTAATGATGATCGGCTTCTGCAACTTGCGAACGTTCCGAGCCGGGGGTGCGGAGTCAAAACTTTCATTCTGGTCAAAAATCGAGCTTAACTGCCTGAGTCTACAACACGCTTTCCCGATCGGGTTGGCGATCGTGGTCATACAATCAGTCTTCACACTGCCATTCCCTTTTTGTTCTTAGATATTACCAACCCTCCGCCTCGTAGTTCATCACACCACGGTCTTGTCATAACCACGAGAGGACACATTGACGAGATGTCATGGCTTGCGCGCCTCTGTGACCCAAACCAGAAGTCTAACACGTCTGACGTGCCCAAGTCAAGGTTTTCATACCATTTTGCCATGTCATGTACTGACCACCCCGACCTACCTTCCAATCACTATCTGCCTCAGGGAACAGCGTACACCGAGGAAGTCTATCGCAAGGACATACATAACACATGCTTCAGCAACCTTACCTGTTTAGATTCAGTACTTGATCCACAGACTCATCTCTGGTTCCCAACACCTTACATCTAATCTCAGCATTGCTGATACGGTGTTCCCACCATCCTCAAGCAGTGCTACGTAGATATCAATGCTCGAACACTGACAGTCTTCGCATATTTTTTACTCTTAACTGCCACGTTTCTGAGCCATACAAATAAAACCGGCCTGACTTCCTCAGTGTACACCCGACCCTTGAGAGACAATCAGATGTCACACCGACGCCACAAATGACGAAGGTAGGCAAAATCCAAACGCGCCTTCTTTATATGCGATCATGCTTCATCTGATATCTGTCCACCTGATGAAATTTAACTTCCCAGGTGACAAAACTTATCTACTTCAGCTAGAACTACCCTGCCAACACCAGGTTCGGAGTTGAGCCAACCCAGCCCTGCAGCATTATTTTACACTTTTCCTAAGTTCGATGTACATTTTCTCGTTCCCAGTTGCAACTTCGTCTGTTGACCTCCACGTGCGTCCTCCCACTCACGAGGATGAACGGAAAACAGAACATGGTATGATAGACATGTGTTTCCCATACACAACACGTGTCCCAACCAACGAACTCTACTAAGCTGGATACGCTGATAGAACATTCTCTGCACTAGTATCTAATACTCGATTTCTCACCTCAGCATTGCTTAGTCGGTCATTCCATCCAGTCTTAGCGACACTACATAAAAATCGACGGTCGAAAACTTCAAAGCGACGCACGTCTTCCGCACAGACGTTAAATCTCGCAACCATACAACGGAAATGGGAGCACCGCGGCACAACATCATCATCACCATCATCGTACAGCGCGACGACCGATGCAGTATGGAATTCTTTGTAGTCGTGCAGTTCATGGGAGATGTTGGACAGGTACTGCTAGAGTGTCCAGTCACAAAGCAGGAGAGCGATTAGGGTCCCCATACAAAGTCTTTAGTTCTGACAAGAACCCATCCGCAAAGCAGCGGGATGGTTTAGTGGAAGCCCATTTGCTTGGATCAATTATTCTTCCACTGATTTTATCGACTGAGTTGAAAGCTTAAATCGAACCCCAACCTGGAGGACCAGGAGACTGGACCTTCTCTGGCCACCGCGGCACAGCACAAACGGCCGGTCACCTTCAACGAAATATCAGGTCACGCACCAACTGCTTCACTGCAGCGTACGCCGCTCGAGTCTCGGATATACGCGTGCTCACTTCTACTACCGTGCTCCCATCCGTCGTCACGCTGCTCAAGAAGTAAGTTAAGCAGTGGACAACTGTCACCACCTCCCCATCGAACATCAACCTGGGAACCGTTGACGTCCAGTCTTGCAATATCACTCTGCACTTTAAAGATGTAAAGGATATGTCGCAGAGAGCTCAAGCTCGTGAGTCCATCCAGTGCATATTGCGCATGTTCGTAAGTCCGAACAAGCAGACAAGGTCGTCTGCGTAATCTAGGTCACAACTTTGCACTGTCTGCCAATTCGACGGCCACATTCTGGAGGTCTCGCTATGCATTCTCCATTATCTCGTCCATGACGAAGTCGAACAGGAATGGCGAAATTGGGGCACCCTTATCGAACACCTTAGGTCATTTCGAATGGACTAGATAGTTCACCGTAAATCCTTGCGCGACCAGGAGCATGACAGTACAATGACCTCAGTAGACTCACCAACGTCTGTGACATGCCTTTTCAGTGAAGTGCACTGAAGAGCACTACTCGGTCAACTGAACTGAAAGCGCTTCTCAAGTCGACGGCGTGAGTGTGTGTGACGCGTTTCAAGCAATTGGCGATGAGTAAAAATCGACTCAATGCATTCTCGATCGGGGTGGAATCCGGTCTGTTGTTCGCCGGCGTTCGTCTCGGGAGCCGACCTGGACGGACCAGCAAATCCGAGTTTATCGGAATTAAGCTAGTCTCACGATAGTTACGACAGTCATTTAGTATTCCCGTCTTGAAGGTGGGTACAATCAACGACTCACCCCATATTAACGGAAAACTTTCCTCGTGCCAAACGTCACGGACCAATGTGGTAGGGAATTCTATCAAAGTACCACCATCCATTTTGAAAAATACTGCAGGAAGTCCGTCAGGATCGGCCGATTCCCCTCACTCTAGTAATCGAATGCATGACTTCACTTCCACTTCCGATGGGCGCCCAAGTGATACTCTCCAAGGCATCGCAGTTGTTAATGTCGGAGTAACTACAGTACCGCATGGCAATCTAAACTGGTCGTTGAAGTATTCGGCCCTTGTTCTTTGCCACGAGCAGGCTCTCCATTTCCATCCCATAATGTTTCGGTGACCGGAGCTCTCTGTCCAACGCTGTCGCGAATGACTTTGAACAGTCTTTGATTGTTACCTCAAGCAGCAGCTCATTCCATTTCTTTGGCTACCTTAATCCGTCAATTTTCTCGCTCCAACTTAACACTTTTTGTAACTTGCCTTTGTAGATGTCTTCGTATCTCATTCATTTCATCACGGTTCGAAAGTTGACGTTTTTGTTCCACTAGACTGACCGACTCTTGAGAAATCCAGTGTGGATTCAGGAAGGCAGGCAAAACCTGCTGCCACGTACATCACCTGTTTGATATGGGCCCAGTGCCCATCTACATCATTGATGGTCATAGTTTCTAGCTCACGTGTCAGCTTCTAATCATAAATGGAACGAACTTCTGAGTTAGACAAACGTTGCACAGATAACCGGGTTTGCGGCGATGACCACGGGGCTGGAATGAGACTCGCATTAAAATTACGCATGATGCGAACCCGAAAGATCTTTAGTTATGAACAGAACTGTGCCACCGGTAGCTTACGGCGATATGATCAATCTGACTCAGAATACCTGTAGAGTTAAAGCGCCACGTCGCCATACGACGCGAGCTCTGTCGGGAATTCGTACTAGACACGAGGAACCGACTATCTGCACAAGACTAGGGAAGTCTATCCCCGTTATCTGTACGCTCAGCGGATAAGGCACAACGCCCACCTAAACAGGCTTCTGACACACTAAGTTTGCCAACTTGTACATTGAAGTCATCAGCTAGCACTAAAATGTCAGAACCTTCACTGCTGCGAACGAGGGTGGCGAGTTCATCGTAGAACTTATCTTTCTGCAAGTCTGAGCTGCAGTCCGTTGGGGGCGTACGCCGAGATCACAAACAAATTGCGCTTAACACAACTATCATTTCGAACGCCGACTGACCCTTGGAGTCTCACAGCACATAAACGACTGTTAACAGGGATCCAGTCTAACAGGGCAGCCTCAGCCTTGTCAGTCAAGACTATTCCTACACTACGTTGACCCACAGCTTTGGTTGCTTCGTCTCCTGAGGTGCTCAGAAAATGCCTCAATGAGATACCAGGAGCAGTTAGCTAAATCACACTGCTCGAATCCTGGATACGCGTTTCACTTAAGCAGCAGACATCAATATTCAGAGAATCTAATGTGAGGGCTAGGCACGCCTGATGACCAGCCTGCATGAGAGTACGCACGTTGAAGGAGCCGAGATTCAGAGGCTGACGAGGCTTGAGAAAATGTGAGTTATGCGATTGTGGATTATTTACGACACTATTTGACAGTGAACCGTTGCGAGTATCGGCCGTGTTGTCAGTGGGAGCCATATGGGTAGATAGATGGGGCAAAGAGGGTTGATTAGGGACAGAAGACAAAGGTTGAATAGAAGAGGGAATTCTGAGCAGTAGCCCACTTATCACTACTCACCCCACTCGATGCAATGGGCAGCGCGGTCCTGATTATCCTGCACGACGACCGATGCAGATGGAATTCATTGTAGTCGTGCAGTTCATGGGAGATGTTGGACAGGTACTGCTAGAGTGTCCAGTCACAAAGCAGGAGAGCGATTAGGGTCCTCATCCAAAGCCCTTAGTTCTGACAAGAACCTATCCAAAAGGCAGCGAGATGGCTTAGTGGGAGCCCATTTGCTTGGATCAATTATTCTTCCATTGGTTTTTCCGACTGAGTTGCCAGCTCAAATCGACCCCCAACCTGGAGGACCAGGAGACTGGACTTTGTCTGGCCTGTACGCATTGATCTGTTAGGTACGAATGAATTTTCAGTTTGAGGTGAATCATCCTGTATAGCTATTTGGGTCGCTGAGGCACACAAGCCGCGTCACCACGTCAAGGTGCAGTCTTGTCGTGATGGAAGTATCGTCGCGAACACTGTCGATGTTTGAGCATCGATGTCCACGCAGCATTGCTTGTGTATAGTGGGAACACTGTATGATTACTGCTGAGTGTAGGCATAGGGTGTTGGGAATCAATGGTCGGGCACTTGAACAAGTACTGAATATCAACAAGTTAATATGGCCGGGCCATGTTTTACATGTGTCCGCCGATAGACTTCCTCAGTGTACGCTGATCTCCGAGGCAGGTGGTGGTTGGAAGGCAAGTGTAAGTGGTGAGTCCGAGACGTGGTAAAAAGGTATGAAGACCTTGAGCAGATGAATTGACTAAGTAGGACGTGTTAAACTTCCAGATTGGGGTCCACGAGACCCGGGTACCATATGGTTGGAGACCAAGTGATATGGCTAGATGTTGTTGTCATTGCATGCGATCTCTCTCTTTATGGTTTCCGTTTATTACTTTGTTTTCGGCTCTTTCTCACTGTGTAGTCCGGACTCAATGATGCTGGAAGGTTGCAACAGAAACCAGAGCACAGAATTGTGAGATAATGGCTGAATGGGTTGGTACTTCATCCGATATTCCAGTTGTCTCGACAACAGAGTCTATCTCTATCGATTTCCCTGCCGTTGGGAACGTCAGTCACGTAGCGATATTTCACATCACAAAAATGTATCTGACATAAACTTACGGTTTTTCAGCGTTCATCTTTATTCGCAGCATGAAATTAACGCAGAACAGAATAACCGATCCAAACTTGCCGCCTCGCTTTTATTGCTAATCTGCTATAGGACTACTTTACAACGAC
Organism: Fasciola hepatica; assembly: GCA_948099385.1. NCBI lineage: Eukaryota > Metazoa > Platyhelminthes > Trematoda > Plagiorchiida > Fasciolidae > Fasciola > Fasciola hepatica. The sequence continues at coordinate 592,584 of CANUEZ040000151.1, forward strand.
CTCCCAGTTTCACCTCCACCACAAGCACCATTCAAAATGAGGGTGGTGGTACTGAAATGTGAATTGATGCGACATGTCCGCCGAGAGCTCTCACACAATACAGCATGTGCGCCTGAAAGACATCTTATTTTTGTGGAACTTCTGGCGCACGTGTTTACAAAGCCTAGGTAAGGCCAAAAACGCGATGATGAACGGTTGGATTTTGTCGCTTCGCTTTTCGGTCAGCTTACTATGAAGTCTGTCTTTTACTAACTACCAAGTACCGACAAATTTGACCGGATGGATGTCACAGGCAGCAGCTGCCAAAACATGATGAATGATAGTAATAAACTGTGATGAGTCCGTGTTTCAGACGAAGATGTCGAAAGCAGATCTGCTGTGACAGTTCATCTTGAAAGAACAACTCCCAGTGGTTAAATTAGACTTCCGACTACCGCTGTAACCTTTTTTGGAGACGGCACATAAATGTATTTTTATCCTCTCTGACGAGCAAATCAGTTCCCCCAAGCGCTTCGGCAATTCCCGCACAATGTTCTGATGAAAACAAGAACTCACCTCAGAGCTGACAACCTTTCCGTGTGACCAAGGGCATCGGATTCCACGACGACAAAATCCGTCGGCCATGAACTGTTCACAAGGCAAATCCGTAGTTCTCGTAGGATGAGTGAGAAAGACACGGACGCGACCAGCCGTCACCGTCAAGGGTGACGACGTGATGAGTTTCGTATCTGAATCACCATTATCAACCACATCACTAATAACAGCATTCTGGCGTAAAAAACGTCCGTTAGCAGTCCAACCTATGATGCTGCACCGCTGACCGATCAAAACATTTCGCAATTCCTCGGTCACATCCGTAGATCTGGTTGCTGCTGCGGGCACAGGGTCGTCCGCTTCAGTAGCATCAGAATAAGTAACCAATTGACTTTGCAATTGCTTAAGAAGTTCTGCCTTGCGTTCATCAAGCAACTGTTCTTCTTGGAGCGTGATTAGCTCGACCACATCATGACGCAAAGCGAGCAAATCCGACTGATCAGCTCCGTCCGTCGTCTGCAGTTGCACATCTAGTTGGGATAATGTTGATTTAAGCAGATCAAGATCACTTCTTTCCAAGGCCTAAAGAAAAAAACGAGAATTAGCAGTAAGGAAAATTATTGCACGCCAGTCTTCTGCATCAAAAACTCTTAAAATGCAGCATATCTGCTTTGAAAGAAGGCCAATAGGATAATTGTTGACCAAACCGCCTAGACGCAGAGCACGGACAATCTCAGATACTGTCCACATACATGAAACATCATAATTGCGAGACGGCTGTCACGCTGCCAAAGGGCTACATACAACCGAACAGTCAAGCTTAGAAAAGAAAAAACGCTGATGCGAAACCGAGTAGAATCCGTTGAAACTGGAAGATGTCTGCTCATCCGAATCATAGCCACTGCATGGAAGTGCATACAATCCACAATAAGCATAAACTGACCCACCCATACACACGCACACATAAGTACGTTCGCTTAATACAACAGTTATTGTATGATAGGAAGCGAGGATCAAATAGAACAGATCTGACAACACATGTAGGATTAGATCATGTGGTTCAGACGATGAGCACACGAAAACTACAGGATGAAGAGACATATCATCAACCACATAGTATGTTGTACAGCTGGCTAATCGATATTAATCCGCTTCACAAGACCGTACTACGAACTTGAAAAACCCAGTGGTGGCTTCTCTGTTGTTGTTTTTTCTAATTTAAAGCAAACGAACAACCTGATTTGATGACACGATAAAGTTAATAGCCATAAGCACAACAACAAACAAGGGGAATGAGCAAAACAGATCGTGACAGTTGGCGGCTAGAAAGATGCAAAGGGACAGACCTACAGAAAGACACACAGAAGTACAGGCATGCGCGTACGTACACACAGAGTGAGAAAGCCCACGTGAACGCGTTGACGAAATTTCGATTATCTGGATTTGAATTAGTATGGCCTATTAGGTGAATAGTAGTATTATAGGTGTCAGCAGCACTGATGACGCCACAGGTTACAATAAATCCAAGTCACGGTGACGGGATGTCACAGTGTACAAATCACTCTAGTGAGGTTTACGCGCTTGACTGATGAAAAATAACCGTTTTCGGTGGGTAATAAACAGCCGTTTCCTATTTTGCGATCAATTGAAGTGGTTTACATTCCATGGTCCGAAGACGGACTGTAGCAGGCGGAAGCAAGAAAGAATAACATTGATCCTGCTTTCAAAGAAGACTACATCCGGGTTGGAAAACGGATGTGTTTTGCAGTCTGGTTACCCCAGAGAATAGAAAAAAGATTCACAAACGGACTGACAACTTTAGGTAGACCTGATACGGCTGACTGACCGTGTGTGCAGGACGAGTGGTTGGTGTTTTACCTTGAGGCCAGAATGCAATCTCTTATCACAATGCTCTCAGTTAAATACAGACAGAACACCACTGCAATCTTAATCATACTCCTTTTAGAAATCAAGTAGTTATTCGTTTTGCAAATTTGGAGGACTGAAGGTCGGAACTTCTTTCCAATTTGTTTGAACTGGGCCAAACGTACATTAGCTGCTGATCTACGCCGTGTTAGCAAGACAGCTTTGAATGCGCGTTCATTATTGGAGGCACACCTGTTCTCGAATCATTATTTTGAAGGTGGCTCTCACTAAACACTAAATGAAGGTCAGTCGGTAGGGAGACCATAATGGTAAAAACCAAGACGGTAACGACAAGAGAGGGAAGTGAAACGACTGTATAGTGGAAGTTAGCGAAAGATCGTTGACCAGGCAAGCGACCCCACACTGGACTCAATGAAAAAGAGAGTGGAAAACGAAGCTCCACCCAACAAGTGGTCACAATACCAACACGAGAAATATAGACAGCCCAACCGCACAAGGTGCCACCGTAACCGAATTGGAAGCGAACCGTGCCACGATTCCTCCATGAAAATGAGTCGGCTTCGATGTGACTCAAGCACTGTGAAGTAACCATTGTGATCAAGCGAATACAGTTGGCTGGAAGCATCCAAAGCCCGCAAATCCACGCCTAACCTGGTGACTTCCTTGGTGTCGTTAGTTCAGACAAAAATGTAGCGATTTGAATAGTTATTGTGTAATTAGCTGACGAAAGTCTAAAACCTTTTCCGCGCACTTCACATTTGTACATAGCACCGGTTTATCAATGAATGAATAAGTTCATAAGTCACCGGGATCCAAACGGAAAGAACTGACTGTAATTCAATACTATTGAACACAAGAAAGATTCCGAACTACTCGCCGGAGACAACAAAGACATGATCGTCCCTTATTCTTGAACATGTAGTACTATCCAACAGAACGCGAAACAGCGGATCAGTATCCGAATGAAACTACAGGTTGGTCGTTTTGAGCACTTAGTTCCTCGGAATGCTAAGAGCAAAGAACACAGGAATTTATCGTAATATGAGGCCGAAACGTTAAAACTTGGAGTACCCGCAGGTTCGGCGGCATCAGAGTTAACTGGCGATGGTGGGGCTTGATTCGCCGCATTTCTGACTGTCATTCAGAGAAGCCCATACTACGTGATCATCTTCAGTCAGGGGTTTGACATATGGCTTATCGTCGCACTTGGCGCCGACAGCCACATCCGAGTGACCGGACCGCAAGTTGTGATCTGTGATTTCGTAGGTTGTTGCGATGGTATGGAGTTGACCATGATACCGGAAAATCGATCGTATCGCATAATAAACAATGGCGACAACTGATCAACTGGCTTTGGTGAACCCTCAACAGGAGGACATGAACACGACAGAGACAAAATAACGCGAGCTAAATTGATGAATCCGAAGAGCGAACTGAAACTAGCAAATCAAGATGGAAATATAAAGCGACTATGACTCATTTCTACACGTTATTTGCAATTTGCAGACTAGAGACTAAAAAATATAATACAATAATGGACAAACCACAGTAACATTAAAAGTGAAACCACACAAACAGCTACGCCATCACTGTTGGTGTTATTCAAGATTCATAAGCGTCGACTTTAGACGGAGTGAGTGAAAAATATACATTAACCGGGGCGAAATGTTCAACGAACATCGGGGTACACGAGTGTAACGACAATTTCCGACAGACCAGGATGTAAACCAAAGCCGAAACAATGTTTGGAAGTCGTTTGTAAACCTCAAATGGAGACGTGCGACCAATATCACCTTTGAAACAGCACCACCTACGATGCAACTCTGGTTACAAGGACCAAAAAGACATGGACGAGCGCAAATGTCGATAGCTTACTGTGTGTAAGATAGTAGTATGAAATTGAAGCCATTTTCTCAGGCTTCTCGTGCCAATTCGAAACACAAGAGTACGTAATCTGCGATAAAGGAGATGAGCACCAAGACTACAAAGATTCAGTGAATCATGAATTGAAAACCTCAATTTAGTAGCAACGAAAGTCTTTTGAAAGTTGGATGACAGCTCACCACTAAGCACGGTGGAAAATCGACTGCAAGCATTGAACGGGTGACAGACCAAAACGCAGTCAAAAATCGTTACACACGAAACTGTGATGTTGTCCTAAAACTACCATTTTTATCCAACCTGGACAGGTGACCCTGTTGTCACTGAGGAAAATTCTACTTCCCACATGCCTAAAGAATGAAACAATCTGTTCCTCTCCTTCAAAATGGACCCTACCAGATATATATCCATATATACTCACTGGGCATCGTATATTATCAACCCAGTCTGGAGATCCGATACAATCGATGAAAATAACGGTGATGCCGCTTACATCGTTAACGTGAAACCACGCATTGTCATGTATGGGGCTGTGATCAGTCCTAATTATGGAGACCAGAACTTGACCAACAGTTGACATGAAAAAGTTATAATCAGCCATGTTTTCACTATTATTGAACTAAACCAAAACTGCTAAGATCGACGAATACTTTGTGAGGGAAAAGATCGGAAGCTAGACAACTGAAGTAAGCTACAGGACGGGTGCCATAAAGGAATCGTGATCCAGCAAGTGGAACAAGACCATCCGAATCAAACACTCAACCGGTCTGCGCACGAATACGAAGGATTAAAACAGACGGATATTAGACCCAAGAATTAAGAGCAAGAGGTAGTGGCGAATGAAAAGTCATACACCGTTCATGACAGTAGTCGAAAACGGTTCGGTTTACACCATTAGAAAATCCCGGTTCGATGGGTAAAACAAATTGTGGAGTTCTAGTATACTGACAATCTAATGAGCAACGTGCATTTCGAAGGATGTAAAACGATGAGGCATTTGCATGGATGAGGGGAACCATCGCAAAATTGTACAACAGAATAAGCAGTATAGATTCCCGTGTCATCCCAGTTTCACGACCGAAGACCAGACGAGGAAGGCTTTATTGCTATGTGCCCGGATAGATTTAAAAAATCAGTTATTTATACGTCGTGAATAAGACACGATAAACGACTAATACAGAAGAATCAAAAACACTCAAGCACCCAAGTTAAACAAAATTCCGCTGTGCACTTCATGTGACTATGAATGTCCAGGTTAAGCTCAGAGATGCGTGGCATAGTCGACGGTGACGAGGAAATTCAAAACACAAAATATCAACGTAATACATTCTATATTATTCTTCGCCGTGCGATAGCAACAATGGCATCAGTTATAGCAATCGTAGTAATGTAATATTAATAATGATAGCTTCAGTAGCCGTGGTAATAGTGACGGTAAGTCTGACAGCCCACGAGCCTGTATACGAAGAGGGGGGACAAATGGACGGGTAAACAGGAGGAATTCTGTGTGCAACAGTTGATGCAGCGTTTTTGTACAAATGCGAGGGATATCAATGCACACGGAATAGCCATTAGGGCTGATGAGAAGGAACGGCTGAAATTGGGTGGACCCAAGTGGAAAAGAAAAACCAATACGAAAAATATGAACATAAGAGTGAAAACAATTTAATAGAAACAATACTGTCATCTCGACGTCAAATATATATTCATACATCCAGCCAATCAACATAACTGGGCATCGAAAAAACGCACTTATCAGAGAGGCCATTATGAGGCGAAGAGTGGTGACGAGAGAGGGTCTTTATTAGTAACTAAAACCTCAAAAGACATTTTTAAAAAACATCCGTCAGGTCTGAATGCGTTATGTGAATCGGAATAAAAAAACGACACTATGGTGGTTGTATTTACACGCAAGCAGAATGAGAAATTGTGATGGGGAAATAGTGCCATGGGAGACATATACACATGCACATCGGGTGAAACACAAATGGGAGGGATACGGCAAAGAAACAACTTTGTCAACCGTTCATCTGAAGGGATAAGCTGCCTCTGAGTAGGAAGAGTGGAACTTGAAAGCGCCGAGCAAAGTCACATACATGACTCGATTGGGACCCGGGAACTGATGCAACTATATACAATGAACATCTTGATGGTGAGTGTCGATGTGCGACAAACCAGTTGGAATCCATGCGCAATTCGCAGGGCATATTCAAAAGCCAATGAAAGGCTGACTAAACAGCTGAAAGTGAAACAGATGAATGACAATCATAAGTGCTAAACATCAAAAGATTTCATTTAGTTATGGGTTTGCGGGTAAAAAGTGACAACAACGACGACAATATCCAAGGTAATTAATTACTATTCGCCAGCTGAACGTAGAATAATGATTGCTTTCTAGGTAAAAATTATTACAAAATTGAACGGTGAAGGAAAAATGGGCGAGGATAGAAGCACATTTCATGAACAGGCGAATAGAAAACCGTTTGGAACCTGGTAGAGAATACCATGTCGTGATAATGCGATTATGAATTTGAAAGCGTACACAAAATGTCACGGGGTTTTCTCTCGAATCTTAAATTGCGTTCTATAGCATAACCAGTTCATCGCATCTCGAATAACGCTGCCACAATGCGACACTCATGCGTACATCGGTTCCTTTCCTTTCCATAACGGTGCTGTTTGGAGTGCTCCGGTCACCTAATGGTGGAGCTTCTACAAAGAAGCTATTTATGCGTGCTTTGCTCAAGTTTTACTGGACAATTTCTACTGGCACTGGCAAAGTAAACACAAAACGCTTGGCGCTTCAGACTATTTTCGGTGGTCATTATAAAACTAGGTTTTGTCGTGCTTTCCTTGTTACCGAGTGCAACACAGAGGCAAAAAGTCCAAGAAGCCGACCTATGTTGACAGAAGATAACCGAGTGAATGTCGTAAAAAACAGCAGTCAAAGATCACAACTATGGATTGCTGCCACGTAGACTCAAGGAATCGACTTTCAAAATTGATCAATCGGTTTTTTGTCGTCTTTAGACACTTAAGTTGTTTCTTGTAGTCAAAATCAGGCTTAGATTTTATTTCAAATGGTTCAACAGTAATGGATAATTAATGTTAAACCTTGTTGCTGACACGTAGACTGACATGGACCCGCTGTTAACTTATTATCCACCTTAATTCGAGGTCTCCTATCTGGCGCACTCTCAACATTAAATTAATCACAACAGATATTTTTAAACCATTTTTGAGTTCAGTAACCACATTCTCCAAAACATCTCGTCGGTGCTACTATTCGTCTGCATTCTAATGGATCTCGTGGCTTGCATAAACGGTAATCACAACAGACAGTAAAATGTCGAAGAAATCGACTGGCAAACGTGGCACTAATGGAAACCGAGTAATTATTAATACATAACCTATTGGCTACATTCTTGGTTAAAAAATAATCGAAGAGCACTAACCTGAGCACCCTGAGACGACCGGTGGGAACTGCAGTGCTACCTACGGGAACTATGAGCGCTGTTCAGTTCGCCATTACACAATACCGTCGATTTTGTACAGGACGTATTGAGTAGACTAGCTGCGCCAACAGTAACCTTTGCACTAATTCCCAGTTCTTCATCTTCTTCAGAAACATCGCGTCGGCGGACTCGTTTCAAATGATGTCGCCCTCCGGGTGAATTAGTTCGAGTGGACCGTCGCACATTCAACGGTGTGTTACGGCCACTACCGCCGCCTGTTCCGGTTGCAGTAATCACAGTGCAAGATGCCTTAGTGGATGTGGATGATGGCGGTGAAGCGGGAGGAGCGTCGTTATTATTGTTGCCGTTGTTGTTATTTAAGGGAGTCCCACGACCCAGGGGAATATCACTATCCCGCTCCTTGTGCTCTTGCTCCATATCGTCAAAAAAAGAGAGGGCTTCGGCTCGAAACTGCTCTACCAGGCGCCGGCTTCGACTGTACAGCCGTTGTAGGGAATCCATGAGGCAGCGCTTCCGCTGACAAATCCCCTGAAGGAAACAATTCAGTGATCACATAAAACAATGTCCATGTAATGAAATATGGCTATCAGTGGGCTCTCACGGAATGACCAGTCAACAGCTGAAATCCACAGATGCCACCATGTGGATCAAAAGAACACACTCGACTGACGAGTCCGCATACTCCCCAGTTTTGATTAACAACGTGTGGAAACAAAATATCACTCAATGGCAGGTTATGAAAGAGCTCAGTAAATTCTTACAGATACTTTCGAAATTCGAATGAAAGTGTCGTTTTTGGATTATTACGTACTAGAAACAGAACGTTACAACTTGATAAAAAAACATCTTATACCAGTATAGAGAAAATGCATCAACGTATTTTGCTAACAATTAAAAAAGCCATCATAATCAAATCAGGACTTATATGCGGGACCATTGAAATTTCCACCATTTTGCTACTGTACAAGCATAAATTAGACGGGTGAATTTATCCAAGGCAATAAGATTAACGTTTCTATGGGAGTCACAACCTGGGGCATTACCTAGCGGCAAGATGGTCATTTTAGAACTTCCAACCTGACAAACTGGAAAAATATTTTGCGTAGTTCCAATGAATTCCTTATTGACCATACTGTCGTAGATAATATTCCCTCAACTTGGATGATCATGATTTATTCCCGCTCATATCAATCGGCGTAACGATTTTTACCAATTAGAAGTCATTGGAATTAGTTTCTTTTTGAATTTCTTATCACAACGCTTTTCTAGGCACACAAGTCTTACTATAGAGCACGGAAAGCAGATCGGAAGCCAACTGCAACAAGCGACCACCCTAATTGTGCGCAGTGCCGGCTTTTGATCGGCCAAAAGCTTAGGCAGCTTATTTTACTCCATCCTTCTTCGTGATGACGAGTAAAAATTTGCACGGGAAAAACTCTCCTCGGATATATTTAGTGCTCTTTCACCGTTCTTTTTTCATCAGAACCCAGACAATGACACTATCCAAGTCGATTGTATTGGGTTTGGTCCACAGTGACTTGTTGCAACACTATTTTTCTGAGCAAAATCTTTCACAGAAAATCGTATAAATGCGTTGTAATGACTTCAATACTTCCTAATTTACTAGCGCGCTGGAAACTCCCCGTCATCAATGTGAACTTTCCCATCATTGCAAGATAAAACTAGATGTGCAATGGACCATGCTCACATGACCATGATTTCAAGGTCATGTATTCCAAAAAGTGAAAAACTTTTTTATCGTGAGCCTATCATCGACCGCGAAATTGCTAACAAACCACCAGATGATACCGTGTTCCCTAAATGTGTCTGTATTGCTTTTACTTCTTTCTGCTAACCAGAGATATAATCGACCCTTTCACAAAAGGAATTACTCCTGACAGGCTCAGTATATGTGCATCACTGTCGAAAACCACATGCGATGGATTTTACTTTTCATGACTTTGAAATTAAGTGTTTGAACCTTACATTGAATTTCATTTGTCAAGCATCAGTCCAATTAATCATGCTAATCAAGGCCACAAAACTGCAACTTCGGGCAGAATATTACACGGTGAACGTAAATAATATTCGGTTATATAGAATTCTATATTTAAACTTTTATTTGATATTACGAGAAAACTACGAACGTAAAGCTAATAGAGAAAATATTTTTTTTTCATTCAGATTTTGACAGTACCTGTATATCCTCAATTATCTGAGGTAAGTTCACGTGCACTGAAGTACCCCAGCAAAAATTAACAGCTTACCAAAATTAAGTCAATGGCTTTTTCAATCTCGAAGTTTAAATCGCTGTCAGCCAGGAAAGCCGGAGCTTGATTTACCGAAGACGATGAGGATATGGTGGATGTGGATAAAGACCCCGGTGACTTTGGCCTATCACCCTGTAGTAAGTCGTCGGTACACAATGTCCCGTGAAGTTCACATGCCTGAAGTGGACGGTTAGAATTTGCGGCGAAGTGGCTAAACGGCGAAGATCGTTTTCTGTCTCGTGTTATCGCCTGACCAGACCAATCTTGAAGTGAAACATGTAGTGAATCCAGAGCCTGAAGCGATCGATGTTCGGAATAAACCTGAAATAGACAAAAAAGGATAGTCAAACATGTCTTACATCGTCATACTCAGCAGCTCATATCACCTAAGATCAGAGATAAGAACGAACATGAAGCGAATAAACAACTTACCAAAAGGTCTAAATTATCCGCACAGCTTAACATCCGCCAACCCGAAACATTCAACACTGAAACATGGGTGAGTGGGAACTGAACAAATTGACGTTCGGATTGTTGCTGACGCAAAGCAACAATCTCCTGGAGCAGCTGGAAATCTACATTGCCAAAGGCAGTGTTCAATTGTTTGTAAGCGGACGAATGCACCGAGCTGTCCTCCGACGTGCGGTCTAACGAGGATCGTCTTGACAAAACACGCCGACGGTGACGTGTGGAAGAGCCGGTAAATGTATCATCGACGAATGAAAGTTTGCCTGATAAATCACGGCGTATGCGGCGTGGGTTATCCCATTTACTATCCGGTTTATTTCGGATTTCAGAAAGGCTACAAATTTGCAAAGTAGTAAGAAAGAGGATCAACAATCGGTACGCAAATTCACGAGTATCGAAAGCAAATACTTCTATAGAGACACATGAACTCCTAAACACATGCCAACTACTCACTTGAGAAAATGCGTGGATTTAGCACGCCAGGCACTGTTGGGGCGAACACTGTAATTCATCCATCGAGGTATCATGGACGGTTTTGTCGGCAAACCGTTGAGTACCCATTCACAGCCATTAACTGGATCGATCGTGAGGTGTACGCTCGTGCTCGAGGACGAAGTGGATGGTTCCACAGTGCCAGCAGTAGAAATCGCATTAGTGGAATGGATAGGATTATTATGATTCAACAAACATTTTCCGCTGAATGCTTTCGATTTGAGCAAGAATAAAAGCTGATCATCATCCATAAGTGATGTCATCTTTTGGCTGTCAGAGTTGAACTGATCTGCTGACTTCAAAGACTCGTCCAATTTAAGTCTTTTTCGAGGTAAACGGAGCATTTCGGATACTCTGAGTTGGGTATTGTTTAGATTTCGTAGGTCTTCCTCGTCCTCCTCCTCGTCCAATCTAGTCATGCCCTCGGTAGCCATATCTGCTGCGGCAGTGATCCGTACTTGATTTTCTCCAGTACGATGATGACTGTAAGCATTGTGTTTCAGGCGACTGGAACAATGTAATTCGATGTCTTGGTGACGAAAAGGTACCACTGGTACTGACGATAAGGATGTAGGATGATCTCCGGACACAGAGTATTCATGAGAAACTGTAGCACCACTAAACAAGTCCAGTGAGTTGGCGATTGTTGGGTTGTCAGAGTCTTCTGACTCTAAAACTCGATCATCCATATCCGTTGTGCCGTGTTCATTGTGAACCGGATTTTGTGGGGATAGCAAATGCCGATGTAGCAACGAACTACTGCTTGTGAAAGATGTGGAAGGTCGCAGTGGAGTAACTCTTGCACTGAAATCCAAGCTGGTTGCAGTGATCATCTAGATAGATGAGAAGGGAATGGCCTGTCAATCTTCGTAAAAATAAGGAACATCTAGAGGTGAAGCATACCACGAATCCATTGGGTACTTAACTTAACAATTAACTAGTGTTTATCTGACATCCATCTTACCATTTTTCTGAGGGTAAAGCATTAAGGATGAATAATTTCTGACCCGATCGGAAATATTATGTGCGCTAACGAAATCGCAGACAACTGTAGTTGATGGCATTGGACAGTAAACAAAAATTCGATCAGAAGGGTTCATAGGTATAAACCACCGCTTTGGACAGGCGATATAAGGTTGTCATGTGGCAAGATGCCGGTTCTTCATCTGCAATTCCAGGCACATCAGAAAAATTATGAAAAATGTGAGCTTGTAGCTGATTCTGGTGATTTACCAGCGTCATTGGGGATGGAAGGAACACACGGCGCCATTATCTGAGTTACGGAATGTCCAATCAATGGTACGAAAACTTAAACAGTAATGGTAATCAGTGCTTAACAACCTAAATGTATCACATTAACATAAGCCAAGAAACCAATGATAAGAACGAGCTTTTTCGGTTACTTGATCTGTTAAATACATTCCCAGTTGGTCGTCATCCATAATCCTTGCTATATATATATATATATATATATATATATATATATATATATATATATATATATATATATATATATATATATATATAGACTTGGGGTCAGCATGTGGAAGATATTCGTCGCCCTGAGGTTTTCGACCATCGATTTTTATGTAGTTTCGCTAAGATTGGATGGAATGACCGATTAAGCAATGCTGAGGTGAGAAATCGAGTATTAGATACTAGTGCAGAGAATGTTCTATCAGCGTATCCAGATAAGTAGAGTTCGTTGGTTGGGACACATGTTGTGTATGGGAAACACATGTCCATCATACTATGCTCTGTTTTCCGTTCATCCTCGTGAGTGGGAGGACGCACGTGGAGGTCAACAGACGAAGTGGCAACTGGGAATGTAAAAATGTACATCGAACTTAGAAAAAGTAGGTGCCCCAAGTCTCCGTGTTTGGGGTCTAAAAGATCTGTCAATCAGTTGGTTGGAGACACTGAAGGATATGGCAGCGAACTGTGAACAGTGGCGATTGTGTTTTCACTTTGTGTCGAATCAGAATGATTGATCGATGTGTGTCTGTACGGTTAGACTGTGTATTGTGTGTGTTGGTTATTAGAGTATTGTTTCCTTTTCCCACTCGTGTAAGTGCATTCCCTGTTCACCTTGTGTGTTCATTCTTTCTACTTTTACGTGACAAAGGCGGTGGTCAGTGAGGCTTGCCCTGCTGCATAACCCTGTACGATGATGACATGTGGGCACAAATAGCTAACATAAATCCTAGTTGTAATTCATCTGTGAATTTCTGAACGAAGGGTATCCATTCTCACACTTAAGACTGACGTTAGGCAACCTCGAGTAGCCATGACACGTTCGCGCTAAAAGCGTTTCAAGTCAATAAGGATCTATTCCTTCTTTTCATCGTTACGTGCTTGCGCATGAGTGCAGCGGAAGGTTATACCTTATAGCTTCAAAGGCCCAAACCACTAATGGGGATAACCGGGAACTAGATCCCGAGACCTGAAGTGGAGAACCACATAAAGTCCCGATAGGTCAAGGATGGTAACGCGCTGGAGTGTACGTATTTTCTCACACTCAACAATCAGAAAACCGAATTACTCAAATAAGTGAAAAACACACCGAAAGCAGTTCCTGAATACCAAGAACAAATTATAGCTAATCACATCACGGGAGATCGTTCTCTACAGGCAAGGGACGCATGTGAACCAAACTTGAACGATTTTTCTAGTGAGTACACAGAATCGGTTAGAGCCAACCTGAATCAGTTATCAGCGGGCAGATTATGACAAATTCAAATAAAACTGCGACGCGGGAAGCGTAAAGAGATACGATAAGTTTTCAGTGCAAACGTAATGTTATGATTGGATGTGTCGAGTTCACTTAATTGGTGGGAGATTTACACATGGTTTGTAACTATCTACATCACTGCATTGCGGATAGGTAATTACTTGTGATTTAACCACATGAATTCTGTCCAGGGATCTTTGATCAGCAAACCTGCAGGAAGGTGGTTTGTGATTCTGGAACCCCAGTAACGCAAGTATTGGTCAACACAGTAATATCAGGCTTAAACCAACTTGAGAGGTCATGCGTAACAAAGGAACAGAATAATCGGTATCATGCACTCAATCATCATCCGGGAGTGGATTTAAATACAGTACTTATATACCTTATTTGTAGTTGATTCGCCAGACCCAGTTGTTGTTGCAGTGACACCGGAATGAGACGACCCGAAGAATCGTACCGATTGTCCCGCTTCCAATACCAACGGGGATGCGATTGTGGTCGTAAGGGGAGTTGAGACAGATCCGATTGGTGTATTATTCCCGCTTCCGGTAACTCCACTGCTGGTCGAAGTCACCGTAGATGTAGTTGTTGTGGACATCGTAAGTGGAGGACGGAAACGGACTTGAACTACACCTGGGCCCATTCCAGGCATCATTAAGGCCGTGCCATATGATGGCGTGGTAGCAGTGACAGCGGCTGTGGCAGTGGCAGAAAAGGACAAACCTACGCTCGATTGTGGATCGGAAACGGTCGATGTGATCGTCGCAAAGCTGCTCAGAGAGGCTGATGTACAGGAAGATAAGACAGGATAGGCGTTCGATGTTGTTAGCACATAGACTGTAGCTGCTTGTGTATGGGTCACCTCGGGAGTGGTTGCACAGGTTGCCAGGCGTAACTGTTGTACCCCGGCACCACATGTTCCACTGATAGTGGTCGGTACGATCTCAGAGGCACAGTTGGCGGTGCTACCCGTGCTTAATCGTGTAATAAAACCGGGAGCATTTGTCGATATAGTGCTCAGTTGTGCAGGAGTGGTCACTAACCCAGTGGGGCAGGACTGATTAAGACTGGTAGGACTTGGTCGAACTGAGAGAAGACGGATACCCACGTAGCCTCCAGTAGTGGTTGCTGGTGTAGCCATAGATATCGTATTCAGTGGAGCGCCCAGGCAAGTACACGTGGTTGCACTTACTGAAGGCAAGAGACCCGTGTTAGGAACCTGAATGAGAGAGCGTAAGCATAAGTTATATTTTCGTCTAACGTGTTTAATGAACGTCGAAAAATAAAGTCCGAAACAATACAATTTGGAACATGATGGTTGGTGGGTTTATGCCTATGCATATGATTTGGTTTGCAGATAACAATGAGGGGTTCGCGAGTGATGACTCCTCAGGTGCACAGTCCTAAGAGAAAGAGGATAACGAAAGCCCAGAAACACGGATTTCTCCATCGCAAGTGCTTCTATGTGAAATAAACTCTACGTGTATGTCATGGATCAAATCGAAGAAGTCTGACCGGTCCTACGCGAGCATGCTCCTTGGACAGAGTTTGTATGATTGCATGGCACATCACACATTGGACACTTACCTACTTTACAACCACTACGCGACCCAACCATTCGACGAAACAAACGAAAAGAAAACTTGTTATATGCCTATGCGTGAGTGTTGTGGAAGGGGTATCCCCCATAGCCTCGAAGACCCACTGCACTATTAGGGATAGCCGGAAACCAGCCCCTGAGATTTGGAGTAGAGAACCACATAAGGCCCCAATAGGTCAGGTGCGGTAGAAATCCGGAAGACAGTGGATTAGTGTCTACAACCAAATGTACTTCATGTCACAGTTTATGATTACAAAAGTACTCTTCCAACTACTCACCTTCATTTGCAACGGGTCCGCTGCAGAAAAACTAGGAGGTCTAGGGGATAGTGCCGTTAAAGGCTGTATAGGTAGCGTGGTTGTGCTGGAAGATGGTGTGGGTTGAATAATAGGCTTGGGAATAGCCACGATTGTTGGGGCAACAGACTGACCGCTTCGGCCAGGCATCGGAGTGAAGTGTGCAATGGAAATCGAAGGTGCGGTATTGCACAAGGGTATAGCTGTTACTGTGGCTGGATTAGTGGTGGACGAACAGGTCGTAGACTGAGAATTGGCAATCGGTGTAGAGCTGGAAACGACCGGGAGTCCAGCAGATGAGGTCGTCGAAGCAGTTGCAACTGAGGTGGTCGCCAGTTGTTGTTTCCGAGCTCGTTTTCTGTTCGACGAGGATGAGAAGACTGAGGTTAAGTTATGCCTTGGAGATAAGATACAAGAAGATATGGCGGATTGTAACGGGGAACGAATCGAACTGGTTGAAATGGATGGAGACGGGGAAGATGCGGTCAAGCCTGTGGAAATTGATGACAGTCTGGCAGGAGCAATATTAATTGGTACCACCTGGGGAACAGTTGCTCCAGATGAAGGCGATGCGACAGACGAGTGCACAGATGTGTACAAGTACGATGGGGCAGAAGAAACACCACCGGGAATCGAAAGGTTGAATGGCTTCAGCAGCGACGAGCTGGTAAACGAGGCAACAGAAGTCACCGCAGAACATGTCGTGGGTGCATTTGTCACCGTTGAGACACAGCTCCCCTAAAAAATGAATAAACACAAAGCATTTTCAACAATAAACACGAAGGAAAAGTTGATTTGGATGAGATGAAAATCAGATGGCGATATCTTAAGAATAGTGTGCAGTAGTTCAAACATTAAAAACAAGAATGTCGGGAAACACCAACGGACTAAACAGTGTACACAGGAAGGAAGTTAACATTTCCCTCTTTTTCACATAACAGCACATCCACGACAGTCGTACAATCAGGTAAGTTTATTCTGTGGTAAAATAATCAATTAGCTACAAGGATTAGTTAAAAAAGCAACTTTGTGACATCAGATAAGGTAAGTATGAAGTGGCTACCGCTATCCCGCTCGATATCCAGGCATTATTTACCAGCTCGATTTTCGTGTTTCGGATTGTGTGGTAATTTGCGTCAGTTAATACAGGAAGGGGTTGAAACGATTGCAATTCGTGTAAAATACGCTCCTATTTCCAGTTGTCAGGTCTTAGGAGTGTTTGCCACAATTCGACAACAAAAAAGTTGGTTGTAAGACTCACTCGCACAACCAAAGAATTTAGCGCTGCGCCGGGTTTGACTCCACTGCCGGCATGGGTTAGAACACCAGTACCGGAAACATTGATCGAGGATGGTGTTGTGGTAGAAAGACTGAAAGCCAAGACAGTAGGTGGCACAGTGGGAGCATTCAAAGACATTGAGGCCGTGGCGTGTGCACTGCCCCCTGGTGCCGCACTCGTCAGTGGGCGTGTGGAGACAAAGGAAGCCTGGGAACTCGATGTAGCGCCCGCTGGTGAAACAGGAACCAGTTCTGGTGTAGTGTGAACTAGCAGTGGCTGGGTAGATTGAAAAGCGACCAGACTGTTTGGAGTGACGCCGTTGGAGCCGGACAGGTTTGTCCATAGACCAGCACATGAACTTTTTGCCGGTGAAATGACGGTTGCGTTTGAAAACGCATTTGCGATGGAAGCAGTATAGATACCACCCGTTCCTGTGCCTTTTGTTGAATAGGGTACGGTTGTCGACGAGGTCGTAAAAAGACGCACGTTTGCAGGAACCGGAGTTGCTAAACTCACCAATTTCGCTGAAGGATGATAAGAAAAAGGCAGTTTGACTTCAGCTGGGGAATGAGTAACCTTGAGAATTTTACACGTTCATAAAAATTGTGGGAATCATCTATCCATTACTAATAACTCGGAAATACCTAATAGTAATAACTACCTATTGGACAAATCTTATTTAGGAAAGATATGACGCCAACTGATGATGCTCTGGGTCCTTGAGATTTTGGGCTTTTTCCCCTTACTGAGCTTATGTGCACAGGTATCAGCCATCGCACACGAAGATTATCAGTTCCAGTATTCGCTTTTATCGTCGTGTCGTCCAGACATGACCCCGAAAGTCAACAGAACAAACTAATTAGACAAATAAAGGTCCGAATTAATTGAGAGCTTAAAACTATATCTCGAGATCGGTTTCAGTTTAAACAACTATAATCAATGTACTGGATGTGTTGCTTTCAGCACCGATCACGCAGTTAGATTTAATTAGGAAAACAAAAATATGAGCACGAAAGTAGCTATAGAATTACGACTAACGCCGGTGGTGGAGTGGTTTAGAGCGTTTGCTCACCACCTCGGAGGTCTGGGGTTCGAATCCTCACCATCACCTGTTACTTGGGTAGTAGACAGTGATCTACTGTCGTCCGGATCGTTACGGTGTATGGGGTGTCTGGGGTGTATGGGGTGTCTGAGAGGAGTAGCACTTCTGAGTTGGTTGACTGTCGTGTCCCTTGGGGCATCCTCCATCTCTTTGGTCTCCATCATTCACCCAACTCACACCTGTGGCTCCACGAAGCTGAAGCATGCATCAGCGGCCACACCCCGGCAAACCGCTCGACAGGCGGGCTAAACCAGGTTGAGGGTAACCGAGGTCTAAAAAACTTCGGCGAGACGGTGTTCGGCATGTGAAGACAGATCCTTCTGAATGGGCGGACGAGATCTACTGATCCAACGGCCACAAAGGAGACCTGTTCAACTGCCTGATCCGGCATTCCAGAGGAGGCGAACGAACCGTACAGTAGGTCACCGGCTCCTCTGGAAACACTCTGCTGCCTTGCAGTCTGCACTTGGGTGCGCAAGGGCTAGAGGTGCAACCTCGAACAAAAAGGCCGAACGGTGCTGGGGACACCGCTTCGTACCCTACTCCCGCGACTCTCTATGATTATTCACGAAACCTCAAGCGCTCATCATGCTACGGCGTCCCCGGTAAGCGACGCGCCTCGTGTCCCGGCGGTCGAGGTGATAAGACAACAAGCTGGGATTATTCGCTACAGGAAAAGAACACACATAGCCTGTTGGAATGTCAGGACGTTTCTAGACGTCGGCAGTCAGTGCATCACAATGCGAACTCTACACGACTATGACGTAGATATTGCTTGCCTCTTGGAAGTCCGCCTGCCCAACTCAGGTAGCCGACAAATAAAGGTCCCGGGTGTGGATACATCCTACTGGCTCTATCACAGTGGCCCGAAAGACAACTCCGGTCTCTACGGTGTCGCGTTTGCTCCGAACAAAGCAGCTAATGATGCAATGATCTCTTGGGAACCCGTCTCATCCAGACTCGCCTTGGCACGTTTTAAAGGCTCCCCGCACGACTTGACGGTGATCGCGATCTATGCTCCAACCAATTCAGCTGATGACGAAACCAAAGACGAATTTTACACTAATTTGCAGGAGGTAATCAACCGGGTTTCGAGGCGCGATGTACTTTTCATCGCAGGAGATTGGAACGCTCGCACAGGTACGGCCGACGAATCTACTCGCCATATTCTCGGGAGATTCGGCCTTGGTCAACGCTGCGAGAACGGTGGCCGACTGATTGGTTTAGCCGACATCAACAGAATGGTTGTCTGCAGCACTCGATTTCAACACCCCAAGAAGCATCTACTCACATGGTACTCCAATGATGGTCGCACTGCACACCAACTCGACCACATCCTGGTGAGAGCCCGTTGGGACTCGTCTGTGGAGGATTGCCGAGCGTACCGAGGTGCAAAAACGGGCAACACAAACGGCACCGACCATGTCCTCCTACGCTCATGCTTCAAAGTTCATCTGTCCACACGTGCTAAAGTGTCTGCACCCTCTCGGATAAACGTTGCTGCCCTAGGAAATCCAGAGAAGCGAGAAGCGTTGTCACGAGCAATCACAACCGACTAACCAGCGCAACCAATGCACAGGCAGATGAAGTTTCTGTGGGAGGGCAGTGGACTCGAATGATGACGACAATCAAGGAAGCTTCTTGGACAGTACTCGGGAGAACGAAAAGGCGGACAAAGGATTGGATCTCGGAGAGCACGCTCCAGCTGTCAACCAGAGCACACGAAGCGCGACTGGCAGGTAGTAACGAACGCCGCAGACTGCAGCGAGAGGCCACACGCTCCGCCAAGGCTGATCGCATAAGATACTGGATAGAAATAGCCGAAAAAATGGAGACCGCGTCCGGAATTGGTGACTTCGGTAAACTGTTCCGCCTTATTCGCAGCGCCTCTAATAGGTTTTGTAAGCAAGATTCCCTTCTTCGTGACACGGCAGGAAACTTAATACCTGAACAGAGCAAGAAAATGGACCGATGGGTGGAATACTTTAGTCAGCTGCTCAACCGGCCTACGGACCACCGGACGGACCAACCAATATCAACCCCTCCAGCCCAGTAGGAAAGCAACTGTGACCCGCCAAACACCGCGGAAATCACGGAGATGATAAACAAACTGAAAGACAGAAAGGCTGCTGGGGAAGATGGCATCCCTCCAGAAGTGTATAAAGCATGTTCATCGTCATTGATTGACAGGTTGTGTACACTTTTTGGTTCCATTTGGAGAGCGGAAGCATTTTCACCCGACTGGGGAATGTCCATACTGCTGCCCATTCCAAATAAAGGTGATAAATCGGCATGCGAGAACTACCGAGGGATCAGCCTGATCGATGTGGCCGCAAAGATCTTTGGTTCGTTGTTACTAACCCGTTTTTCCGAGGCAAGAGACCAGCGCACTCGCCCGAACCAAGGGAGTTTCCGCCGTGGCAGAGGCTGTGTGGATCAAATCTTCACACTGCGCCGAATACTGGAGCACCGCTATAAGTTCCAGCAGCCGACGGTAGCTTGTTTCATCGACTTCCGGGCAGCTTTTGATTCGGTGAACCGCGAGTCTCTTTGGACCATAATCCAATCCGATGGAATGCCCGATAAGTTGTTAAGGCTGTTAAGGGGATACTACTCGACAACCGGTGCTAGGGTTCGTATGTACGGTGAAGAGTCCCGCGAGTTCACACTCACTACCGGAGTTAGGCAGGGCTGTCCCCTCTCACCGGTGCTGTTCAACTACGCCATCGATTGGACAGTGCGACAGGCATTACACAACTACCCTGGCGTTCAGCTTAGCCAGGAAATATACATCTCGGACCTGGAGTTCGCGGATGATATTGTCGTGCTTGGAGACTCCCCCGTTACGCTACAACTAATCCTTGACCGAATCAATTCCTTCGCGAGGTCCATCGGACTTGAAGTAAACTCGACCAAAACAAAGGCTTTCACAACCCATCTGGGCCCGACAATTCAACAACTGTCGATGAATGACCAACCAGTCGAATACGTCCCTTCATTCAAATACCTAGGCTCAACTCTGCTTCCGAACGGCCAGGCAAAAGATGAAGTGGTATTACGGATCGACAGCGCCAGGAGAGCGTTTCTTCAGCTAAGACGAACGCTGTGGACTCGCAGTGAAATCAGCTTAAGAACCAAAGTTCGTGTTTACCGTGCTGCCATCCGGCCCGTACTCATCTATGGCTGCGAAACCTGGCCACTACGAGCTGAGGATACCAGAAGGCTGGAGGTTTTCGACCACTGGTGCCTGCGGCAAATCCTCAAAGTCAAGTGGCGCGACAGGGTGTCCAACGACGAGGTAAGGAGACGATGTTGTGATATCGATGCTCTCCCCGTCCTCCTCCAACGTCGACGACTTCAGTGGTTCGGCCATACGCTTCGGCGACCCGAGTCGGAGCTAACCAAGCAAACACTCTGCCCCACTCCCTGCCCTGGTTGGCGTTGTCGCCTTGGTGGGCAGCTCAAAACGTGGACCAGTACAATCGAGAAAGAAGTAGAGCTTCTAGGCCTTCGGTCAGTCTATGGAGCCCGGCGATGGAAAAAGGACTGGATCAAGATCTGTACGGAGCTCGCCTCCGACCGCCGCGAGTGGTCAGCAATGGTTCGTGATATCCATGGAGCCGACTTATCCTCTCGCAGGAGATAGTCGCGTAAAAGTAAAAGTGGATCGTTACCACACCCGATCTATTGGGACCTTATGTGGTTCTTCGCCACTCCAAGTCTCAGGGTTCGGTTACCGGTAATCTCCAATAAAACAGTGGGCCTTCGTGGCTATGGGGTGAATGCCCCTTCTACTGCACTCATGCGTAAGCATGTAATAAAAAAAAATAAACACGCAAGACCACCAAAAGGTATACGACGAAATATCTAAAAAAATAAGATTAGTACTTTCTAATAACCTCTTCTTCCACGTTCTTGCTTTGACATTAGGCATGATTTCAAGCCGATATAAAGATGTTAACTCACTCTCATTCTGTGGGGTTTTTATAAATTGTAACTATGTCACCGTTTCTGCGTTTCAGCCTATGTATGCTTTTTACTAGTGGAGCCCCGAAGTCTGCGTTCATTACGCACGCAATCATAATTTACTCTACTAGTAAAAAAAACGGGCCGTTAGCTGCGCCCGGATAAATTTCACACTATCAATGCTGCTGATGTATCGAACAATGGACATATTGGCTTCAGATATTCAGTTCGTTTCTGAAATGAGTATAGACTGAAGAAACGGACGAACTTGAAATGCTCGTTAATTTTTTTTCTCCAAATGTTCACGAACATATTTCCGAATGTCGAACTTTTGACAGTACCATTTCAACTCTCCATTCCCTGTACGTCCGCTCCCAAGACGTGGTTTTCGCTCGTTATCTCTTTACTACATGTAAAGATTAGACAGAGGCATTGACCAGTTCGTCCAGAACATAAAAACATTCGCAAAGGACTGTGATTTTCGTCCTGTATCTGCTGAAGAATATCGTGACGATGCTATGTGTGACACATTTATTGTCGGTCTCCAATCCAACTCCATTCGACCAAGACTTCTACAACAGACTACCCTAAATTTTCAAACGACCCATGATATTTCTAGAGGCTGCTCAGAAACAAACCTAGTCCTGCGCAACTGAGAACGTGAATTCTCCCCCAGTGACAGAATCAACCAATACATTGATCAGGACTGAACTAACTGTCTACTATAAACAGAGAAACCGTCATTTTGTGGTTATTCTAAGCATCCTTGTGCAAAGTGCCCTATCAAGGATTTCATTTGCAAATCTTGTGGGAAAATACGTCATTTCAAGCGCGAATTTAGGTCGAAGCCGAATAACTCATCCGTTACCTCAGCTGTTGGTCCATTACTATTCTGATCTGACAGTTGCCGCGCCTCCCTGTCTGTCTTGTGCTACCAGTTGAGTCTTTGTGAACAATGTCGAACTAAAGCACTCATAAACACCTGTAGTTCTGACAGCTACATTTCACAATCTGTTGTAGACCCCACCACTGGGAAGTTCGATCATGCGACCCTCGAGTAGCCATGACGTTCACGTCTCTGCTACAAGCGATAACAAAATACTGCATCGTATACGAAGGTTATCAGAACGTTTCGTATGACAACATCAGACTTTCTGTCATGAATAATCTTTGCACTGGTTCACTTATTTACTTTCACTTTTACATGGCTATCTCCTACGAGATGAGCCGGTTTAATGGATGTCTCAAATAGCACCTGACCATGAACGGTGTGTGTAGAGGAACTGTTCATGAAGAATCTTGGGGATTATGTGCGAAGTGGCGTCCCCAGCGACACTCGGATGTTTTACTCGACTATAACTTTCTCGGGCTATATGGCAAAGTGGAAATATCATTCGGCGACGAAAGTGGTACGTTTTTGCTGCGTGGTCTGAATGCCGCCAAAGTGAAGTCTTCCCCTTCATTTGCTTACTTATCGCCTAACTGTAAACCCATCGCTATCAAGTTTAAGACACTCTACTGAGGACGAACGTTTCCTACGCACCGAATTCCAATGTATCCTGAATGACAGCACCATTGAGTCGTCTAATTCTCCATGGGGAGAGCAGGTTCTGGTGACTAAGAACGCAACCCACAGGAAGAGAATGTTTGTGGCTTATATTTAAATTATCAATTGCCTCATCCAGTTCGACGCCTATCCACTACCTCACTCAAATCGACAAAATGGTCGATGCTGTATCTCGTTTTGCAATACACAGTATTCTGAATTTGAGGAGTGTGTATCATCAGGTTCCTATCGCCGAGCATAATAAGCCACACAATGCATCCGAAGCTTGTGGGTTTTTTCATCAATTTCGACGTATATCGTTCAGAGTAACCAACGGTGTTGCTTGTTTCCAGCACACCACCGAAGAAATTCTGAAAACTGGTGTCGTGCATAAGTTTGCTCACACGGACAACGCAGCCGTTTGTCGCATAACCAAGGAAGCCGCAGCCGGCTACCGAGGAATGCCACTAAGCCAGGAGACATGGCTCACGGATCTTGAATTTGCTGAAGACAGGGCCGTTCTGAGGGACAAACCCAACAGTCTGCAGCCGGTTTTCAACCTTATCGAGTGCGAGGGCAGAGCGATCAGTCTGGAGATAAACAACACAAAAAACTAACATCTTCACGACTCTTCCAGACTTAACAGGCTCTATCCACATTAGCAGCCAAATACTGAAACTAGTCCGCGACTGCAAGTACTGCGGGTCTACCATACGACCAAACAATCAAGCTGTAGAGGAAATCAAACTTCGTGTCGACTGCGCAAAGAGCGCATTTCTGCAACTTCGAAAACCACTGCGGTATCTCAATGAACTAAGTCTCCGAATGAAACTGCACGTTTAGCGGATCGTCATTCGTTCCGTCCTCGAGTACGCTTAGGAAACCTGGCCGTTGAGGGTAGAGAATACGAAAAAGCTGGAAAGCTTTGACCACTGACGCCTCTCGTACATACGCAAAATCAAACGGCATGATCGCGTCCCGAACTCCACTGTATAAACTGCTTAGATATGGAACTGCTGTTCTACACCTGTTAGCATCAAGCATTAGCCAAAACCCTCAATCCTCTAGCCACGAACCACAGTCCTCTAGCCACGACCATCATTCTTTAGCCTTGACACACAACCTTTACCCATGCCACTGCAAGTAATGTCAGGTCATCAGTATCGGAATACAATGACATCAAGAGATATTGGAACAATTTGTTTTTGTCGTTGCAAAGACTGGTGTTGCAATGCTAACGTAACAGATAAGGTGTGACTTCATGTCTTCTGTCCCCAACCATCCCTCTTTGCCCCATCTATCCACCCATAATGCTCCCACTGATAACACGGTCGATACTCGCAACGGTTCACTGTCAAATAGTGTCGTAAATAATCCACAATCGCATAACTCACATTTTCTCAAGCCTTGTCAGCCTCTGAATCTCGGCTCCATCAACGTGCGTACTCTCATGCAGGCTGGTCATCAGGCGTGCCTAGCCCTCACATTAGATTCTTTGAATATTGATGTCCACTGCTTAAGTGAAACGCGTATCCAGGATTCGAGCAGTGTGATTCAGCTAACTGCTCCTGGTATCTCATCGAGGCATTTTCTGAGCACCTCAGGAGACGAAGCAACCAAAGCTGTGGGTCAACGTGGTGTAGGAATAGTCTTGACTGACAAGGCTGAGGCTGCCCTGTTAGACTGGATCCCTGTTAACAGTCGTTTATGTGCTGTGAGACTCCAGGGGTCAGTCGGCGTTCGAAAGGATAGTTGTGTTAAGCGCAATTTGTTTGTGATCTCGGCGTACGCCCCCAACGGACTGCAGCTCAGACTTGCAGAAAGATAAGTTCTACGATGAACTCGCCACCCTCGTTCGCAGCAGTGAAGGTTCTGACATTTTAGTGCTACCTGATGACTTCAATGCACAAGTTGGCAAACTTAGTGTGTCAGAAGCCTGTTTAGGTGGGCGTTGTGTCCTATCCGCTGAGCGTACAGATAACGGGGATAGACTTCCCTAGTCTTGTGCAGATAGTCGGTTCCTCGTGTCTAGTACGAATTCCCGACAAAGCTCGCGTCGTATGGCGACATGGCGCTTTAACTCTACAGGTATTCTGAGTCAGATTGATCATATCGCCGTAAGCTACCGGTGGCACAGTTCTGTTCAGAACTGTAGATCTTACTGATCCACGTACGTAGAGTCTGACCATGCATTAGTTTTAATGCGAGTATCATTCCAGCTCCATGGTCATCGTCGCAAACCGCAAACCCGATTAGTCGTGCAACTTTTGTGTGATCCAGAAGTACACACCTGTTATGAGCAGAAGTTAGCACATGAGCTAGGATCTACGACGAACAGGAATGTAGATGAGCATTGGGCTCATATCAAACGGGCGATGCACATGGCAGCAGGTTTTGCCTGTGGTCCTAGATCCGTTGTCCATCAAAGACACTGGAACTCGCAAGAGTCGCTGAGTATAATGGAGCAAAATCGTCAGATCTCGAACTGTAAGGGGATGAATAAGATGCGGAGAAAGCTGCAAAGGCAAGTTACGAAAAGCCTTAAGAATGATCGCGAAAATTGGTGGGTCAAGGTCAAGGTAGCTGAAGAAATGGAAATAGCAGTTGTTCCAGGTAACAGTCAGAAACTGTTCAAACCTACTCGTGACACCGGTGGACGGCGCATCCAGGTCAGTGAAACGATTTGCGATAGGAATGGAGAACCCATCCATAACAAACAGCAAAGGCTTGACCGTTGGACCGAGTACTTCAAGGAACAGTTTAGCTGGCCACACGCTAGTGTAGTTACTCCTGTATCAACAACTGCGACTCCTTGGGTGGTATCATTTGAGCCCCCATCGGAAGTAGAAGTAGAGTCATGCATTCGATCACTAAAGCGAGGGAAAGCGGCAGGTCCCGACGAACTTCCCCCAGTTCTTTTCAAACTGGGTGGAAATGTTTTGATAAAATCACTTACCTCTTTGCTCCGTAACATTTGGGACCAGGAGCGTATGGGAGCGTATTCCCATCTTCAAGAAGGGAATACGCAATGACTGTAGTAATCCTCGTAGGATTAGCTTAATTCCAATAGTCACCAAAGTATTAGCCTCAATTCTACTGCACCGTCTCACACCCGCTCGCGAGAGGAATGCCCGCGAACAGCAGCTGGATTCCGTTCAGGTCGAGGATGCATGGAGCAGATTTTTACTCTTCGCCGACTACTTGAAACGCGTCACACGCACCGCCGACCGACAGTAATGATTTTCTTAGACTTGAAAGGCGCTTTCGATTCAGTTGATCGAGCAGCGCTTTTCAGTACTCTTCATCGAAAAGGTATGCCCCAGAAGTTCGTGAACCTAATGAGATCATTATATTCTCACTTCTGGCCGCTTTAGAGTCTACGGTGTACTATCCAGTCGGTTCGAAACGACCAGTGGTTTTCGACAGGGATGTCCCATGTCTCCATTCCTGTTCGACTTCGTCAGGGACGAAACAATGAAGAGTGCGTTGCAAAATCTTCAGGATGTAGGCGTCGAACTAGGAAATAGTGAGAAGCTGTATGACCTAGATAACGCGGATGACGTTGTCTGTTTGTTCGAATCCACGGAACATGCTCGACGTGCGTTAGATAAACTTGGGAGAGCTGTAGCTCCATTCGGCATGCGCTTTGCACCTTCAAAGTGCAAGGTGATGTTACAAGACTGGACGTCAGCGATTCCGAGCTTGATGCTCGATGGGGTGTTGGCAGTTGTCGACCACTTCACCTACCTCAGCAGCAGCGTGACGACGGATGGGAGCACTGTAGTAGAGGTGAGCACGCGGATATCCAAGGCTCGAGCGGCGTACGCTGGATTGAAGCACTTGTGGCGTCGATCAGATATTTCACTGAAGTTGAAAGGTCGTGTATACTGTGCCGCAGTGCGTTCAGTTTTGTTGTATGGTTGCGAAACTTGGAGTCTGCGTGCTGAAGATATTTGTCGTTTTGAGGTTTTCGACCACCGATGTTTACGTAGTATCGATAAGATCGGGTGGATTGGCCGAGTAGGCAATGCTGAGGTCAGAAATCGAGTATTGGGTACTAATTCGGAGAACTCTCTGTCACAGCGTATCCAACTTAGTAGACTTCGTTGGTTGGGACACGTGTTACGTATGTCAAACACACGTCTACCATACCGTGTCCTATTCTCCGTTCCTCCTAGGGAGTGGAAGAAACTACGTGGTGGTCAACAGATGACGTGGCAACGAGGAATGAGGAAATGTACATCGAACTTAGGAAAAGTAGGTGCTTCACGTCTTCGTGGTTGGGGTCTAAAAGATCCGTCTACCAGTTGGCTGGAGACACTGAAGGATATGGCTGCGAACCGCGAACAGTGGCGATTGTGTTGTCACTTTCTATCGAATCAGAATGACTGATCGATGTGCGTTGGTACAGTTAGACTGTGTATTCCATGTGTTGGCTACTAGGGCATTCTTCCCTTTTCCCACCCATGTGGGTCCACTCCCTGTCTATCTTGTATATTCATACTTTCTAGTTCAGCGTGCAACATGGTGAGAAAGGCAGTGGTCAGTGGGGCTTGCCCTACTGTTTAACGCTGTACGATGATGATGCGCAGTTGACCGTGGTAATGATATCAAATGCTGTACCGCAAATTAATTGGAGAAGGTTCAAACGATGTGCCCGTATCGCCGAACCATGTAGCATAGCCCTTATTACTGTTGTATTTTCAGTGAACCAGTTCTTAATGTACTAAAAAATATAAACAAATTAAAGTGGCAAACATTTTACCTATTTGGATTTAAGCGAACCGAAAAATGGACTTTACGGTGGGAGAAAAAGTATTTGATAGTTGGTGTGTAACTGTGCGTTGTGAAAGATAAATATTACTACAACATCAGGTTGCTCAGTGGCAACAGAAGCTGAGCAGCATGAGAGAAACTTATGAAAAATATGCCATGTAATCATTGTATGACATTCATACTTCAAGATAACGGCGATAGATGAACAAGCTAATGTGTCCAAATTAGGTTCTTTACTTGACGGTAAAATTCGGATGGCTTTACTGCCTACTTTTGAGCGTCAATAGCTACGACAACACCATATGTTGTCTTTGGTCTCATCAACATACAATCTCAAAGTTGCATGACCTGCTCGTTGCAGCCCGTCAACATATTCTGCTCGTTTACATTTGACTGCATCTGAGTTTCGTACCACTGGCTGAATAGTCAGCTTTTTAAGTGAATAGCGATGCACATCAGCAATCGATCAATTGATGACTTGCTGACTGCAGTGCATGAGAAATCCTTCTCCATCCTTCACCTTAACTGCCCCAGGGTGCTTCCGGGGTTTTGTTCACCAGTTCACACTGATGCCTGACGAACTCATCGTTGAACTTCGTCCTGTAGGACCCAGGTGTGAATGCCGTTTCCCTATCTGTAACTGTAACAGCACGGCAGGTTTTAACCTTGATGTTGAGGTGTTTGGCAATGTCCCTCAAATCATCTCCCCTTCGTGCGCATTCGATTATCCTGCGTCGATCTTCAGCGCTGGTGAAACGGTACGACCTTTTCTTCTCACCTATATTAATGCTCTTCATATTGTCAAGAGGTGATGCGTACGGTGCCAGGTAAAGTATGGCGAATACTATAACAAACGGCCGCGGTGTGATTATATCGCCTGACTGCCTCCGAACGAGATATCAACCAATCGAAAACGAGTTTTCCCATGCAAGGGTAAAATGTCACAAACAAGCAGTCCTGTGAGTAAAATCTGTAGTGTAACAAATGGTACTCTGTTTTGCATTTCAAGTCAGACAAATATCAGAACTGGATATGAAGAAAGAAAATAAAGGTTTGGTTCATTTAGCCTTTAGATAAGCGGATACATTAAAATCCCGACAGCAACACAAACAGTTAAGGTAAGTGCATCCCCATTATTGTCATCAATCTATTTATACCGCAACATTTGACACCATTACGATCACCGAAATAGTAACAGTAATAAGGGCTGTGCCACATGGTTCGACGATACGGGCACATCGTTTGAACCTTCTCCAATTAATTTGCGGTACAGCATTTGATACCATTACCACGGTCAACTGCGCGGCACACGAACGTCACACTTTCTTATCTGTTCCGTTAGCATTGCAACACCAATCTTTGCAACGACAAAAATAAATTGTTCCAATATCTCTTGATGTCATTATATTCCGATACTGATGACCTGACATTACTTGCAGTGGCATGGGTAAAGGTTGTGTGTCAAGGCTAAAGAATGATGGTCGTGGCTAGAAGACTGTGGTTCGTGGCTAGAGGATTGAGGGTTTTGGCTAATGCTTGATGGGAAAAGATGTAGTTTCTCCAGCGGCGCCGTCTCCGGTGGTTCGGCAATGTCCTCCGTCGACTCAAGATGGAACTCCCAGAGGGAAGCCCTCTACCGTCACCTTTTCCCGCTTAGAAGTATCACTTTGGCGGTCAGCTAAAGACGCGGGTCAACACAGTTAAAGCGGACATAGAACATTTAGGCCTCCAGACTGTGTCTAGTGTAAGAACCGGATCTCACTGTGCGGTGACCTTGCCACCGATTGCGATGCATGAAAAACCCCTATCAGAGACATCCAAGCCGACTTCTCTCACACACGAGTTAACCACATAGAAGTAGGAGTGAATATACCCAGTGAGAAATTTAGCTATACACGGAAGAAACCACCACGTATCGCACGTGGAGCTGACGGAGAAATTCAGAGCACATAGCATGTGGACACAGAAGGAGGTAAGACCCACAGATGGTGTTGACATCAAAGTGATACGAATACCATATACGGTTATAAAAAATCACGGTTAGTGTTACCTTTCGTTGGAGTGTTCTGTGGTGATTGTCCTAGAGTACCGAATGTTGAGGATGGACCAGAGAGAGTAAAGTTTGCGGATGTGGTAGAACATGCACTCAGCTGTCCAATGGAACTCCCTGCGTCGTTGGTTCTTACAGGGGCTGGGACGAAAGTGAGTGGAAACGGCTCTGTAAGCCCCGTGCCCGAACCGAACCCCGGATTAAGAGGAGTTAGCCCGGCGTTTTTGTGTATCAGAACCCGTGAAGCAGGGCACAAACCGGAAGACATTAGGAGACTAACACCAGGTGTACTCGTGGATGTTAGAGTTGAATGGCCCGTACTGACCGTTATGCTGCCTCCAGCGCCGCTGGTGGTGATCACGGTTGAGGTGGCTGGTTGTTGTGATGTCGGAGTCAAGTGACTATTCAGCACTGGAGTCTCGAATATGATGGGATTATTAGGAACGGACGTGAGTGAGCCGCACTGTAGCGATGTCGGAGGGGTGAACCTATTCGAGTCGAATTGAGAATGGGTACAAGCATGTGGAAAAGAATGAGCAAGTTTAAAACAAATTAGTCTGCAAGTATATTCATTTTCTTCAAAGGCTTATTGCATTCTACAACGCCGAGAACTAATCGCTCGAAAAAAAGATGTCAGATCTGATATGCAGGTTTATGGCTAAGCGATCACAGATTTGAGAAAGTAACTGAGATGACATTCCAAACAGACGCCTTTCAAGCCATTACAATAAAAAATAGCACTGATAGTTAATCGTGATTCAGTACAACTTTGACTGGGTAACATATCATCAAAGTGAATGAGGGAGTGGGTCCGTAGATCATTAGGTTCACTGGAGGAAAATACATTTGAGATTACATGGAATTTTAGATGAATCAATTGTGCACAGATCTCGTAACGGTTATTATCCAGCTCGGGATAGAAAATAACGAAAAAGCGACACAACTAAAAGCTTTTTGTATTCACGGAGAAATGAGTATCCTTGCACGCCTTTATCCAGCACGCTTAGGCCTGACAGATGGCATCGTGAAAAAACGGGCATGAAACCAGTGAGTTTGGGGTTTGAGCAGTGGTAGGAGATTTGAACCGATACAGTACCAACGTTCAAATGACTGTTGAAAATTCTTGGAAGCACTCCGTGGCTGTTTCGTTTGACATGTTAGGTAGGAATCATTTTCTGTAATCCTATCCAGGATTCGAATCTGGCGTGTATCATTTTGGGAGTCGAACGTTTACCATTAGGTTGCCCAGAAAGACTCCTTCCGATTTGCTGTAAGTTATGAGTTCGTTCATCCTTAAGACAGTAGTAAACAGTCTTGATTGAGGGTAAATAGAATGGAACAACGCTTCTCACAGTTCAGTTAGGTTTGAGAGTTACTCCTGCGACAAATGTGGCAATTCTGATTTGGCACATATGTACCATGGGAAGAGCAACACCACTTTTCTACAGTAATACATTAAGGTAGCAAGAGGCAACATCAGTGTAGAGCGATTTTTGTGAGTCCCGTCAACCATGCACAGGAAATGACTTAAGTTACTCTGAACCATCCTATAATGGGAAACAGCGACAGAAAACTGCGTTTAATTGAATCGAAAACCGCTTTCAGAATGGGAAAAACAGTGGCAGTATGTAGAGTAAAGAGTGAACTTATGGTTTATACAAACTTAACACGGTTTAAACCAATCTGTGTTCTTACAAATTTGCTCCTGTGCGTTGGGCAGTCAGTGGAGAATGAACTCAGGGAACCATTTTGAAGAAATACCAACTATATCAATTAACCTACGGATTCTGTAGAATAACTGAGTACTGTTTGTGAGTTCACATGAACCTTGAATTATAAAACCTTTGTGAATTTGTATTTCTAATAATATCAAACTGCGAAATCCTGTAGTTTTAGCAGATAATGGTTGCCGTCCTTGAAAATGGAAGGTCACTCATTCGGTCCAGCAGCTTACCACGCGAAAAAGCGCTACCCTGGATTAACGTACTCAGGTGAACAGACCAAATAATAGGACTTACCGTAAGGTGAACGCAGGTGGTATAGGAGTGGCAAGTTGCGGTGAGATGACTACAGATGCCAAATTCCCGGTACCTGTGATCGAACTTCGATTGTTTGTGGCCGTGGCAACCGAACAAGTGACAGACAAGGCAGACGACGATGGTCCGTTTGTACTGGTTACCGTATTAGGAGCGAGAGCCGAGATGGAAACACCAGCAGGACTGGGGGCAGAAGTATTTGTCGATACGACGGTGCTTTCCGCGTTATTGTTCACTTGCACGTGAATAGGAGTAAATGTGCTGGTTGCAGAATTAGAATTGGAACTGGCAGGTGTGGCTGCGAGAATAAGAGGGAAAAGCTGGGGATTGGCGATGGTAGCCTGGCCGCAAAAAGTGGGGAGCGTAGGCAACTGAGGCTGTGTTGGTTGTTGCGAATAAGGTTCGGATTCAGAAAGCACAGAAAGAGTTCCAGTTGCGTCGACTGGCGAGACTGGTGGTTGCGTACCAACAACGACGCGTGGATAGAATGGTGCAGTTTTGGAGGCGTCTAAAGAAGAATTGGTGCTCAAGAGGCAAGCAGATATCGTTAAGGAAGCGGTTTTCGCGACTGAAGAATCCGCAGCCTCACCCGAATTGCACGTCAACGGAGGAATTGTGAATGCAGGTGTGTTTGCTCCTATATGAGAGGGATGTATTAGCTCTGAAGAGGAAAGGGAAATGTGAGAAGGAAGACGAATCAGTATGTGCGAACATATGAAACATTACCCAAGCAGAAACAGGGCTGCGAATTTGGCAGCAGTGAGACTGAAGATGACTGTCTTTATTTTTTATGTTTAGAGTGATCGTGTTTTATTAAGCACGCCCCACATGACACTCACGTTATTAGATTCGAAGAATCTGAGGGACAAAATTAACTGAAAACAATCTTCTTGTTCGCAATCCATCATAAATAAGCAGCACCTAACAACCAACAGGCACCCAGTAGCCATACTTTCCGATGGTTGATAGTAGGAGTTACCCCGTTCAAGTTCACAAGTTCACAAGTTCCGAACCGCCGGAATATTTTTTCCTCAAAAATAAGAATACAAAATGGTTTGTGGGATAAAAGACCACAGCCATTATTTGGACCATTCACCACCGTTGTTCGATCAGGATTTCTTTCTACAGACTGAGAGAAACAGGAAAATTACCAACACAAGCTGCTTCCTCTATCACATGCCTAAACATCATATACCGTTAAACAGAACGACCAGTCCCACTGACCACTACCTTTATCATCATGTTGCAAGTACAAATGGAAAGAATAAATATATACAAGGTGAATAGGGAATGCACTTACACGAGTGGGAAAAGGAAACAATACTCTAATAACCAACACACACAATACACAGTCTAACCGTACTGACACACATTGACCAATTATTCTGATTCGACACAAAGTGAAAACACAATCGCCACTGTTCACAGTTCGCTGCCATATCCTTCAGTGTCTCCAACCAACTGATTGACAGATCTTTTAGACCCCAAACACGAAGACTTGGGGCACCTACTTTTTCTAAGTTCGATGTACATTTTCTCATTCCCAGTTGCCACTTCATCTGTTGACCTCCACGTGCGTCCTCCCACTCACGAGGATGAATGGAAAACAGAGCATAGTATGATAGACATGTGTTTCCCATACACAACACGTGTCTCAACCAACGAACTCTACTTATCTGGATACGCTGATAGAACATTCTCTGCACTAGTATCTAATACTCGATTTCTCACCTCAGCATTGCTTAATCGGTCATTCCATCCAATCTTAGCGAAACTACATAAACATCGATGGTTGAAAACCTCAAAGCGGCGCATATCTTCCGCACAC
Source organism: Fasciola hepatica (assembly GCA_948099385.1). Taxonomy (NCBI): domain Eukaryota; kingdom Metazoa; phylum Platyhelminthes; class Trematoda; order Plagiorchiida; family Fasciolidae; genus Fasciola; species Fasciola hepatica. Next base: position 626,802 of record CANUEZ040000151.1, read on the forward strand.
AGACCCTAAATCTCGCAATCATACAACAGAACTGGGAGCACCGCGGCACAACACAAACGGCCGGTCACCTTCAACGAAATAGCAGGTCCACGCACCAACTGCTTCACTGCAGCGTACGCCGCTCGAGCCTCGGATATACGCGTGCTCACTTCTACTACCGTGCTCCCATCCGTCGTCACGCTGCTCCAGAAGTAAGTGAAGCAGTTGACAACTGTCACCACCTCCCCATCGAACATCAACCTCGGAACCGTTGATGTCCAGTCTTGCAATATCACTCTGCAGTTTGAAGATGCAAAGGGTATGTCGCATAGAGCTACAGCTCGTGAGTCAATCCAGTGCATATTGCGCATGTTCGTAAGTTCGAACAAGCAGACAAAGTCGTCTGCGTAATCTAGGTCACAACTTCCACTATCTGCCAATTCGACGGCCACATTTTGAAGATCTCGCTATGCATTCTCCATTATCTCGTCCATGACGAAGTCGAAGAGGAATGACGAAACTGGGGCACCCTTGTCGAACACCTCAGTTCATTTCGAATGGACTAGATAGTTCACCGTAAACCCTTACGCGACCAGGAGTATGACGGTACAACGACCTCAGTAGATTCACCAACTTATGTGACATACCTCTTCAGTGAAGAGCACTGAATAGCGCTACTCGGTCAACTGAATTGAAGGCATTTCTCAAGTCGGGAAAAATCATCACTGTCAGTCGGCGGTGTTAGTATGTGCGTGTATGTGTGAAGTGTTTGGCGAAGGGTAAAAACCTGGCCGATGGATCTCCGACCTGGGCGGAATCCGGCCCGTTGTTTGCGTATGTTCCTCTCGCGAGCCGTTTCAGACGGCGCAGCAAAACCGAGGCTAATACCTATCTGATATCGAAAGTAAGCTGGTTCAATGATGATTACTACAATCATCGTTCAACTATATTTGCACCACCGACGGGCGCCGAAGTGATACTCTCCAAGGCATCGCAGCTGTCAAGGTCAGAGTAACTACAGTACCGCATGGCAATCTAAAGTGCTCCTTGAAGTATTCAGCCCAATCATCGAGCCTTTGCTCTATGCCATGAACAGGCTCCCCATTTCTATCGCATATTGTTTCAGTAACCGGAGTTCTCTGACCATCACTGTCGTGAATGACTTCGAACGGTTGCTAATTCCATTCCTTTGGCTACCTTAATCCATTACCTTTCTCGTTCCATCTCAAGACTATTTGTAACTTGCCTTTGTAGATGTCTTCGTATCTCATTCATTTCATTACAGTTCGAGAGCTGACATTTTTGTCCCAGTAGACTGACCAACTCTTTTTATTACATACTTGCGAATGAGTGCAGTAGAAGGGGTTGTACCCCTTAGCCACGAAGGCCCACTGTTTTATTGGAGATTACCGGTAACCGAACCCTGAGACTTGGAGTGGCGAAGAACCACATAAGGTCCCAATAGATCGGGTGTGGTAACGATCCGGACGACAGTGGATCACTGTCTACTACCCAAGTAACAGGTGATGGTGAGGATTCGAACCTCAGACCTCCGAGGTGGTGAGCAAACGCTCCAAACCACTCGACCAGCGAAATCCAGTGTCTTTGATGAACATCGGATCTAGGACCACAGGCGAAACCTGCTAGAGTTCATCCCATTGTCGCAAAGGCCCACTGCACTATAAGAGGTAACTGGCAACCTGAAGGATACTTAGAGTGGAGAACAACAAAAGGTCCCTAAAGGTCAGGTGTGGTAACGAGCCGGACGACAGTGTATTGCTGTTTGCCACCAAAGATGCGATTTTTTCATTTGTTTCTATAGATTCATGCACTTGGATCACATTTATCTTCCGACTCAAGGATAAGGAGTTCCTGCTTGTTGGACCTATAAAGCAAGTTCGGCTACACTAATTCGACTGAATGATCCCTAACGATTTTAGTCGACCTGATAACCCTGAAACCAACTGAGTACGATTTGCGGGCGAAACACGTGATGCTACGGTGCATGATCTCAACGTCTAACAGAAATTCATACAAATCGGCCCATTCACATCGTGTTTACTGGTGACTTTATCAGTGCTGGTGAAGATAAATGTCTAGTTGGGCCACTTTGACAGGGGAACAGTATCGTGGTCATAGCTCAAGACGGAAACCCTCCCATCCCCAATCAACTGAAGTCTGTCTCAGTAATGCTTTGTGGCCCAGATAAACCGTTAGTCTACATAATTAGAACTCACTGAACCCAGCAGCCTAGTTATTCTACTTGATACCGCATTTCTAACCAAATGTGCTGCAAACGATTTTGTTCGAAAATAGTTCTAAAATAAATACGACCCGAAAATGTTCCCTGTTGGGAGTAATATTCCAATGAGTGTTTTTTGCTCGGTTTTCTATAGAGAACAGCAAAAGTGTTTCTCACAGGAACTTCATCGCAATCTATGAGGAAGGAGTGACTGTATACCCAGTCCACTGTGCCTATGCCTAACGGAGTTGTCTGCTTACGGTTAGACTTTTCCGTAAACGGACGAACATATTTCAGTCGAAAAGATTTACATTTAGCGCATCAACGAGTCGAGGTGATTTTTTTCAAATTATACGTTGAAAATAGCTGGGAAATTCAGCCGAGACTCATGCCCTGTTTGTGAGTATTCAGGCCAGATAGGTAATCGTAGTTTCCGTAGATATCGATGCAGAAGGGCATGGATCGAAAAATGGAACGTGTGAAGGCGAGACAGTTACCCTTGCATCGATCACTATGTAAGGGGTAAGTGGAGTCCAAAAAGATTGTGCGCGAACTATTCACACGCTGTCAGGTGTAGCTCAAACAACTTATTCAGTGTTATCGAAAATACTCGACTAATAAGCCATCGGCAGGGGATTTTGACATTTTTCTTTAGCAGGTCAGAAAAAATAAAACGGGAACAAAGAAGAGCAACAGGGAAGAAACCCTGACATACGAAAGGATAAATATTACTCTGTTTGACGTCGAAATTTCTAAGCTTCTGGATATAAAACAATTGCGTCTCGTTTGATTTGCTGCGGAACTTGCAGTAGTTTCCAAGCGCAACACGTCCGCTAAGTCTACTGAGACATGATTGAAAAATGATTAAAACATTGTACTGCAAACACCAGTTCGTTCCATAAAAATTGGGTAAAATTATTCTAACTATCATCCTCCGGTAAAATGTTTGATCAGATCACTTCTATGAAGTAACATATGGTGCATCCTCGTACACTGTTACCGGTGTCCACAAGTATTTCAGTTGGTCCTTGTAGTCATGGACTTTTATTTGGCATTGCATTCACTCTCAAACAGGAAATGAAAGGAGCTGCACAATCAACCTTAAAAAGCAGTAGGTGTTGCATACATCATAAGTGACTACCAGTATGGGTTTTGCGCCCACCGATAAATTCTTTTTATTACATGATTGCGTTGAGTGCAACAGAAGGGGTACACCCCGTAGTCTCCAAGGCCCACTGCACCATGAGGGATAACTGGCAACAAAATTCTCGGACTCGGAGTGGAGAACAACAAAAGGTCCCAAAAGTTTAGGTGTGGTAACGAGCCGGACGACAGTGGATTACTGTTTATCACCAAAGTGATCAATGTCGGTGATGGGATTCGAACCTGACCACCGAGATGATTGACAAACGCCCTAAACCACTCAACCACCAGCAGTTTGTTGGGATACGTCTCGTATATATGGTCCACTGCAATGAACAATTACGAAGAATCGCATCTGATACCACTAACAGCCTGCAAAGCCTTTGACTAAATGTGACCCAAAGCTTAATTGCCTAGGTGCTCGTATTTGGATTTTCAACTGAGCAGACGTTCCATTGCGATCCGATTCGACGACGTACACCAAGTGAATGCTGATGTTCACCAAGGTTCCGTACCATCCTCCACATAGTTCTTGCTTTGCATTAACGGTCACCTTTTCACCACTCCTAACCCCAATCATGATTTTACCGATCTGCCACCCTTGACTGCCCTGTGCCTTATCCTCCTCGTGCCTCACCAGTTGACATCTCTCGCGATTGCTCTTATGTTTCTGTGTCGCTGAATTCCAATCTCAGACCGCCGTGTGTCCTTCGGAGCCGGAAAAACTTCTCTCTATTATCATCCTCACAGTTTTAAATGCAGAATTAACAAGCGGACTGTTCTCTAGACTAGCCTTTATTGTTGAGCAGGTCTTCAGAATCAAGGAATCATTCCTGCTACTATAGTCGTGTTCGTTGTGTAGTAAAAATAATACTACATAATTGCGTTTCTTTTGAAAATAAACCCTGAACGAGAGTTACATTCAGACCGTACTGGGAACTGGCAACAATAGCTTTCAGGCAAAAGATTATAGTGCTACAAGATGACTTAATATGCACTGTTAGTCTTCATTCATCTAGATCACTGTAGAATATTACCGCTAAATCAACTGACAAAACGATAAATCTAGTCACATACCTTAGTACCAGTTAGTGTGAACGTAGAATTCGTTTTCAACTAGGGGTCGGAACAGACTCAGAACATGAATATGAACACACTTGAGTGGTACACAATCACAAAGTCAATCGCGTAAGATACACATCATCCAGTGTTACACAGCCAACAACGATGATTTACAGTTTGATCTTAACCTTTATCTTGAAGAACCCACAAATACTGTTTGCGAGTTCCGGTAAAAACGTGCACACCATGCATTATCACTAAGTCAAAGAAGATAGTCAAATCTTGTGCAATTAGACCTTTGGGTCACGACTGATAAACCGAATGACAGGCTGCTTGGCAACTATCGACTCTGAAAATGGCCGGTAAGTGCCAAGAAGCCTGTCACTTGATGATGGACTCGGTTGACCGATCCGTACAGAGAAGAACTGTACACTGCCGGGCGTGTCCCCAGGCCGCGGACAGGTGGACGGTCGCAAACGTGGTTAACAGTGAACAATGTGGAATCACCAAATGAGCGGTTGTGGACGATCAGCGGTAGGGCTCAAGGATGCGCTGAGATTATCGCTTGGCTAGCATTCTCCACTTTGAAATGCAACATATCTGGTAACAGTACTATGATGTGGCAAGTATGCCCCGCCACTAAATTAGGTTATGGCTCCTTGTCGTGTTCCACCTACACAACAAGGTTTTTCAGAGGCGAATAAACCGTACAGTTGGACACCGGCTGGACTAGACCAACGCTCCTGACGACGTACGCGCTTGGCTGTGCAAAGGCTAGAGGTCCACCCTCAAATAAAAAGCCTACTCTAAACCGAACGACTGGATAGTGCAGAAGCCCATAACGCAAACAACTATCAAACATATCACTATTACGACGACTTACCGTTCTACTGATGTACCCCTACCAACAAATTTTATAAAGTGCTGCTTTTCCGTTGACATCATGTTCGATTTCAAACCGATGATGGTCGAGTGGATTAAAGCGATCGCTTACGAACTCAGAGGTCATAGATATGGATGCCAACATCGGTACCGGTTACTTTGATGGCAGATAGTAATCCGTTGTCATCGTTAAAACACCCGACCTACTGGAAACCTACGGAGTTCTTCATTCCAAGTCTCACGGTTTGGTGGTCGACTAAATCCAAACAGAGGAGCGGGCTTTGGTAGCTACGGACTGTACCCCTTCCGCTGCCCTCATGCGCACGCATGCAATCAAAGAAACACAAAATGGTAAACACAATACATAATCCAATGTCATCACCATCGTAAAGCGCTAAACAGAACGACCAGTCCCACTGACCACTACCTTTATCATCATGTTGCAAGTACAAATGGAAAGAATAAATATATACAAGGTGAATAGGGAATGCACTTACACGAGTGGGAAAAGGAAACAATACTCTAATAACCAACACACACAATACACAGTCTAACCGTACTGACACACATTGACCAATTATTCTGATTCGACACAAAGTGAAAACACAATCGCCACTGTTCACAGTTCGCTGCCATATCCTTCAGTGTCTCCAACCAACTGATTGACAGATCTTTTAGACCCCAAACACGAAGACTTGGGGCACCTACTTTTTCTAAGTTCGATGTACATTTTCTCATTCCCAGTTGCCACTTCATCTGTTGACCTCCACGTGCGTCCTCCCACTCACGAGGATGAATGGAAAACAGAGCATAGTATGATAGACATGTGTTTCCCATACACAACACGTGTCTCAACCAACGAACTCTACTTATCTGGATACGCTGATAGAACATTCTCTGCACTAGTATCTAATACTCGATTTCTCACCTCAGCATTGCTTAATCGGTCATTCCATCCAATCTTAGCGAAACTACATAAACATCGATGGTTGAAAACCTCAAAGAGGCGCATATCTTCCGCACACAGACCCTAAATCTCGCAATCATACAACAGAACTGGGAGCACAGCATCATCATCATCATCATCGTACAGCGTTAAACAGTAGGGCAAGCCCCACTGACCACTGCCTTTCTCACCATGTTGCACGCTGAACTAGAAAGTATGAATATACAAGATAGACAGGGAGTGGACCCACATGGGTGGGAAAAGGGAAGAATGCCCTAGTAGCCAACACATGGAATACACAGTCTAACTGTACCAACGCACATCGGTCAGTCATTCTGATTCGATAGAAAGTGACAACACAATCGCCACTGTTCGCGGTTCGCAGCCATATCCTTCAGTGTCTCCAGCCAACTGGTAGACGGATCTTTTAGACCCCAACCACGAAGACGTGAAGCACCTACTTTTCCTAAGTTCGATGTACATTTCCTCATTCCTCGTTGCCACGTCATCTGTTGACCACCACGTAGTTTCTTCCACTCCCTAGGAGGAACGGAGAATAGGACACGGTATGGTAGACGTGTGTTTGACATACGTAACACGTGTCCCAACCAACGAAGTCTACTAAGTTGGATACGCTGTGACAGAGAGTTCTCCGAATTAGTACCCAATACTCGATTTCTGACCTCAGCATTGCCTACTCGGCCAATCCACCCGATCTTATCGATACTACGTAAACATCGGTGGTCGAAAACCTCAAAACGACAAATATCTTCAGCACGCAGACTCCAAGTTTCGCAACCATACAACAAAACTGAACGCACTGCGGCACAGTATACACGACCTTTCAACTTCAGTGAAATATCTGATCGACGCCACAAGTGCTTCAATCCAGCGTACGCCGCTCGAGCCTTGGATATCCGCGTGCTCACCTCTACTACAGTGCTCCCATCCGTCGTCACGCTGCTGCTGAGGTAGGTGAAGTGGTCGACAACTGCCAACACCCCATCGAGCATCAAGCTCGGAATCGCTGACGTCCAGTCTTGTAACATCACCTTGCACTTTGAAGGTGCAAAGCGCATGCCGAATGGAGCTACAGCTCTCCCAAGTTTATCTAACGCACGTCGAGCATGTTCCGTGGATTCGAACAAACAGACAACGTCATCCGCGTTATCTAGGTCATACAGCTTCTCACTATTTCCTAGTTCGACGCCTACATCCTGAAGATTTTGCAACGCACTCTTCATTGTTTCGTCCCTGACGAAGTCGAACAGGAATGGAGACATGGGACATCCCTGTCGAAAACCACTGGTCGTTTCGAACCGACTGGATAGTACACCGTAGACTCTAAAGCGGCCAGAAGTGAGAATATAATGATCTCATTAGGTTCACGAACTTCTGGGGCATACCTTTTCGATGAAGAGTACTGAAAAGCGCTGCTCGATCAACTGAATCGAAAGCGCCTTTCAAGTCTAAGAAAATCATTACTGTCGGTCGGCGGTGCGTGTGACGCGTTTCAAGTAGTCGGCGAAGAGTAAAAATCTGCTCCATGCATCCTCGACCTGAACGGAATCCAGCTGCTGTTCGCGGGCATTCCTCTCGCGAGCGGGTGTGAGACGGTGCAGTAGAATTGAGGCTAATACTTTGGTGACTATTGGAATTAAGCTAATCCTACGAGGATTACTACAGTCATTGCGTATTCCCTTCTTGAAGATGGGAACAATCAACGACTCACTCCATATTAACGGAATACGCTCCTGGTCCCAAATGTTACGGAGCAAAGAGGTAAGTGATTTTATCAAAACATTTCCACCCAGTTTGAAAAGAACTGGGGGAAGTTCGTCGGGACCTGCCGCTTTCCCTCGCTTTAGTGATCGAATGCATGACTCTACTTCTACTTCCGATGGGGGCTCAAATGATACCACCCAAGGAGTCGCAGTTGTTGATACAGGAGTAACTACACTAGCGTGTGGCCAGCTAAACTGTTCCTTGAAGTACTCGGTCCAACGGTCAAGCCTTTGCTGTTTGTTATGGATGGGTTCTCCATTCCTATCGCAAATCGTTTCACTGACCTGGATGCGCCGTCCACCGGTGTCACGAGTAGGTTTGAACAGTTTCTGACTGTTACCTGGAACAACTGCTATTTCCATTTCTTCAGCTACCTTGACCTTGACCCACCAATTTTCGCGATCATTCTTAAGGCTTTTCGTAACTTGCCTTTGCAGCTTTCTCCGCATCTTATTCATCCCCTTACAGTTCGAGATCTGACGATTTTGCTCCATTATACTCAGCGACTCTTGCGAGTTCCAGTGTCTTTGATGGACAACGGATCTAGGACCACAGGCAAAACCTGCTGCCATGTGCATCGCCCGTTTGATATGAGCCCAATGCTCATCTACATTCCTGTTCGTCGTAGATCCTAGCTCATGTGCTAACTTCTGCTCATAACAGGTGTGTACTTCTGGATCACACAAAAGTTGCACGACTAATCGGGTTTGCGGTTTGCGACGATGACCATGGAGCTGGAATGATACTCGCATTAAAACTAATGCATGGTCAGACTCTACGTACGTGGATCAGTAAGATCTACAGTTCTGAACAGAACTGTGCCACCGGTAGCTTACGGCGATATGATCAATCTGACTCAGAATACCTGTAGAGTTAAAGCGCCATGTCGCCATACGACGCGAGCTTTGTCGGGAATTCGTACTAGACACGAGGAACCGACTATCTGCACAAGACTAGGGAAGTCTATCCCCGTTATCTGTACGCTCAGCGGATAGGACACAACGCCCACCTAAACAGGCTTCTGACACACTAAGTTTGCCAACTTGTGCATTGAAGTCATCAGGTAGCACTAAAATGTCAGAACCTTCACTGCTGCGAACGAGGGTGGCGAGTTCATCGTAGAACTTATCTTTCTGCAAGTCTGAGCTGCAGTCCGTTGGGGGCGTACGCCGAGATCACAAACAAATTGCGCTTAACACAACTATCCTTTCGAACGCCGACTGACCCTTGGAGTCTCACAGCACATAAACGACTGTTAACAGGGATCCAGTCTAACAGGGCAGCCTCAGCCTTGTCAGTCAAGACTATTCCTACACCACGTTGACCCACAGCTTTGGTTGCTTCGTCTCCTGAGGTGCTCAGAAAATGCCTCGATGAGATACCAGGAGCAGTTAGCTGAATCACACTGCTCGAATCCTGGATACGCGTTTCACTTAAGCAGCAGACATCAATATTCAAAGAATCTAATGTGAGGGCTAGGCACGCCTGATGACCAGCCTGCATGAGAGTACGCACGTTGATGGAGCCGAGACTCAGAGGCTGACGAGGCTTGAGAAAATGTGAGTTATGCGATTGTGGATTATTTACGACACTATTTGACAGTGAACCGTTGCGAGTATCGACCGTGTTATCAGTGGGAGCATTATGGGTGGATAGATGGGGCAAAGAGGGATGTTTGGGGACAGAAGACAAAGGTTGAATAGAAGAGGGAATTCTGAGCAGTAGCCCACTTATCACTACTCACCCCACTCGATGCAATGGGCAGCGCGGTCCTGATTATCCTGCGCGACGACCGATGCAGTATGGAATTCTTTCTATTCGTGCACTTTATGGGATATGTTGGACGGGTACTGCTAGGGAGTAACTACAGTACCGCATGGCAATCTGAAGTGCTCCTTGAAGTATTCGGCCCAATCATCGAGCCTTTGCTCTATGCCATGAACAGGCTCCCCATTTCTATCGCATATTGTTTCAGTAACCGGAGTTCTCTGACCATCGCTGTCGTGAATGACTTCGAACGGTTGCTAATTCCATTCCTTTGGCTACCTTAATCCATTACCTTTCTCGTTCCATCTCAAGACTATTTGTAACTTGCCTTTGTAGATGTCTTCGTATCTCATTCATTTCATTACAGTTCGAAAGCTGACGTTTTTGTTCCACTAGACTGACCGACTCTTGAGAAATCCAGTGTGGATTCAGGAAGGCAGGCAAAACCTGCTGCCACGTACATCACCTGTTTGATATGGGCCCAGTGCCCATCTACATCAATGATGATCTTAGTTTCTAGCTCATGTGACAGCTTCTGTTCATAGACGGAACGAACTTCTAAGTTAGACAAACGTTGCACAGATAACCGGGTTTGCGGTTTGCGGCGATGATCACGGAGCTGGAATGAGACTCGCATTAAAATTAACGCATGATCCGCGCATGATGCGAACCAGAAAGATCTATAGTTATGAACAGAACTGTGCCACCGATAGCTTACGGCGACATGGTCAACCTAACTCAGATTACCTGTAGAGTTATAGCGCCATGTCGCCGTACGACGCGAGCTCTGTCGGGAATTCGCACTAGACACGAATAGCCGACTATCTGCACAAGACTAGAGAAGCCTATCCCCGTTATCTGTACACTCAGCAGGTAAAGCACAACGCCCACCTAAACAGGCTTCTGACACACTAAGTTTGCCAACTTGTGCAGTTAAAGCACGAGCTAGCATTACAATGTCAGATTCTTTGCCCCTGCGAACGAAAGTGGTGAGTTCATAATAGAACTCATCCTTTGTGTCAGAGCTACAGTTCGCTAGTGGGCGCGTAACCTACCGTATTCCCCACAAAATGTGAAACCCGTGGAGACTCCATGCCCAGGTTGTGCACAAATCAAGTCTCGCTTATTCAGCTCGCCATATGCTGCTCCCGTGAAAACGACACCACCTTTCGAAAGTATCGATTTTAAAGGACCACTGCCGTTAATTCTCAATAATTACTATCTACTCATGCGCATCGACGAGTACTCCTGGTTTAGCTTCGCCTTCGAATGCTCCGATGATTCCTCGTTCACTGTCATCAAATGCCTCTGCCAATCGTCCGTGATTCTTGGTACGCCGCCATTTGTCCATTCAGACAGACGTCCCTCGTTTGTGTCTTCAGAACTCCGAACTTTTTTCCACGAAAAAGGAATCGTAACCAGTACAACCACCAGCTACGGTCCGCAGGCAAACGGTTAAATGCGACACGAGCGCTATTTCGTTGGGACTAAAGACTCATTGGGAAAGTGTCCTCCTTGATGCTTCACACTTTGTTCGGTCCTTGCTCTGCACATCCACAAACGCTACCCCTCACGAACGCTTATTTTCGTACTGTCACAAGTCCACCACTGGTATCACCTTGCCAACTTGGTAGTCAACCCCGGGTCAAGTTCTTGTTAAGAGAAATTCTCGCGCATCAAAGTATGATTCACTGGTAGATGAAGTGGAGCTCGTCGAATGTAATCCATAGTATGCTCGAGCACGTTTTCCCAGTGGCCGAGAGGAGACTGTTTCAATTAGACAGTTAGCTGCAGCGCAAGATAACTACCCGACATCCCCATTTTGCACCGTCAGACAGATCTTTAACAGGACATTCCTTGCGAAATTCAATGTACTTCTGACCCCGATATGCCAATCAACATACCAGTCTACCACTCCACAAGACACCTAACAAAATACACCAGACGTAGTTGATAATGCCACACAATTCATTATCGAACAACAGCGAACCGGACCTTATTTTCTACGAAGTCGAGAAGCTCGAACCCCTGATAGCATTCCTGTTTTGGTCTACACTTTATAATCGTAAAAATCACTTCCAACGTTCGAGTGTCTACCCCTTTCCCCGGTGGGGGAGAATACCATATACTTCAACGTTGTCTGTTCTCATTTTCACTGGTAACACTCTAATAATCCTTTCCATTACTTTTCGAGCTGTACTTGAATAGCAAGTCTGATAAAGTTTACATTCAAGGCTCTTGTTCTCTGATTTTCACCGACCGATACGCTTGAGATTACGACAACAGGCGTAGACCAAAATAAACAACAATCTTCGACTGATCCATGCCAGCGGTGACCAAGGACAATATGGCCAGAACCCAATGATGTGAAGACGTAAGAGGACGCCATCTCAGTCTACGCCGTTTATTTTGTACTCACCAGAATCAATCTGTGGTCAGAGCGCAGCTGGATGAGACGATCGCTATCATTAGTGCGATCGGCAGGAATAACAAACGAGCTTCCGACGTACCTTTCAAAATACCCCAAACATTCAACGTGGGACTCACAGAATAATCAAAACAAAGGAAGCTAGATCCATTTCTAGTCACAGTACTATCCAGCTGAAACCATTGTTGTCGAACATTGAAATTATCTACCATCGAAAACATTCTGTTAGCCATCTCTATTAGGCTTTTTTTGTTTGCACTCCATTAGACCGTAAAACTGGGGAAATAGCGGCTGAGTCGGCGATAAGATCTGTTGATGCTTGACGGGACGTTAGGCGAAGAACGTGTGGTGAATATAATGGGTATACAGAAAGAAACAGATCACGCTAGCTGAGAAATGCTGCCTTCACAGAAATGCAGGCGGACATTAATGACAACAGATATTCGTGGTCATTCCACAAAACAGAAAAGGTGTGAAAACCTCAATCAGTGAAAAGTTACCTGTATGGCATGTTCGACACCTCGGATGGAGTCTACGAGAACTGCCTTTCGTTTGCTAAGCCATTAGAAGATATGGCCTACTACTACTTCCTTAAACTCGTATTCCGAATTGAGTTCCCAGTGGGCAGCAACCAAAATCACTTCAACCAGTGCGCAGGTGATGGCTGCTTAAACTATGCTTCAATCCAGTGCTTGACCCAGGTCAAAAGCCACAGATAACTGGGACTTCGCTTCGTCTGATAATTGTCGGGCAAAATAGTTACCACGATCTACTCTATGACACTAAACGTTTAGTAACACTCACATGAATGGGAAAGATGACATGAAGTGAAGACCTCGCATCATAAAAGCAATCATACTACCACATTAAAATACGTTGGATGCACAATGCAGACAAATGTCAGCTCGTCGAGATAGGGATAGCCGGCCACTAGACCCTGAGACTTAGAGTGGATAACCAAATAATATAGGTTAGGAGTGGTAACGAGCCGGAGGGCAGCGGGGGTTGATCTACCACCGCTGCTGCTTCGTCGACCGCCGAAAAGAAGTATATGTCGGTGATTCCGAGTTCATGGAATGGCGAATTTTAATTGAGCCTTGATAGTGAGACCACAATATGCCATCTAGGTACTGCACACCGGACTCAGTATGCAGTCGGTGTGTGACAGTAAAAACCTAACAGTCAATCTTACAGACGTCACTTTGCCTGGACATAAATCTCCGCTGATAACATGTATGCCTCAGTCTAACACTAGTGATACATTCGTCTCGAAAACTAAACAATGCTATGAATCTACCCGCAGAAAAAAGACAGCAATCGTCCTCAGGTAATTACGGGTGACGCAGAAGTGACTCAGTGAATGGAGCGTTCGTTTGAAATTTGGGTCCGAGGAGACATCAAATGTAACTGGAGTTAAAACTCCTGAGCGCGTTCAACACATTAACGGGTAGAGTGAGATTTTTTCAATTCAATCGTCCAGTCGGGGCTGCAGTCTTGTGTAATTCATGAAATACACATAGTGAAGTGCCTATTGGCGGCAACTGCACTAACGAAGACAGCTATCACTGATAACTAGCCGGTCGTGAGCCCAAGCCGTGAGATGCTGATTATATTATCAACGCGGCCCACATCACGAGGTAACCCGTATAACTAGCATGCTGTGATATTTCTAACGGGATATATGCTAATAACGTAGTGACAACACCGTCACATCGACAGAGTCCCCGCGAGAAAGCATTTCAATCAAACCTCACCTTTGCTGAATTCTTCTTTTGCGGATACAGAAAAACTTTTGTCTTCAGAGACTTCCATGGGTGTGCAACAATGGTTCAGAGTCAACCATGTATGATAGACAAATGTTCACACAGCACATGACGTAAACAATCCTGGGTAGCGACAATTGTAGCGATAAGAAATGAAGCATGTGGAATCCATTAAGGGACGTATCTAGTTAGCACAATAGGTCAATGTGACGTTTTCAGGACAGATACCAAGAAGCAAGAAAACATAGTGCATCCAATGTAACCGAAAGCGCCGTAAGTTCGCCTTCGGCCTTAAACATTTGGAACAATAAAACAACCTGGTCACGAGGGTTCGCGGGGATTAACCGGCCTGATGGCCGCAGGTTTCAGGTGGCCGGGGTTCTGCCTACTTCTTGGCTGCTCAGTATTAGGTCAGGTCAGATCACGTCACGTCACAGGACCTGCGGCTAGAGCCAGTAAACGTCCAGTTTCTTGCACTGCGAGCCCAAGGAGTTCCCGCCGTGCTGCGACTTCCGGGGATCCAACACAATGTGGTAATCTTAGTAGCCGAGAGGAAGGAAAAGGAAAAGGTTCGCCCTGGGGAGCAGCAAACCTCACACTAATATAGGTTCGACTCACTGTTGTTCCCATGTGACATACCCCGGGTCCTCGAATAACCTAGAGGGGTTAATATAGAATGGTGATGAGCAAGGTGATATGAAAGCTGTGATGGAGATAGGTGCGGTTAGGAAACTCTGGAGTGGTGAGATGCAGTATGAGATACTTAGTCGGAAGGGAGAAAGGATGGATATTAAGAGCAAAAAAGCTTCCAAGGATGGTTAGTAACAATCTGGGAATACCTCTGCCCAGCACACATCCAGTATGTGTTTAAAGGCAACGACCGAGTCTGCTGTCACTACTTGTGGAGGCAACTTGTTCCACTTGTCTATGACACGGCGGGAAAAGAAACTCACCCTTATGCTCTTACTTACCCTTGGTTTGTCCAGTTTATGCTCATGTCCCCTGAGTACAGCATTGTGACACCGAGTCGTTAATGTTCTGTCGGTCGTAGTGATTCTCATATGTAACTTATAGCACTCTCTCAGGTCCCCACTTTGCCCACGACAACCAAGTGAGAATAGGTTTAGGACTTTCAGTCTTTCCTGGTACGACTTCCCTTGCATCATATTTACCATCCGAGCAAACCTCCTTTGAACGTCCTCTAACACCTTTTTGTCCTTCACTAGACCCAGTGCCCATGCCTGAACAAAAGTCTCCAGGTGATGTCTTACGGTCACCTAGTATATGGGTAATGTTACTCCGGCCTCTCCAGACACCAAAGTAAGTCCTGAGTTGAAAAGCGCCCTGTTTGCCCTGGCCGCTGCTGACGCGCAGTGCTCGGCGGATGTAAAGCTCTCGTGTTCAAGCACTCCTAGGTATCTTAACGCAGCATTGGACTCCATCCTAACTGGGACGGGCAGCCCTGGTGCTGCTACCCCTACTCGCCAACAAGTTTTTGCATTTGGCTGCAATCACTGGTAGCTCCCATGCTCCAGCCCACGCACTAACCCTGTTTAAGTCGGTTTGCAGTTGCCTTGAGGTTGGTTCACCCACTATTTTGATATCGTCTGCGAACAGGAACCCCGGGAATTCTGGTATGGTTACCAGATCATCCACGCAAGCCAGGAGCAACATTGGGCCCAGCACGGAACCTCGCTGCATACCACTGCATGCCCGGTCGTGGAAAATCCCTGTTTAACCCTAGCGATTCAGTGTTTTTCCTAACATCACTCATTTGCCTACACTATTGACTTATCTTTATGAACTGGTTGTTTTTATGGACCAATTGTTGTTTGTTCGTGCCCAGAGCGCTACTTTGGCACATCCTTGTTCAGGACCTGCGTGACTCACGTGCTGTTTGCCCACACGCTGCTATTCGGTTTCTCGTTGTTGAGTAATTGTGATCGTATTATTGAGGTTTGTATCTTTTTGGTGTCATTGTTCGTTCAATAATCTAGTATCGTAGAATATCGCGGATAATCGTCACAGAAAGGCCACAGGAAACTCAACAAAATCATATATTTGTCGTTTTACAGGCTTGACATGGCCTATTGCAAAGGTTTCCACCCATCTCTTTTGCATTATTTAACTCCCCGGGAACACGGTATTCCACTTGCTGATTACTCCTTCTTGGACCCCTATCTTTCTTCCACCAGCTGAGAATTACCGACGTTAGATGTTACTTACTGCTTCTCAGGAAAATTATCTCACCTTTTCACGGGGTGCTTCCTCTTCATATCCACAGACCAACGAAAATTAATATTCATCCGCGCATCTCCATGAGATTCTTATCGGTTGCCTTGTTTCATCAGCACTAACCTTTTTGAATGAATTTGGATATGCATCACTGGCCATTTTCTTGCATCACCCGTGCAAACATTGTACTTTCTGCCACCCAAGACAATGTTCATCTTAGATCCGGCCGATTCTTTACTATTGCACTGGCTGGATCGAAGTTAAACCATACCTACCGTGTGTTCCGTTGTTCCTTGACCTCGCTTAAACCCTCCTTAGCCTCATTCCTCTGTTGTTCTCAAGTACGACTCCCTTTTCAAAATTTGTGAATTTTTCATCTACTTTAGTGATACTGTAAAATTTGAACATACTCTCATGCGTGCCTCTCGAACACGGCCGAGAAATATACCACTATTATTATCATTATTATTATTATTATTATTATTAATCATCCACATTCGTGCTGACACTGTTTTAAGGTCGACAGTTATTCTACGCTTGATGCATGTACCTTTATTCTTCATGGTTGTGTTTTCTAACTGAAGTTACTTTGCGGCAGTTGGTGCGGTGGCGAGTCGCAGTGACTCAACGCAGTTTTGTTTTAGCACGGTTCGGCTTCACTTTGTCGCTTAGGTCGACTGATAGTAAACGTTCACCTCATTCACGCTGATTTTTGGCTGCCAAGTTCGGGAAATTGTTCTTTGGATCTTATTTAGCGTGGGGAGCTCATTCTGTGTTCAGACTTCAGACCAGGTACTTACTGCCTACCCTTTTTGGCCAACCGCTCCATTTTTGCAGAATTTTGCCATACTTTTGGCTGCCTTTTTGACTGGACAGTGACTGAGACTCGTTTTCAAAGGTACAATTGTTTTGTATTTAAATTTGTACTCGCCAATAGCACCGCAGAATTTTCAGAGCAATCGTGTTCTTGAATCGGGCTCTCCAGTGATTCGGACTACGCGTTGCTTTGAGGCTCCAAGGTACTATCCAGAACGAGTGAAGCTTACTAGTCAGTGAATCGAGCATTGAATCGTTGGTCAGGCCTCACCCAAACCAGGACTTGAGCGTTTTGGTCATTAAGGTTGGTAGGGTTAAAGACGTCGGGGTTGGGGTGAACGGCGACTCTAAATGGCCAGACTAGCGCAAGGCTGCTGCAAAAATGACTCGTGGTGAGCTTGTTTGACTCCGATCAGCACTGCCTTGCCGAGAGCCGAAAATATTAATACCAATTTACATGGCTACGGTAAAACCTCAACAGAAGGTAGCACGCAGGCTTAGGCACCCTTCTACAGACAGGACGCCTGCTCAAAGAAACTTCAACGTCTCGCGACGCAAATTGTTGAAGGGCAGAAGGGTAAGACGTATGCCCAAAGACCCTGTGATCTGAATCTTTTCTCGTTGGAAAGAGGAGACTTCGAGGGCATCTCACTGAAGCGCTCAAGGTATTGAGAGGTTTTTCTGGTGTAAGGCCGGATGGCCTGTTCCGGGTGACATTAGATTCCCGAGCAAGAGGACCAAAGGAGGAGCTGATGAAAGTTTCAGCCAAGTTCAAAACCAGATCACATTTTTTAGCGGCAGGGTATTGAAAGGTTGAAATAGCCTGCCTCGTGGAATGATGGGTCTGCAAAATGTCCAATTCTTCAAGGAAACCGTAGATCCTAGCTAGAACGGGACTATTCCTGATGGTGAGTTTTGGGTGTTCTTGAAGCCTCGGAGCCTTGAAGTGATTCGCGGGTCCAAGGCTTCAGCCAAAACACTCCCGGATCTTGTTTTTATCTTGTTTTTGTTGAGATAATAGACTGAGAGAAACTGGACAATATGGGATGGATAGCGAGTGCTAGAACGAGAGGCCATTGATAAGGGAATAGGGGAGAATGAATACACTTTCTCTCACGTCGGATTTATACACATATAGATAGGCGAATGAAAGATGGCAATACGTTCAGTCTGAAGTGTATTTAATTGAAAGTTCTCGTCTCAGTGGAAGCTCGCGGCGCATAATGTCTCGCACTGTTGAAGTGCCACGAAGTTTTACATTTCTCTCCTAGTTTTAGAAGGAAGCCGACAAAGTGCACCGTGCAGATGAGAGAGCATAACTTGTGTGCATGCCATCGAGGGAATTCTGGAAGCTTGACTGGCCATGGACCTTACCAGTTCTGCGACCAAATAAGCTGAACCAAGCTAAGTACTACATAAGAACTGCCCCACCCGAATCCAGGTAGGAACCATCCCAAAGTTTCTGCGCAGTAGTGGACGCATGCTCACCATCATCTCACTCTTTTTATGGGTGACTCCAACCTGCCCGAAGTGTGCTGCGCTGGGCCCACATCTACTTCATTGACCTTCCCCGATGCGGTGGTTGGGTTGGGCTGGAATGAGCATGTAAGCCAGCCACTTGATAGCGAGGAACCAACACGCCCTCAGCTCCGGACTGGTTTCCCTCCGATGAATAACGTAGTGGACCACCCAGAAGTGTCTGCGCCCACTGGACCAACGGACCACGGGGTTATCACCTTCCGGCTAGATCACGCTGCGATGCTGTGTTGAATGGAGGAGGCCACCCGCTGAGACTTCATTAGGGTCAACGTTTCTGCAGTGAGAAATTTTCTAGCTACTGCCCCGTGCCCCCGCAATTTGCCGTGCATAGATAGACGCTGAAGCGGTGTTAAAGGGTTCCTAGCAAGGGCACTGTGCCGGTTCGTGCCTCGGTCATCGAAGGGTACACATAAACCCCGACTGAGACAGCAGAGCCGGACGGTGAATAACCTAGGGCATAAAAGGGTTGCTTGGAGCCGCTACTGCTATCACAGCACACTCAGGATCACCCTCGGCACATCCTCATAATAAATCTCTGTAACACGCAGTAAACACAAGAAGCCACGGACTACCTAAGGCAGTTCCCAGAAGAGGTTCAGACGGATCCGAGGAACTTCTGCAGACAACTCGCTGAGGTAACTCAAGTTAAGCCGGGCGCTTCAGGCATACTCAAAGCAGATGGTACAACGAGAGGGGGCAACACGGGCACTGCCCCTATGTTGTCTATGTACTACTCTTCGATATTCGCTGTCGACCGACCGAGGATATTGCGCCCCAGCGATCCGGCAACCGCGGGGACTCCTCATAAAGGAGGGCCGAATCAACGAACTTCCTGACTGTACAGGTCCGATGGAGGCCCAGCACAACAGAAAACACTGTGACTGCCACCTAGAATAACGAAAAGAGCTTTCGACCTAAGCATCAGGCTCAGAGGCCACCAACCGATACAAGCCATCAATCTGAGCCACAACCAACACAGGTATTCATTATCGTTGAAAACTGGCAAATCGTTTCTTTTGCTCCAACAATGCGTCGACTAGCTAGCAGATCCGCTGTGTGAGCTGTTCAACTACTAGGTAAAGGCTGGTTGAGCCCCCAAGGAGTGGGAGACCCACGTAGTCTCTGTAATTTTCAAGTCAGCCAACCGATTTGAGCCCCAAACCTACCACCCGGTAGCAATAATCTTGGTAGTACTGACGGTCATGGAAAGCCTGAGTGATGATGTGATTTCGTTGAGGATGATTATCTGCACAACTCCCAACAAGGTTTTAGGGGCATAGATAGTGTCGAACAAACCTCATCAAGGATATGAAGAGATACACCGGGGCCGTCGACAAAGGGCTTCAGATAGATATCGTCTTGCTGGACTTCTCGAAGGCCTTCAAACGGGTTATCAATTCCCTGGTACTATAAAAACTGGACCACTTGGGGCTCCACGAGTGATTCGTAACTTGGGGGTCGCATTATCTGGGCAGCCGAACATTCAAGGTCCAAGTGAACGGGGTCTTCCCGGATAAATTTTATTTCCCAAGCGGAGTGCCACAAGGCCCATGCCAGGCTACACCAGGCTGTTTGCTGCCAACCTAAACGATCTTCAACTCCCCAGATCTTTCGCAGCAAGTCCTTGTCAAATAGTGAAATAAGTGTCTCTCATTGCATTTTCATTCCGCTATATGTTTATGAAATTTGCACCTACTTTCCGCTGAAATTATTGTCCGTATAGATATTTTGCTTTATGTAACGTATTTTTTGTTTTTGTTGCCGCCTAGCCCCCTCTCAGCTCTGGCTTCTCTTTACTCTCTTTTCAGCCCTGTGAACCCTGCCGACAATCATAGACTTCCTCGAGAGCCGAGAAAAATGAGCCTAAATGGCGAACCCATGTAGTACTTCAAGACCTCTAGACCTCAGGGTCTTTGAAAGCACTCTCAAAACAGCCACTCTAGACCTTGGTAAAGGGCGTGGATTACTTGCTCCTCCACAACACGGTTTCTCGCCTCTCACATCGCCGATATGCTGACTGCAATGAACAGTCTGACACAAGCGTCTGATGGTGGACGGATATCTCATGCCTTCTACATCAACTTCGCCAGCCTTTGATAAATAGCCGCATGACCTCTTCCTGATAAAAATAAAAAAGTGTGGCATTTCTGGCCAGCCAAATTCGGTTGTCCGAAGCCTTCTTGCGGATCGATTCTTCTTAGTCATATTAAAGCCATCCCACTCCTGTTCGTCTTCGCTATCCATCGAAATGCCTCAATGAGATTTATTTGGCCAGTTTTCTTTTTTCTCCGTGTTAATGACCTACCTGATGTCATCTTCGTTAACACAGAAGCGTATGCGGACCGAGTAACAATACGGGGATCAGATTCCGTAGAAATGTAGGTCGTCTTGGCTGAAGCAAGCTATTGGTATTCCTAATGAGGCCTGCCAGTCAAGGGCGACAAATGTGCCTCAGTGATATTTGGCAGAACTTCTGACTATCCTTCCTGGAATGATAGTAGCGCTCAAGCCCGAAGTGCGGACCATCGCAAAATACTAGTATTCTGGCCTTTTTGAAACCTTTCTTCTTCCTTGTCTCAAGGAAAAGCCATCCAATCTGGTTTCCGAATTCTCCCTAAAATCAAGCTTTTCCTCCCTGATATATCCGAATGAGACTCCCATCTTCTGTATGGAAGGTACCTCCGTCTTGTGCTAGAATGTGGCGGCCAAAAGGTAAGCTTACGTTTCGTCAGGGGTCGAGATCTTTTGGAGCTCGTTCAGGGAAGGGAAGCTTAGACAGTGCATAGCTTGCAGCTTACCTCCTATCCAGCTCGCCTGGTCGAACTGATTCTCTATCTTTTAGACGTGAGATGTGCACGAGGAAACTTTTTCCTTATGTACAACCTATTCTCTACATATTTAGTGGACCAATTTTTTATACTTTCAAGCCCAGAAACTTGGTGTGGTTTCTAGCTGTGTCCACACCAAGTTTCTGGGCTTGAAAGTATAAAAAATTGGTCCACTAAATATGTAGAGAATAGGTTGTACATAAGGAAAAAGTTTCCTTGTGCAAATCTCACGTCTCCTGTTGCATGGAGTCTGTCATCCTAACCACTCTTCTCTGTCGAAGCTCGCCAATTTCTGTATCTCCCACCTGCCGTCATTGCTGGCTTCTATCCCCTATGCACTTGGTATTACCCTCTGCTCAGAATGCCTATTGATAGCATTCTTATACCTGTCGTTTTTGTAAATCCCTCCTCCATTTCCCTCCTCACGACCAATGCCATTATGCACCAATTACACTTACACCCATGACCAAACCGCAAACTAGAACTTGCCGCTCCAAACTTCGCTTCTTCACAGTCGCATTTATTATCTAATCATCACCACCATATTTTCCTTTCTTGGCTCCGCGATTTCTCTGTGGTTCTCCGAAAATTAGCAAGCCTGAAACTCTTCCTCTAAGGGATCAAATCTTTGTGGGATAATCTTCCACAATTAATAATAAGGGCATCGTCGAGAACAACCTTTGGGGCTCTTTCGAGTTGTCACCTGCGGTTAGGTTTTGACCTACATCCAAACTGACCTATCCACCCTATTAGTCACGCTTCTGGGCTGTAATTTTCCTGCTCCAGCTTCCCATCCCCCGTTGTCCAGATTCTTCCATTCCTGTACGGCAGAGCAAACAAGGTGAATAAAGAATCCGGGAATATTTGGGCCCAGGCCTCATACCCGTGAATAATTCCAAGACTTCAAGATACCAGCTTCTGTTTACATCCATGAGCAAAGACTGTACCCAGGTGCACTTGTATCAATAATAGTAGTGATAATAATGGTTTATTTCGGGGACGCCGGAAGCATGCCGGGTGCATGTTCATGTTTATACAGGTGATGGCGTGGACACATATACTGCAAGCAAAATTGGAAATTCGCAAGAAAAACTAAGGTAAAATGGCTCTGTAGGGGGAATAGGGTGGGACGAAATTGTGCTAAATGCATGCGCGCCATAGAAAATGTAGGGAGTTTAAGTGAAATCAGGGGCGGATTTGAGTGGAAGCCCGGTAAGTTTGAAAGTCAAGGTCAGGTGGCGAGTGTAACTGGTCCGGGTGGAGACATATGGAGGCCGACTGGTATACATGAAACAGGCTAGAATTCGGTAGAAGAAACTGAAGTAGCGGGGGACGATAGAGAAAAAAGTGAGATGCACTGCAATGGATTAGGTATCACTAAAGTATTGGCACTCTGCAGTGGAAGGTTGGCAGACAGGACACAAAACGCATCGTAAAACAGCGAGCGAGCGGTACAAGACTGAGAGGGCTGATCAGATGAAAAAACGATTTAGAAGGATTGGATACGGTAGATGTGAGGCACAGATGCGGAACTGGTGGATGATATCATGACGATCGGCGAGATGATATCGAGAGAAGTGGCCGGCGAGGAACTGCAGAGCGAATGCACATATACATTATTTGCAAGTGTATAGATATAATTATGTATAAGTATGTACACATATAGGAGGAGCAGGAGCAATGACAATGGGGTCCCAGAAAGAGACTACCAGTCACTGGGAGGGACAGGTAATGGTTGTAAAATCATCTTTGAAATATCGCTTTCGATGATTTCCATAACCACTCTAAAGGACCAGGAGCTGAAATGCGCGCGTTCGTCTGCGATCATCCCCCCATCCCCAACCTTGAATGGTCTTGTTTTGACCAGCCACTTCTGTCAAGTCTGCAGAGCCGGTAGGCACTCCCGCAGCCAGCGCCTCCAGAAAACCTTGGCAAGACAATTCGCCTGCTTCCACCCGTGGAGGTGGCTCCCACGAAGGTTTACCGGCCCTCGGAGACCCTCGTTCGAACTTAACGTCAATAAGTCGTTCGGGGTGAGCTCCAGATGAGCGGGGTGGCCGCTCATTACTGGAACCATAGGGTGGTTGTTCAGAATTCTCTCTACCTCAGTCATGACGGAGTTCAGCGCATCGTCTTCGGGCTGCTTTCGCTCCATGGTCGACAGAAGTATCCGTCTGGCGGACCGGCTCATGCGTCTCCGTACGCCGCCGCGGTGGCTGGTCTACGGGGGGCTGAAATGCCATCGTGTGCTGTAGGCCACGGTTCGATCCTGCACTTCGTCCCTGTTTATGTTCTTGTGCCACCGCTGCAATTCCCGGTGAGCACTTACAAAGTTCGACCCATTATATAAGTACATATCGACCGGTACGCCTCTCCTGTTGATAAACCTCTGCAAGGCCCGTAGGAACGAATCGGTCGTCATCGAATGTGCGACTTCTAGGTGTACCGCGAGTGACATCATGCACGCCACGTATCGTTTTTCCAATCTCTTCCCGCGCTTGATCCACAAGGGCCCGAAATAGTCCAACCCGGTGTCACTGAACGGCCACCAGCCCGCAGTCACCACAGTCATTTTGGTAGTGAGGCCATGTGTTGTTTTCCCACCGTGGCATTGCGTCTCCTACATTGCACACAATGTCGGATTACGTTTTACAGTCGCTCTTTCTCCCAGCAACCAGAGACGCTTTCGGATGACGCTCGTCACGTAGCTTTCCCCGGCACGTCCCTCCACGGCGTGGACGTGTTGGATCATTAGCTCTACCACGGGTTGTTGAGCCGGCAGCAGTATAGGATACTTTGTGTCGAAGCTCAGGTGGGCTTTGGCCAGCCTACCATCCACCCGAAGCAGTCCATCAATGAGTTTGGGGTTTAAACGTTTTAATTCGCCTCTTGGAGATGATATTTCTTTGTTGATTGGTCCCACTTCTTCCAACCTCTCGAGCTCTCGAAAGAAAGCTTCGCGTTGTATCATTCTGAAAATATCGTATTCTGCAGCTTGTAGCTCATCGGGAATTATCGGGCCGACCCGTATCCGTCCTGAGGGGCTAGCCCTTTCATGACTAGTAAATTTCTCTTGAACCTGGCTAACCAGACTAACGCAATAAGTGTTTTCATCCAGGAAGAAAATCTGACCAATTGCGATAAAATGGATGTCGCTTCGACGACGTTGGCCGCTATCACTAGGCCTTGGATTTCCAGTTCTACTTCCATAGGGGTTTTTAACTCGAACACGGGCCAGTCCTGTTTAGGCATCTGCAGGAAGTTTGGCCCTCTTGTCCACGTGTCTAGTTGCCTGAAGTTGTTCGCACCTCGGAAGCACAGATCGGCTGGATTACCGCCAGACCTGACATGCTTCCACTGGTTCATGGCTGATTCATCGTGGATAATCCTGAGTCGGTCAGCAACGAAAGTACTAAACCGGCTCCGGACGTTGATAATGTAGTAAAATGCTATCGTTGAGTCCGTCCAAAAGCTAGCCGACCAAATGTAGGAGTCAAAAACATCTCTCTACCGCTTGCACCGCCCTGACTGCTAACACGGCTGCGCTGAGTTCAAGGCGTGGGATCGGGACCGACTTCAGTGGAGCAACGCGGGTTTTAGCGAACAGGATCCTCGTAGTATATTGTCTATCTCCTGTTCACTATCGTCCGTACACCACAGCTCCATAACCGACTTCGGATGCATCGGAAAAGGCATGTAGTTCTTCCGTTCGTGTTGCATGACCAGGATCCAAGCATCGTGAAATCATTGTCCCCTAATTTCTCCAAGGTGTTCAGAAATTCTCCCCAGTCCAGCCGGTCCTCTCGGTCCAGTGACTGGTCCCAATCGACTTTATAATAATGGTATATTTCTTGATCGTGGTCAAGACACATGCACAAGGCATGATCAGAGAACACAGCAATTCACATTTATGTAGGGTAATCACAATTTAGAAGAATATGGTTCACACAATTGCAGTAATATAACGATCAGCTTGGGGGGTGTTTAAGTGAGCTAAAGAGAGGACGGTTAGCGCGGCTGTTGCGAATCGGTTTCGAATTCGGGTCGGGGACGGTGCGGTTAGCGGGATGGACGTTGGAATGAAGGAAAAGCGATACTGAAGAAGGGTAAAAGTGCAGTGTTTGCAAGAACCCATAAAGCAACTGGTGTCGGACAGCACTACATGAACAGGGAGTTGATGCAAGAATAAAACACAACTTGCCTTATGGATGCCGATAACTGTCTGCGACGGGTCCGGTAGTCCAGAATGGATCACGTCGATCTATGGAATTTGGTGTGCAGTCGATGAAGATAGGGAGAGAGCGGTGGAGTGAAAGAGATTCAAAGAAGAGTCGGGAAGTGTAAAAGGAGTCGCAGTGTGGCACCAACTGGATATTTAAGGAATCAATGCTGAGAAATTGGTTGTTACCAAAAGAAGATTAAAAATAGAGTTAACATGGTGTTATCAAAATGCAGTTGGAGATGCCTACAGGAAATAGAGAAGATTGACCCTCCATTGGATAACTCATTGTGGGGGTTTCCTGTGATACAAATGCAAGTGAGTCGAATGGGATATCCAGATTGGTCTTTCTGTATAGGTAATTCCGATATTATAAAGAAAGCCACATGGAGGCAGAAGCTCTCACCAGGAATGCAGTGTGCTTTTAAGGAGCGTGAATGGTGGGTGGACAAAACTGGGGGTTTCAGCAAGCCTTCGAGGGAACACTTGGTGACACGCTGCTGATGCAACCAAGCAAGTATGCACAGGTGGCGAAGAGAAAGGAGGACTGCGGTGACTGGGAAAGGCCAGACCCGATGGAACAGAGGAAGTTGAGTGTAAAAGTGAGATTTTCTGCATACGTGATAAAAGAATAAATAAACAAGTGTTTGGTATTTTGTTTCATAAAGACGTTGGTAGCCGTTGATGGCAGGTAGTGCAAGATGAGGGCAGCAGTCAAAAAGGGCTAGGCTGACGAACTAGGGCGAGTGGGTA
Organism: Fasciola hepatica; assembly: GCA_948099385.1. NCBI lineage: Eukaryota > Metazoa > Platyhelminthes > Trematoda > Plagiorchiida > Fasciolidae > Fasciola > Fasciola hepatica. The sequence goes on from CANUEZ040000151.1 coordinate 653,189, forward strand.
CGGAACGCAACCGCGAGGGCCAGACTCCAGTTCTGCACGCAGAATGAATTGAACTATTCGTGTGGAGAACAGGAAATGAATGCTGATAGGTGATGTCAGGAATCCGTCCGGCGGTCTAGTGAGACTATTATGAGTAATTGTAATCCTGGTTATGGGATTGTGATCACCGGTTAGCCATGTAAGGTGCTCCATATAAAGCGTCGTCAGGTGTCAGTGTAGGTTTAACCACGGCCAGTCCGATCGATCAAACCGTTCAGTCCGTTAGGTAATCAAGGGATAACGTCGATCTGGTTGACGGGCTACTCTGGTAACCACCGAGTTCTGGAATAGAGGAGAAATGCGGCAGCCTGGAGAATGCTCCAGCTGGGGGTTATGATTAACAGCTTAGCGGAAATTAGAGTGTTAATGCTACTTGATGGCCAGTGGGCCGATCTACTAGGGACTAACGGGCGGAGGCTGGTATTTTTTTTAGGGCGTTTAGTTGATAATGGGAATATTAAGCGCATGCTTAGCCAGAGTGCAAAATGGTTAGGCTGATAGGTGGTAGAATAGTAAAGGGGCTCAGTTGAGGGTCAAAAATAAAACAGTGGAGGAGGGTGGGGTCAGAAATGGGAAAAGAGGGGACAGCAGTCAGGTTGTTGACCCGGCTGTAAGTGGGGGCGGAGAAATTATAAAAAGAAAAAGGAACGCACAGGGCTAAGGCGAGGCCTTCTTATGTGGGTGCGAATGTGCTGGTTTTCCATGGGGTAATACGTAATCAGATACATAAGCTAGCTAGGTGGGATGGTGTGCTAACAAACCATGAGCAAATACGGTGATCGGTGAGTATTGGTTATTAAAGGGTGGTAATCAGCATGGTAGGACTCGAGTAACGGAGGAGTGCAAGAAAAAGGCGATGAGACCACTGGGTTATAGCCCGAGACAAGAGAACTAAGTGAAGGTGAGCACCTATCATTAAAGGAACAACAGTTTACTAGTGGAATTAGTGTCAGTAAGAATTTTGGTTTTGTAACTAAGTCTACATGGTAGCAGACAAATCATCACTGACTTTGGACAACATTATTAGTGCTTGGGCTCAAGGGGGATAGAAAAAGTAAACTTGTGGATAATAAATTATAAATGTGAAATGATTGCATTCCGACAACCAATACAAGCGAGGCTTTGTCCATAGCTGTTAGGCGTAGGCGTATCAATGCCGGGGTGTCGTCAGAGCAGAGGTCGCATGATGTAACTATTCAGATCGCGTATCGACTACTGTATTAAACATCAGCAAGCTGGTTAAGGATTTTGCAGGGAACCCAAAAGGGTTGAAGCTGAGTAAGGCGGGGTCGGCAAGTATACGTGGAGAGCTCGAACGGCGTGCTGTCACCCCACACTGGTCTAGACAAAAGGAACTGCAGGTTAACTCGAAAGCATGGGGTTTCCCATATGCAGGGTCGGGTTTAGGCCGTTATCAGAAATCCATCTGTAATGAAGGGGGCAGAGAGCATTAGCCCAAGACCTTCGCAGCCTGAAGTGGATTTCTTCTTTTTTATTGAGGAGAGGGAGAACAAATTTACGCCGTAGGGTAAACTCCCCTTTTCTCCTTGACCCGCCTTTCTTTACACGTGGCCCAATGGGTCCGAGGCTGATAGGGATGGCTGTTTCCCCTTATTGTGAGACCGCTACAGACCAGATGTCATAACCTTCAGGGGTGTTGCTGCTACAAGCAGTGAAAGAAAAAAGATAGGATGGAGCAATCACTCAGATAATGGCAGCATTCTTGGGGCTATCACTTAACAGCTTGCTCTTGCCAATAACAGAGTCGGACGGGTTCCAATACGTATGCGAGCCATCTGGTGAACGCACCACCGATTTTCATATGCAGGGCAACTTCACTGGCACGACGAAGTTGGTGGAAATGTATCACCACTGGCCGTGCGGAGGTTGACCGCTAGCTAGTGCAGTGGGAACGGCTGATTAGGACAGACAAACCAACGTTTTTCGGTCGAAAGGCGCAAGCTGAAGGTGAGAATTGATGAACTGTAAAGATCATAGCATTCAGTATACCAGAAACTGGTAAATAAGGGAGGGAATGGCTTCGGTAGAAAATTGGTTGTTGGTCCGGATGACCAACTTCCTGATTAGTCGCGGGTGAGTGTAGCTTAGAAAAATAAGGCATTGTATGAGGAGCAGATTGATGGTGGAGAGCTATCACAAAACCCTGAGCCCCAGGCGTAATAGTGTGTCCAAGTCAGGTGACGTCAAGCGGGTAAGTATTATCTTGATGGAGTTTAGAACTGGATTTATAATTGCGGGCTAGGTATCCGTATGCAAATTAAAGTGTAGTATAGCAAAGTCTGATAAGGGGGAGAAGAGTGAGTAGAGGAATGTCAAGAAGCCGGTTATTAATAGCCATGCCGTGGCTATGGGAAAAAGATGAGAGGATGGGAGGAACTGGAAAATTATTTGATGCCAGATTTAGCAAAACGGATGAAGGTGGAACAGAATTACCGGACTGAGGATAAAACCATTCTGTAAGAAATCGTAGAACAAAAGAAAAGTGAAAGTTACAGAATGGAGAGAGAGGAGAAGAGAAAGAAAATGATGCCACAACTGGGGCTTGAGTCCAGTTAGTGCGGCACTCCAGAGAAAGTTCAACGACTGTGCCTGTCGGACATTGTCGAGGGAGAATTAAAAACGCAAATGGCAGGATCAGATGTGAAACAGAAGTAGAACGAATGGGTGAGTAACACGAGTGGGAATCAAGCGCGGCTACGGCCTAAAAGATAATGGGGTCCACAAAAAGGGAGTTTGAAAACTATTAGAAACCTAATCCAACTTCAAAAGCCCTTTCTTCACTCATGTACGGATCTAAAAGTTGGATTACAGTTTGTACTGTGAGGTATTTGCTTATGTGGGCCTTAAACGTCTTAGATGGCTTTATAGAACGTATATCATGGGGTAATTTGTTCCATAAAGCTGCATACTTAACAAGGAAAAAGTTAGATCTAAGAACAGTTCTACAGATGGGAACAGTAACTGTGTTGTCTCTCAGTCTTAAAGAATACTGTGAGTCCGTTAGGTTTCTGAACTGCGGTGCTGATTCGATGATTCGTTTTACAACAACACCATGAAAAAATACGAGGTTCAGCTTCATGCGTCTAAGCCATAGCGGATCTAGTTCCAAATGTTCACAGCGTTGGCTGTAATTGAGTTGAGTGGTAAAGCCGATTCACTCTTTTGTCACTAGCCGTTGAACTATTTCAATAGCCACTCTGTCCCACTGGCGCATGTTAGAGTAGATTATGGAACAGTATTCCAGAAGGGGCCTAACGTGGGTCTTATATGTGCTGAATTTGCTTTCTGGGAGGCGAAATATCCTATGAAGCAGGCCTATCAGTCTTCTAGCCTTGGCAATTTGAGTGGTAGTATATTCAGAGAAAGTGAAGGTGGCTGAATATTGCAAACCTAAATCTCGTACTAACGGACTGATGGAAATCGGGTGACCGTCAATACTGAACATACCTGGGGGGACATTGCATTTGAACGTAAGAATGTTGCTTTTCTCAGCAGAAAATTTCATTAATGAAGTGGTGCACCAAGAACTAAGAGCTGTTAAATCTTGCCGTATGTCATTGATAACTGTACTAAGTTGACTAGAATCAAAACTATACAAGATTTTTATGTCGTCCGCGAAAAGGTGGAGACTGCCATGGCGAACGAAACTGAAGACATCATCTATGTAAATGAGGAAAAGAAGTGGACCCAAAACGCTGCCTTGTATGACACCACTGGTGACAGGTTTGGGTTTGGAGACGGAACCATTAATCTGAACCAACTGATAACGGTCGGAGAAATAAGAATCCAACCAACCGAGTAACGGGTCCATGATGCCATAAGATTTGGCCTGCAATAAGAGCCGAGTGTGTGAGACTCGGTCGAAAGCCTTCTTCATATCAAGCAGGATAATAATCATGGACATGCCTTTGTCAGCAGCCTCCGTGACTGAGTTCAAGAAATTAACTTGACAAGTAGAGCACGAACGGTTTTTCAGGAAACCGTGTTGGCCCACATTGAGCAAGTTATTTGTTAAGAGGTGGGTCATTATCTTATTCTTAATGAGCTTCTCCATGATTCTGGAGATAATCGGTGTATGATTAATAGGACGATAATTCTCAAGAACATGAAAGGAGCCTTTTTTGTGCAAGGGGATAATTGTAGAGGTTTTCCATTGATTAGGAAACGAGCTAAATTTCATAGACAGGTTAAATAAATTAGATAGAAGGATGGGAATGTCTGGACCCCCCAGAGTAAAGGCCGCCGGCGGAATGCCGTCCGGACCTGGGCGGTAAAATGGTTTTATAGAGACTAGAAGTGGAGAAATATCGTTGGGGTGAAATAAAACTGTGGACAGAGTCTCTCTGGGTAAACATGAAGAGTGTATTCCGGGAGTGGGAACACTGGCCGTTAGGGCTGAAGTGAAAAATATGTTGAACGCTTCAGCTATTTCTTCCGGTTTATCCAGATGGGAGTTGTTAACAGTGATGAAAGGTATAATCTTGCGGGGTTGGGGGTTTCTTCTTCTCATCAACCTACTCAGGATTTCCGTCTTCTTGGGGTGGCACAAAGCTTTTGACTCTTGCTGAGTAAGCATCAGTTCAGTTAGTGATTTGATTTTCGCTGACAGTCGGTCCATTTGGATATATACCGAAAATTCCCGGGTTTTGAGTGCAAGCTGTTGAAGTTTGGAGAGTTTAGATTTCATCCGCGAGAGTCTGTTTGTTCTAGAATTCGTCAGTGGTGGCATAGTTGGGGTGATGGTGTTTAAAGACTGATTGAGAATAGAATATAGTTGATCTGCTACCACCTGAGGATCGGGCGAAAGAAATGATTTCTCCCAATTTTGAGATCTGATCATGTTTGGAAGGCTGCTCCAGTGAGCTAAGTGATATGGTCTGGCAGACGGTACGGAGGAAATAACGATTTTTGGTACAGAGAACGCGCACGAGACGGCCCTGTGGTCACACCTGGGGAAGCTATCTCCTACAGAGGTTGTTACCTTATTTAGTCCTTGAGAGAACAGAAGATCTAGAGTATTGTTTCCTCTCGTAGGTGACTGAACGTGTTGAGTCCAACCACCGAGGTGTGTACAGGTAACGAAATCTTGATAACGTCGTGGGCCAGAGTGTGATGGCCAACGCACTCCTGGAGCGTTGAAATCACCCGCAATCAACTTGTGATCGATGGGGTAAGTGGAGGCAAAGTGGAAAGCGTCAATAATAGGTACAATATTGTCCCTGGTTGATTCAGGTGATCGATAGATGCATCCAAGCAAGAGTTCTTGTGACTGCACTTTAACTGTTACCCAGACCGAGTCATCAACCGCGTCGAGGACTGGGTGTTGCAGTAACGAAACTGGAAAAGATTCTCTGCAGTATATTAGACAACCTCCTCCTCGACAATGCATTCTAGAGTTGCTAAAAGCCTTGTAGCCAGATATTGTGAAGTCTAAGTTGGGAGTGCTTGCGTTAAGCCACGTTTCCGTGATGAGGATGAAATCGTAGTTAGACACAAGGACCCGGGCACGCAGAAGGTGAATTTTTGCTGGTAGTGAGCGAATATTGATGACGAAAACAGACATACGCGTTGTGCTTCCTTGTACTGTCGCAACAGGCAGTTGTGCGAGAGTTGGGGCTGAAGGAGATAGAGATAGTGGTGGTGCTAGTCCTGGTACAGATGAGGTGGATGAGATAGTCCTGGGCAGATTACTGTGTGTGTAAGTCAAGGACCAATAGAGGGACGTTTGGTCAGTATCAGAATTACCGGTAAAGATTGGAGGAGTGCTGGTGGGACAGGTAGTACGATCGAATTCGGTGATTTCTGAGTTTGATTGGGAGCGCGTGGAGTGGCCGGCCGCCGCAGGATCGACCAAGAGGGCAAGGGGAGCTTCGTCAAGGATGAGTGGAGGAGTCTGAGGCGAAGAACCAGTGTGGAGTGGATGGAAGTTAGAAGTATCGTCTGCAATTATAGAGGCAGGGCCTCGGTTTGTGGGCGAAATACGAGTTGGTGGACTGATGGTTATACCACCATTGGGGAACAGGTGAGGACGAATATGCCGGGATAGAGCTATGGTATGGGGCCATTTTCCGCCCAGGGTATATAACGAAAAAAATTGGTATTTTGCGTCGGAACTGAGTAGCCGTGGGATGTACCACCGGTTGTTTGGGTAAAGTAGGAGCCCGATTCGAACGGGTGGTTGATGGTACACTGCCGTGGTTGGATTGAGGTAGGTAAGTTGCTGGGGTACAGGTAGGGGCTGCAGTGGGGTGGGAGGCTTAAAGGAAGGTCTGGTAACTGAATTCGACTGGGTGAGACATTGAGCGAGTACAGCGAACGCTGTGCGTGGTGTACTGGAAAATGAGGAGGTTCGAATGGTGGTGACAAAGGTGGTGGTGGTATGAAAAGAGGCAAATTTGTAATATGGTGGGGCATCGGTAGATAGGACGAAGGTGACATACGAGTGGTTTGTCGTAACACGTTGGGGTTGGCTACATGGGTCTTTAGATGGTTACTTAGGTGCACAGGTGGAATACTGATGGAGGAACCGGAGAGTTTCTGTGGGTGTGGAGGTGATGGGGACGGTTGGGTTAAAATTTGTTTAGCGCTTACACGAGGGGCCCCAGGCTGGTTTATGAGGTGAATTGGGGGCGTGGTGATGTCGATGTTGAGATGATCTAGGCCACGGTAGGCGACAGGGGCGGGAGAAGAGGCTGTGCTCGATGTCTTTGGGGACGATGTTGTTGCTGGTTCGTTGGTACGGGGTGGTGAGTTGGAAGCAGTCATTTTCTCGGCTTGCTTGGAAGACAAGCCAATAGCTGAGCGATAGCTGTCTTTGAGAGATGATTGTATCGCCCGGCTTTCGGTACGTCCTATTGGTAATGGTGGAGATTGGGTTGTGATGTGGAGCCGTTTGGATGGGCGCTGAGGAGTTGGCGACGAGCGGGATATATCGAGGTCTACATCCACTGGTGCTGCATTGGTCGATGGTGCGCGTATGAATGTGTCAACTGTGGTGGGTTGTTGAGTGGGGTTGGGCGGCCCTGGATCAGGAGATTGTGACGATGAGGGATTGCCGATTACCGACTTCAGGACGTCCCTTTGCAATGGGGTCTTGTCGGCGACGATTTTTATGCTTTTGAATGGAGTGGCTTTGGCGACAGCCTCTCTCTTTCTGATGAATTCCGTAGCAATGTTTTCCTCACGGAACTGAAACAGGAGTGGACACATATACCGCTGTGACTTTTTCCTTGGTCGTACGCAGCCACACTCGTGGTGTGACATACCGCAGGCTAGAAGCAACGATTGTTTAATCGAGGAAAGCGGAAGACGGTCCGGAATATTAAAGACCACAGCATTCTTGGATCTTTTAATTCTTTGGTGGACTTCAGAAGCAATTGAGTCCAGAAAGCGACCGGCCGTTAGTAAACTTTGGGTGTTCGGGCATTTCGAAGGATCCGCGATAAACGCTAGCGGTGACAACGCAGTCAGAGCGTTATCCATGGTACGTATCTGTCCTTCCAAGGATTCCAGGTTTCGTTCTAGTGCCCTAAATTTGATGCCAGCATCACGGCACAGCCGCTGCAACAAGATCTTTCCGGGTAACAACCAGGGTGAGACAAAACCGAGCGGGTCGAACAGACTAGAGACAGCGGATAGTATACCTCGACGGGTTACAGACAACTCGGGAACGTTTAGCTCGAAAACAAAGTCGTCCGTTTCCGCTTCCATTGTATTCCTAAAGTGCGTTCGGTAGGGGGTGTAGAGCCGTCCAGATCTCTAAGCCTTTCGGCCTTCTCGTGGTACGGAATGACCCCGAGCACTTCGGAAGTGTTCGGCATCCATTTTGTTGGATGGAAGCCGCCTTCTTTTAGCAATCTTGTCAGGCTTCTGAACTGCGCTAGGGCTGATTCTGTATCATCGAATGATCCAAGGTAGTCGTCGGCGTAGAAATTTCTGCTGACGCTATCTATCCCCGACCGATGGATCAAATCTCCAAGTTTGTTCGCAGATTCCTAAAGAGCGTAGTTCGCACAGAACGGTGATGATATGGCTCCGAATGGGTGGACGGTCATCCTATAGATCACCACTGCTTTGTCTCGGTCGTTCTCTTTCCACCACAGGAAGCGCAACGCATCTCGTTCTCCTACCGGTATTTTCACCTGGTGAAACATTTCCCTAATATTGGCGGACAAGGCCACTCTTCTCACTCCGAAACGGTACAAAACTTCAATTAGTGGTGTGGTCCAGTCAGGCCCCTGTAGTAGGCCATCGTTTAACGACTTGCCCTGGAACTTGGCCGCACAGTTGAAAACCACCCGCCGGTTTTCGGGTTTCTTGGGGTTGATAACCGGGTGGTGAGGTAGACACCAGATAACCTTTCGGCCGTCGGTGTTAGCAAGCATCTTTTCAACGTAACCGAGAGCTTCTTTTCGCTTCATTAGTTCTGCGTATCGTTCCCACAGATCCTGGTCTCGAATAAAGCATTCTTTCAGTCCTAGCAGATGTTGCAGAACATCGTTTCTGTTATAAGTCCACGGGTCAGCAGATGTGCGCCACGGGAGGGGAACCTCGAATTGTTTTTAAGGCCTCTGGTGCCTTGCCGCACTGCTTGCAAAGCGAAGTGATCCTCTTGAGACAACGATGGTCTTTCATCTCCGATGTCATGAAACTGCTTTTCATACAGCCGCCGCAGGTGATACTCTATGCGGTCCTTTTCGGCGGATAAATAATTCACTGAACCACGTTCCCCTACTGGACCATATAACATCCATCTCAGGGGGCCTCCTTACGGCATAAGGTGCCTGGCGGCCGCCCACACTCTAGTCAAGTACCCGATGCGCATCTGGCACGTCGCGGCCCAGGGGGAGATCCATTTCGTCGTTTTCTCAGTCCACAACGGTTAACTCCCGCAGGTGGGGCCATCTAGTCAAGATTGCCTTGACCGACCCTGGTACTCGCATGGGGAGATCAGCCAACGTGAATGCCTTTGTTGGTTTGATTTGCTCGTTAGTGTCTAAAGAGATGAGTTGCAATCTCAACCGGCCGGCAGTCATTACTTGTGTTCCGCCCACCGTGCTCACTGCTAACGACGTCGCACTTTTAGCGAGTCGATGTTTGTCGGCAAACCGCTCTTTCACTAGGGTAGTGTCAGATCCACTGTCGACGAAAGCCAACGCTTTGACCACCCAAGTTGAGGTCACTACTCCCACGGCAACTACTCCTAAACGTACCGGTTTGCTGGCAGACCGCGACGTTGAACAAATAACGCTGGGCTTGGTACTCGCCTCGGGTACGGTTACTCTCGCCCGGTGCAACAATCGATGGTGTCTGCCCGTGCAGCCCTCGTAACCGCATCTGTTCCTTGTTCTACAAGCTGCCGCTCGGTGTGTGGTGTTGAGACACATAAGGCGCGCTCCTGTCATCCTCGCAATTCCCCACCGTTCGTCTATTGTGGCGTTGCCGAACTTGGGGCATTCTGGCGGGCCATGGCTAGCATCACAGGACCTTGCAACTTGGTTGCACTATGGCATTGCGTGAAATGGCGTGTGCCTTGGTCCAAGACTGATACTTCGGCCGTTCCCGTGCAGGGGTTTGAGCTTGGCTAGTACTGGGCTTGTTTTCCCGGTTGCTGTCCCGGACGAGTCGGCCGAATCTGTTGTCAGCTATCTTCGTTTGCCTGTTCAAGTATTCGGTCAGGTCTTCGAAGTTGGCCTCCCTGTCGCTTAGACTTACCTGTTCCGCTTCTTCCGCCCACCGACCCTGTAGTTCGGGAGACAGGTGACGGACTATGCCTTCAAAAGTGTGCATTGCATCTGGGCCAGCCCTGTAACCTAAATGGTCGAGGGCTATTGAGCAGTTCTGCATCCTAATCACCAGGTCGGCCGTTGTGTATACTTCGCCCTTGGTTCTCTTTGCCTCAACCATCACGCCCTCTATTAGGTTACGGGCTACTTTGAACGGTTGGCCAAACAAGTCCCTTAGAATCTTCCTTGCTCTTGTGTAGCCTTGTCCCGGGTCGAGCATGGTACGCCCGTCGATAGCTTCTCTTGCTCGGCCTCGACAGTGGTGAGTCAGGTAGAGGAGCCTTTGCCCAGGGTCGGTTACTTTATTTTTGACGAAAGTTTCGAACTGCATGACAAACTTGCAGTATTGTTCAGCTCGCCCGTCGAAAACCGTTAGTTCCACTCTAGGCAAATCGATCGTTGATGGCGCCTATGTTTTATAGTCGGCGACCGGCATGGAGTTTCCTATTCTGTTGTGCCCTGATCTATCGGAAGTGTCGTAGTCGCTGGTCTCGTGCTCAAGCTCTTTTTGTCAACACTTCCGTTCTGCTTCCTGAGCCTGTTGCGTAGCTGATAACGGTTGTTGTTCCAGGTCTAATATCCTTAGCCTATGTAAATCGACATCCTTACAATCCATATCACCCTCGGTAACACAAGAGCTAGCACTGACAGGACCGGGCGATCTAACATTAACTAAAGAATCAAAGGTACCCAAAACCTCCCCAGTGACTTGCCGTATTACTTTGTGTCCAGATTCCAAAAGCTTCGAACCTTTTCTTGGCATTTTGCGTGTTTTCTCGTTCCAAATTTATCTATTGAGTATTGTAACACATCTATGAGCAATGCGTAGCCAAATTCACATCGGATCCCGGAATCAAAACGCGATTATCCGTGATACTCTGCGATGCTAGATTATTCAATGAACAATGACACCAAACTGATGCAAACCTCAATTATGAGATCACAGGGACTCAACAAACGAGAACCAAATTGCGGCTTGCGAGCAAGGAGTACGTGCGCCACGCAGGTCCAGAACAAGGATATGACAAAGTAGCGCTCTGAGTGCGAACAAACAAAATTTGGTCCATAAAAACAAACAGAGCGTAAAGACACGTCAATGTTGTAGACAAGTGAGTGATGTTAAGGAAAACATGGAACTGCAACGGTTTTAGGAGGATCTTTCACGACCGGTCTTTACAACGTCGATGAGCAACAGGGTTATTTTATGAAGGCAGGAGATAAGTTCTCTACAGATCAGGGATGGCAAAGGCCATAGTTCGCGGCACTAGAGAGAGGGAAAGCGTCGGGCATAAAGTATACCCATTGGCCTGTGGCGCAGAGGTAGTAGATTAATGGTGTGAGGCCTCTTTCGGCGGCCAGGTCGATGGGGACAAGCTCACTTGTGATCAGTATAGCATTGGGAACTGTTAAGTATAACATAAGTTCGCGCCTAAAAGCGAACAGTGGGGAGGCACTGCGTAAGCTAAGTGGGACCTCATTCCATATTTTGGAATAGGCTGACAGAAAGAATCGGGACTTCAGACTGAGATTAGAATGAGGGATAGGGAGAGAGAGAAGGCACGATGTCGGACGGGGTAGGAGCAGGGGACAGCGAATAAGATAGGGTAGGAGGTGTAGGCCTGGTTGTGGATTAGCTTAAAGAGGAAAATCAGGTTGAGCCTCATGCGACGAATCCATAGAGGCTCAATTTGTAGGAGCTCACAACGCTGGCGGTGTGCTAGGGCTATGGATACGCCAAACAGCGTTTTGGAGAGGGTACGCTGAACGTTCTCGAGAGATACAGTGGAGAAACGTGGTCAAAGGATAGAGGTAATGGGACAATATTGCAGTAGCGGTCTCACGTGTGAGAGATACATGGAGAGGCGACTGGCCGTTGGTGGGAAACACCGACTGATCAGGTCTAGGGTCCGCTGAGCCTTAGCGATTCGGAACGATGCCTGTTCTGAGAAGGTAAAGGAACAAGAGTAGCGTATGCCGAAGTCGGTAACCATGGGATGTATGGGGATGGGCGGGCCGTCCAGACAAATTTGGCCGGGCGGTACAGTGCACTTATAAGGTAGGAGGGGGCTTTTCTCCGCCGAGAATTTCATGAACCGCAAGACGCACCAGGTTTGGAGAGAGAGAGAGTAAGTCACGCGATATGTTGCACAAAGTCACGGATAGGTCATTAGGTAGGAAGGAGTAAACTATTTTTGTATCGTCAGCAAAGAGGAAAGGAGTGCCGTGTCGAATAGAAGGGAACATGTCATTGATATAACTAAGGAATAGTAATAGGCCTAGGAGACTGCCTTGGATGACGCCGCTAGTAATTGGTTTGGCGGAAGATGAGTGGCCTTCAACGAGCACAGCTTGTGATCTGTGAGAGAGATACGAGGATAGCCAGGAGAGAAGAGAGTCAGTAATACCGAGGGACCGGATTTTGGCTAACAGATGCACACGGGGAACACGGTCAAAAGCCTTAGACATGTCGAGGTACGGGACGATTACAGAGTTACCGGCGTCCGCAGCAGACGACAGGACATTGAGAAATTCAAGCTGGCAGGAGGAGCAGGAACGGAAAATAAAGAAACCATGCTGACCAGGGTACAGCAGGTTGTTGGATAAGAGGTGCTGGACAGTGTTTTTTTGATAATACTCTCCATGATTTTGCAGACTACTGGGGTGTGGTTATTGGACCGATAGTCATCTTGGTCGTGTAGTGTACCCTTTTTGAGACGCTGAATTATAACGGAGATATTTCGTTGAGGAGGGAAGGAGCCGTGAAGTATGGAGGTGGTGTATACACTAGGCAACAATAAAGGGAGGTCAGGACAACTAAGACGGAGAAGGGCTGGTGGGAGATCATCTGGCCCCAGTATCAGGGAAGGTTTATAAGAAGAAACTGATTTTTCAGCTTCTCGATGGGTGAAGAGAACCGATGAAAGAGAGGTAGAGGTGCAGGGATGGATTGCAGGAGGGGGAATACTAGGACAGTTTATAAGGGAGGAAGAGAAATGCTCGTTGAAGGCCTCAGAAGTAGATGCTGGAGTATAAGCGGTAGATGAGCCACAGATGAGGAATTTGAGCGAGGTACGATTGGAGTGATTGGACCTTTTACTAAGCGAGCTGGACAGGTAGCCAGTTTTGTTGGGGTGTGCTAGGGCAATGGCCTCTTGCTTTCTCTGATGTGAATCGGCCATGCAAAGCAGTTTCAGTCGTAGCTGGTTTATGCGCAGAAGAATCGTAAATTTGCGTGACTTAGCGAAGGTAAGTTGCAGCTTAGCCAGCCTACGCTCTAGGAGTGACAGGCGTGAGCTGCTGGACTTGGGGCATGGGTCGGTGCATGGATTGGCGGTACTTAAGCAGTGTAGGAGGTTAGAGTAGAGAGAGTTCACAACAGTGAGGGGATCAGAGGAAAGAAAAAATGTGTCCCAGTTAAGGGAGCGGATTATCATTGGCACTATGAGCCAGTTACAGGAAAGGTAGGAAGTCGGAAGAAGGGGGAGGACTGCATCGGATAAGAACGGCTGAATCAGCCGAACTTGCACCTGACAATACGGTGGTCGCTAGCCGAGAATCGATTAGTAATCTGGGTGGTCATATCAGGAACATAAATGGGGAATATTAGGTCCAAGATTTTGTTCCCCCTAGTAGGGCAGGAGACATGTTGGGTCCATCCACCAAGGCGGACACAGGAAGGGAGGGTGGAGAGGGCGGAGGGGGGCTAGTATAATAAGACCAGCAGATTGAAGGAAGAGTAAAGTCGCCGGCAATAATTTTTGCACTGGCAGGATAGTCAAGCGCAGTAATGAAGACATCCACGGCGGAGTCCATTTTCGCAGGCTTCAGACTCGGGGGAAGTAGACGCAGCCAAGGAGGAGGTTTTGGCCGGAGGCGTGAACAGATAGCCATAGCGAACCCTCAGTAAGGAGAAGAGAGTGGTGGTCAACAACGCTAGCGTGGATAGTGCATTTGACAAGGGCTAAACAGCCCCCTCCAAGCCTGGATTGGCCGGTGTTCGAGAAGCGTTGATACCTAGCTATGCGAAAATGGTCAAGCGAGGCATCATCTGACAGTCAGGATTCAGTTGCTAGTGTAATGTCAGTGTTTGAGGTAAATGCCAGGGATCGCAGTTGCAGTGGTACTTCAGGGTTAGATGGGTTTGGTGGAAAGGAGCAGAGGGGACCAGCTGAGGCATGCTGAGGCTAAAGTATGGAGGGCTAGTGTCTGGGGGCAGAAAGGGATATAGGATAGCAACGGAGATGGAGGATTGGTGTGACCCATTTGATCAGAGAGAGGGAAACAGTGGAAGTGCGTGCGGGGCAGTGGGAGGGTGAGTGGAACTGGCGTGGCTCTGAAGGTTACTCCTACTTATAGGAAGGGTGGCGTTAGACGAATCTGGGTGGTGGCCTAGCTTGTTTCTACTTGGAGGGTCCGAGAGCATGCTATAGGCAAACTCCGAGTGAGAGTAGGGGGTAATGGGTGGAGTCATTAGTTGAACAATTGCGGACCTGGTAGGAGTACTAGGTAGGCTCATGAGAGGATTGGAGAGGCACCTATGAGGATAACAACGAAGTATCGCGGCTGAGCTAGCAGCCGGTGGGTAGTCGGTGGAGTCGTTGGAGCAAGAGCGATGGTTGATAACACTTGTCAACGGTTCAGAGGACGGATGGGAAGTTGTGCGGTGAGGGCTGATGGTTGTACCAGGGTCTTGTCTTGGCTCTGATGCTACGATGGAGGAGAGTGGGTTTAATACTGAAGTGGAGTGCCGCTTGGGGACTGTGGTCAGGGTGCGGGAGCTACTGGAAGTAGAGGTCACTGTGGGAGATGGTAGAAAATGGAGTTTATGTGGAAGCGGAACCGGGGGTGGGGAGTTAGACGTACCTAGGTCGACAGTTTGCAGGTCGGCAGGGTGAGGCGCTGGGCTCGCCTTTGACTTCTTGCCAGTGGGGCATTGGGTAACTTCATGTCGGTTCCAGTGGGGTCAGCCTGCGTGGGCCGGGCAGAGTTGTTTCTCAGCTAGCGAGTTATTTCCCGCTCGAGGGGAGGTTTATCAGGGAATATCTCGATGTCCTTATACGGCGAAATGGCAGCAATTGTCGATTTGTTGCTGATGAACTCTGTAGCTGTTAGGTCGTCCATGAATTAGAATAGCAGGGGGCAACTATGCCGCCGGGACTTTTACGTAGCCTCCTGCAATGACATCCATAGTGAGCCATGTTGCACGGACTTAGTATATTGTGTTTCACTAAGGAAAGTAGAAAGCGGTCTGGAACACTAAAAACCACTGCGTTCTTGGAAGTGGTAAAGCGGTGATATATTCCAGTAGAAACGGGGTCGAGAAGGTGTCCCACTGAGACCAAGTTCTTCGGAGATGTAGCAGCTACAGGATCAAGGAGAGTAGCCACGGGTGAAACCTGTGAGAGGATCTTATCAATCAGCTCGACCTTGTTTCTAAGTTCGATGAAACTCTGCCTGAGGCCATTTGGACTATTAGAAGCTTCATCGTCGAGGTTAACGAGGGCGACAGAGCGTGGCCTGGCTTTTGGGAAGGGTTGAGTGTGTTTGGATTTGCTAGCTCCAGCGATACGGATTTTCCGAGCACTGAGTGGGGACCGGGCTGGCATGATAAGTAGGAATATATGACGGAGGTAAAGAGGTAGCAGAAATTCGGTCAGCTAGACAGAGACATACTAAAGGTCTGAGCAGACCAGGGGTGTGCCTGGGTGCCATATGCGCAAAGATCTAGATGAGACCCATGCGACAATGTGGCACGGGAAGTGAGTTATATGACCCACTATATATATAGTTGGGATTAGGAGACTTGGAACGATGGGGGTTAGTGGGTTAGTAGAGTTTCGCTGCGCGGTACGCACAGATGCAACCCACACAGGATACCGTAGGCACTTAACTTTTCCTCGGATTACAACAGCAGGTTGTGCGGGAAGGTACATTTTAGATATGGGATCGGTAGACCGGGTGCAAAGAAAGTGCGCTGTCATGGAGGAGAAACAGTAAATAAATAATTGGAGGCTCGGTGGGACAGAAAGTTCAGAGGGTGCACCGGTGGGTGCATAGCGAGAATAAGGTAGAAGTTGGGTTATAGGGAATGGGATGTAAAAACGCTAGATGGATCGTACCTTGGTGAGAATCAAGGAAAGTTCGCTAGGCGAGTCATGTAGAATGTCATCAAATGAAACTGAAGCATAGAATATCCAATATAATCTACAAATGTAACTAGCCGTAATAACTAGCAGCTGCATTTTTGTGTATTAAATGATATCAGTCCCCTGGGTTGGTAACAGGTCTGTTGCTGGTGCTCACCCTACAATTTACCCAGAGTGCTCCTCATTCCATGCAAACAACTCAGATGCACTAAGCATATTATCCATTCGTGGACTATATTCAAGGAGAGGAAAAGATGAACGGTCCCATCTGAACCGCATTACACAACTAGCTTTTACTGCCCAATCGGCTTAAAACTGTCTGGCTAGGAGCCAGTGGCAGGTTAGAGTACTGCATGTCGTTTGCCTGTGATAGTGTAGGAGTGGGTGGCCAGTGAATGGTGCTGGGGAAGCAGAATCCTCGTGTCTGGTCACTCATGACGACTTTTTCTTTTAGCCTCATAGAAGGTCCATGCGGTTTGCTGTCGTGCCCCTCTTTTGCGTCTTCTTACCCCTCACCCATGTGGCCCTATTCCTTCCACATCTTCATCGTATCTCTCCAGAGGCCCCATAATTTTCGGCTGTTTCGTTTTCTCGTCGTTTCTTTTTATCCTCGTCGTTTGTTTTTCCTTTAACGTCATCTTATTTCACTCCACATCAATCTTCTTTGTCTCTGCTTCCTTTCATTTTCGATGTGCGTCTAGCCTCCCAAAGAATAACAAACTAAAACCTTTACCTGTCACCCTTCTTTGACCTGTCCAAGTGGGTTGCGCCAAAAAGCCAGTAGCAAGGCTTTCAGCTCATATGGGTTTGAGTCGTATTGAGTGATGTGTGCTTTTGGAGTGCTCCGGTGTCCCTTAATTTGGGTCCCTCGTCTAACGCGCAACATATGGCTGTGTACTATCCGTCGAAAGGATAGTAAATAGGAAAAATGGGGAACCTGAAATCTTCACCCCAAGTCCATATCACGCTCAAACAACACCCCATTTTCAAAACAAGCTATGAAGATACTCGCCCCAGCCTACCGTGCCAAGCACCATTCAGTCACCACAGTAACACTGTGCTTATAGGATTATTCCGAATGCTCTATCTGGAGTTTCGAATGGGGCTCCTGATTGCTGCTCTTCTATACGCCTGTCCAGTTGCCTTTTGAAAGACTGCATGTAAGTTGCTCCAACTACGGACTCCGGATTCAGGTTCCACACTCACTGTGAAACAGTTTTCCCTGGTCTTCAGTTGTGGACCCTGCGGACCCAGTTTTAGGGAGTGACCAGGCAGCGCTGGGGTAGACGCTAATGTTAACAGGTTGGGCGCCCCACGTAGCTCGAGGTTTCCCTCATAATTTCGAAATTTGCTGAACATGTCCACCCCAAGCTTGTAAACTCAGGTCGCGGAGTCTTCTGGGACATAGGATCTTCAGCAGACCCGGTAAGCATTTCGTGGCCCTCCTTTGGTCTACGCCAGTAGATGTGTTTATCTCCGCTCGATACTGGCGAGCATACCTGGATATTCAGTCCCAAGTGCGGCCTGATGAGTGTGGAAAATATCTTGGGCAATGGCTGCTGAGTGAGCTTACCACGAAGCCTACCGAACCGATTTATTCTGAATGTCACCCTTCGAAATGGAGTGCCACATTAATTTGACTGAGATTAACCACCCAAAATTGCCGATCTTAGATTTATCTCCTACGTCAGTCCTTTTCCTGTACTAACCCCCAGCGAGTACTCGTTGGCCTGGATTCCATTATTATAAGTCAACTTGCATTTGCCTGTGTTAAATAGGATGCGGTTCTTGACCGAAAATCAGTGTAGGTTGTTCACTTCTGTTTCCATGCACTTTTGTCCAGTACGGCCGAAAATTGCTCCGATTCTGAATTCGCCGGGGCGCAGTAAGACGTTGGAATCTATCTACAGTGGAAGGACGTTTAGGATGAGAGCGAACAGCCTGGTGTAGTCTGGCATGGGCCTTGTGGCACTCCGCTTGGGAAATAAAATTTATCCGGGAAGACCCCGTTCACTTGGACCTTGAATGTTCGGCTGCCCAGATAATGCGACCCCCAAGTTACGAATCACTCGTGGAGCCCCAAGTGGTCCAGTTTTTATAGTACCAGGGAATTGATAACCCGTTTGAAGGCCTTCGAGAAGTCCAGCAAGACGATATCTATCTGAAGCCCTTTGTCGACGGCCCCGGTGTATCTCTTCATATCCTTGATGAGGTTTGTTCGACACTATCTATGCCCCTAAAACCTTGTTGGGAGTTGTGCAGATAATCATCCTCAACGAAATCACATCATCACTCAGGCTTTCCATGACCGTCAGTACTACCAAGATTATTGCTACCGGGTGGTAGGTTTGGGGCTCAAATCGGTTGGCTGACTTGAAAATTACAGAGACTACGTGGGTCTCCCACTCCTTGGGGGCTCAACCAGCCTTTACCTAGTAGTTGAACAGCTCACACAGCGGATCTGCTAGCTAGTCGACGCATTGTTGGAGCAAAAGAAACGATTTGCCAGTTTTCAACGATAATGAATACCTGTGTTGGTTGTGGCTCAGATTGATGGCTTGTATCGGTTGGTGGCCTCTGAGCCTGATGCTTAGGTCGAAAGCTCTTTTCGTTATTCTAGGTGGCAGTCACAGTGTTTTCTGTTGTGCTGGGCCTCCATCGGACCTGTACAGTCAGGAAGTTCGTTGATTCGGCCCTCCTTTATGAGGAGTCCCCGCGGTTGCCGGATTGCTGGGGCGCAATATCCTCGGTCGGTCGACAGCGAATATCGAAGAGTAGTACATAGACAACATAGGGGCAGTGCCCGTGTTGCCCCCTCTCGTTGTACCATCTGCTTTGAGTATGCCTGAAGCGCCCGGCTTAACTTGAGTTACCTCAGCGAGTTGTCTGCAGAAGTTCCTCGGATCCGTCTGAACCTCTTCTGGGAACTGCCTTAGGTAGTCCGTGGCTTCTTGTGTTTACTGCGTGTTACAGAGATTTATTATGAGGATGTGCCGAGGGTGATCCTGAGTGTGCTGTGATAGCAGTAGTGGCTCCAAGCAACCCTTTTATGCCCTAGGTTATTCACCGTCCGGCTCTGCTGTCTCAGTCGGGGTTTATGTGTACCCTTCGATGACCGAGGCACGAACCGGCACAGTGCCCTTGCTAGGAACCCTTTAACACCGCTTCAGCGTCTATCTATGCACGGCAAATTGCGGGGGCACGGGGCAGTAGCTAGAAAATTTCTCACTGCAGAAACGTTGACCCTAATGAAGTCTCAGCGGGTGGCCTCCTCCATTCAACACAGCATCGCAGCGTGATCTAGCCGGAAGGTGATAACCCCGTGGTCCGTTGGTCCAGTGGGCGCAGACACTTCTGGGTGGTCCACTACGTTATTCATCGGAGGGAAACCAGTCCGGAGCTGAGGGCGTGTTGGTTCCTCGCTATCAAGTGGCTGGCTTACATGCTCATTCCAGCCCAACCCAACCACCGCATCGGGGAAGGTCAATGAAGTAGATGTGGGCCCAGCGCAGCACACTTCGGGCAGGTTGGAGTCACCCATAAAAAGAGTGAGATGATGGTGAGCATGCGTCCACTACTGCGCAGAAACTTTGGGATGGTTCCTACCTGGATTCGGGTGGGGCAGTTCTTATGTAGTACTTAGCTTGGTTCAGCTTATTTGGTCGCAGAACTGGTAAGGTCCATGGCCAGTCAAGCTTCCAGAATTCCCTCGATGGCATGCACACAAGTTATGCTCTCTCATCTGCACGGTGCACTTTGTCGGCTTCCTTCTAAAACTAGGAGAGAAATGTAAAACTTCGTGGCACTTCAACAGTGCGAGACATTATGCGCCGCGAGCTTCCACTGAGACGAGAACTTTCAATTAAATACACTTCAGACTGAACGTATTGCCATCTTTCATTCGCCTATCTATATGTGTATAAATCCGACGTGAGAGAAAGTGTATTCATTCTCCCCTATTCCCTTATCAATGGCCTCTCGTTCTAGCACTCGCTATCCATCCCATATTGTCCAGTTTCTCTCAGTCTATTATCTCAACAAAAACAAGATAAAAACAAGATCCGGGAGTGTTTTGGCTGAAGCCTTGGACCCGCGAATCACTTCAAGGCTCCGAGGCTTCAAGAACACCCAAAACTCACCATCAGGAATAGTCCCGTTCTAGCTAGGATCTACGGTTTCCTTGAATAATTGGACATTTTGCAGATCCATCATTCCACGAGGCAGGCTATTTCAACCTTTCAATACCCTGCCGCTAAAAAATGTGATCTGGTTTTGAACTTGGCTGAAACTTTCATCAGCTCCTCCTTTGGTCCTCTTGCTCGGGAATCTAATGTCACCCGGAACAGGCCATCCGGCCTTACACCAGAAAAACCTCTCAATACCTTGAGCGCTTCAGTGAGATGCCCTCGAAGTCTCCTCTTTCCAACGAGAAAAGATTCAGATCACAGGGTCTTTGGGCATACGTCTTACCCTTCTGCCCTTCAACAATTTGCGTCGCGAGACGTTGAAGTTTCTTTGAGCAGGCGTCCTGTCTGTAGAAGGGTGCCCAAGCCTGCGTGCTACCTTCTGTTGAGGTTTTACCGTAGCCATGTAAATTGGTATTAATATTTTCGGATCTCGGCAAGGCAGTGCTGATCGGAGTCAAACAAGCTCACCACGAGTCATTTTTGCAGCAGCCTTGCGCTAGTCTGGCCATTTAGAGTCGCCGTTCACCCCAACCCCGACGTCTTTAACCCTACCAACCTTAATGACCAAAACGCTCAAGTCCTGGTTTGGGTGAGGCCTGACCAACGATTCAATGCTCGATTCACTGACTAGTAAGCTTCACTCGTTCTGGATAGTACCTTGGAGCCTCAAAGCAACGCGTAGTCCGAATCACTGGAGAGCCCGATTCAAGAACACGATTGCTCTGAAAATTCTGCGGTGCTATTGGCGAGTACAAATATAAATACAAAACAATTGTACCTTTGAAAACGAGTCTCAGTCACTGTCCAGTCAAAAAGGCAGCCAAAAGTAGGGCAAAATTCTGCAAAAATGGAGCGGTTGGCCAAAAAGGGTAGGCAGTAAGTACCTGGTCTGAAGTCTGAACACAGAATGAGCTCCCCACGCTAAATAAGATCCAAAGAACAATTTCCCGAACTTGGCAGCCAAAAATCAGCGTGAATGAGGTGAACGTTTACTATCAGTCGACCTAAGCGACAAAGTGAAGCCGAACCGTGCTAAAACAAAACTGCGTTGAGTCACTGCGACTCGCCACCGCACCAACTGCCGCAAAGTAACTTCAGTTAGAAAACACAACCATGAAGAATAAAGGTACATGCATCAAGCGTAGAATAACTGTCGACCTTAAAACAGTGTCAGCACGAATGTGGATGATTAATAATAATAATAATAATAATAATAATGATAATAATAGTGGTATATTTCTCGGCCGTGTTCGAGAGGCACGCATGAGAGTATGTTCAAATTTTACAGTATCACTAAAGTAGATGAAAAATTCACAAATTTTGAAAAGGGAGTCGTACTTGAGAACAACAGAGGAATGAGGCTAAGGAGGGTTTAAGCGAGGTCAAGGAACAACGGAACACACGGTAGGTATGGTTTAACTTCGATCCAGCCAGTGCAATAGTAAAGAATCGGCCGGATCTAAGATGAACATTGTCTTGGGTGGCAGAAAGTACAATGTTTGCACGGGTGATGCAAGAAAATGGCCAGTGATGCATATCCAAATTCATTCAAAAAGGTTAGTGCTGATGAAACAAGGCAACCGATAAGAATCTCATGGAGATGCGCGGATGAATATTAATTTTCGTTGGTCTGTGGATATGAAGAGGAAGCACCCCGTGAAAAGGTGAGATAATTTTCCTGAGAAGCAGTAAGTAACATCTAACGTCGGTAATTCTCAGCTGGTGGAAGAAAGATAGGGGTCCAAGAAGGAGTAATCAGCAAGTGGAATACCGTGTTCCCGGGGAGTTAAATAATGCAAAAGAGATGAGTGGAAACCTTTGCAATAGGCCATGTCAAGCCTGTAAAACGACAAATATATGATTTTGTTGAGTTTCCTGTGGCCTTTCTGTGTCTGTGTTGGGCGTTTTGGGCGAGAGTTGGCCACGGTTTGTGTTCAGGTTTTCGTCATGGGAGGGCAGAGAGCACCATGAACCTGAACCGTTTGTTATTTGATCTGGAATCGTTGGTGGCGCTTTAGATGGCATCGACATTTGGAGATTCTTGTGGTACGAAGCTCCCAGTAAGCCTCAACGGGGCACATACAGCAATATCAGGACTTTGTGTGGGTGAAAACTTGTAGCCGGATCCCAAGTAGCACGCCCCAAGTTTGCCCCATGCGTGCCCCATGGGGCAAACTTGGGGCTAGCCCCAACCTTGGGGCAGCCCCATGGGGGAAGCTTGGGGCAAACTTGGGGCTAGCCCCAACCTTGGGGCAGCTGCATGGGGCAAGCTTGGGGCAAACTTGGGGCTAGCCCCAACCTTGGTGCAGCCGCATGGGGCAAACTTGGGGCTAGCCCCAACCTTTATAATACGTTACACGAAACCAGATCCAACCGCCGTTTCATGGTCTACTACTAATATATACATCTATTTCGGCCGTTTGCGTACGCGTCCCACATGCACCAATTTCTGTCTAATATGTAACTGAAAATTGAATGCCAAATTCTGAATACGAAAAATTTATTTACATAGAAAAAGTGTATTTTTTACAGATTTGTAATGATCCATCAAAGCACATTGTCATTGAACGTTTGATACATTTGTCGGTGATCGCGATGTCTGCAGATGGGAAAAAAATGTATACTGTTAATGGCGAACTGTCAGTAAATCACTGCACCATTATGTAAGAAGTGACAATGACATCCGATGCAAATATAATGGACAAATGGCATGGTATTTTTCAATGATGGTTGCAAGTTGAAAAAAGATCAATCTATGTTAACAATTGGTAATGGAGCGGTCTTTCGATGTAAACCGAGCAACACACACTTGCATATAACTGCTGGTTTTGCACAAAGAACATATTTGATACGGATAGCGAAAGTGGCGTAAGGGAAAAAAGCGTAATTCCGATGGAATTGGAGAAACGACAAACGTACTTCAAACGTTAGTCTTACAGTAAACTTGTTTCTGCTAACCGTTGGGAAGCAATAAGGCAACTCCGTTTCATTCTACTTACCTACTACATCTGCTACCTGCTCCGCGATCACGAGCGTTGTGGAACCAATTTCTGATGTGTCTGTCGATGTTTATAGTTGGTTCCTCGGAAAAAAACGAACTGAATCTGATAGCGTCTAGTAGATGGTGAGACCACTAATGAACCGATATACCTTTTATTGCTTTGATGAGTTTATGATTGCAGACGGCTATCCTCTTGCTGCTACCGAGCCAGCAGCACCTGACTGTGACGTCGTCGCTCACCATAGCAGACAGCATTTGCTTTACTGAATCCTGAAGATTTCTATTTATATACCGCCGCAGTGTCGTTACCTATATTTGTCACATACACGTATAGTGACTTACCATATTATTGAAAGCTTCTGGCGTTCCCAGGACGTCGTGTAAATGGTGGAATTCATCCACAGTGTTCACACGTGTAATTGGCTGCGGTATACCTTGTGAACATGACGCCCCGATAGTGTTGGAAAGAGACTCTATGGAGGCACTCAGTTTCTCCACAGTTTTTGTGAGACTGTCTATGGACAGTAGCATTTTTTCTTGGTTTACTTAAACATAAGGTAACGGCATTGCATGTGAACTTACATAGTAATTGGCGCAGGTGAGGGGCCAAGTTCATTTGCGTGGCGCTGGTGCTTGAGCCGCTACTTGTAATTAAACGGGCAATATGAAACAAAAGTAATAATTACCTTGAGGATGCGACTGGCACTCGGGTGCTAGCGTGTGCAGACAAAGTGGACTGTGAGGACAACTGAGGCGAACTAAAACGGAATTCGGTTGTGCATGTTAGAAATGTACCTTTGCACTCCCCCAAGTCGTTCCAAAATGGGCGGTGGGGAGGGTGGTAAGTCCAGCGTAACTGGTTTTAGGTTTCTCCGCATCGCCTGGGGACTCTCGTCGGAAGAGAATTCCACGGGAACCCTGTAGGTATGTGAATATTAATGTTTAATTACCTCTTTCTTGTGGAGTAGTGCTGCGAGAAGTATGTCTGCTTCTCCGTTTCATCGGTGGAAGCAGCACTTGACTGATGAACCAGCTGATGCTCAAAATGGATGGCATCACCAAGTTTGTCTATTTAAATGTTATACTACCACTGACTTACCCGTATAGTACATAGGTCTAAAGTAGTATTCCGGGCATGAGTCCGGCACTTCCTTTCCCGATAGTAGATGACGTCTGTAGTCGGGAAAACTCTTCGTTCGTGGCCAACGAACGTGTGTTTCGTCGACCATCCAGTTTTTGTGTACCACTGCGTATGAGTTTTCTTCGGGAAAGTGAGCCACTACGTACATCTAGGAAGAAAATTCTCATTGGGAATTGTCTACGTGGGACTTGATCACATTTAAGTACGTACAGAAACAAGTTGACGGTGAATACAATAACAATAACGCTTAAGTGATCACCCATACGTGAAAGCAAACACGAGTCAGCCATTGACACCAAACAAGGACACGGAGACAGCAATAAAACGGCAAAATACGAACGCTTCACGTCAAAACAACCGACAAAGGAGAACAGCTTTCGTCTCGCAATCACCCGAGAAATACATAATCTTACCAGATCGTCATGCTGATTTGCGAAAAAAGTGGCACGGGAAGCACAAAGCGTTATGGGACATTTTATTTCAAAAACGTATGTAAAATGGGAACAACAATACTGGAACAGTCAATGCAAACACAAATACATTTACATGTGATTGTGTGGATGGGTGCACTGTGCAAAGTGGAATCTAAATCCCCTACAGCAAATATATACAACTGGCTTGATTTTAACGCGTACGTGAAAAAATTGCACGGTGAAATGAAGTATTTGAAGAAAACATTATCCTCCAGGAAATTGACAATTTCCGCGGGACGTCCGTTAATGATGATGACGTTGTTGGGCTTATCTACTGAAAATAAAACACCATTGAGAACGACAAATTGTCTACTACGGGGGATGCGAGATACTGGAAGGGACAAATCATCCGTGAGGGTTTCTTCAGTGATGGCTTCGAAGTTGGTATTCAGTTCGTGGAGCCGTTTATACAATTGCTCAGCTGGTTTAGCCGGCCCCTTTATAAATGATTTCAGTTTCGCAAGATGTGACTCAAATGGAAAGCATGAGAAATTGTCCAACACACCGTGTTTCCGGACATCTTCTGACAAATGAATTAAGCAATGCACATTATAGACTAAATCCTGCGGACCATATAATACAGACATTTGTTGAACAAAAAGTACTAAAAGTCTGTGAGCAAAGTCAAGATACTCAGTGTGTAAAAGGGGATGAGAAAATATATATACAGCAATGAATAATAGCAGAAAATGTTTATAGTACTCATCAGGTAGCAAATGCAACAAACAAACGGGGCCTATATACAAAAGGAACTGTCTATACTCGGACGCCTTCCAGCGTTCCAAATCCCGAGTGTGACGGCACAGGCGTTGAAAGTCACACGGGATGTTGCAGTGGTTTCCAACAATATGATTTCCCAGTTCTGTGACTGTCGCCGGGCTCAAGCGAAAACGTTCTGTTCGGCTGCCCTTTAGCCATGCATTTAACAATTTCTGCATGATACCCAAACAGACTAAATGCATATAATCCAGCGGAAAATTTGCCACCATATCAACTGGAATTGAAACGAACGGTGACGTTTGTATTTAAAGAGGCGAAAATCAGCATCAGTACGCGGTCGAGCGTCCACCAATGGAAACGTTATTCTCCCTGTGATATGCAGACCACGCTGTATGCATCTATCACACCCGAAGTAGCCTATCGGACTTTTAACTTGACGAACGTAAGCCCGGGCAGGTGTGTCGCATACCGCTGACACCAGTTTACATGCTACTGATGACCCAAGATAGTTGATTCCGCCGTCAATTACATCTCGTAATTCCAATACCGTCTCTTCCAGATACGTGTTTATCGGTTGCGGCTTCCCCGAACCGCAATAAATGCCAACCGGAAAAACGGCCAGACATCTCGGACGCACCACACGTGCCAGAATGGGCCACAATTGTATTGTAGAAGAATGATAAATTGACGACCCATCGATATTCATCTGGAAGTCGACGGATTCCGGGACCAGCCCCAGTCCACTGATAGATCGACGCAGACCTTCGATGAGCCCAATATGAATATACACACCTTGTGCTAGCAACGCCTTCTTACAAAAACGAGGTGTGTGCGACAGGGCCCTCGGATCCTTCGGTACGCCGGGCAAAAATTGGTTTAGAACGTTCAGCACACTCCTTCGTTGCTGCATCGTTAGTCTGCAGCTAACAAACACATCGGAAAATGAACTTAACAACGCGTTCATGTTGATCTTCACGGACGTCATCTTCCCCAGTTCAATGTCGATACCTGCGAATAACAATTTATATAAAATCACAGATAACACATACTCACCGACACCAGTGCTCAAGTCTGTTGTTGACCCTTGCACATTCATTGTTGATGAGTGAGGAAGTTGTGATGGATGTACACCCGAAACCTCATCACTGGATGACACATTTACCGTTGGCTCTGGATTTAGTGAAGTTTATATTACGATTCAAATATTTAAGTACCAGTTGACGTCATCTTCGGACATCGGTATCGATGGGCCCACATGGAAGCCTCGCCGCACTCCGTGCACGGTACAGCACTCAACGCCTGCTTACGCCGACGGTATCTTTGCCACTTGCCTGGACGGTCCATGTGAGTTAGCTGTCCATTGTAAACACAGAACAGTGGTAAACACTAAACCACATTTATCTCCATTTGAAACACGAATATGATGATTACAAACAAATATCCGTAAACATCAAACATGCGTATACCAGGTACTGACGCTATCGGCAAAAAAGATGATGTATAGTATAAAACATATACACAATTATACGTACATGTATAATTACACACATATATATATATATAGAAAGATAGACAGACATATTTATAATGATCGCGAGCCATATATATGGTTATGTGTTCAACACGGTTTGTACGAAACTCGTACGAACTCGTGCATCACGTGCCTGAGAAAGCACGCCAGTCACGTGAAGGACAGAACGACGATTGCACGGGACCGCGTGAAGGTCGCCACTAATAATGACGTAACAAAACAAAACGGGCCAAAATAAGCGTTCCTCAGGGTGGCAATATGTGTACATAAGGATGTAGTCCCAGTGAATCCGTAACCAATTAGCATCTTTCCCACATGAAAACTAAACTTGGGGCAAGCTTGGGGCATGCCCCAGGTTTACCCCAAAGGTTAGGGCAACGTGCTACTCGGGATCGCATTCACGTCATCCGGCCCTGGGCGCGGTTTGAGACGGGCAGATTTGGAGGTAAGCCTTCTGCACGATATATTACGGCCAAGCAACACAATGACTGGGTGGTTCTGAAATTCAAAAAAGGGAGGGCTTTGCTCTGGAGTGTGTTCCAGCTGAGGATCAGCGTGAACGAAATAGCATAGAGCAACAGGGGTTGCAAATGAGGCACAGTGGTCTTAGTGACGTGAGAAGTCGTAGATATCGTAAGTTGGTCTTCGCGAGCACTAACTGCGCTTGTAATATTAAGCCTAGTTGTTGGTTACCAACTCGGAAGTGTACCCGTAAGTCTTTTTGTTTGGGGCTAACAACGCAGTGGAGGTGCTTTGGGGCTAGTGTGTCTGGGGTCTACGTGAGGAGGCAGCCGGGAAACACAAAGAACCACAATGGCAAGTTTGTACAACAGGTCTGGAGGATATATGACCGGTCCTGCCGTGGGTCCCGAGAAAGCAGATGGGAAACATTAGGAACCCAAATGGCAATTTTCCATAGTAGGTTCGGGGGATATATGGCACATTCTATCGTAGGGTATTTGCACATCTAATTTTTCAGGTTGGTGCTAGGTCTTGATGTACGCAAGGTTGCTGTTGGGTTGGGCTGTAAACTGGAGAGTGGGTTGGATTCTAGGACATAAGAAACGCCGCTTTGTCACGGAAAGGAGTGAAGGTAGATAAGCATGAGCGAAAAATACGGGCAGCTTTCCTAGGTTCTTATGCACAAAAGTTTTACATGCATTCATAATTACATGTAAATATTTAGTGTTTTGATGAGACGTGCTTGTCGTCTGACGCATCGAATTTTTTCAGGGCAGTGGGGTGAGTCAAAGCCACGGTGGCTTTGTAACTGACGTCAACACACGTATCAAGCGTACGTGGGAGTGCACGGGGTAGTTTAAACTTGTAGCGGGAGGTGGATGAGCATACGTAGAGAGTCCAAATCACTATTACCCCATTCAGTCTCGTGCGTAAGAACCAAAAGCATGTCAACTGAGCAAGGTCGGTGTGGGGTTTTTCCTTTCGCAGGGTCAGGTCTGAGCTGATGGGAGACATACCCATGATCGAAGGTTGCCTATTTCTTTCACAGCCCGATATTACTGTTGTTTGGAGATCGAGTCGATCCCACTGGGTCTTTATTGTTTTCCATTTCTCTTTTGTTTTCTTTTTACTCCCTAACAGAGGGGTGGCTGAGCTCATACGGGAACCTTCCGTAGCCCCTTCGCCCGAACGTAATTTTCCGCGTATGTTTAATTTTTTTCGCAACTGCTGGGGGTGGTCTGTTTTCCCCACGTCCGGACATAGTAACAGTATAGATACCGTTGACGTCAGGGTCTTTTGCCTGCATGGGCCAGAAAAATACAGAGGGGGCAAGCAAACACACGAAGTAGGACAACGAGTGTAGTGACACACGTGCCTGAATATGTATATCAGTCTCGTACGGAGCCCGACGGTGCCTAAGTCTATAAGAGACCGTTCTGGTGTGGTCGAGTTGGCTGCACTACTGGGAGGTGTTATGGCGCACGCGGAGAGAGGACAGCAATCGAAGTTAGGTGGTAGGTTCAGAAATCATGGCAGCACAGACTAACAGTCATGAAGAAAAATGTAAGACCAGGAAATTGAGACGAAAAGGTAGCTATTGGGAGGTGGACGTATGGGATACGAGATTTTAGAGCTGGATATTTGTGGGAGAAAAATTGCGGCTGGGCAAAAAAGCTGAGGGGGCGGAGGCCAGAAATAAGTAAGAGAAGAGTCGAAGAATCAAGAAGTAAGATAGTGAACGACGGAACTTCATGTCCTAGGATCCAGCACCGGGGGTTTATTTAATGCTTAGGGGAAACATCAGAGCTAAAAGCCATAGCTGTGAAGACCGACCATTGAATTAGACGAAGCGGGGCTAAGTGACGTTAGGTGAACGCGAGTTTTGTTTAGAGTCACGAGAACCGGCAGGCATCGAGCTATTCATAGTTACAAACGGCAACAAACCGTATCTTAGTGCAATGTAGACTATACGCAGTATGCGAAGAAAAATAAAATAATAAAGAAAAATGGGCGGCCTGGCTTTTGCCATCTGGCAAGAAATGGCAGTTTTGGGATGTGGTGTTATGCTACTAGTAATGGAACCCATTCTCGAGGGCCAGCCCGAGGGATAGGAGAGAACGGGAGGGGAGACGGAAGCTAGAGTCGATGCCTTCTTCATAGACTCGATATACTGGTGTTAGCCAAAGACAAAAGATGACTAACGGTAAGTTGTGACTTGAGGGTATGTCTAAACTGGGCTATCAACGCACATTTGAGACAAGTTGGGGATAACTTACTGCGAAGCTTTGAGCATTTGATAAGAAATTAGGTCTTATCGCAAGCCTCTACCATGGGACGGCAAGACTGAGTCCCTGTGGCGTAGAGGGTAGGATAAGGGTATGGAAAACTATGGAATTGGCAGAAGTGAACGCAAAGCGATGTATAAGTTCACATAGAAAACATAAGTTAAGCCTGACATGTCTACGCCATAAGAGGCCAAGGTTTAGTAGGATGCTTCGCTCTTTATAGCCCAGTGGGGAAGAGTATCCTATTAGCTTCTTGGCAAACGTAAGCTGGACTTTCTTAAGGCGTGTTCTATCCACTTTGGATTATCCGGCGAAAATAATAGGGCAGTATTCGAGATGGGGCCTGGGATGGGATTGGTATGTGAGGACAATACTATGTTTCATTTTAAGTGATCTGAGAACAAGACCTATCTTCTATCTGGCCCTGGCCGTCTGGAAGGAGACATGTTCCGAGAATTACAGATTGTTGGTGCATCGAAGCCCAAGGTCCCTCACTGATGAGCTTGGGACGGTGGGCAGTTGATTCAGTGACAGGATCCCGGGAGGGACTTGACATCTATAGGTTGCGTAGAAGCTTTTCGAAGTCGCGAACCACACCTGCTTTGAAGTGCACCGTTGATCAGGTTTCCTAAGATCATTAGCCCTGTCAAACAGCGTTGTGCTCAGATCTTGATGATGAAATTCATAGGCAACTTTGATTTCATCGGCGAAGAGTAAAGAAGTGCCGTGCTGCACAGCCGGAAAAATGTCGTCAGTTTAGAGTAAGAAAAACAGCGGGCCAATTACACTTCCTTGTATAACCCCACTAGTGACGGGAACTGGTTGCGATAGGCGACCAGTAACACATAAAACCTGGGTTCGGCCCGGCAGGTAAGAAGTGATCCACGAAATAGCAAGCCATGGATACCGTGGACTCGGAGTTTCGTTGACAACCGGCAGACAGGAACTCGGTCGAATGCCTTGTTCACATCGAAGTAAATGGTTGTTATAGGTTTGCCGTTGTCAGCAGCTGTGGTCAGTAGGTTGGGGAAGTCAAACTGGCATGTGGTACAGTGACGAGATTCCATGTTAACCACTGTGAATGAGGTTGGAGGACAGGAGAAAACCGGACATCCGCTGTTTAATGAAGCGTTACATTATTCTTGCAGCTAGAGATGTGGTTGTTAGGACAACAATTTGAAGGATCCTTTACTGGACCTTTCTTATGGATGGGGATAACTGTAGGAGTTTTCCACTGGGATGGAAAAACGCCACTTTCAAGGGATACGTTATAGAGATTCATAAGAGCAGCAGCGACAACAGTTCCACTAAGATGGGAGAGTGATGGGAGGATGCCGTCATAGCCGGAGTGGGTGGTGGGTCTAACCCGCAGCAGTGGATGGACGACGCCGTTCAAACTGAATCCTGCGTTACAGAGGACCTGATCGGTGATGAGGGGGTCGAGGGGCGGATTTGAAGCGGCGTCGGTATTCATGGACCCTGAGAAGGTATTGAGCTCTTTAGCGATCTCGGCTAGATATT
This sequence comes from Fasciola hepatica, assembly GCA_948099385.1. NCBI lineage: Eukaryota > Metazoa > Platyhelminthes > Trematoda > Plagiorchiida > Fasciolidae > Fasciola > Fasciola hepatica. The sequence continues at coordinate 684,501 of CANUEZ040000151.1, forward strand.
GAATTTGCGTAATGTTTCTCGAAATCAAACAGGGTATACCTGAAGACTTTCTCTGATTCCTGCGCCTTAACAGCCGGGCCAGTCGGTAAGATCTGTCGATGGAATTCAAGGGGTCAAGCTCCTGCTTCCTCATCAGTTCGTTGGTCCAAACACTGATGGTTACATTGAGCGCCGAGTTGCAATACTGTGGAGAAACATCTGGTTTTATTTTTAATCTCCTTCAGTTTTGCATGTTTATTGCGCAGCCTTCTAAGGCAAGAACTGCGGGCTTGAGAGCGGTTGGCCTCCATGGTGGTGATTGCTGACAAGCAAATATGTAGCTTACCGTAGAGTGCGTCAATAGCGAGCTGAGGGTGGTGCTGCAGGAAGAAGCCATCCCAGTTGAGGGAGCAAAGCATGCGCTCGAGGTTTATCCAGTTGATCACGGGTAAGGGCTGTTGAGGCTAGCTACACATGGGGTCCGTGTCCGGCTGTGAACCTTCAGGGTACCGCTCTATGGCCACTGCCTCGAAGGAGATCGAGGACGGTAGTTATCAAATCCGATAATCCAGTGGTAAATACCAGGTCAAGTATACCGTTTCCTCTGTTTGGTGCCACAACGTGCTGAACCCAGCTCCCTGAGCGTATGGTCGAAACGAAGTTCGTGAAGTATAAAGGTGATGACATGGCGTCCCAGGAGATATTAGGTCTATTGGAATTGCCAGCAATGGCTTTCGCTGAGGAGGGTATTATTGCAAAGTGGTCACAAGCTTTGACTACGTGGGCGGGGTCCGTGATGTGTGAACTGCGTGGTCGATGGAAACAGCCAATGTGGAGCGGAGAGTTGGCCAGAAGAACCGGTACCTACATTGAGTCCTGGATTGCTTCCGGCGTTGGATCAGAAAGAGGAACGGCATGCTAGCCTTTTCTTATGTGGATTAGGCAGCCTGCTCCACGATATCGACGATTCCTTATGGAGGTTTGGTAGCCAGCGATAGAAATTTGGTCTGATGGGACGGTCATCAGGCCAAGTTCCGATTATGACAGTGATGGCAAAGTCGGGTGATTGTACTACATTACGGAGAGTATGGGCCTTATTAACTAGTGAGCGAGCATCGATAGGGAGCAAGGTGGGTGCGGCTGTATCGTTGTGGCTCGGGATGGGAACTACTTTCTGCGGGCTTTGGTGACTAACGTAACCAAGATTTTGAGCATCGGTAAGTGGGCACGTAATACCTGTTTTCATGAATATGAGCGATGGAGTCTGAATTAGAGTGAGAGGGGGGGTCCGTCAGTGTGGAGTAAGGATTGTTGCTGAGCGGGTGAGGCCTGGTTGGCGGGAGTGCCGTCAAGAAAAAAGTGGCCATTTGTGGAGATGAGATCTCTTAGGTGGGTAGAGTAACCAGGTGGGGGGTTGGATGTTTAGGTAGTGGTCAATGGCAGGTGAAGTGGCAGAAGGTAGTTTGACTAGGTTAAGCGGGATACATGACGGGAGGGTATTTATCTCTCCACAAGGACCGACGGGGTAACTGTGATTGGTTGGGCTGACCCACCCTGTGTTCGGGGAGAAGCATGGCGTTCAGCAATCGAGGACGTTGATTATCGTTCAACTGGGTGGTATGTGGATGAATATTTGGAAAAAAGGAAACTGCTTACAGAGGCTTGGTAGCGGGGCTGGCATTCAGCCGGATGGCTGGAAAACCAGTTTGGCACATCTGAAGGACATGATACTTTTGTTCATGATGCATGATGATGCGTTACTTGGCGGCCGTTTGCGCCTGCGCTGCAATGTGGAGTTGAGAGAACCTCGTCGATTAAGCAAGGTACCACGCTAATACAGTGAGGTGGAGTTGGCTGCTTGAGGGTGGTGCAGGATTGTGTCCTGCTCACCGGTAGGCACGGATTATTTGGAGGTAAAATTGGAGTGCTTGGAGGAGACTCCAGACGGGGCTTTGAGGAGATTTTTGGAGGGAGTAACCGGAGTAGCTAAAATTTGTGGAGGACACAGGATTCTGTCGGTTGATGGGCCGCTTGGCCATGTAGTAGATGACGGCTCTTATGAACGATTTGTTTCCGCAAGACGGTGGGACACGAGTTAGGACTGGGAGGACTGTTGGCAACAGACTTCCCCGTAGCCTTTTTCGGTGCTGAGACAGTGGGCAATAGGTTGACATAGGCAGCAGCAGGCCTGCATGCACGAAGCTTTCGTGGCCTTGGGCTAATAGCCGATTGGGTATGGATATCGCTGCTATTTGCGGAAGAGGAGGTTGATGGTAGAAGGCAGGGCTACTTACTAGGAGGGTGCGCTGGAGAAGAGGTGATTGTCAGGTCCAGGCCAACTGGCGTCATGCAGGTGACTGAGGATGTTTGTGTTGGGGAGTTGCTCAACAGGCGGCGAAGCGGCGGGGCGACTAATATTTCAGCCACAGGTTGCGCTGGTAAAGCTGAGGTACTTTTCAATGCTCAAAACACCTTCCTTTAGAAGGACGTCCTATCTGGTAATATTCTGATTCCTCCAAATGAGGTGGAGTTACCAATGCTCTACAAGCAGCTTATGAATTCCCTAGCTGCTATTTTGTCTGTGAATTATAACTTCAGAAGACGGTCATTGCGTTGTGAATATTTACACAGCCGCGTGCAGTAGCACATGTGATATGCCGTGTTACAAGCCTTCAGTGTGGCCAGTTTGGTTGACGACAGTGGCATTCGTTCGGGAATGTTGAAAACTATAAGGTTTTTAGATTTCGCTACAAGCTTACGAATTCCGGCAGCGACTGAGTCCAAGAAACCGCCCTCCATGGCTAGGTTTTGGCGACTACCCATGGGAGCGGGTTCCATTATGCTAGATATCCGGGGTGTCCGCAATAGAATATCATCGATTGACTGTATCTGATCATGTAGGTCGTCACACCGTTCACGATAATATGGAACTGGGTTTAGTCCAATCAGGTCTTTGGTGAAGGAGCGCTGGACTATTTTATTCGCCTTAAAGTGGTTTTCGTCATGCTAGAGCTAATGAGAGAGCAATATTCGAGAAATATGGAGAGATGGGAGCTGTATACAGTGAGGCGGCTGTCTTTCAGCTTAGAGCAGCGAAAGATCAGACAGGTGAGCCTACTCGCCCCGGCTATTTAATAGGATGCCGGTTCTGAGAAGTTGTAAGAAGACGAGTTATGTGGGCCAAGGTCTCTAAGCAGGGGAGAATTGGGGATGGGGTGGCCACTAAGCGGGATAAATCCATGGCTTATGGTACATTTATGGGTGTGGTGAAGTTTTAGGCGCCGAGAAAGGCACATGCCACTTGGGGCATCAGTTGTTAGGGGGGTTAAATTATCGGAATTGTTAGCTAGTGTAACGGACGGGCTGAATAGGTCAAATGCATATAATATCTTAATATCGCCCGCAAATGGATACGGAGTGTCATTGTGCATTGCGGCAGGGAAGTCAATAATACACAGTAGGAAAAGTGGAGCCCACCACCCTTCCATGAATCACTCCAATCGCAATGGACTTGTACAATGACAGGAGGTCATCAATCGGAACTGCTTGGGGGCGGGGAGACAAGTAAGAAGCTAACCAGGGAGAAGAAAGTCAGCAATACCAGAGGAGCGGAATTTAAATAGTACATGAGTGTGTGCAACCCTATCAAATGCCTTAATCACATCCAGAAAGGGGATGGCGACTGCTCCCTTTATGTCCTCTGCAGTAATGATGGTATTAAGAAACTGAAACTGGCGGGTGATGCATGATCGGGTTTGATTGAAGTCATGTTGGGAGGGGTTAAGCAGATCATTGCTGAGCAGATAATGAAGAATTCGCCCTTTAACTAGCTGCTCCATCATCCTAAACATAATAGAGTGTGATTGATAAGGAGGTGGTTATCAGGGTCACACGAAGATCGTTTCTTAAAACGGGGAGTGATGATGGAGATCTGCCACTGCTTTGGCACCAGGCCATTATTCACGGATAATGTGAATGGGTTCGCAAGGAGAGGAGAGTGGAAAAACCCATTAAAGCTGGGCAGAGCAGGGAGATTTCAGAGGGGCCAGGTCCAGAATATGGCCTGTTCAAGTTGGCTGTCTTTTGGACACGTTTAGCGCCAAGGGAGAAGCTAGATAGGGTGGTGTCTGTTAACAGTGGCAGGTAAGGACCGTGGAGGCCACATTGAGGTAGTGGAGAAAATGCGAAATGAGCGCCAAACATTTCTGATGCCGCTTCATGGGAGAGAGCGGTTTTAGAGTTGCAGATTATAATTTTAGGGTTAATGCTTGAATTATGCGCAGACCGTAGGTTGACCAGTCCTGACAGGCTTCCGGACTTTTGTAGATGGTTGAGAGTGGCACATTCTTGAGGGATGAGCTGTCTTTCCGTAAAGCTTCTGAACTTCTCTGACAGTGACCTCAGGCGAATACCATCTGAGGGGTCCTGGACTTTGAATAACTGCTCCGCAATGCTACGACCGTGTGCACTATTTTTGACTTTCCAGGTGATGGTCGAGGATTGTGGGCAATGGTGGAGGCAAGCCTAGACAAGCATCAAAAATGGATAGTGTGGAGACAGTCAGTGGCTAATTGGGGGTCGCCTGTCTAGAAAAAGGTATTCAAGCTTGACGAACGAGTAAGCGAGGAAACTGGACCCAAGTTTGTATTTCTGGACACTACAGAGGGCTTCGGGGTCGGTTGGGGATTGGCAGGGCACAACTGCATGCAAAGGACCATTTTACATTTACCACCAGGCTAATGATGTAGCACATGAGTTTCAGCTGTGGTGAGGTCAAGGGTAAAAGCTGGGTCGAAGGTTTTGTTGCCGCATGTAGGGGATTTGACAGGCTGGCAGCACAGAACCAGGGGTGTACTTTAGATGAAGTCCAATTAATGACGGTGGTCGTTGTGCTAGGATTAGCATATCTGTGGGAAAATGAAGTTTACTGCTACAGTTTTGTAACTGGAAGTGTGGTCGGCGGCATAATTGAAGGCATCGACCACGGCTTTGATACCACGGGGATCAGTGGCAGCAGGACAATAAATGCAACCCAGTAGGCAGCCGCGGTAATTCCAGTCCAAAGACAGCCACACAGAGTCCATAAACCGACCAGAAGTCGGACAGGGTAAAGTCAGTGTATGAATAGAGCACCGAAAGTATGCCGGACACCCACCACCTCTACGGAAAAGCCTCGGACCAGAGAAAGTTTAGTAGCCCGGGATACTAATGCTACTGGTAGGCGTTTGCTGGGAGAGCCAAGTTCTACTCACCAAAATAGCGTATGGGTCAGTACAGGTTACCATGGGCTTTAGTGGATTGATTTTTAAACGAACGAGTGTGCGTCTGTGAGCAGAAGGCGGAGGGCAGAGGTCGCGGAACAACCGTGGTTTTGATGGCGGCCCTGAGAGGATGATAACCCATGACAGGGTGAATGGGATTGAAGTGGGACGAACATAATTTTATGTGTACAGTTGGCGGAAGCGGCGGGCCTCTCACAGAGCTCCACGGAGTGGGAGTGCAGGGTTGGAATGGTAGCGAAAGGCATGATGGTTATTAAGGCTTTGGTGTAAGCGACAGAACAATCAAACTTGAGGCTCTAACCCATGATCGATCTCACACCCCAACCATCACCCCATATTTATATTTTCCATTATCGTTTTGCTCCACGCTAGCTCACTCGCTGAACTGACCTGGTGAGTGCCATGCGGCTTGAATTTATAGTGCTCCTGCCCTTAAATGGAGTTTTTGGATAGTTTTGTGAATTGACGTGGTTTAATTCACACTACTGAGCTCATCAGAATGGTATTTTAGGTGCGTTTTATCCGGAGAATATTTTGATTCTCCATGTAGTAGAGCGAAGTGGAGTTCGGTATTTTTTGAAGCGAGCTTTCCTCGATTTTAGTCTTTCTTTTCGTTCTCTTGTGTTAGCGGACTTTACCTGCTAGTGTCAGAGTGCGTATTTTGTGTTTGGGTAACGAGCACTAGAGTTGGTTTCGCTCTCGTTTTTGTGGTTTTTGATATGACACGCCTTTCTGACCCGTGTCTCTCACCCAAGTGCGGAATAAGTGCGGTGAATTGTATAGAGTGCAAGGTATGCAAGAGATGGGCCCGCCCAAGGTGTTCAGGAATAGCAGAGGACTTCTATGTCCTTTATGAACAGAACCCATGAGCAGTGTGGGTCTGTGCTCCTTGCAAGGAGGCGCCCAGTCTGACCTTTAAACTACAGGCCCAAGGATAGGACCAACGCCCACCTAGTAGTACCTTAGCAATAAGCCCCAAAACACCGCAACCAGGTTTTAGGAAGTCTTTTGCCGAAGAAGTAGCCACACCTGAAAGGACAGTCACTAGAGCGAGTGGGCCAGTTCTGAGAGCCTGTCATGCGGTCGTTGCCTCAACTCCTTCGAAGCAGACCGACGAGGGCCAGTGGACTGAGCAGAAGCCAAGAAGGGCATGGCAGCCCAGTAAGAAGAGTAAAAGTAATATAGCGAAACATAGGTCGGTTAGGGTGGACTACCCTGCTCTTCTGGTGTTGGATAACAAGGTGAAAGATCTGCAGAGGCAAATCTCGTCGATGGGCAGGGTCTCAAGCAGCAGGCTCCTGAACCTAAACCGGGAAGAACCTTTCGTAGGGGAATCAAAATCCGGGCGGAACATAGATAAGAGGAGTGTCTACGATATACTGCAAGTCGCAGACGTTCCGTCCCCTGCCACTCTGAGAAATGTGCACAGAACGGGGACATGGAATTCGCCACTTGGGAACAAAGGCGAACATTGGGAGAGACCAATACTAGTGGAGTTTGCTGATGAGACCACCCGGGATAGACTGCTGGCTATGGCAGCATTAGTGGCTCACACCACCAAAGGTAGCTACCGGATAGTGCCAGACGAGCATAGGTTAAGGCCTCGTAGCCTAGCTCCGGAGGCTGGCCGAGCTCGACCAGCCAGGGCGCTGGTGAGAGACCAACAAAGTCAGCAGAAGGCCGTACTCGGCTCTCAGGCCCCGACCTCGACAGTAGTAAGTAAGCCGCATGTGGAGTCGGGAACAGTCGTAATTAAAGACGCTCCAGAAGATGAAAACTGGCAGTACTGTCCGAAGGTAGAGGACAGCGAGACCCTTGCCAGTCCGGGCGTTATGGCAACTCCTGTAGAGAAGGATTGGAAATCGTCAGAAGTTCTTGGTCGTCAGACAGTGCCATGCAGGCCAATGGGGACAACCGAGGCAAAAACTTGTCACCATCTCAGGCGTTGCGCCTGGGAGAAAGACAGGAGTGGATAATAAGAGCAACTTAAGTGACGGAGCGAACGCGGTTGTGTTGTATACTAACGCGCGTAGTATAAGGAACAAATGGATGGAACTCGCCAAAACCTCCGGGGAGCACAAAACGTCACAAGTTGCCGCTACGAAAACGTGGCTTTCTGAAGAAAACCATGCGCCAGGCCTAATAAGTAACGGTTTTGCGGTCTATAAGCAGGATAGGGAACACAATCGCCTTGGTAGGGGAGAAGCCATCCTAATTAGGTCAGGTACAAACAGCCCCGAGTCTCAGACCAAGATGTGCACTTGCAACGTCCAGTTGTGCACAGTTACGGTCATCGTTCCAGGCAGAAGGGTTAACGTTGTCTGTGTCTACAGGGCACCAAGCACAAACCGCGATGAGGATGTTTGTTTACTGCGGACTTTGACTGAACTAGCTAGGGACGCAAAAAAGACCCTCATAGTGGGTGATTTCAATATTCCGCACATCGGCTGGACGAATGAGGTCTGCATGCCGGGCTTGGATCAGCATATCTACTTGGAATGGCTGCACACCAATGCGTTGCATCAGCGTATTAGGGAAGGTACCAGTTAGAGCTAGATGCCTTCCATCCTTGCTGGACCTAGCAGTTACGAACCTCTCCAACGATGTGTCTGGACTGCAATATTGTGCACCGCTGGGCAAGAGTGACCACGTGTGTGTCTAAATGGTCCTATGCATGCGACAACCAAAGGTGTCTTCAAGGCTGGTCAGGCATTTCGGTAGTATGGACACAGATAGGCTTCGTAATAGAGTGATGGGTTTGACCTGGGACACGATAGAGGGGGCTACTGTCAAGGAGCGCTGGCAGACCATAAAGGGATCCCTGACTGCCCTACAGGAAGAGTTTGCACCCTTAAAACGAAGGAGTGAAGGGGGCAAATCCATTTAGTTGAGGGCTGCAATAGCAAAAGCCATCAAATGTAGAAACCATTCCTGGGACTAGTACAAAGCTTCCGGCTGTCAGCTAGCCTGGAACCACTATACAATGCTGAGAACCAAGAGTATTAGCCTTCTGAGAACTTCCAAGCGGGAATCTGAACTCAACTTGGCCCAGTCTGTAAGACAACAGCGGAAAAAATTATAAAGCTGTGTGCAGTCTAAAGGCTCAACAAGAAATGCCGTAAGTCTGCTATCCACTGGAGACCACGGTATTGTCACCGATGACCAGGGCAAAGCAGACGATCTGGAAAAATACTTTGGCAGTGTACATAGAATGGATAGTGGGGTTCGAGTAGATCCGACCCTGGTGCATCCTTCCCCTCAGTTAAACGAGCTAGACCTCTCAGAGGGAAGCGTGCGTAAGTAATTAAAAGACCCAAACAGCCACAACTCAGCGAGCCCGGATGGCATTCATCCAGCTATCATCAAGCCGTTGGCGGATGTCATAGCTCCATCGGTGTGCAGGCTGTACAGATCGACGTTGGACCAGGGTAGTCTGCCTCAGGACTAGAAAGTCGCGGCAGTCGTGGCAATACTTAGGGGTGGACCTAAGTCTATTATGCAGAACTACAGGCCGGTAAGTCTAACTAGCATCCTATGCAAGGTTCTGGGGAAGATCATCCGTGCCCATATCTGCCAACACTTACTGGAACACTCCATGTTAAGTCCGGCTCAGCAAGGAGTCCTGAAAGGTAGGCCTTGTCTGACCAAGCTCTTGTACTTCTTAGATGAAGTAACTCGACGACTCGACGAAGGTAAGGAAGTTGAGGTATGCTACCTCGACTTTAGCAAGGCGTTCGACTCCGTTAATCATCGTCTTTTGCTATGCAAGATGGAGACTTTCGGTATAGGTGGACCAGTATATAGGTGGCTGGAGGACTTCCTCTCCCGCAGGACGTTTAACATCAGAGTGGGGGACAGGTGCTCCAGTTTGGTAAATGTTACCAGTGGTGTACCTCAGGGATCCGTCCTAGGCCCGGTCCGGTTCTTGTTGTTTATTACCAACCTGGCATCCACTCTTAGGTCGCCTAGCTTTAGTTTTGCGGATGATGTGAAGATGGTTGGACCTGAGGTTAGGGTGGACTTAGGCAGGGATATAGGTACCGTCCTGGACTGGGCATACAAATGGGACTTACCCCTGAACGCTGAAAAAATTCATTTGTTGTCAAGGGCAGAAGAAAGCCTAACTGTCGCTCATGATCAAGGGCTGTTCACCGTAGAGGCAGCCAGTAGGGTTAAAGACCTGGAAGTCATCATGAACAGTGACTTCAAATGGTAAGAGCAGTGCAACGCTGCTGCGCATAAGGCTCGTGGGGAGCTCTTTAGACTGCGATCAGCTCTGTCTTGCCGGAAGCCGGAGGTATTTGTATCTATTCACATGGCTATAGTACGACCTCACTAAGAAGGAAGCGTGCAAGCTTGGTCACCCTTTTGCAAAAAGGATGCCGCATGCCTAGAGAAAGACAACTTCTCGCCAAGCGACTGGCTGAAGGGCAGAGGGGTAAGACTTACGAGCAGAGACTCTGTGACCTGAATCTTTTCTCGTTGGAATGAAGGAGACGTCGAGGGGATCTCATAGAAACGTTCAAGGTAATGAAGGGCTTTTCTGGCCTTAGACCAGGTAGTCTATTCCAAGTAGCCGTAGATTCCAGAACAAGGAGACATGGAAAGAAGCTGATAAAAGCCCGAGCTAGGTTGATGGCTAGATTGCACTTCTTCAGCAACAGGGTAGTGAACAGTTGGAGCGGTCTGCCTGGTGAAAAAATAGATCTGCAGACCGTCCAGTACTTAAAAGGTGCCCTATATTGCAAGTGGTACGAGATAGTTCCTCGTAGTGAGCCTTGAGTATATCAACTAGATGGATGACGGGTAACACTGTGGTCCATCTGGAGTATGTTTTATTAGACGTTTTCGCTCATTGCATACAGTTTCAGTGAACGCTCACGATGCATAATGTCTCACGCAGTTGATGTGCGATGAGGTTTTCCGCTTCCCTCTCATTTTTAGCGGGGATTCGACGAAATACACTCGGCAGTGGTGGGTGCACAACTGGTGTGCATACCATCGAAGGAATTCTGGACGCTCGATTAGTTGTGGCCATTACCTGTCCTGTGCAAACTGAACTGAACTGAACTGAACCGCACACTGTACATTGACCTCAAGTGACCGCTGCCTGGGACGTACTTTGATTTGCTCCGTGACCCTTGACCTACATTTCCCATAGACATTTCGTCGATTTGACCGCTTGAACCTCAAGCTATCCCAAATTTGCTCACATTTGGCCGACTTTGATTCACGGAGCAGTTACGGCTGTAGTTTCTAAGGGTTTTTTTGTCATATTCATGATTGTTTCACGAAGAACCGGATGGATGACCTCTATTGGACGCTTGGCCTTTTTTGGACTGTTTTATGCTTATCTCAAAGACTGCTAGCAGTCCGTTACACTTTGGTGTGGAGGGTCAGCTGGCATTGTGTACGGTGAGATCGGAGACGAATACGGCGGTGATCGGTGGTGAAGGTTCAAAGAAGGATGCAAGTGCAGAGGAATTATAAAGGGCATACTTTGGGGCGAAAAGGAGTCATCCGTGGTTCACATGCTGTGGTTCCTGTTGGCAAGAAAACTTGTAACTCTTTCTGCTTGATTTGGGTTCAGTGCAGCTAACGGTAAGGTCGGTGCAATTAGAGGAAAATTTGTGATGTGGTCCTGCTTCTGAGGACGTGTTGACTGCAGCTTCTGAGTTGGCGGATGTGACACTCGGCTGTTGGTTGCGCGGATCTTCGGGGGACTGAATAGATGCTCTGGTGGGCTAGCCCCAGACTGAACAATGTTAATCTGTGGGTATGCCTGCGCTTGAGGAAGCGGATGGATAGTGGGCTGGTCAGCTGGGGCGCGAGTGATTGTAGATCAATTGTCGAGCAAAGCCGGAAGAGTAATTATGTCAGTGTAAAGAAGGTCTTGGCCATTAGGAGCTACAGATGAAGAGGTTGATGTGGTGACCGCAAGCGCTAGAAGACAACGTTGTAGCTGGCTGGATGGTGTGGAGTGGCTCATGGGAATCGGGAAATTTCTTGGCTGGTTTGCTGGTGGAACGGGACTCAAGTGGCTGCTAGCTGATGAGAGGGGCCGTACCACCCGGCTGTGGGTAGAAAAAAGTAGAGACTGGGGTGTAACATGAAGCATTTCAGGGGGACTTTGTGGCGTTGAAGGCGAACGAGACTAGCCTGGGTCTACATTCTGCGCCGGTGCATTGATGAACTGGAGTGATGGAGAGTTATTGACGGCGGGAGATTGTTCAGGGGGATTGAGCGGCACCGGCTTGGACAGCGGAGACAATACTTGATCGCCAGCTATCGATCTAAGGACCCTCTGCAGCGGGGTTTTGTCAGGAGTGGTCTTCATGTTTTTAAATGGGGTAGAGTTTGCAATGAACTCTCTTTTTCTAACAAACTCCATGTCCACGCCTTCCTCCCGGAAATGAAAGGGTGGCGGGCACGTGTTCCGCAGTGATCTTATCCTCAGCCTTCTACAGTGGCACTAGTAGTGCAATCGGCTACAACACTGCCACAGCATCATCCACGGAACGTAGCTACCCCCCTGCAGACAATATGTTTTGCTGAAGCGCATCATGTTTGCTACGGGCTGTACTGTATTTCTCGCCTAGTGATATTGAACTAGGTACCAAGGAGGTAGGAAGTCCAAGGCGTTTGAGGTCCATGGGTTGAGTGTGGTTGGCCGTTTGAAAGACAAGGCGGTTGGTGGCCCATTTGGGCATGATACGACGCAGAGTTCTTCTTGAAAGAAATTTGTAGGTCATTTGCTAACCTCAGATTTCATTGTTCAGAAAAACTGATTTATATTGGGTTATAACGGTAGCCTGAGTACTGTTTTGTAAGTTATCCCCCCAAAATCCCTAATAGAAACTGTACCAATAACGGCTCGTTTAACTACACGGAGTGGCGCGCCCGAACGTCTTCTGCAGACCTATTGATCCAAAAAGCCCTCAGTCCCATGAACAGACTGTAAAAACATGCCAGCCCTTTCTCTTCTCCGAGCCTTGTTTACTTAACATGGCGTTTCACGAGACCAGGGCTTGCTTTTTTTGAGATGTACTACCTCTGTCTCCAACTGCTTGAGTTGTATAGAGAGTATAGGGCCGATGTCCAGGCTACTTCCCGGTCTAATGTCTGTCAGTATCAACAGCTGCTGTTTGTATCTTGTCCACCATACCACGGCCGAATGCAACTCGGTCCACTCAGACAATTAACACAGTGTAGTCAGCAGGTTGCCATTGCTGACGGCACCGAGGATTGTTACTGGTGTCAGTCTGCGTTGCGCAACCCGAGTAGTGGGAACAAAGGCCATTTTTCTTCGGGCAGGCTGGAAAAATATGGTTAATTCGAATAACTGGACAGCCTGTCCAAATCCTCCAGCCCTTGAGAGCGCAAATCTGCAGGTTTGCTGGCTGATTGCATAAAATGCCACTGCTCCGCCCTAGTTGACTCAGGAATAAATGTTTGTCGGTGTGCCGCGAAGCCGTTGAAACGGGTGCTCATAAATCGGATGCTGCGAAGTACATTGGAGAAATCGGGCAAGAGAATGGGGTCCAAGATTACTGCTGCAAGAGGTTGTCTCAGCATATTTGCACTCGTGCACGCATTACTGCTGCAGTCAACTCCAACTTGGGGATTAGCACTAATTTCAGCGGGGTAACTAGCCTTAGCAAATAACAACCTGAATTGTTTTGTGCCCATTCACCTTCTTCTAGCAGCTGCAGGTAGCCACTCCGTATCCCCACTTCCGATAATAATAAAAATGGTAATGGCATATTTCTCGACCGTGGTCGGGATGCTAGAATAAACGCATGTTATCACTAAATGGGACAGGAACTCAAAAATGGAGGCTGGAGGGTTTGACTAGAGTCAAGTGACAGCGTATTACGTGGTGAATGAAATTCAACTTCGAATCAATTAGGGCAACATCCCAAAGCTTTCCTACCGAAGGTTTTTTTGTTAAAAATGCTCTTCTCCCCTATGGGTGAGCTGACTTTGAGAAAAAGCGAGTAGATCTATCAATTTTATATCGAAATTTTGTCCTGGAAATGGTGTTTTGTGCATTGCGTATTCATATTTTGCCGATTAAAGTGTAGTATTGAATCAAAATAATTATTACTTCTTTTGAGTTTTTGGAACAACACATTTTGTGTTACATCTGCGGGAGGCTGAGAATACGAACACAGATTACGCAATCAAGTATTACCGTCATTGGTAGATTTATGTCGATGCGGCTGTAGCCCCGGTATAGAACACTTGTGAGGTATTACTTTGAGCTAACTATTATTAGGCCTAATATTGTTTTAGTTGAAACTTTCATCTGCTGAAGGTACTTTCGTGCATGGAAAAGTGCTTCCTGCTTTCCTGTCCGATGTGGATAACTAAAGTTATCCTTGGTACCCTTTACCGAACGGACTTGGAGTGGCCTGCTGGCGGACCCCAAAGCTTTTTCCTCTCCACTGTGGGCGCAGCCAAATTCCGTTGAGTATCTAACAGTTTTCGTTGCGGGACACTATTTTGGGACGAAGATGGTATGCTTCCTTTGTGAGCACTATGGAAGCCTTTGGAACACACTCAAAATAATGCATACAGTGTACGATGACCCAAGCAGCACAATGTTCAACGCTACACGGAGAGCGTTGAGATAGAGTGACTCGTAATGTACGCCTTAACAGGTTACCCAGAAGTTCGTGGAATCTTACCAGAAGGGCAATAACATAAATGCCATAATATTTAGTAAAATATATCTGCGTTGCAAAAACGGCATATTTTGTTTTACAAGTTGCCAGCCTATCGTTTATATACTAAATTATCCGTCCTTCAAGAAGGTTTTTTACCAATGGTAAGTTGGTGGTTTCTACTGAAGGCATGGTTAACTGGCAAATAGACTAAGAAACAAGCGGTTGGGGTGGATTAGAAGATAAAAAGTTACTCACTTCGAGCGATCCTCGCAAAAGTTGGGCCTGGTCTAACTTGCTCAGATGGGCACAGGCAGCGCTGTCCAAAGTTTCTAACGATTTAGCCAAAAGTGCTCCAACGCGTGCCTAAATGAAAGGGCTTTGGGGGCTTTGCTTGCGGAATTACTTATGTAACAAAATTGTGGTTACGGTTTACGTAAATAGCGACACGTACGTATCATGAAGTTCGAGAATATGTGACGTTGAACGTATCCTGTATGATGTAGAATTGGTAATGGACGACATCGCTTAACAGACCGTAGAGTGAATCGAATGTATGTATATGGAGATACGGATACACGTAAAGAGATGCGTAAAACATGGGAATATATGTATATGATTGTGTGTATTACATAGTTGCAGTGATGATTATAGTGAGAATCCTTCCTCACCATGGGGCTTATTCTCACCACCACCACAGTTCTGTTCGCTGATGCTTAGCTGCGGAACTTGCTTGGGTAGCAGCTGCAAGCCGATGATTTTTGGCGTGCCTTATTTCCAGATGGAAGCTTGTAGTGAGATGTGTAACCATGGTGATATACACGCCTTAGGAACTGACACAATCCCATCTTCATTCGCTGCACTTCGTGTTGGTAGTTTATTATATGATCCGGAATAAAGAAGTAGCACACGTATCGGTTTATGTATCTCGTAAAATTACGTGTCGAACGAGCAGTATGTGCGTAGAGGCAATGGGTTCGCAATGTAGAACTGACCACTGCATACATATATATATGTACCGACGTCGGTTACGTGCATGAACACTGTCGATTATCAAAAGAAAACCGAACACAGCACAGCTATGAATACATATGTTTATATATGCATAGGTGCAGGTAAGTCTCGTGTGTGACCCATAGTTCTGTGCCTATTCCCTGGACCATAGATCAGTCCTTTATAATCGTGCTAGTTTTTAAACGCGAACAAAACCGCAGAGAGTTTTCGATTCCTACTTCTTACGCGAGCTACTTAACTGATAATGACGGCTTACTTCGGAGGCCCTCGAAGAATGTCAGGTGCGTGATCAAAACTTTACAAGCGATAGAATGGACAGACAAAATTCGTGACATTGTAGAAATGCGCGTGACAAAAGTAGGTAAGGTGGACTAAGAAGGGAGAATAGAGGGGATAAAGGTGTGATAAGTGTATGCACACCAGAGAAGAATGTAGGGAGTGTAAATGATCCAAGGGCTGATTCAAATGAATAACCGGTAACTTTGAAAGTCAAAGTAAAATGGAGAATCTGACTGTTCCAGGTGGAGACGTCTGAAAGCAGGAAGACAAACATGATAGGGGCTAGAAATCGACATAGGAAACTTTAGTGGTGAGAGTCGATGGAGAAAAACGCAAGACGCACTGCAAGTGATTAGACAACAATGAATTGTTGATGCTCACAATAGACAGTTAGCAAGCAGGGCACAAAACTCATCGTAAAACAGGGAGCGAGCAATGAAAGGCGTGAGGAGTGGGTCAAATGATAAAAATGATTGGGAGGATTAGATTTGGTAGATCTGAGGCATAGTTGAGGAAGAGATGAACGCATATCATGACGGACAGTGGCATGACAGCATGAAAAATGACGGGTGAGGGAATGCAGGATGCAAAGCGAATGTATATGCGCATATATCTGTGTATTTATTTATTTATGTAAGAGAAGCAAGTGCAAAGAACAATGAAGTCCTAGAAAAAAATCGGTGGTTGGAAGAGGCAGGTGAGGTTAGATTGAATGGCATAGAATTACCTTGGGAAAATTCCGGTGAGTTCTTTCATGACAGGTGAACATGGCGAATCACCGGACAGGGAGAGGAAAAAGGCTTTGGAGGCACAGAAGTGATGACGGCTGTGGAAGGCAGTTTATAGAAGAGGGAAGATGAAGGGAGGAACTGAAAAGAATAGGTAAAGATAGATCGTGCAAGCGGGAAATTGCAAGTGGGACACGTGGTGACGGTCGAAAATGGGAGAACCTTCATTGAACGGACTAGCTTTATTCGGCGGGAAGGTAATGGCGGTGTAAGTGACTGAGCAGCGCACACAGCATATAGATACAAAGTGGAGAAGTGTACCTGAGAGTTGAGACTGCTTGTGGTACAAAGATATAGCAGCAGTGACGGCGAACAGTGCGGGAGTGAAATAGGCGAAAGAGTACCATACAAATCAGGTTCTGGCAAAATAAGCGAATTGAAACTGTAAGATAAAACCATGAAGCGTAGATGATTTTACATTAGGTGTAACATGAAAAAGCAGAACAGCCTGAGAGGCACACAGAAAATACGCCTGGCGAGCAACGTATGAAACAGGATATGACAGCACGGACCAAAAGGCGGTTGGGACATGACCAACTGAATTTTTTCACTACAGGTGAAACACGAAAAAGACTGAGAAAAAGAAGCACCGGGACAGCTGAACCAGTGGATGAACACAAGGCGCGAGAATTGAATGCACGTAAGAGTTGGAGCAATGGAACTGGGGAGCTGCCTGCCTGCAGGCAACTGTACAAGTGGATGGAGCTGGAAGATGCTAATCGGGGCACTGCCTAATGGAAAGATCCACAGAGGAGTCGCGCAGCCAAGCAAGGAAAATATAGCAGTAGTGTTTAGACAATAAATGTGCCTGTAAAAGACGCAAAGTTTGGAAAGGCCAGTTCTAGCACCAGAATTGGTCACGGGTGCAGGTGGGACCGGTGCTTAATGGTATTTAGCCTGAGAAGGGAGGAGGGGGGCTTGACAGAACTGTGGGCAGTGTGGCATAAGAATGCGATCAATGAGCTTTGTGAGCATAGGGTGATGCCATATGAATAGAGACTAGGAGCGCGGAAAAGATGACTTGGATGGGAAAAGAAATATTGGCGGGCGCCGGCAGAACGAAGTAGGTGGTGTGATGATGACGTGTAATGAGAGGTAACAAGGTGAAATTTGATAGGAGCAAAGACAAAATGCGTAGGTTTGCATACCGTGGAAGAACGACAAAAATGGAATTGATAAGAGTGGTGACAAGAGTGATAGTAGGACTAACCGTGGCGGAACAATGTTGGTGAGGGCATGCGACATGTAGCCGACAGCACTGGATGCGGTAGGTCGATTAGTGTTAAAGCATGCGATCCGCAACCGGTGCTAGTCGGTTGGGCTGGCCGTGCTCCAGAATATCAAACTGAAAATCATTTCGAAGTTAACACAGGAAGTACGGTCCAACAGCCTCATTGGGCTCAAACTTTGTCGCAGACTGTCTGCAAGCCCGATGTGGGCCGGCCAAAGCCTTAGATGTGACCTCGCCCCGCACTGTTTGGAAATGCACGGATGCTTATTGGTTATGCATTTGGAGCCTAGTTCAACTATGAAAGTATAAGATCCGCAATCTGAAGGGGAATTTGCCAGGTGTCTCGGAGGGCGGAGCCAGTGGTTGGTAGACGACAGTACAGCAGTCTTATCCAGGCCCGTACGTAGTGGGAAAGATCTTCCTGATGCTAAAACTGTTGATCAATTTTGGGGATGAAATGCTCATAAGGGGAAACTAGAAAAAGGAAGCAGATAAAGGAAGGCAGTCAGGGTGTGCCCCTGCCGCGGAGTAACCGTCATTGGAGGCTAATAAAAACGAACAGAGGACGAAGCATAAGTGTGGCTGAGACTACCAGAGAGGGAAGAAACAGGGTGTAGAAAAACAATAGTATTTCAATTCCATTTAATCATTACCAGAATGGCCACTTTTAGTCAGTCGTTGAGAAGTCAGTCAGATAGATGAAACCGTCTATCGTTGATTATGTCCTAAATTGGAGGGAGAAGGGTCTGCGAAGAAGTTGACCTTTGAAGCCCAGGCCCCTCTTGTATGCTATAACCTCAGCTGCGCATATATTAGACAATTATAGCGTGCGTACAACTTGGAGGCATGGAATGAATGCCCATAGAATTTTGGACCTGGTCCGTGAAGCTCAAACGGTGATGGGAAAATTACTACAGAACCTGGAGTAGACAAAAAAGGAAAAAGGTGACCTGATGGCCGATTTGACTATGCTAGAGGGGACAGTAAAAGGTCTGTACCGAAGAGAGTATGAGATTTCATACGAGAAGCTTACTGGGTTAAGGGAAAAATACTGGTTATGGAGCAGGTTATACGAGAGGACTAAATTTAGTCTTAAGCGGCGGAGCCAGAGTGGGTCAAGTTTCAGGTGTTGGTGTCGCTCTCTATAGCTTGAAGAAGTGGACCAGCTGGGTAGTTGTTTGGTAAAAAGCCTTTGTATGCTTTCTGGCTCAACCCTGTCAGTTTTGGTTATGTAAGCAAATATCATTGGGTAGTATTCAACCAAAGGCATGATTTGGGATTTGTAGATTTTGATGAGAAACTGTCCCAATGACGGAAGGAGCAGAAGAGAATGGCCACACCTCTTCAAGCCTTGGCCGCCTGGATGGCGGCTTGCTCAGTGACGTTGAGGGAGCTAGAACAGACGAGGCCCGAATAGCGGATGATAGGCTGTTTGGCCGCTGAAGACCCAACAAGAGTTGAGAATCCAGGGGGAAATTGGAATTTGTAGGTTGGGGCCTCGCACTAATCAGTGAAAAAATTCATCATCCAAGAGCAACACCAGCGGTCAGCTGAAACGTTGAAAGGAGTAGGAGTAGCATCATGAGAATTCAAGGAGGAAACTATTTCTTTATCATCTGCGAACAAGAAAGCCGTGCCATGGTGTACCAGATCCAGTGCGTCATTAGTGTGCTTCAGAAACAGTGGAGGTCACACTTACATGTGATGCATGATCAAGATTTGAAAAGCTCGCTCCTCCTATTGCTAACAAGATTTGAAGCGAGAAGACGGGTGACAATGCCGCATTAGCTCAACGTACGCTAGATAGATTTTAAAGTGCTGCAGCTCCATTTGTCATGCTCCTTGCACCTTCAAAGCGTAAAGTGATGTCACTAGAATGGACGTCAACAATTCCGAGCCTGATGCTCGATGGAGGAGTGTTGGCAGTTGTCAACCACTTCACCTACCTCAGCAGAAGTGTGACGACGGGTGGGAGCACTGTGGTAGAAGTGAGCACGCGTATATCCAAGGCCCGAGCGGCGTACGTTTGACTGAAGCACCTGTGGCGTCGATCTGATATTCAACTGAAGTTGAAAGGTCGTGTATATTGTGCCGCTGTGCGTTCAGTTTTGTTGTATGTTTGCGAGACTTGGAGTCTGCGAGCTGAAGATATTCGTCGTCTTGAGGTTTTCGACCACAGATGTTTACTTAGTATAGCTAAGATCGGGTGGATTAGCCGAGTAGGCAGTAGTGAGGTCAGAAATCAAGTATTGGGTACTAATTCGGAGAACTCTCTGTCACAGCGTATCCAGCTTAGTAGACTTCGTTGGTTGGGGCGTGTGTTACGTATGTCAAACACAAGTCTACCATACCGTGTCCTATTCTCCGTTCCTCCTAGAGAGTGGAAGAGACCACGTGGAGGTTAACAGATGACGTTGCAGCGGGGAATGAGAAAATGTACAGTGAACTTAGCAAAAGCAGGTGCTTCATGTCCTCGTGGTTGGCTGGAGACACTGAAGGATATGGCTGCGGACCGCAAACAGTGGCGATCGTATTGTCACTTCCTATCGAATCAGAATGACTGATCGATGTGCGTTTGTACAGTTAGACTGTGGGTTCTCTTCGTTGGTTACTAGGGCATTCTCTCCCTTTCTCACCCGTGTAGGTCCACTCTTTGTCCATCGTGTACATTCATACTTCCTAATTCAGCGTGCAGCATGATGAGAAAGACGGTGGTCAGTGGGGTTTGCCCTACCGTCTAAAGCTGTACAATGATGATGATGCCGTGTTTAACAATCGTTTACGTTATTTAGCAAGTGATGTGCATGTGAATAATGGGACGGTGAATAACGAGTTCTTTGACTGGTCCTTTTTTGACGGTATCAGACTGGATTTGAGTGACAAAGTAAATAGGTTTAGTAGTAGATCTAAAAGTCCGAATCCACCGGTGATGATTACGGCTGGAGGTAACCCATCTGGTCGAAGGAGCATAGACGTTTTATAACGTGAAATGAGCCTGGAAATAACGTTTATTTAAATGCCAGGGTAGATAGAGAAGAGCCGGCCTTGGCAAGAGTATTCACGGGGCTATATCCGAGGCGGGGGCTACGGAATTGGCGAAGTAGTGGGAAAAAGCCCCAGCGATATCAGAAAGGGAGGTGGTCGAAGTCTTATTCGCTAATACAACATTTTGAATAGTGGTATCCGTTACCGAACTCCTAGGTCTATGTGGCAATGGGAGTTTCAATACTTTATTGAGATGCCTCAGAGCCTTGGCTTCTTCATTGCGAAGCTGGTCCTTTTTTACGCCCCGGATAATATCAGTAAGATGCGTCAGTCCCATCCAAAGGGAGAGCCGTGGTTTTGGAGGTGAAGTCCTTGCATCTTAAGGTACTTATTTTTTTTTTGGGGGGGGGGGGGAAGTTCGGATTTCCCAACGGAGTTTTGGGTTATAAGACTTAGCCTTGAGTGGTAGGTCCCCACACAGTAGAAAAAGAGATCAGCCGCCTGTGGGGGTCAGCCGTTGGAAGAAAAATGCTTAAATCTTGGTTACGAATGAGATTGGGCAGAAGTTTCCAAGTTAAACCGAGAGAATTATTGACTGGGGTCGGGTAGCCTGATGGATGAGGAAGGAATGGAAGATTACCTGCTACCATCTTATTGCTGCTACCCGGAAACTCATGCAGGACAGAAACCGAAAAGTTAGAAAAGCAGCGGGTGAATACAAAATCTAGGATACTGGCGTTTCTAGTAGGGGTTTTACCTTGTTGCGGCCAACCCCGGTATGAATATGGGAGACAAGGTCTAATAAGTCAGGAGGTGCTGTGGCGTTCGCTTAGGATATCCTAGGCCAGGTAAAGTCACCGGCTACAATTTTTGCTGCCAGGTGCAGCAGTGAGAGATGATCAAATGCTTCAGGTAAAGGAGATAAATCTGTGGTAGTAGAAGAGGGTGGGCGATAGACACAACCAATATGCATGACTATAGTTGAGAACCGAATTTTGGGCCGTAGGGAATCCGGAATTAGGCTGAGTATAGTATGTCCAACGGGCCACACCGAAGAGGCGTGCAGTACGTACACTAGGCACCCACCTCCGCGTTTGTCAGTCCTGTTAACCCCTAAAACTTTGTGTCCCTCGAGCAGAATTTTACTTGTGTAAGAGTGTTTTATGAGCCAGGTTCCAGTAATAAAGATGATATCAGCACTTGATGTTAGAAGTTAAGTGATGATGTTTATTTGTGATGGACTGGGGGTTAAACGAGATCAAAAATGACCCATTCACGTGGAAGTGAGTGTCTGGGCTAGGTAACTTATGCAAGTTATTGGGCAGAGAAAACACGTGGAGAGCGGCGTGAGCTGAAGCTAATGCAGAAAAGGAAAAGTGAGCGTTGAACGTTTCCTTGATGGCTTCAGAGGATTTAGTCGCAGATGACCCGGAAGTAATTAATTTCGGGATATTACGAAGTGAACGGGAAGACCTTTGACCGAGAAGCCTTGTTGCTTGTCCTAATTCTTTGGGATTTTTCGATGCTCCATTGTGACGACAGAACATGGGGTTATGGGATATATTGATTTGCCTGCTTGGCAACCTTGGTAATGGTTGATGTTGTGTGGTAAGAACAGGCCTCAGAAGGCGGGAGCCAGGAGAGTGTAGGGTGGCCTTGCCGCCTGTCGATGCGGCTCACTCGGGTGGGCAGGGATAGGAGTCGCCGAATGGTATACGGGGTATATGAGGATTATTTTGAAGGGGGGTGGCAGGAAAATGCAATTTTGCGTAGTTGGCACGCTGAGTACGGTGTTCTATCGAAGGTGCGACCGACTGGTAAGGTGCCGGTATTGGAAAACTGTTCATTGGGGCTGGAAGAAAGAAAAGGTTATGGGATTGAATGCCACAGGATGGTGGAAGTTTATATGGGGGTGGTTTGTGGGCGTATCCTGCGGGTAAAAGGACTGTAACGAGGTGGGCGATGGTGACGTATAACAAAACTTTTGGCATCGTAATGTAACTAACGGGATGAACGGTGGAGGCCCGGAAAGGCTAGGAAATCATGAGTGAGGCAGATGCAGCGTTGAATGATAACTGTGAAGTGGGTTGCGGGTGTCGCCCGTATAAAAGCGCTTGGAGCTAGGAGTTCGCTGGGAGAAGATACGGCTTGAGAAACTACCTGTTTTGGGAACAGAACATGACACCCTATTAGGGCATCTGTTCGATTCTAGATTTTGCAAAGACCATCGGAGTTTGACGTGGAGATATAAGGCGGTTGCTGCCTAGTAAACTAGACGTTGAGGCCTTTAGTAGGAACGGAGTGCGGTTTGCCGAATTTTGGGTTAGCCGCCATGGGTTTCTGTTGGTGCCAACACTCCACCTTTCGGCACATAGGCGATGGGTCAGATCACAACGGCGAGACCGACCTGAGAAACACTACTTCCTGGCAGTTTACTTGCGGAGGTATGCCCTGAGCTTTGACGGGTCTGATTCGTACGAGAAGTGGTGTAGTACCGCCTAGCAGATAGGTTTTAGTCGCAGCCAGCGCTTGGGTACAGGGACGACCATGAGTTCGTTTATGTGTAGCCTTAGAAGAGTGAGGCAATGTTGTTTGGTTAGGGAGGCTGCGCGATTTGGGTTCTGTTTCCGATGCGCAGGGCTGACCTGTCTGACGGGACTCGGTGGATTCTGGCCTCAGGCACCTATGAAATTACTGATGAGTCTAGTGCGCTTAGAGATTGATGGGTTTGGAGAAGGTTCATGCGTTGCGTCAAGATCTACATCGGACAATTGTTGGATTTCAGACGTTAGTTGCATAGAGTGGGTTGGGGAAATGCAGAAGGTATGTGTCTACTTGGCGGATTCCTGCCCCCAATGCTTGAGGGAGTTCAACCTTTTCAGCTTTTTTGCGTTTATTGGCGTTTTTTTGGATGCTATTCGAGTGTTTCTGAATGGTAAGTTAACAGCAATAACGCGTTGTTTATGAATAAACTCACTGGCTGTGAGCGATTCCGAGAATCGGAAAGGCAGGAGAGTTTGCTCTGCTGTTTTTAATAATAATAATAACAATAATAATAATAATAATAGTTTATTTCGGATGACCCCGAGGCATGCTGTAACGCAAGATCAAACCGTCCGAATTCCAAGAGGATGATTCAGGTATATGCACTCGATGTTGTACAGGAGAAAGTACTTGGGTTACTCTTTAAGGCGGCCCCCGGCAAGTTTGAACTCAAGGTCGGGTGGCCAACCCAACCAAGTCAGGGTGGAGCTGGTCGGAGGTAGTAGACTCTTCTTGAAATAGTACAAAAAGGGAGCTATGCAACGAGGGAATCAAACAGAATTGATGGAAGTTTTGTCCACCCTGAGGAAAAAGAAGTTTCCAAAGGAGACATGAACCAGCTATAGCGCTATGCGGAGTATAGCACGACTTTGGATTGAAATTAGACGATAAAAGGAATGAATTTGCAGACGAAGGACAATCGAAATCTTTCGAAGATTTTCCTTGTAAAGTTTAGCGACTAAATTTCGGCTGAGTCCGTTAAATACCCAGTGAAGGACTCATTTGTAGAGATTGCCTAGGTGATGGTGAATGAACTAGCTGTACGTAAACATGTAAACGTTGCGCACTTTGTTTTACTTTCAGAAAGATGGAATGTGATGCACCAAAATGGAAATGGGAACTGGGCCACAGATCAATTTGTGATGCGTGGCCATGATAGTCGCAGATACACGGTTTGCAAAGATGAGTATTTAAATGACAGGTAAGTATTTACTTTTGATTATCGTTATCTAAAGGCCGAACATGATGACCAGAGAGATGCAAGGATCAAGACTTTTGAGATAATTTGCCTAGATAGAATACCGGGTATGAAAAAGCGCCAAACAACCGATGAATACGTTTGCAAAATTGGGCAGTGAAGTAGTTGACAGGTTAAATACCATCTGCTGGTGTTCTTTGTAAGAGGCAGATCCTAGGATGGCGAAAGATCAAAATGCTGCAATACAGATGTCTCTCAGATGTCAAAGTATGGGGAGGGCATGAATCTTTGCAAGGTGAGGATATTGCAATGCTACAGCTGTGTGAACGAGCAAAGGGACTGATAGAGAGAGCGAACTATCACAATATCGTCGTCTGTTGGGATGCTCTGGAGACAAATATTCCTCAGTGAAATATACTGTTTGGACTTTGTGAGACGGAAGAGTCTGACAATATTGAATGTGACTTTTTGCAAATATTTCGATAACTGTGATAAAATAAGAGCGAGTTTTATCTCGGTGATTGGCTAGGTTTGCGAATGGGGCAAGCGGGTGGTTTGACACAAATCATCAGGAGAAAGGATCATGACCGGTAAGCCGAGTACGGAAACAGTCTTTCAACCCCAAGATAATTATGTGCCAGGGAAAGTAGATTTTTACGGGGGTAAGAAGCAGTAAGTTAAGGTGGCGAAGATGTAGACAAGTACGATGAAAAAAGGTGATAACTGGGGGAGAAGGTTCCATATTTACAGCCTTTCTGGTGAATAAATGTTTTTTTTGCCGCAACCGGTGCTGGTGGGTGGGGCTGACTGTGCGCTGGACACCCAACCTGAAAACCATTTCTGGTGACAGGAGGTGCGATCCACCATGCTGGCTGCGCCCGCACATCGTTGCAGACGTCCTGCACGCCCGATGTGGGCCGGCCAAAGTGGTGGATCTGACCGCTCCCCTCACCGGCGGGCTTCGCTTGAGTGATATTGGCACTGTCACATAGAGATCGAATAGTCCAGGAGCTTGCGTCCAGGTTGCCACGGGTCCTGGAGAGCAGGGCTTATGTGGTAATGACGGAAATGACAAGCAGGTATCGAATTTCCAGCGGGAAATGTGGGCCAGGTATTATGCCGAGCCATCGAAGGGGAGGCACCATCAGTGGTTGTCTGGAAAGGTAAAAATATAAAAACGCAGTCTGGGGTGCTCCCAGCTCAGGATCAACGGTCAGTGGTAAGGAGAAACCTCTAGTATCTAGAAATTGGAATTACCTGGTGAATGGTTCGACTTAGCAAAACACAAGGTTGTACACGAAAGAATAATAAAACCTGAGTGGCATATACGGCGACTTGTGTGGTACGTAAGTCTCGCGGCCCCCGACTCAGACCCGAGTGTCAGTAATTCAAACGAACTTTGCACGCTCGCTCCTCCGAAGAGTATGGATCATTGTTTGATACGAGTGTCAGGACATCAAGCCGTTTGTTTAACTCCTCTTTAAATCTCGGCAAGTAGCCTATTGCACGGACATTCTGTGGAAGTTTATTCCACATTTTGGAATATTCACCCATAAAGAAATTGGACCGTGGGCTGGTTCTCGAGGACGGCACAGTGACCGAATGACTGCTGTGTCGTAACGAATACCTTAGGCTTAATGGATCCCGTACCACAGAGGAAGATTGGCAGGATCTATATTTTAACAATGAGTGGAAAAAAACAGGTTGTTCTTCATGCGTCGGGGCCGAAGGGGTTCGAGGTGTAGCAAGTTACAGCGCTGTTTCTAGCTGAGGCTAGACGAATATCCAACTATTTGTTTAGTAAAGGTGCGCTGAACGTTTTCCATGGTTATCCTATCAATCTGGCGCATGTTGGAGCCAACTATTGAACCGTACTCTAGCAATGGTCTAACGTGTGCTGTATAGACACTTTACCTTACTTTACTTTCACGCAAACGGAACATTTTGTGGACAAGTCCTACTAACCTGCGGGACCTGGCAATTTGAAGGTCCGCTTGCTCCAAGAAGTTGAACGAACAGGAGTAGTATATGCCCGGGTCGCGTAATGATGGTTTGTTGGGGATCAGATGACCACTTATACTAAACGTTTCGGGAGGGACATGACACTCGTATGCAAGAATGCAGCTTTTGTCCGCCGAGGACTTCGTTACCCAATCGGTACACCACGGAATGAGCATCCGTAAGTCCTCCGACATTTTTGCTATAGTACTACCCAATGAATTATGGTCGAACGTGTACAGCAACTTTGCGTCATCAGCAAGTTAAACGGAGTTCCATGGCGAACCACGGTAAATATTTCACTTGTGTACATGAGAAACAACAATGGGCCCAGTACACTACCCTGGATCACACAGCTGGTTACAGGGCTGGGTGTCGAAATTGTGCCATCCACGCTTACCACTTGACTGCGCGAGGACAAGTACTATTCTAGCCAGGCATATAGTGGGTCAACAGTGCCGTACTTCTTAGCCTTTGACAACAAATGAATGTGAGACACCCGGTCGAAGGCTTTGGATATGTCTGAGAAGACTGAGGTCACTGCCTTACCATCATTCTCGGCTATCGTAATAAGGTTCAGGAAGTCAGTCATACAAGTTGCGCAGGATCGATGTTTTAGAAAACCATGCTGACTTTCAATTATAAGGTGGATTTTGGAGAGGTGGTCTGTTAGTTTAACTTTTATTATTCTTTTCATAATCCTCGATAATACTGGGGTATGATTCACAGGCCGGTAGTTGGCCGGGTCCTCCTGTGTTCCCTTCTTATGAATTGGAATAATAGCCGACGTTTTCCACGGTATAGGATACCAACTAAAGCGCACGGACAAATTGAATAAATTCGATAAACGAATTGGGATATCTGGGCCACCCAATTCGAAGATGACCGATGGTAACGAGTCCGATCCGGAGTGGAAAGACATTGTGATATTTGAAATTAAAGGCTCGATTTCGGAGGGCAGGAATGTTACAGAGGAAGGTGGCTCATATGATGGTACTTGTGGATTGCAGAAAGATGGTGCTGTGTCACTAATTAAGGAAGAAGCAAAAAACGTGTTAAGCACTTCTGCTGTGTCCAGCGGTTTTTCGAGGCACGTGTTATTGAAAGAGATAGATAAGGTTGTTTTGGGGTTCCTCGACTTTATCAGTTTTGCAAGAATCTCGACTTTCTTGGAATCACGTGAGGCCCTGTGTTCCTGTTGTATTATTTTACTCTCGGGGTACAGTTTCATCGTTTCAGCCAAACGATTTACCTGTATAGACAGTGCAAAGTCCCCTTGTTTTAAGATAAACCCGTTGGAGTCCACTTAACTTCAAGTTGAGACGAGACAAGTTGTTGTCTTTAGGGTGGATTGACGACCTTTGTGACGGGATTATTCCGATGAGGCATCGTTCAAAGATAGAGTAAAGTTGATCTGCCACCAGCCGGGGATTTGTACTTAAAAAAAAGGTGTCTCAATTTTGGCTGCAAATCAGAGGAGGTAGTTTATGCCAGTTAGCTTTATGACATGGTTTACGCGGGGGTGTCGGCTGTTTGTCCTTTATGGGCACTGTGAAGCAGTAGTAGACAGTTGCGTGATCACTCCCGGGTAGGTTATTCTGAACTTTTGTTATAACCTGAGTTAATCCTAATGACAAGATTAAGTCAAGAGTGTGGTCGAGTCTGGTTGGGGACTTGATGTGCTGCTTCCATCCTCCTAGGTGAAAGGCATTCAAAAACTGCAGTAAATGGCTTGGTGCTGTGATTGATGTCCAGAATATTTCTGGTGCACTAAAGTCACCAGCTATCAATTTTGGGCCTACTTCAAGATCACTAATGAAATTGAGTGCCTCTTTAATTTGCAGAAAGCTATCAGGACTAGATCTAGGCGGACGGTATACGCAACCTAGCATCAGTTCTTAGTATAGTACATTTCTTGAGCGTGGTCAATAAACATGCACAAAGCAAGATCAGAGCGTACAGCAGTACATGTCAATGTGAGGTATTCAAAAATTCTAAATTTATAAATCACACAGCAACCGAAATACACCAGTAAAGTCATGTAGTGTTTGAGTGAACAAAAGTGGTAATGGTTGAGGCGGAAATTCCGAATCGGTTTCGAAATCGCTGGGCAGTGGTGGGATTGCTGATATAAGCGACAATTGGGCGGTCACTAACGAGTAATCGGGCGGAGGAGATGCCAAAGAACATTGTTGGAAGTAAAGCAAGCATAAGGCTTTCAACGTGCAGTCAGAGATACGAGCGGAATATTGGAAACTGATCCAGCATTGGGTAACTAATTGTGGAGGAAACATGTGAAATAAAGGCAAGCGAGTCAAATGTGATAATAAAACGGACATTTTGTGCAGGTTATTACAGTCATGTGGAAATTAAAATGAAGGCGAAAAGCTTCGCAGGGACTTCAGTGAACTTTTGAAGAGCATGAATGGTGTATGGACGTATAACGGACTTTTAAAGAGAAGAAAAGCCATCAATGAAACGGATTAGTGGAGACAAACGTCAATGGTTTGGCTAGGCAGAAGTTGGAAGAGTGTAAATTTTTTTTGTATGTGATAGAAAATTGTTAACCAAATTATGGTTGGCTGCAGATGGCTGGTATTCTGTTCCTTAAAGACCTTGGTTGCAGATGGTGGCAGGTAGAATGTTGAGGGAAGCAGGTAAAAAAGGGCTGGGTTCCGGTCATTGGTTTCGTACTGCAACGCGGGAAGAATTGAACTGTTGGGTTGGATTATTTGGGAATAGACGTTGAGCGTATGTGTTGGTGGTTGGTGTCAGGAATCATCTCTGCGATCCGGTGAGACTTTCATGAGGTTTTGTCAATCCGTGTACGGTGCCCCATGTAACGTCAGGAGGCGAGAGCATAGGTTTGAACCACTGATCAAATCGTCCAGTCCTTACGGTAATCCGGAACAAACGTCGATTTGGCCGATGGATACCCAAATACCCAATGCAATCTGGAAGAGATCAGGAGTGCGGCAGTCTGGAGAGTGTTCCAGCTGTGGGTTATGATTATCGTTTTTATGGAAGCAAGAAAATGAACATTTTGTTATCCGAACAATTAGTTATCGTTTGGCTAGTGGACTGGTCTATTAGGGATCCCTAGACGGAGACTGGTAGCTTTCTAGGGTAGTTGGGTGGTAGTAGAGATTTAAGGCGATATCAGGTAGGCGGTGGATGAGGAGAGCGTGTTCGTTTGGGAACCAGGAATAAGACAATAGTAGAGGGTATGGTCTGGAAGAAGAATGAGAAAATAGGAAGATAACAGTCTGGTCAGTTCACCAGCTGTGGTCGAGGACGGCAAACAGTAAAAAGGGGGAAAAACACTGGTGTTAAGGAGAGGATTTTTCATGTGGAAGCACACGTGCTGGTATTCCGCAGGGTCAAGAGAAATCAGAGCCATACGGATTCCGGTTGGAATGGGGTCTTAGCTTACCATGAGCATATGCGCAGAGTAGCGAAGCCTAGATTCTAAGGAATGGTAATCCGTGCGGCAAGGCTTCAGTGTACGAGAAAGGTGCAAAAAACAGGATGGGACGGCTGAGTTCTAGCCTGAGCCAGAAATTAAGTGCGAGCGAGCACCCATCGCTAAAGGACGGAACGGTTGTACTTATATATATGCAAATTATGTTGTAAAATGGCACAATCTAGTTAGGAAGGGGGCAAAAGTGAGTGGAGCATACCCAAGGTATATGTACATATATATATATATATATGCATATGTATATGTATGAATAGGTATATATATATATGCATATATATGTTTAAATATAAATGTATATATAAAATATATTGCTGTGTACGTGGGTGCGATCATCAGACGGGTCATGCGAAAGCGGTTGGACGCAAAAGACTGGCAAGGAAAGTGAGATAGACAGACGCAGTCTGGGTATAGACCAGCTGAGGATCAACGGTTAACGGAAAGAAGAACGAAAGTTAGGCACGGGCTCATCGGTGCAGCGGATCCCTAAGGCACATTGAGGCCATGAAACGTGAGACTAAAAGGGAAACGCCTAAGTGTGGCTAAAACTTTCAATGGGGAAGTTAGTATTTCGCCTAGAGTGGTCATTGAGCCGGAGTAAAGACTAAGTTCTGCATGGATTCACAGAAGAACCTTAGTTGGGGGATAAGGTGGGAGCAGAAATGGTAACGTCCTAACTGGGTGTTGAGTTCAGTTAGTGAGTCACGCTAAGTGAGATGAGTCAGACTGGATTTTCCAGTTTGAAATCGCAGCGGTGGTGAGGGAAGTATATGTGGTGGGACCTGGTGCGGAAAAGAAGCATTGTAAGCTAAGAGATGTCGAGGTGCGTTGAGTTACTCACCATGCTTGTGTTAATATTTAAAGGACAGCAGTGAGTATATATATATATATACATGTACATATATATATATATATTTGTATATACAAATATTATATATATATATTTGTATATACAAATATTATATATATATATTTGTATATACAAATATTATATATATATATATTTGTATATACAAATATTATATATATATATATATTTATAAAGCCGACCAGGGGTTGGATACTGAAGCAGTTTTTATAGCGTTGTTGAGGTTGGTTTCAGGGCCGCAGACGCGTTATAACTAAATGAAGTTAAATAATCGTGGAGCGGGTGAGACATATTGACAACCTGTTGGGAGTAATACGGTGGTCTCTATAAATAAGAGCGCATCTGAAAAGATTTGTTTCAAAGTTGAATTGGCAGGATCCTGTAAGTTGGTATGGAAAAACAGTTAGTGGACGCAGACATGCTTACATATGTCGATGGCGAAGTCTAGGAGAAGCGGTCAAACAAAGCAATCAGAATTTTAAAAGCGGTGAGGTTATTTCGGAAGGTAAGGTAAAGAGAGAAAGCAGAGCAATGGCCTAAAAGTCGAGGCCTATCTCGTAAGCTTGACTTTCGGTTACGTGAACGTTGAATAAGCGCAAAACAGTTGGGACAGAAAGGAATTTATCAATAGCATGCACGAATGCATACTTTGACCGAGAAGATCTGATGTGCAAGGGAAGTTTATTCCAGATTCTGGAGTACGCGAAGAGAAAGAACTTAGAGCGTAGAACAGTCCTCGCGGAGGGTGTGGTAATAGTATACTGTCTATTACGGAGTGAATATCCAGTATCCGGGGAGAAGCACAACTGGTTGGAGGAATAGGATTGCTTAGTCAATGGCTTATACAGAAATACCAGATTCAGCTTGATGCGACAGAGCCACAGGGGTTCGATTTTGAGAGATAAGCATCGTTCCCTGTAGTTTAAGTTGGACGACCAACCGATAAGCTGTTTTGTGAATCTTCTTTGAATACATTGGATAATAATCCTGTCGGATTTTCTCATGCTAGTGAAGATTAGGGGACAATATTCAAGAAGGGGCCTGGCATGTACTTTGTACATGTAGAGAGTGCTCTGCCTAAGCTGAAAGGATCTGAACAGAAGACCAAGACACTTTTTAGCCTTCGCCGTTTGGAAGACAGCATGTTCCGAGAAGTTGAAAGAGCAAGAATAACTTAATCCAAGTTCTCTTACTAAGGGCTGGCTGTCGATGGGTGAACCGCCAATGCATAAAGAACCAGGAGGAACCTGGCATTTGTAAGTAAGGAAAATACACTTGTCGGAGGAGAATTTCATCGCCCAGGTTGAGCACCATTCATCAAGAGCGGCTAAATCAGCAGAGATTTTAGGGATAGTAGTACTGAGGTTGCCAGGCGAAAAAGTGTAGACTATCTTAATGTCGTCCGCGAACAAAAACGGCGTGCCATATAGTATTGTCGGAAGCATGTCATTTATATATAGGAGGAAAAGCAGGGGGCCCAAAACACTGCCCTGAATAACACCGCTAGTAACAGGCTTAGGATTAGAGGTGTGCCCGTTAATTAAGACAACCTGTGAACGATGAGATAAGTGAGACGAGAACCAAGAAAGAAGTGGATCGACAATCCCAAATGACCGTAGCTTTGTTAAAAGGTGGGGGTGAGGTACACGATCAAATGCCTTGGATAAGTCAAGATAAAGAACGACAAAAGATTTCCCACTTTCATCAGAGTCGGTGACGAGATTCAGAAAATCATACTGACAAGCCATGCAGGACCGTGAACGGAGGAATCCATGTTGGTTGTGATTAATAAGACTGAGGCTTAATAAATAGCTAATAATATTATCTTTAACTATTTTTTCCATTAACCTGGATAAGATGGGGGTATGGTTTATAGGGCGATAATTGGATACCTCATGTAAAGGTCCTTTTTTATGAATGGGAACGATTACCGGGCGCTTCCAGTTAGCAGGTACGGTGCTACCATTACGTGAATGAGTGAAAAGGTTAAGGAGCAACAGGAAGAGATCCGGTCCATCATTGACAAGTGCAATTGGTGGTAAGCCATCGGGGCCTAATCGAAGGGAGGGTTTGCTATTGGATAGTAGCTTAGAAATACTCCTGGCATCGAAGGGTATCGTAGAAAGGAGAGAGTCGGTAAGTGGTGAAGATGGGGGCGGGGCAATGACAGTAGCTGGAGCCATGGCTGAAGCAAAGAATGCATTGAAGGCTTCGGCCATACAATGTGGGGAGGTGATAGATGAGTTATTATCCAGAATCAGAAGTTGGAAGTCGGCCTTAACATCAGCGTTTCTAGACTTATGCAACAAAGAAAGAAGTTGCGACTTGTTAGGATGACTCAAAGCCTTAGCTTCTTGGTCACGAAATCGCGTATTATCTTGTCGTTGAATAAGTGTGGAGAGGCGGTTTAGACGAATAAAAAGTGAAAAGTCGTTGGAATTATGTAGTTGTTTGAGAAGTTTATGGTACTTCTTATGGAGTGGCGAGACAGGCGACCTCTTTTTAGGTACAGCCTGGGCAGTATTGGACAATTTTTCCAGACATTCGGAAAAGAAGGAGTAGAAAATATTCGCAGCATGCTGAGGGTCCCGGGTGAGAAAATAATCACCCCAGTCTTTCTGCCGAATAAGCGTGACTAGCAAGGCCCAATTTCTGCATAGAAATGTATTTTTGGAGGGGTGTGCGGGATTAGGTGGGCCACTAAGGGGCAGATGGCAGATAACCATTTTATGGTCACTACCGGGGAAATTTCGTGTTACGGTCACGTCGATGAGAGGCATGTTATGAGTAAATACCAGATCTAGTATGTTCCCATTTCTGGTAGGTTCGACAACATGTTGTGTCCAGCCGCCAAGATGAATGCTAGTGATCAGGTCCATAAGATTGGGAGGAGCCGAGAGGGTGGGCCAACAGATGTGGGGAGATTAAAGTCACCCGCAATAAGCTTGGTTCCAGAAGGAAGCAAGGAGAGGTATTCGAAAGACCTAATGAGAAGTGGAAACAAGGAACTGGAGGAATTTGGTGATCGATACACGCAGCCAATGTAAAGAACAATGGTTTGGAGGTTCATAGTGAACCAGAGTGCCGTATGTAAAAGAGGGGTCGTGGCGTAGACTTCCTTGACGTAGGCTAGGCACGCACCACCACGCCGGTTCGGTCTGTCGGTCCTTAGAAGACTGTACCCTACCAAAGATACTTGATCATTGGGAGTGCTCTCAGAAAGCCAGGATTCCGTTATTGAGATAATGTCGTAATTATTTGTAAGGACAAGTTTTTTAAGGTGCGGGAGTTTGTCAAGAATAGAACGCGAGTTGAGTAAGGCTAAAGATATACCATTTGTGGGAGGTGGTATAGGCACATCAGGGGATGGTTTAATTTGGAAGGAGGCAGGCTATCGCGATTGGAGTGAGCGGAGATTAGGGTCAAAGGGGAATATGTTGATGGTGAGGCTAGTGGAGGTTCAGATGGGGTGGCTTCCAGCCAAGCCGAATTAAATGTTGCAGTGAGAGGGACTGCTGAGGGGTAAAAAGACTGGGCATCAACGGAGGGGGAAACATCGGAGCAAAGGGAAAAACCTGTGGGGTTTGGCGGGTCGATATCAGACAGGGGTGATTAGGGGCAGTCGAGAAATACCGGCCAGTCGGAATCGAGTATTGGCTGAAGGGGGGTGCGGAGGGCAGAGTTGAAAATGTGTGAGGAATAGGGGTGTAGGGTGGTAGATTAAGCTGAACATTGTTGGAGGGGTAATTCAAATTGGATGGAACACCAAATATGGAGCACTTAGAAGCGGGAGCAGTGGAGATAGTTGTTAGGTGAGACGTACGACGTGAGGCAGATTGGACGGCGTGTGGGGGCCGTATTTTGGTATTGACAGGCAGTGAGCACGGTACATTTGTAGGGATCATCAATGTATTGGGGCAAGGGGTATTTTTTCAGGTTGAAACCTTATTCGGTGAGTTAAATCGAGTTGATTTAAGAGGAGGCAGTTGAATGAGAGAGGGGCTTGTGAGACGAATGGGAAGACTGTTAGACCTATTCCTCTGGACGGCAAGTAGTTTATCACCGGAGGGAACAGAGGGCGAATTAGAGTTCGTGGTGTATCTAACAGGCGATGAGGTGGGAGAGCGAGGCAAAAGTTGGCGTCTTTTACTGGGTGGCAGTAAAAGGGGAGAAGCGGAAATGTCTAAATCAACAGTAATGGGATTAGATTTTAAAGAGTTCATTACGGGAGCAGATGAGGAGGCAGTGGGCGGTTGTGAAGAAGCAGGAGGCGCGTGTGAAGATAAAACAGTGGGGACTTGAGAAGGAGCTGTGGAGCGACCAGCCGCCTGTGTTGAAGGCTCAGAACTATCAGGCGTCGTTCTGGTGGGGAAAGTCGAAGGATATCTGGTAATTTCCCTTTGAAGTGGGGTTTTATCTTCGGCTATTTTTATGTTTTTATAAGGAGAATTAGAAGCTATAGTGTAACGCATTTTTACGAATTCTTTGGCAGATAGATCATCTGCAAATCGCATAAGGATTGGACAGTTGAAGCGCTGAACGCGCTTACGCAGCCTTGTTATTTGACAAGGAAGGTGGGTCATACCACATGCATTCAACAGCGTGTGCTTGACATGCTCCAGAGGTATTCTCTCTGGGACAATAAACACGACTGCATTACGAGAGTTCCTCACTCTTATGAGAACTTCGGATGCAACAAAGTCGATAAAGCGGCTCACAGCTGTCAGGTTTGTAAGGTGAAATTTTCGGTGCGTTCAGTGATGCACAGTAAGTGGGCGAGTTTAGATATCGTATCTTCCAAATTCATAATCTGAGACTTTATATCTGAAATACTTCGGTCTAGAATAGCTGTTCTTTCCGTCGCCAAGCCTACAAAGTCACAGAGGTCAACCGAACATTGTTTTAAGGCCACGGGAGTTTGAAGAGGCCTATTTTTCCTAGTAACTGGGGTATGAGTGGACGGGGTAGTATTGGAAGTCTTCTTTGCTACACGTGGCATTTTGAAATATCAAAAAGATGCTGTGACTGAGGTGGAAAAGTAACGGCAAACTAGAGCTGTGTTAGAATTTACCACTGAGAAGAAAAAATACCTGAATTTCTATGGGTTAACGGAATACTCTAAGAAAATATAACTTTTGGTATTTTCTAAGACAGATGAATGAAAACTATATCGATAACAGCAAGCAAAACGACCTGGTGTAGCGCAATAATCCCGTTCGACTTCAACGTTCAGCCATACAGAGTCTACAAAGCCGTCTAGGATAGGATGCCGAAAGCTTGTCGCCCTGAGAGCTTCCTTTACACACACTAGACAGCCTCTACCACGTTGATTTGTTCTGTCTTTGCTGCTGTCCTCTAATAGATAGGAGTCCGATAACCAAGATTTCGTCACTAAAATAAAGTTATAGTCGTTTGGTAGTGCAGCTGATCGTATGTATTGGATTTTGTTCCTAATAGAGCGTGCGTTGACCAATATCAGTGTACAAGTTCCCGCGATTCTGGCGTCGTCATTGATATTTGTACCTACCGTTCGTTGACCGCTGCATTTAGCCTAAAAAGAATCACAAGCGCAGGATGCAAGCCCGCTTGAGTTGTCATTCGCAAATGGAGGACTCGGATCTGCGTGTAGAATATTACGTGACGGGGTGTTGGGCATTACACTACTATAAGGCTGATTAGAACGGTTCATGTGAGGCATATCTAGGTTATGGGGCCACTTTGAGCCCACGGTAAGTATGGAAAAATAGGCACTTTGGCTAGATATGGGGTGCCCGCTGGTAGATAGGAAGATAAGCGATACTCCCGGATGATTTACTGGGGGGGGAGGTAGGGAAGATGGAAATAATGGGAGATTGGGCTGATGGGAAGGTTACATTAGTCCGGAGCTAGGTATGAACGCAGTTCGCTCATCAAACCACCTATTATTATTACGGATATGGTCCCATTGTTGTTGTATCATCATCTTGGAAGTGTTATTTTGTTTCATCTGCCGAGGGATGCTAGGGTATCCCAAATGAGGGAATTCGGTCGGTGACGAATTTGGTCTGGATACGGAACGATCATTGTCATTGTTCATGCATCCCCGCATGGTTTGGCCGCACGGAGACTTGGCCTAGGCAACTAACCTCTCGTTGACCCTCTCTCCTGGACGGTTATTTATTGTCAGCGACATACGTGGCATACGAGTGGCACACATGGGCTTTTCATCAGTTTTTAAACGGGGGCCTATGGGGACAGATATTAGAGCTGCAGATCTTATTTCATCGGGAACTTGAAGTCCCGTGGAACCGTCGACCGGAGCTGGAGGCGTAATGTGAGGACCCTCCTGGGATGAGCCCGTAGGTGTTGTCGATATGTGTTGTTGTTTTGGCTGGGGTAGCTGTGGGCAGGTGGAGAAAGATTCGTCTAGATCAACTAACCCTGTGGATCTTTTAGGGGTAGAAGAGTGAGGGGTTTTGTTGATCCTTGGTAAAGTGCTCGGGGAAGGGGGTGACTTCTGGATCTTAATGCCAATGTGATTAGAATTTACAGCGGCACCTCTCATCACTTCTCTTTGTGGTGGCTTTCTATCAGCTAGTATCTTAATTGATTTAAACTGTGAAGCAGTTGCGACTATACTCTGTTTAGTGATGAATTCTCTAGCGACATTTCCATCAGGAAATTGGAATAGAAGGGGACAAGAGTGCTTATATGACCTTTTTCTTGGTCTTCTGCAGTGACATGGAAAGTGGGCCATGCCCACAGCTTGAAGAATAGTAGACTTAACCACTGTGATGTCTAGCCGTTCAGGGATGTTACAGACAACTGCATGCTTTGCATTCTGCAGCCGTCGCAGGATTTCCGATGCCACTGGGTCAAGAAACTGACCAGCTGCTGTTAGGTTCTGGGGACCAGGGAGTGCCGAGGGCTCAAGAAGGAAGTTAGTGGTGTTAGTTTTGATAATATATTATCAACCGATGCAACCTGGGCAGACATTTGCCAAGTTACTTTCAATGGCTCTGGCCCTTCTGCTGGCCGCCCCAAATATTTCCATCATATTGGGGGTATCTCTGTGTTCAGGTCGTTTGGGTTTCTGATTTGCTGTAGAGCAAGAAACCATTGGTTGAGACCTTTTGCTAGTTGACCTGGCCATTTCATTTTACAGAATATTGGTGTTAGGCGATGTGATCTAAGATGATGACTAACGGATAGATAACCCAAGGGCGGGTAAGAATAGCTTCTGCCGTTTTATTTTTGTAGCTAACTGTGGGTAGCTCACACAAATTATGAAGGACTAGTAGTTTGGATAAGGTGTGGAGTTCTTAAATATGGCAATGGTGAAACGGTTAATATAAGTTGCTGGTGAAATATTCCTAGAATAACTAATATGAAAAATTAGCGAAGTTTACAGAAACCTCGCCGTGGTGTCGTCGTAGTCTGCAGCTACGGCATATCACCGGTCCTATGATGGCTGCCTTAAGCAAGGCACTGCTGACCATGATGAGTGCGGCACTACCAGGAATGTTGAGTACAACACTTTTAGCAGAACCAGCGCAAAACCGCTCGGAATTCGATCGGTTTTGCCGGTTCTCGGTCGGGCCTCTCCTATCAGGTCGATCGTTTTCCGGTCCGCTTGTTTAGTGGCCATTCTAGACGGGTCAACACTGAAGTAGCACGAAGAAAATCGACAACCAGATCGGCGTTAAATGCTTGGTTGACGTTGTATTTGAATGTAGTGGTTTGACTCATCGAAGTGTCCTGAAAACCTCGGTAGGGATTGCTCTATTTTATGGGCAAAATAAGAACAGTTATTCGGGAGATCATAATTTGGGAGATATAAATGGGCATCGTAATAAATAATAAGAAAGGAAAAAAATCACCGAAGAATATTACAAATTTCGAAAGATTGCCACAAACCACTAAGAAACCCCTAAAAAAACCGATCTGCGTGGCAATAAAAACCGTTCAATAACTGGCCAAAACCCGACCGAAATCAAATCGGTTTTGGAGCACTTTTTGGCCGGTTCCTAACTGGTTCGCGCCGATCTTTTGAACCACGCAATGTGCTTCGTCAGTTTTATTCACTTTTCCAAAATCACACATCAAGATGCTCATTTCTATCTCCAAATTTATGACTTTTCGAATAATTGCCCTTATTTCATCCATTTCGATGGAGATAAAAGAGCTATCTATACCGAGGTTTCCAGGACATTTCGAAGAACTAAATCAATACATTTAAATACAACGTCACTCAGGCATTTCACATTACTTCGGTTGCAAACTTCCTTCGTATAAATCCAGTGTTGACCCGTGAAGAATGGCCACTGAACAGGCTGACCGTAAACCGATCGAAAACCGATGTTACGAACGGGCTGGGTGCTGCAGGGGAACGGCGTGATTAGAATTTTCAATTCGTTTCAAAACCCCTGGAAGTATACTGTCAATAAAGTTAGACGTAATACAGTCCTTAGTTATCGAAGAGGGCTCGAGAAGTTGAACCAGGAGAGTCAGGATTCTGGTGGTGCTTTCAAGGGCTTCCCCAAGTAGCACTTTGCCCACCGCTACCTTCCGGTAACCTGCCGGTAACAAGTGGGCAGGTAGATATTGGACGCTCTTTAAGAAAAGTCACATTCATTCTTTGAATAGCCTTCTTAGTGATAATGTGCCATTTTCATGCAATTTAGGCGCGTGAATTGCACTAAAATCGTGGATTTTTGTTTTAACCAAATGAAGGTCGAATTTGTATTCCATATCGGCTGTACTTTGTCGTCCGTATCATGCGATCCTACGCGTGAGTTTACTGTCACTTTAAATGTCTGCGGGTGTTATGGTGTTCATTCATTGCTGCTGTGATCAATAAGCCTGTGTGTCATGGTCAGGCTTTTAGTAATTCCAAGTAGTAAACGGCACCGGAGGGGTAATTACCGCTGGTCCTAAGACCAGCGAAAAAATGACTATTTTTCGCTCACTCAAGTGGGCTGCGATCACGCCTAAACAATAACTGAATGCGAAGTCAAGTTAAGTGATGTTGGCCCATTTTGTGAAGTAAGAGTGTGTTTGCTTAAGGGGCCGTGAGAGGCTTTCCGGAATTCTTTCGATAGCGTTCCGATGAAATACCGGACGATTCCAGCATGTGTCGTGTGGCACATGAAGTATGGTTTTTCTGTCCTTCCGTTCTCACCGTTCTCCATACTTAAAGGCGAATCGCCGGATACGTTTTCGGAAACTGCTCCATATTACTGAGCTGTTATGACTGGAATGAATAAGTGGAAGAGAAATCGTGTGAAGAAGAAAAATCTCAGCTATTTGAAGTGTGCTTTTTGTGGAGAGGCCCAACTGTGGGCGCACCGCGAGCGTTCTCCCAAAATGGATTTGCCAGGTGGAAGTAATTGTTAGTCTTGTTACTTTCACTCTATGGACTTAGCTTATGAGTGCGACGGCTGAAGGCGACACTATGATCCAAACAGACTTGCCAATCGGCCAACAGCGTGAGGCTTGCTCGGAAGACGACTTTATTCTGACGGCTTTCTCAACGCAGCCAGCAGTTTCGAGTAAATTATACGTTTGGATGCCAACATTGACCCATTTGTTAGCCAAAGCTGAGGCATCTACTAAATAGGCCTTCTCCTTTAAAAACCAGCCACAAATACCGGGTTTTGTTCTACTTCTGGCACATTAACCTCCGGTGAAAGTTATTCCTCTGGGCTGCTCAATAAATGCACCACAGTCGGCTGACGATGGAAGTGCACCTTCAAGCTCTCCCAGAAAGGCTTTTGTTTTTTCCGATTGTCTTCGGTGTAACAAAAGGGAATCTTGGAAGCATTCTGTGAACATGTACCAAATCTTTGTAGGGATCCAAGAAAGTTATTGGGTACATCAAGGGAGTGACCTATCACAGATTTAGATAATGGGCTTTACTTTCAAGTGGGACTGATGAACCTCCAGACGAGACAGCTAACGAACAGTGCCACGGTACCAACGCGGCTTTCACTGTGAAAAAAGGGTGACTTTTCCATATGTTAATTGCAAGCTTCGTAAAGACGAGGCATTTCGTGCCATGCCGCAATGGAAGCACAACATCGGCGAGAGTCTGTTTGTTTCCCTAACAACTGACATGGTCCAGGTGTTGTAATAACACTACACACACTTTTCCGTTTGAGTTTGATGGATAAGCTTCTGGATCTCTGATTGCACTGTCATCGCAATTCATTTCGTCGCTTCGATAAAATTGCATGCGAGGACCTCGACAATCGGATACTCCCCTCGCATGCTGCCACTCTATGTGATTTCCAGCGGTTTTGCCTCCATTTTCACAATATTGACCCGTGGAAAGCCACGGAATTTCGTACATTCTTACTGTATTGAGGACCTGTCATTTTGAGGGCTTGTTTATTGCTAATGGGCTTGAACATTTTTATGATGCTTCTGGTAGTCATTCGACATTATGTGCCATCCAGTTTTGCGCACTTCATGCAATGTAATCGCGAAATCTATTTTGCGTACAATTAGGCGAAAATTCTCTCGTATTTATGGCGTTTCAAATATTAAAAACAACGGTCATTCAAAAATTCATCATCATCATCATCGTACAGCTTTAGACGGTAGGGCAAACCCCACTGACCACCGTCTTTCTCATCATGCTGCACGCTGAATTAGGAAGTATGAATGTACACGATGGACAAAGAGTGGACCTACACGGGTGAGAAAGGGAGAGAATGCCCTAGTAACCAACGAAGAGAACCCACAGTCTAACTGTACAAACGCACATCGATCAGTCATTCTGATTCGATAGGAAGTGACAATACGATCGCCACTGTTTGCGGTCCGCAGCCATATCCTTCAGTGTCTCCAGCCAACCACGAGGACATGAAGCACCTGCTTTTGCTAAGTTCACTGTACATTTTCTCATTCCCCGCTGCAACGTCATCTGTTAACCTCCACGTGGTCTCTTCCACTCTCTAGGAGGAACGGAGAATAGGACACGGTATGGTAGACTTGTGTTTGACATACGTAACACACGCCCCAACCAACGAAGTCTACTAAGCTGGATACGCTGTGACAGAGAGTTCTCCGAATTAGTACCCAATACTTGATTTCTGACCTCACTACTGCCTACTCGGCTAATCCACCCGATCTTAGCTATACTAAGTAAACATCTGTGGTCGAAAACCTCAAGACGACGAATATCTTCAGCTCGCAGACTCCAAGTCTCGCAACCATACAACAAAACTGAACGCACAGCGGCACAATATACACGACCTTTCAACTTCAGTTGAATATCAGATCGACGCCACAGGTGCTTCAGTCAAACGTACGCCGCTCGGGCCTTGGATATACGCGTGCTCACTTCTACCACAGTGCTCCCACCCGTCGTCACACTTCTGCTGAGGTAGGTGAAGTGGTTGACAACTGCCAACACTCCTCCATCGAGCATCAGGCTCGGAATTGTTGACGTCCATTCTAGTGACATCACTTTACGCTTTGAAGGTGCAAGGAGCATGCCAAATGGAGCTACAGTTTATGCGAGATTAGCCAGTGCAGGCTGAGCATGCTTCGTGCATTCGAACAAGCAGACAACGTCGTCCGCGTAATCTAGGTCACATAGCTTTCCATTATTTCCTAGTTTGACGCCTACATCTTGAAGATTTTGCAACGCACTCTCCATTGTTTCGTCAATGACGAAGTTGAACAGGAATGGAGACGTAGGACATCCTTGTCGAATACCGCTGGTCGCTTCGAGCCGACCGAATATTTCACCGTAAACTCTAAAGCAGCCAGAAGTATGAAAATACAGTGATCCCAATAGGTTTAGGAACTTCTGGGGCATACCTTTTCCACGAGGAGTACTGAAAAGCGCTGCTCGATCAACTGATTCAAAGGCGCTTTTCAGTTCTAAGAAAACTATTATTGTCGGTCGGCGGTGCGTGTGACGCTCTTCAAGTAGTCGGCTAAGAGTAAAAATCCGATCGATGCTTTCTCGACCCTGTCAGAACCCAGCTCGCTGTTCGCGGGCATTCTTCTCACGGGTGAGCGTCAGACGGTGCAGCAGAATCGAGGCTAGCTATTTGGCGACTATTGGAATTAAGCTAATCCCAAGATGATTACCATGGTCATTGCGTATTGCCTTCTTGATGATGCGAACAATCGGTGATTCACTCCATAATAACGCAATGCGCTTCTCCTTCCAGATGTCACAGAGCAATTCGGTAAGTAATTTTATCAGCGCTCCACCACCCAGTTTGAAAGGAACTGGAGGAAGTTTGTCGGGACCTACCGCTTTCACTTGCTTTGGTAATCAAATACGACTCTACTTCTGCTTCCGATGGGTTTCAAGTGATACCATCCAAAGAGTTGCAGCTGTTGACGCAGGAGTAGCTACTCTAGCGTGCGGCCAGCTAAACTGTTTCTTAGCACGTATTCGGCCCAACTGTCAAGCCTTTGCTTTTTGCTATGGAGGGGTTCTCCCTTTCTATTGCGAATCGTTTCACTGACCTGGATGCGCCGTCCACCGTGGATGCCAAAACACTGTCCTAATGAACCACATTATCTTGTCCGCAGATTCGCCGAACAACATCGCCATCGCTGATAGTAAACCGGTTGAAATTTTCATCATATGTGAAGCATCGGTTAGTGGGAAATATTTTAAAGGCCCGTGTAAGTTTTACAGTGAACCCATGAACTCTAACCAACTATACATATATTCCGTTGACGGTTGGCAAGATGATGTTGTAGCACTTGCTGTAAGTAGCATTGTCTGTAAATGCTTTATCATAACTGTTGGTAGTCTTCATGTAATCGAACCCATACTACAGACTTTTAACTATTGACACCCCACTTATTGGTATGTATCCGTCACTTCAAATTTTTGATGGATAAAACTCTACGTATTGCCAAATGCTAACAGTTTAGGATGTAACTGATTATTGTTTTCCTCTGTGATGAATCTGTGGCCATCGTCCACGGTAACTATTTGGTAGATGACAAAAGGATGCATTGGCCCAAGTCGTCCAAATTCCAAGCTTATCAGAGATTGCTGTTGGGAGGTCCAAAATTGGAGAATAGTGTACTAGAATAAAACGTCCGTGAGGTATGTTACTCAGGCAAAGAAAAAATGCATTCGTATAGAGTCAGGAAACCTGAAAGATGCAATAGACCTCGACAGGAAGGTTATCGGTGAAACCGGAAAATCAGCATCTTTGGATGATACATGACAGACGACGCTTGCTAACAAGCGCTATTCCGTTCGCCGCAGGCGAGTCACCACTTCATTTCCCGTTCTTCAAGAGCACCCATTACCTTCACATCGGACGAGAGTTCTGAGGAACTCCCTGCAGCTCAGCGGATTTACACGAAACCTCTCGTTTAATCCCCGATATCTCCAGAGCCAGTTTTGAACCTAGCTCATCTTCACCGAGATAAATTGCATGCAGCTTCCGTCACCACGCCTCTATGTAGTCCGCCAAGATTGACAGATGAGAGGAACCACAGAAGTACAGAGATAGGGGCCGCACCTGTTACTCCGAGGTTATCGGTTTTGTAGTTCGGGCAATGAGAACATTTCATATAGCTCGTCCGACCCATTAACCACTGGTCAGTAGTCCGATCAAATGCAGGAATTCTTTCAAAGTCGTTAAGGTGGTTGCTTTATTACCCACACTTATGACGTTCAGACTGTATAGGGCTATTTTCTCTTGCTTGAATAGTCTGCGGATCGACCATTTATTGCTAATCGGGAAAATTGACAGTTTCTTTAGCCTGTAGTGACCTCGATCGTTGGGGAAAAATGACTGTTCTCTGGACATCATTTTGGATCTATTTTCTCTACGATCTTTTCTGACGTTAGACATCAACCTCATTGTGTCGTTCCGTTGCGTACGTTTTACTGTACTTACCGTTCCGAGGTTGTCGCCGACCTCGTTTTGGATCACTTTCGCTTTCGGTCTCTCGCCGATTGTACGCGCCCGCGGTTTGCTTGCTGCACAGTCGTTGCGTTCGTCTTCCGTTCGGTGTACCTCTTATATCGGTACTGTTTCGGCACGACGATATATAGAATACACCTTGCAACCGTAAACTGACCTGCGCCTTCTCTACACAATCCTGAGGTTTGATTTGCAGCCCTGGAGCTGCAGTCTGAGGTACGTAGGATTATCGGCCAGAGCCAACGATTCTCCTATGACTTGGAGGCCGTCCCGGGCGACTTTATCGCCTGAATGGGGGATTTGGTGTCAAATCCTCCTCAAGGGCAGCCGTACGATCAGCTTAAGAAGGCTGTACTGCAGCTTTTCCTTCTTTCTTGGGAGGAACGCTCACCGCAGCTACTTGCCCGGCGTCCCGTAGGGGCAAAGAAACCAGCCGCTATCTAGGATACCTCCGGTCCCTGGCAGGGCACGCCGACAAGGATTCGGAGACAGGTAAGGAACTATGGTTGAACCCATTACCCTTTCATGTTCGGGCCACCGTAACTGCTCTCCTCAAGGGCCCGTCTTTGGAACGAGCAGCCGCTGTGACTGACAAGATTGTCGCAAGTGTCGGCAGTGGGGCTAATCCCCTCATTGCCACGACATCGCGCAATCCTCAAGGTGTTGCTCTGGATAAATCACCGGAGAGGCCTCAGCACTCTCGATCCATCCAGCGCCGACTGTCCTTCAAAGAGAGAGTTGAAATACCCATTTCTCGCCGTAGCCAAGTTAA
Source organism: Fasciola hepatica (assembly GCA_948099385.1). Classification (NCBI taxonomy): domain Eukaryota; kingdom Metazoa; phylum Platyhelminthes; class Trematoda; order Plagiorchiida; family Fasciolidae; genus Fasciola; species Fasciola hepatica. Next base: position 729,481 of record CANUEZ040000151.1, read on the forward strand.
GCAACGGCACGGACGGGCACCCTCCACTGCCCACGCCCGCCATGAATCCGCCCACCTGCCTCGTCCAAACCACACCAACCTACCAGCGGTTTTTGTTGGTCACACGGCGTTTTCGAACCAGCCGCCCGTAGGTGCAGGAAACCGTGTTCATACGCGGCGGGAAAGACCACTGCCGGCGAGTAGAAGCGGCCGTACTCCCCGGCAATCAGTTACAGGTTAACTGCTTATTTTACGCGCATGGTTCACTCACCAGTGCTAGGTTCCTAGCTGATACTAGAGCCCAATTTCCTGTCTTGCCGGTTGGTAAAGACAAGCCGCGAGCTTCTTCGCTTCGGCTGTCAGCGGCGAATGGTTCTTCCACTCCTGCGTACAGCACTAGACAGCTTGCGGTCAACCTGGGACCACGACGACGGTATCTGTGGACTTTCATACTTGCGGACGTTCCCACAGGCACACTGGGAGTCCATTTTCTCCTGTACTACAAATTACTTGTTGATTCACGTAGGCTGCAGTTTATTGATCCTTCGTCGGACTCTAAATTTACGGGCCTAGCAGCTCCAACAGATGCACACCGAATCACAGGATCGTTTTCTAACATTCCTCATGACTTCAGTCTTTGTTTAATAGACACACGCGTTCTGACTAAACAGTTTGGAGAGATAGATACGGTTACTGATCGTGTGGCACACCACGTTGTCACTGACGGACCACCAGTCACGGCACGACCTCGCTGACTGGCTCTCGCCAAAAGTGAGTTTGCCACTTTACTTTCCAAAGGTATTGTTCGTCCCTCCCCCAGTTTATTGACCTCACCCCCTACACATGGTTCTTAAGAAAAATGGCATTAGATGGCGACCACATGGCGACTATCGCGCACTAAACTCGGTCACCCGCTACGATAGCTATCCGATATCCTGACATACACGACATCACGGAATCACCTCACTGCACGACTGCATTTTCTAAGATCGATTTGCTACAAGCCTATCACTAGATCTCAGTCACCGCTGAAGATGTCGAGAAAACCGCCGTCACGACTCTTTTTGGTTTGCTTGAGTTCTTACGCATGCCTTTTGATTTGCAAAATGCTGCTCAGACATTCCAGAGGTTTATCGATAGCGTTAAACGAGACTTGGAATTTGTTCAGGTCCATATCGGTGACTTGCTAATGGCATTGTCGAGCGTAGATGAGCACTTCCAACATTAGACGCTACTGTTTCAACGTTTGCCCGAACATCGAATAGTACTCAATCCCGATAAATATGAACTTGGCAAACCTGAACTTGTGTTCCTCAGTCACAAAATCACTCGAGAGGGTATTAAACCTTGCGAGGATAAAGTGCCCACTATTTTGGATTACGCCCTACCGTCCTCATTCAAGGAGCCTGGGGCATTTTTTGGTTTAATTAGCTTCTATCGCCGTTTCATACCCCATGCTGATGAACGTTTGTTCCCGTTATGACCTCCGTGACAATCCACGTAAGTTGTCACTTACGGATGCCACACGAGTAGCCCTCTCGGAGAATGAAGTGAAATCAGCTCAGACCACGCTCCTAATGCACCTAGTTCCGTCCGCCACGCTAAGCATAGCGGTGGATGCATCCGACCTTGTCATCGGAGCGGTCCTGCAACAGTCTGTTTCTGGGATTTGGCAACCATTAGAGTTTTCGTCTCGCGACTCAGTCCCAGGAAAACCAAATAAAGTGCATTCGGTCTCGAACTGCTGTCTGCATATAACGCCGTTAAACACCTTCATCATACAGTCGAGGATCGATACTTCATCCTCTATACCGACCATAAGTCTTTGACGTATGCATTGCATACTGAGTCTGACCGTTACTCCTCACGAAAAGTCAGACACTTGGACTATATTTATCGGTTCACGGCTGACCTACGCCACGTTAAAGGTGAGTCGAACTGCGGTGCAGATGAGTTTTTGTGTATTCCACCTAATGCTACTGAATCGCCGGTTTTATACATCCCCGCCATGGCTGCCGCACTGGCACAGGATAACTCATGTAAGGAAGCCGCTCAGCCATCGTCGCTACAGTATCAGTCCGTACCTCTGGCTGTCAGAGCTAGGACTATACTCTGCAACATGTTTACTGGTCTACCTCGATCAATCGTACCCTCTACATATCGGCCTCCCGTGGTCGATACCATACAAGGACTCTCACATCCAGGCACGCAGCCTGCCTCCGACTAGTAGCTGCACGATACGTCTGGCCGTCCAAGAACAAAGATGGTCGTATGTGGGCAAAATGGTGTTTACGATGTCAACTATGTGAAGTGCATAGGCACGTAGCTTCGCCCATCGGTACTTTTGCTGCACCTGATGCTCGCTTCGATCATATCCACGTAGACATTGTGGGTCCATTGACCCCTTCCCATGGGTAAACCTATCTACTGAAGTGCATCGACAAATTTACGAGGTGGTCCAAGGCTATTCGAATCTCTGCCATCACGGCCGAATCAGTGGCTCGACACCTGATAGAACGATAGATAGCCTAATGTGGTTGTTTTTCCACAATCACTACCGATCGAGGGCAACAATCTGAGTCTGAACTATTCTCTTCATTAACTTACATGCTAGGTACGGAGAGCATTCGCATGACCACGTACCATCCGACATAGAATGGCTTAGTCGGATGTTTTCATAGCTAGCTCAGAGCGGCTCTTAAAGCAAACGAGAGCCCCGACTAGTTCGAAACGTAACCACTAGTTCTGCTGGGTATCAGGGCCTGCATAAGGGCATATATTCAATGTTCCGCCGCAGAACTTGTCTACGGCATGACATTACGACTGTCTGGGAAATTCCCCAAGCCAAGGAAGAAAACTCACATGCCGTACAGACTAACGTTCACTGTTTGTCTACGTACATGCGAAGTCTCGCTCCGGCACAGATTTGAATGCAGCGACAAAAGGTTTTTGTTCCGACCGAACTCGAAACTTGTTCGCATGTATTCATCCGTGTTGATTCGGTACGGAAACCATCGCAACAGCTTTACGAAGGTTCATTTCGAGTGATTTCTCGTCACGATAAGACTTTTAGGGTTGATCGATACGGTCGCGTTGATACCGTTAGCTTTGATCTTCTCAAAGCCGCGTACGCTGATGACAGCTTGTCACACACTGGCATGAGATTCGATGTTAACCCCGCAATACTTGTTGACAACACTTCCGTGTCACGTCGAGGTCTGCAATTGGCGTTGCCTGCTACGACCTCGAATGAGGCTATTGTCTCACTTTCAAATCAGCAGTTCATTGGCCAAGCTACGTCTTCAAGTGAGAGTACTGTCTTACGTTCAAGTCGGCAGAGCACGCCTATGAACCCGTCCTTGAAAGAGGCCTCCTTCCCGACTTTCTGTCGGAGGATCGTTTGCCCAGCATGTTTTCGCGACTAGGTCGAACACGATCGTAATCACTGCACTTCGCAGTAATAACTTTCGTGTTTATCGTTTCGACACGATTTAACATATCTCATTAGTTATCACTGTATTCTAGTCAAGTCCATTGCGGCTGCTACACCAGTCTTCCGTTTCTTTTTGTTTCATGGAGCCTCGCCATGTGGTACGCTTCGCTGGTCCCAAGAAATTTGGAGAATTTTAGCACCAACGTTTGCATTCTGGATCGGCCCTATAGATGTCGTTCCTTGCCGTTGACGGACCTATCTATCTGGCTTCCGGATATCATATTGGTTAACGGCTACGCGACGCTGGACGTTATTGGTGTGGCATGTCTGGATGACGATTGGCGCAACCGATGTCCTTGGCAACAAATATGGTTTACGCTCGACCATCATTCTTCGGTCCCTGCATACCGTAGCGGTGGCCATCTTTGTTCATACTTTTACCACGTTTATTGTTTAACTGAACGCTGACTGCCGGGCGCCGTGGCCACTTGACCATTGCTCCTGCTCCCGCTCTCAAGCGCGCTCCCAAATACATGCTAACCACTATCTCTCCCAATCGCCTTCTCGTTCTCACGGGTCGTGGAGAATATCGTTCTGGTTAACATATTCGTATAGTGCCGAGCACTAGAGTAGCGTGCAGGTGGTCCCAACAGTACAAAGGACCGAAGCAAGCGTTAAAGAAGGAAATCGCAAAGTAAGGTCCAATGAACCTTGCAATTGGTGAGCCCCACGTGATCCCCAGGTGACGTGAGTTTCCTTGTTTTCCACCGTTCAAGTTCCCGTCTGCGTACGTTTTTGTGTTTTATTGTTTCCCTATCTGTTGATTTCTTTTGGTCGGTTTACCAAATAATTTTTTTTGTCCATACTTATTTCTGGTGTCTAGTTCGTCGTGATTTTTCTTCGCGAAGGTTATAGTGCCCCGTTGGTGGCTGATTTCTTCTCTCGTCTGTATTCGATAAAGTAATGCTGCGTCCACTGAACGGGAACCCTGCCCAGACCATACCGTCGGGGCGATCATGCTGCACATACCGGCATTCACGCCTGCTGATCCAAAACTCTGGTTCACCCTGGCGCAGATAAAATTCGAAAACTGCCGTGTAACCAGTGGCGCCAGCCGTTTGAGGTGGGCAGCAGGCCGCCTCCCGCCGGAGGTCACAATGCAAGTAAGGGACGTAATAATCTCTTCCCGAAGCTACGAGGCTTTGAGGGAGGGCCGTCATTGCCCGCACGACCCCAAGGCAGGACCAATGTATGCAACAACCTCAAAACGTTGAGCTTGGAAGCAGGAAGCTCTCAGAACTGCTGCGTGAGTTGCGGCGCTTCAGGGGACCGACGGTAGACGAGGACCCACTCTTAAGGGAACTTTGGCTGCAGCGTTTGCCGCACAACATCCCAGTTTACTAATTGCCACGCGCAAGTGTTCGCCGGAGGAAATTGCGGCGATAGCTGATGGCATTATGTCACGATACAACCATGCTGCAGCTGGAGTAACCAGGTCCTCCGTCACAACGGTGCCTGCCTCGCCAGCATCTAACGACTTCGCGTCAGTTTTGTCCAGAATTGAGGCCAGCCTGCAACGCCTAAAAGTAAGAAAAAGTAGGTCACAGGAGCGGCACTGTGCACGCTCACCTAGGCTCCATAGTCCGTCATTGCGACGACGTTTTGGCTTTTCAAAAGAAGGGTATTGTAAACACCCCAGTCGCTTTGGTGAGGGAGCCAAACGATGCGAACGAGGGCGTACGTTTTCCGGTGCTCATCAGGGAAACTAAACCCCCGGCCCGTGGTAGTGACCCATGAAGCCGGGAATAAGACCAACAGTCGTCTCTTGTAAGTAAGGAAAATCATTTCACTTAATATGTTCCTTGTAGATACCGGTGCCAAAGTGAGCGTCCTCCCCCGACTGGAAGGCGACAACAGCACACCGCAGGCCAAATGACTACGCGCTGCCAATGGCACAGCCATCCCAACGTTTGGTCAGTGGTCACTTACCTCTAACTTAGGTTTAAAGCGTAATTTTCGTTGGGATTTCATCATTGCCGACGTCCCGTACCCAATTGCAGGCGCTGACTTCCTGCAACACTTTGCCACAGAGTGGTGGATCGTCAGACCACACTCGCTGTTGCGGGTTATAATTCGCGAGTGAATCACGTCACGCCTTTTTACGTTCAACCACCGGCACAACAACCTTATGGCGAGCTCATCGCCGCCTACCCGGCCATGTTTTGGCAGGCCGGGCCTCTCTGAGCAGTGACCACCAACGTCACTCACTATATCGATACTGAGGGGCCCCCAGTGTTCAGCAGGCCGCGTTGGTTAGCACCAAACAAGCTTCGTGTTGCACAGGCTGAATTCGCACATATGCTAGAACTGGGTATAATACGCCCTTCTAGCAGCCCCTGGGCTTACTCTCTTCATATGGTCCTTAAGTCTAGCGGGGACTGGCGACCCTGTGGTGATCACAGAGCACTTAACAGAATCACCGTCCCTGACCTATACCCAATTCCCCATATACAGGACCTTACTTCGTCTTTATCAGGTTGCTTCGTCTTCAGCCGTATCGATTTAGTTCGTACGTACAGCCAGATCCCGGTAGCAGAGGCCGATATCCCTAAAACTGCCGTCACTACAACTTTCGGGCCGCTCGAGTTTCTTCAAATGCCGTTTGGACTCAGCAATGCAGCCCAGACCTTCCAACGGTTCATGCACGAGGCAACTCGTGGTTTGGAAAATGTCTACTTATACCTGGATGATATTTTGGTGGCTAGTTCTTCAGAGCAAAAGCACGCTGCACACTTACGAGCACTTTTCCAACGCCTTAGCCAGCACGGCTTCACGATCATTATCGCTAAATGAGAATTAGGGCGGTCCGATATCACCTTCATAAGGCATTCTATTTCATCCTCGAGTATCCGCCTTCTGCCAGATAAATTTTCCGGTATTCGCGGCTACCCTGAACCCCAATTTTTTCGTCAGTTGCGTCAGTTTGCCGGCCCGGTGGATTTCTACCGCTGATTTATTTCTCACTGCGCGGAAATGATGCAACCCCTCACCGACCTGTTGCGCGGAAGTAAGAGGAAGTTCGTGTTTCCCGAAACGGCACAAGCCGAATTTGACCTGGTCAAGCATGCCATCGCTAACACAGCACTCCTTACCCACAACGACCTTTTTGGCTCCTATTTCGGTATTGAAGGACGCCTCGGGCACAGCGGTTGGAGACGTACTGCAACAGTTCGCGGACGATTCTTGGCAACCTCTGGCATTCTTCTCTGAGCGCCTACAACCCGCCGAATATTGGTATAGCACATTTGGCAGGGAGGTAATATTAATAATAGTAGTTTACTTCGGAGACGCCAGAAGCAGGCCCTAGGCATGATCAAAATTTTACGAGCTATAATGCAATTCCCCATCGATGTGTCTGTACTGCATTATTGTGCACCGCTGGGCAAGATTGACCACGTGTGTGTCAAAATAGTCCTATGCATGCGACAACCAAAGGTGCCTTCAAGGCTGGTCAGGCATTTCGGTAGTATGGACATAGATAAGCTTCGTAATAGGACGATGGGTTTGACCTGGGACACGCCAGAGGAGGCTACTATGAAGTAGCGCTGGCAGGCCATAGAGGGATCCCTGACTGCCCTACAGGAAGAGTTCGCACCCTTAAAACAAGGGAGTGGGGAGGGCAAACCTATGTGTTGGAAGACTGCAATAGCCAAGGCCACCAGACGTAGAAACCGCTCTTGGAACCAGTACAAAGCTTACGACAGTCAGCTAGCCTGGAACCGCTATACGAAGCTGAGAAACGAGACTGTAAGCCTTTTGAGAACCTTTGAACGGGAATTTGTGCTCAAATTGTCCCAGTCTGTAAGACAACAGCGGAAAAAATTATAAAGCTGTGTGCAGTCTAAAGGCTCAACAAGAAATGCCGTAAGTCTGCTATCCACTGGAGACCACGGTATTGTCACCGATGACCAGGGCAAAGCAGACGATCTGGAAAAATACTTTGGCAGTGTACATAGAATGGATAGTGGGGTTCGAGTAGATCCGACCCTGGTGCATCCTTCCCCTCAGTTAAACGAGCTAGACCTCTCAGAGGGAAGCGTGCGTAAGTAATTAAAAGACCCAAACAGCCACAACTCAGCGAGCCCGGATGGCATTCATCCAGCTATCATCAAGCCGTTGGCGGATGTCATAGCTCCATCGGTGTGCAGGCTGTACAGATCGACGTTGGACCAGGGTAGTCTGCCTCAGGACTAGAAAGTCGCGGCAGTCGTGGCAATACTTAGGGGTGGACCTAAGTCTATTATGCAGAACTACAGGCCGGTAAGTCTAACTAGCATCCTATGCAAGGTTCTGGGGAAGATCATCCGTGCCCATATCTGCCAACACTTACTGGAACACTCCATGTTAAGTCCGGCTCAGCAAGGAGTCCTGAAAGGTAGGCCTTGTCTGACCAAGCTCTTGTACTTCTTAGATGAAGTAACTTGACGACTCGACGAAGGTAAGGAAGTTGAGGTATGCTACCTCGACTTTAGCAAGGCGTTCGACTCCGTTAATCATCGTCTTTTGCTATGCAAGATGGAGACTTTCGGTATAGGTGGACCAGTATATAGGTGGCTGGAGGACTTCCTCTCCCGCAGGACGTTTAACATCAGAGTGGGGGACAGGTGCTCCAGTTTGGTAAATGTTACCAGTGGTGTACCTCAGGGATCCGTCCTAGGCCCGGTCCGGTTCTTGTTGTTTATTACCAACCTGGCATCCACTCTTAGGTCGCCTAGCTTTAGTTTTGCGGATGATGTGAAGATGGTTGGACCTGAGGTTAGGGTGGACTTAGGCAGGGATATAGGTACCGTCCTGGACTGGGCATACAAATGGGACGTACCCCTGAACGCTGAAACAATTCATTTGTTGTCAAGGGCAGAAGAAAGCCTAACTGTCGCTCATGATCAAGGGCTGTTCACCTTAGAGGCAGCCAGTAGGGTTAAAGACCTGGAAGTCATCATGAACAGTGACTTCAAATGGTAAGAGCAGTGCAACGCTGCTGCGCATAAAGCTCGTGGGGAGCTCTTTAGACTGCGATCAGCTCTGTCTTGCCGGAAGCCGGAGGTATTTGTATCTATTCACATGGCTATAGTACGACCTCACTAAGAAGGAAGCGTGCAAGCTTGGTCACCCTTTTGCAAAAAGGATGCCGCATGCCTAGAGAAAGACAACTTCTCGCCAAGCGACTGGCTGAAGGGCAGAGGGGTAAGACTTACGAGCAGAGACTCTGTGACCTGAATCTTTTCTCGTTGGAATGAAGGAGACGTCGAGGGGATCTCATAGAAACGTTCAAGGTAATGAAGGGCTTTTCTGGCCTTAGACCAGGTAGTCTATTCCAAGTAGCCGTAGATTCCAGAACAAGGAGACATGGAAAGAAGCTGATAAAAGCCCGAGCTAGGTTGATGGCTAGATCGCACTTCTTCAGCAACAGGGTAGTGAACAGTTGGAGCGGTCTGCCTGGTGAAAAAATAGATCTGCAGACCGTCCAGTACTTAAAAGGTGCCCTATATTGCAAGTGGTACGAGATAGTTCCTCGTAGTGAGCCTTGAGTATATCAACTAGATGGATGACGGGTAACACTGTGGTCCATCTGGAGTATGTTTTATTAGACTTTTTCGCTCATTGCATACAGTTTCAGTGAACGCTCACGATGCATAGTGTCTCTCGCAGTTGATGTGCGATGAGGTTTCCCGTTTCCCTCTCATTTTTAGCGGGGATTCGACGAAATACACTTGGCAGTGGTCGGTGCATAACTGGTGTGCTTACCATCGAGGAAATTCTGGAGGCTCGATTGGCCGCGGCCATTACCTGTCCTATGCAAACTGAACTGAACTGAAGCGACAAAAATGACAGACAAAATTCATGAAAACTTTAGAAATGCGTAACTCAACGGGGGATAGGAAGAAATGGGGGAGATATGAGAGAGAGATGAATGTATACACACCAAGGACTAGTGTAGGGAGTTTAAGTGAACCCGGAGGTGGATCCAAATATGGGCCCGATTAATCTGATGGCCAAGGTCAGATGGAGCAGCTGGCTAGGACAAGTGGGGGAAAACAGAAGCAGGGAGTTTTACATGAGAAGGACTGAAAATCATCATGAGAAACGATCGTTACGAGAAACAATGAAGAAAAAAGGACAAAAGGACAACAAAATTGAGTTGTATACCTGGAGACTATATAGCCATGAACTGTGCGTTATTGCAATAAACGGACGGTGTCAATTTGAAAACTGAGAGCTGGCAATGCAAGACGTGAAGAGTGAGTCAGAAGGCATCAATGCCGCGGAAGGATCGAGACACGGTAAATGTGAGTCACAGTTATGGACAAAATGGACGCATGTCATGAGGGGCGGTGGCAAAAGAACTGAAGGAGGCAGAGAAAACATGTGGATACATAAATATATATGTATGTTTATATATCAGAGTAAGAGCAAAATCAGTAAACCGACGGAACACGGAAGTAGCAGTGGTTGGAGGAAACAGGTAGGATTGGGTCGAATGGTGCTCTGCGCTACGACAGGTCGTGTTGAGTGCTGTTATCAGTATAGTTTTCATTCATCTATCTTAGGACATACCAAAAATTATATTTTCTTGGGGCATTCCGTCAACCCATAGAAATTCTGGGAATTTTTTCTCAGCGGTAAATTTTGACTCGGCTCTAGTTTGCCGTTACTTTTCCGCCTCATTCATAGCGTCTTTTAAACATTTCAGAATGCCTCGTGTAGCAAAGAAGACTTCCAATACTATCCCGTCCACTCATACTCCTGATACTAGGAAAAATAGACTTATTCAAACTCCCGTGGCCTTAAAACAATGTTCGGTCGACTCCTGTGACTTTGTGAGCTTGGCGACGGAAGGAACAGCTGTTCTGGACCAAAGTGTCTCAGATATAAAGTCTCAGCTTTTGAAGTTGGAAGATACGGTACCTAAACTCGTCCCCCTACTGTGCATCATTGAAGGCGTCGAACATTCTACGTTAAAAAACTCGACAGCGGCTGGCCGCATTATCGATTCTGCTACATCCGAAGTTCTCATAAGAGTGAGGAACTCTCGTAATGCAGTCGTGTTTAATGTCCCAGAGAGAATACCCCCCGAGCATCTCAAGCATACTCTATTGAACGCATGTGGTATGGTCCACCTTCCTTGTTAAATAACAAGGCTGCGTAAGCGCTTTCAGCGTTCCAACTGTCCAATACTTATGCGTTTTGCAGATGACCTATCTGCCAAAGAATTCATTAAAATGCGTAACACTATAGTTTCTAATTCCCCCTATAAAAGCAAAAGTAGCCGAAGATAAAACCCCTCTTCAAAGGGAAATGACTAGATCTCCCTTGACTTTCCCCTTTAGAAAGACGCCCGATAGTCCTGAGCCTTCGACACAGACGGCTGGTCGCTCTACTGCTTATAATAATAATAATAATAACAGTATATTTCTGGGCCGTGGTCGAGAATCACACATGTCAGCATGATCAGAGTTTACAATATTACTGAAAGAGATGGAAAATTCACAAATTTCAAAGAGAGAATCGGACATCACAGCAACAATGGAATAAGGCTGAGGAGAGTTTAAAAGAATCAAAATGACCAAAGGACACAAGGTGGATACGAATTGATTTCGAGTCAACTACGGCAATAATAATGAATCGGCTGGATGAAGGAATGTTCAGACGGACGTTGTCTTAGGAAGCAGGAAATACAATATTCACAAGAATTATGCAAGAAAATGGTCGGTAATGCATATTCATGTTCATCTAAAAGGTAATTGGCTTTGATACAAAGGGGCAGGGAAGAATTTCATGAAGGTTCGCAAAGGAATACCAATTTTCATAGATGTGCGGATATGAAAAGGAATAGTACCCCGCGAAAAGGTGAGACAACCTCCATGAGAAGTAGTGTGTGTCATCTGGTGTCGGCGGTTCGTGTGTGGTGGAAAATGGATGAGGTTCCAGGAAGGAATAGTCAGCAATCGGAATGCCGTGTCCACGAGAAACAAAATAAGGCAAGACCAGAGTGAAAATGTTTGCGATAGACCACGTTATGCCGGTAAATTGGCGAATACATCATTCTGTTGAGTTTCTTGTGGCTTTTCTGTATCCGTGTTGGGCTTTTGGGGCAAGGGTTGGCTGAGGTTTTTGTTCGCTGTTTCATCGCGGGGAGGAGGCGGGCATCGCCCAATCTGGACCGATCACTATTTAATCAGGAGTCCTCGCATGGTGGCTTCGACATTGGGAAGGTCTTGTAGTGAGAATTTCTCAGTAAGCCTCAGAGGGGCCTATGAAGAAGTAACAGGACTTCTTGTGGGTGAAACCCTGTGGCAAGATCGTATTCGCAGTAGCCAGCCCTTGGTGCGGTTGTAGGCGGGCAGAGAAAAAGATAAGCTGTCTGCACGATATATTACAGCCAGGCATCGTGATGGCCGGGTGGTTCTGAAATTGAAAAAGGGAGGATCGTAGTCTGAGAGATGTTCCAGCTGAGGGTTGGCGTGAGCAAACAACAGATAAGAGTACGGAGGTTGGAAACGAGGCACAGTGGTCTAAGTGAAATGAGAGGTCGATGGTATTGTGATTCGGTGTTCGTGAGGGTTAACTGGGTTTACACTACTAGGCAAAGTTATTGATTACCGATTCGGCCGTTCACCGGGAAGTCTTATCTTTAGGGGCTAATGAAGCCGTGGAGATGCATTTGGACTAGGGTCTAAGAGCTACGTGAGAAGGCAGCTGGGCAACACAGAGAACCTTGAATGGCAAGTTTGCATACTAGGTCTGGGGGATACATGAGAAATCCCACAGTGGTGTTCTTCTCAGGTCCCCACTGCTTTATCACCACACGCGCCTCCTGCCTCTTCACAACTACCCACTGCCTCCTCATCTGCTCCCACACCGAACTCTTTAAAATCTGATCCCATTACTGTTGATCTAGACATTTCCGCTTCTCCCCTTTTACTGCCACCCAGTAAAAGACGCCAACTTTTGCCTCGCCCTCCCACCTCATCGCCTGTTGGGTGCACCCCGAACTCTAATTCGCCCTCTGTTCCCTCCGGTGATAAACTACTCGCCGTCCAGAGGAATAGGTCTAACAGTCTTCCCGCCCTTCTCACAAGCCCCTCCCTCATTCAACTGCCTCCTCTTAAATCAACTCGATTTAACTCACCGAATAAGGTTTCAACCTTAGAAAATACCCCTTGCCCCAATACATTGATGATCCCTACAAATGTACCGTGCTCACTGCCTGTCAATACCAAAATACGGCCTCAACATGCCGTCCACTCTGCCTCACGTCGTACTCCTCACCTGACAACTACCTCTGCTGCTCCCGCTACTAACTGTTCCATATTTGGTGTTCCTCCCAACTCGAGTTACCCCTCCCACAGCGTGCAGCCTAATCTACCACCCTACGCCCCTATTCCCCACACATTTCCAACCCTGCCCTCTGCTCCCTTCTTCAGCCAATACTCAGTTCCGACTTTCCAGTATTTCTCAATTGCTTCTAATCACCCCTGTCTGATATCGACCCGCCAAACCCCACAGGTTTTTCCTTCTGCTCCGATGTTTCCCCCTCCGTTGATGCCCAGTCTTTTTACCCCTCAGCAGTCCCTCTCACTGCAATATTTACTCCAGCTTGGCTGGAATCCACCCCATCTGAACCTCCACTAGCCTCAACATCAACATATTCCCCTTTGACCCTGATCTCCGCTCACTCCAATCGCGATAGCCTGCCTCCTCTCAACTTACACTACCCCCCTGATGTGCCTATACCACCTCCCACAAATGGTATATCTTTAGCCTTACTCAACTCGCGTTCTATTCTTGACAAACTCCCGCACCTTAAAAAACTTGTCCTTACAAATAATTACGACATTATCTCAATAACGGAATCCTGGCTTTCTGAGAGCACTCCCAATGATCAAGTATCTTTGGCAGGGTACAGCCTTCTAAGGACCGACAGACCGAACCGGCGTGGTGGGGGTGCCTAGCTTACGTCAAGGAAGTCTACACCACGACCCCTCTCTTACATACGGCGCAAGATTCTATTCCCGATTCGCTCTGGTTCACTGTCAACCTCCAAAGCACTGTTCTTCACATTAGCTGCGTGCCCCGCTAAACAGGTTCCCCCAGTTCCTTGTTTCCACTTCTCATTAGGTCTTTCGAATACCTCTCCTTGCTTCCTTCTGGAACCGAACTTATTGCAAGTGACCTTAATCTCCCTCACATTTGTTGGCCTACCCTCTCGGCTCCTCCCAATTTTATGGACCTGATCACTAGCATTCATCTTGGTGGCTGGACACAACATGCTGTCGAACCTACCAGAAATGGAAACGTACTAAATCTGGTATTTACTCATAGCATTCCTGTCCTCGACGTGTCCGTAACACGAAACTTACCCGGCAGTGGGCATAAAATGGTTATCTGCCATCTGCCCCTTAGTGGCTCACATAATCCCGCGCACCCCTCAAACAGTATATTCCTACGCAGAAATAGGGCCTTGCCGGTCACGCTCATTCGCCAAAAAACTAAGTTGAATATTTCCTCACCCATGACCCTCAGCTTGCTGCGGATATTTTCTACCCTTTCTTTTCCGACCGTCTGAAAAAATTGTCTAATACTGCCCAGGCTACACCTATAAAAAGGTCGCCCATCTCGCCACTCCGTAAGAATTATCAATGACTTCACAAAAAACTACATAATTCCAATGACTTTTCAACTTCAATCCGTCTAAACCGCCTCTCCACACTTATTCAACGACAAGATAATACGCGAATTCGTGACCAAGGAGCCAAGGCATTGAGTCATCCCAACAAATCGCAACTTCTTTCTTTGTTGCATAAGTCTAGAAACGCGGATGTTAAGGCCGATTTCCAACTTCTGATTCCGGATAGTAACTCATCTATCACCTCACCTTGTATGGCCGAAGCCTTCAGCGCATTCTTTGCTTCAGCCATGGCTTCAGCCACTGGCATTGCCCCTCCCCCATCTTCACCACTTACCGACTCTCTCCTTTCTACGATACCCTTCGATGCCAGGAGTATTTCTAAGCTACTATCCAATAGCAAACCCTCCCTTCGATTAGGCCCCGATGGCTTACCACCAATTGCACTTGTCAATGATGGACCGGATCTCTTCCTGTTGCTCCTTAACCTTTTCACTCATTCACGTAATGGTAGCACCGTACCTGCTAACTGGAAGCGCCCGGTAATCGTTCCCATTCATAAAAAAGGACCTTTACATGAGGTATCCAATTATCGCCCTATAAACCATACCCCCATCTTATCCAGGTTATTGGAAAAAATAGTTAAAGATAATATTATTAGCTATTTATTAAGCCTCAGTCTTATTAATCACAACCAACATGGATTCCTCCGTTCACGGTCCTGCATGGCTTGTCAGTATGATTTTCTGAATCTCGTCACCGACTCTGATGAAAGTGGGAAATCTTTTGTCGTTCTTTATCTTGACTTATCCAAGGCATTTGATCGTGTACCTCACCCCCACCTTTTAACAAAGCTACGGTCATTTGGGATTGTCGATCCACTTCTTTCTTGGTTCTCGTCTCACTTATCTCATCGTTCACAGGTTGTCTTAATTAACGGGCACACCTCTAATCCTAAGCCTGTTACTAGCGGTGTTATTCAGGGCAGTGTTTTGGGCCCCCTGCTTTTCCTCCTATATATAAATGACATGCTTCCGACAATACTATATGGCACGCCGTTTTTGTTCGCGGACGACATTAAGATAGTCTACACTTTTTCGCCTGGCAACCTCAGTACTACTATCCCTAAAATCTCTGCTGATTTAGCCGCTCTTGATGAATGGTGCTCAACCTGGGCGATGAAATTCTCCTCCGACAAGTGTATTTTCCTTACTTACAAATGCCAGGTTCCTCCTGGTTCTTTATGCATCGGCGGTTCACCCATCGACAGCCAGCCCTTAGTAAGAGAACTTGGATTAAGTTATTCTTGCTCTTTCAACTTCTCGGAACATGCTGTCTTCCAAACGGCGAAGGCTAAAAAGTGTCTTGGTCTTCTGTTCAGATCCTTTCAGCTTAGGCAGAGCACTCTCTACATGTACAAAGTACATGCCAGGCCCCTTCTTGAATATTGTCCCCTAATCTTCACTAGCATGAGAAAATCCGACAGGATTATTATCCAGTGTATTCAAAGAAGATTCACAAAACAGCTTATCGGTTGGTCGTCCAACTTAAACTACAGGGAACGATGCTTATCTCTCAAAATCAAACCACTATGGCTTCGTCGCATCAAGCTAAATTTGATACTTCTGTATAAGCTATTGACTAAGCAATCCTATTCCTCCAACCAGTTGTGCTTCTCCCCGGATACTGGATATTCACTCCGTAATATACAGTATACTATTACCACACCCTCCGCGAGGACTGTTCTACGCTCTAAGTTCTTTCTCTTCGCGTTTTAACACTCAGTTTCCCCCCCTTTTTTTTACTGTTTGCCGTCCTTTACCACAGCTGGTGAACTGACCAGACTGTTATCTTTCTATTTTCTCATTCTCCTTCCAGACCATATCATCTACCATTGTTTGATTCCCGGTTCCCAAACGGACACCCTATCCTCATCCACCTGATATAGCCCCAAATCTCTACTATCACCCAACTACCCTAGAAAGCTACCAGTCTCCGTCTAGGGATCCATAATAGACCGGTCCACTAGCCAAACGATAACTAACTGTTCGGATAACAAAATGTTCATTTTCTTGCTTCCATATAAACGATAATCATAACCCACAGCTGGAACACTCTCCAGACTGCCGCACTCCCGATCTCTTCCAGATTGCATTGGTTACTTGGGTATCCATCGGCCAAATCGACGTTTATTCCGGATTACCGTAAGGACTGGACGATTTGATCAATGGTTTATACCTATACTCTCGCCTGCTGACGTTACATGGGGCACCGTACACGGATTAACAAAACCTCATGAAAGTCTCACCGGATCGCAGAGGTGATTCCTGACAGCAACCATCAACACATCCGCTCAACGTCTATTCCCAAATAATCCAACCCAACAGTTCAATTCTTCCCGCGTTGCAGTACGAAACCAATGGCCGGAACCCAGCCTTCGCAGCTGTCAACTTCGTCAAACCAGCCCTATTTTACCTGCTTCCCACAACATTCTACCTGCAACCAAGGTCTTTACGGAACAGAATACCAGCCATCCGCAGCCAACCATAATTTGATTACCAATTTTCTATCAAATACAAAAAAAAACATTTTACACTCTTCCAACTCCTGCCTAGCCGAACCATTGACGTTTGTCTCCACTAATCCGTTTCATTGACGGCTTTTCTTTTCTTTAATAGTCCGTTATATGTCCATACACCATTCATGCTCTTCAAAAGTTCACTGAAGTCCCTGCAAATCTTTTCGCCTTCATTTGAATTTCCATATGACACTGTAATCACCTGCACAAAAGGTCCGTTTTATTATCACCTTTGAATCACTTGCCTTTATTTCACATGCTTCCCCCACAATTAGTTACCAAATGCTGGATCAGTGTCCAATATTCCGCTGGTATCTCTGACTGCACTTTGAAAGCCCCACGCTTGCTTTACTTCTAACAATGTTCTTTGGCATCTCTTCCGCCTGGTTACTTGTTAGTGACCGTCCATTTGTCGCTTATATTAGCCATTCCATGACTGTCCAGCTATCCACACCGCCCCCAGCGATTTCGAAACCCATTTGGAATTCCCGCCTCAACCATTACCACTTTTGTTTACTCAAACACTAAATGACTTTACTGGTGTATTTCAGTTGCTGTGATTTATAAATTTAGAATTTGTGAATATCTCACATTGACATGTACTGCTGTATACTCTGATCTTGCCTTGTGCATGTGTATTGACCATGGTCAAGAAATATACTATACTATACTATACTATACTCCAGAATCTGGAATAAACTTCCTTTGCACATCAGATCTTATCAGCCAAAGTATGCATTCGTGCACGCTATCGATAAATTCCCTTCTGTCCCAATTATTTTGCGTTATTCACCGTTCACATAACCGAAAGTCAAGCTCACGAGAAAGGCCTCGACTTTTAAGCCATATCTCTGCTTTCTCGATTTACCTTACCTTTCTCAATAACCTCACCGCTTTCGAAATTATGAATGCTTAGTTTGACGGCTTCTACTTAGACTTCGCCATCTGCTTACGTAAGACATATCTGCGTCCATAACAGCTTCTTCAATCCTTCCAACTGCACTTTGAAATGAATCCTTCCAGATGCGTTCGCATTTATAGAGACCGCTGTATTACTCCCAACAGATGGTCAATATGCCTAATCTGCTCCTCGATTTATTATACTCACTTAGCAGAACCTTGCTGCGGCCCCAAAAACAAACTCAACAAAGCTGAAGAAACTGAAATAGTAAAAACACCTGGTCGAATAAATATAAATATACATATAATCATCAAATACCGAACCCGTTAGCGAATCTTACGGCCCTCAGTTATCCATGGTTCACCGTTCCCTTTTTTAGTCTCACGTGTCATAGACGGAGTTTCGCTTTAGTCCATCTACTAATGCACCAATATTGAGGCCTATCTACCCCGTCATTCTCCATAGTACTCTCTGCCGTCATTCTTGTTTTTGGTACGAATCCTCATCTATTTATTGATCCATGTGTGTCCCGCTCCTTCAGCGTCTCACCTTTTTTTCTGTCTCCCACTCTATAACAACAGAATGGGCATTAGCTCGACACTGCTTGATATCCTTTTACTTACTTTGCCTCTTTTCCACACCAGGTCCCACCACTTATACTTCCTTCACCACCTCTGCGATTTTGGACTAGAAAATCCAGTCTTATTTATCTCATTTAGCGTAACTCACCAACTGAACTCAACACCCAGTTATGACGTCACCAATTCTGCCCCCACCCTATCTCCCAGCTTAATCTCTTCACTTATTTCTCGCATAACTTTCTGCGTTTCTTCTGCTGTATGACTACTATACGTGATATATTAACTCTCCCGTTGAAACGTTTTGCCGCACTTACCCGTTTCCTTATTTAGTCTCACGCTCTGTGGCCACAATTTGTTCCTATGTATCAGCTGAATCGACTTGCCCGTGCTTCACTTATTTTCTTCTTCCCGTTAACCGTTGATTCTCAGCTGGGTTACAACCAGACTGCGTCTCTCTATCTCCTTTCTCTTTTCAGTTGTCCTCACCGCCGTTAAACCACCTCGGGCACTACACTGACCACCTTCCTGGCTGGTGCCCCTGGATAATTATGCTGTATGACCGTCTGTCGTTCGCTGTTCCCGTTGGCTCTGCTGTCCCAGTTCCAACAACCTATCCAGTTGGTTCTGGACCATATACCCTAATCGTGGGTGTTCAGCCCCCTGTGCAACCATCAGTGAACATTAGTGCCATTCCCAACGGTGCGGGGCACAGTCAGATCCACCGCTTTGGCAGGCGCACACCGGGCGTGCAGGCCATCTGCAACGATGTGCGAGCGCAGTTAGGATAGTTGATCACACCTCCTGTGTTCACTCCACGAAGTGTTTTTCAGGTTGGGTGTCCAGCGCACAGTCAGCCCCACCCACTGGAGTGGGTTACGGATTGCACGCTTCAACCTCCCTCGCCGTACCGCATTTAGCACTGCCCATTGCGGACCACATGCTCCTACTATTCTTCCGCCGCGTTTCGCTCATCTGTCGTTCCTGTCAGCACTCTTATTACTTCCCTTCCGTGTCGTTCTACCTCTGTATGAACAACAAGCCTTTCTGTTTTTGTTCCTATCGTGTTTCACAAGGACAACCCTCACTGCATGATGTCACCCTCGCCCTATCTATTTTACTCCGTCCAGACCCAAAATATGTTCTTTTCCACCCATTTTGCCCCTGTCGGCTCCTAATCAGTATTTACTTGGTACCTCCATATGCCTATAAGGCTGATTGATCGCATATATCACTAGCTACCATTCTGCGATATCCTTTTTTGTCCACCTTATACCCCCAGACACATCTGTTACCATGACTAATCCCCATATGAGAACTTGCCCTTCCAACTTTTGCATTTCTTACGACCGAATGTATTATCTTTTCACCACCTCTATATTTTCTATGTCTGAATCCGTAATTCTCCTGTGAATCGTCCTCTTAGGCAGTGGACCGATTAGCAACTTCTGGCCCAATCCCTTTGTGCAATGGCCTGTAAGCACGCGACTCTCCACTTCCATTCCCCTAACTCCGAAGCACAACTATTTTTCGTGCATTTTCGTTCCATCACAGACTTTCCCGTCCGGACCCTTTTCTTCTTCTTGACCTTCACCCTATGTCATCTGCAGTGAAACAACCTGAATCATCATCTCTTACCTGGTTTTTTTTCTGGTCAACACTCTCGTCTGCTTCGTACATTGCTCGCCACAGGCATCTTCATTGCGCCTTTCAGACTGCGCTACCTTTCCGCGTTCTACTCAGTGTAATGTCACCGTGACGCCATCACTCACACCTACAGTTTCAAACCATGTGGTCTGCCTTTACCTAAATTTTCTGATTCTCCAATTCCTCATCTCTCTTCCATGTTATTCACTGTAACAACTGATGCATCTTGTTACCGCAGTTCTCCTGACCTCCAGTTTATTCTTCCCCGGTGATCTTTTACACCTCTCCAACCACCCCGTACTTCCGGTCACTCTGCATTCTCCAGCCATTTTATGGCCATCTTCTCGCGGCATAATGTACGTCCATTTAATAACGCTTCATCCGTGTTTGACCGTCACCACATGTCACACCTGCAATAATCACACTGTTCGATTCACTCTTACCTGTTTTCGTCGACCCTTCCGTTCGTATTCCCTCGCTTATCAAGTTCTTCTAAGAGCCATCACTTCTGTGCTTCCAAAGTTGTTTCTCTTTTGCTATTGATCTCCTTTGTTCACTTGTCATAAAAATATTCATCGGGGTTTCTCCAAGTTGATATTGATCTTGATATTGTATATTTCTTGACCGTGGTCAATACACATGCACAAGGCAAGATCAGAAAATGCAGCAGTACATGTCAATGTGCGGTATTGACAATTTATAAGTTTGTGAATCGCACAGCAACCTAAATACTATAATGGAGTCATGTAGTGTTTCAGTGAACCAAAGTGGTATTGGTCGAAGCGGAAATTGCGAATCGGTTTCGAATTCGGTGAAAGCGGTGTGGATAGCTGGACAAAGGTGCGATTGTTGATGCAAGCGATAATTGGTCGGTCACTAGCGAGTAACCGGGCGGAAGAGACGCCAAAAAACAATATTAAAAGTAAAGTGCGCATGGGGCTATCAACTTGCAGTCAGAGAAGTCAGAGAAATATAGAACACTGATCCAGCATTGGGTGACTAATTGTGGGGGAAGCGTGTGAAATGAATGCAAGTGAGTCAAAGGTGACAATAAAGCGGAACTTTTGCGCAGGTGATTTCAGTGTCATTTGGAAATTCACATGAGGGCGAAAAGCTTCACAAGGATTGCAGTGAACTTTTGAGGAGCATGAATGGTGTATGGACGTATAATGGACTTTCACAGAAGAGCCGTCAAAGAAACGGATTAGTGGAGACAAGTGCTACTGGTGCGGCTAGGCAGAAGTGGGAAGAGTGTAAAGAAAAACATGTTTTTGCATATGTGATAAAAAACCATTAGCCAAATTCTGGTTGGCTGCATATGGCAGGTATTCTGTTTCATAAAGACCTTGGTTGCAGGTGAGGCAGGTAGAATGTTGAGGGTAGCAGGTAAAAAGAGGCTGGTTAGGAGGAGAGGACAGCGGTGAGGGCTGGGTTCCGGTCATTGGTTTCGTACTCTGCGATCCGGTGAGAATTTCCTGAGGGATTGTTACCCCGTGTACGGTTCCACATATAACGTCAGTAGGAGAGAGTATAGATTTAAACCATTGATCAAATCCTCCTCCATACAAAGGGACCTTTACATGAGGTATCCAATTGTCGCCCTATAAACCATACCCCCTTTTTATCCAGAATAATGGAAAAATAAAGATCATATTATTAACCACTTGTTTAGCCTCAACCTTGTTATTCACAACCAACATGGATTCCTCCGTTCACGGTCCTGCATGGCTTGTCAGTATGATTTTCTGAATCTCGTCACCGACTCTGATGAAAGTGGGAAATCTTTTGTCGTTCTTTATCTTGACTTATCCAAGGCATTTGATCGTGTACCTCACCCCCACCTTTTAACAAAGCTACGGTCATTTGGGATTGTCGATCCACTTCTTTCTTGGTTCTCATCTTATTTATCTCATCGTTCACAGGTTGTCTTAATTAACGGGCACACCTCTAATCCTAAGCCTGTTACTAGCGGTGTTATTCAGGGCAGTGTTTTAGGCCCCCTGCTTTTCCTTCTATATATAAATGATGTTTCCGACAATACCTAATGGCACGCCATTTTGTTTGCGTATGACATAGGGATAGTCTACACTTTTTCGCCTGGCAACCTCAGCACTGCTATCCCTAAAATCTCTGCCGATTTAGCCCCTCTTGATGAATGGTGCTCAACCTGGGCGATAAAATTCTCCTCCGAAAAGTGTATTTTTCTTACTCACAAATGCCAGGTTCCTCCTGGTTCTTTATGCATCGGCGGTTCACCCATCGACAGCCAGCCCTTAGTAAGAGAACTTGGATCAAGTTATTCTTGCTCTTTCAATTTCTTGGAATATGCTGTTCTCCAAACGGCGAGGGCTAAAAAGTGTCTTGGCCTTCTGTTCAGATCCTTCCAGTTTAGAGACAGCATTCCTTACATGTAGAAAGTACATGCCAGGCCCCTTCTCGAACATTGTCCCCTAATCTTCACTAGCATGAGAAAATCCGACAGGATTATTATCCAATGTATTCAAAGAAGATTCACAAAGCAGCTTATAGGTTGGTCGTCCAACTCAAACTACAGGAAACGATGCTTATCTCTCAAAATCGAACCCCTGTGGCTCTGTCGCATCAAGCTGAATCTGGTATTTCTGTATAAGCCATTGACTAAGCAATCCTATTCCCCCAACCAGTTGTGCTACTCCCTGGATACTGGATATTCACTCGGTACTAGACAGTACACTGTTACCACACCCTCCGCGAGGGCTGTTCTACGCTCTAAGTTCTTCCTCTTCACGTACTCCGGAATCTGGAATAAACTTCCTTTGCACATCAGATCTTATCAGCCAAAGTATGCATTCGTGCACGCTATCGATAAATTCCCTTCTGTCCCAATTATTTTGCGTTATTCACCGTTCACATAACCGAAAGTCAAGCTCACGAGAAAGGCCTCGACTTTTAAGCCATATCTCTGCTTTCTCGATTTACCTTACCTTTCTCAATAACCTCACCGCTTTCGAAATTATGAATGCTTAGTTTGACGGCTTCTACTTAGACTTCGCCATCTGCTTACGTAAGACATATCTGCGTCCATAACAGCTTCTTCAATCCTTCCAACTGCACTTTGAAATGAATCCTTCCAGATGCGTTCGCATTTATGGAGACCGCTGTATTACTCCCAACAGATGGTCAATATGCCTAATCTGCTCCTCGATTTATTATACTCACTTAGCAGAACCTTGCTGCGGCCCCAAAAACAAACTCAACAAAGCTGAAGAAACTGAAATAGTAAAAACACCTGGTCGAATAAATATAAATATACATATAATCATCAAATACCGAACCCGTTAGCGAATCTTACGGCCCTCAGTTATCCATGGTTCACCGTTCCCTTTTTTAGTCTCACGTGTCATAGACGGAGTTTCGCTTTAGTCCATCTACTAATGCACCAATATTGAGGCCTATCTACCCCGTCATTCTCCATAGTACTCTCTGCCGTCATTCTTGTTTTTGGTACGAATCCTCATCTATTTATTGATCCATGTGTGTCCCGCTCCTTCAGCGTCTCACCTTTTTTTCTGTCTCCCACTCTATAACAACAGAATGGGCATTAGCTCGACACTGCTTGATATCCTTTTACTTACTTTGCCTCTTTTCCACACCAGGTCCCACCACTTATACTTCCTTCACCACCTCTGCGATTTTGGACTAGAAAATCCAGTCTTATTTATCTCATTTAGCGTAACTCACCAACTGAACTCAACACCCAGTTATGACGTCACCAATTCTGTCCCCACCTTATATATATACATGTATATATATACTTCGGGTGTGCTCCACTCACTTTCCTCCTCCCTGCTAACTTGATCGTGCCATTTAACAAGACAGTTTGCCTACATATACGTGCAAATAATAATAATAAAAAACCGTTTCGTCCTTTAGTGGTAGGTGCTTCCCTTCACTTAATTCCTATCTCAGGCTAGAACACAGCCGTCCCATCCTGCTTTTCTTGCTCCTTTCTCGTAAAGAGGAGTCTTGCCACACAGACCACCATGCCTTAGTAACTAGGCCTCACTGCTCCGCGCATATCCTCATGGTAAGTTAAGACCCCATTCCAACCGGTATCCGTATACCTCTGATTTCTCATGACCCCGCGGAATACCAGCACGTTGGCTCCCACATGAAAAATCCCCACCTTAACATCAAGTGTTTTCCTTCCTTTTCACCGTTTGCCGTACTTGATCGCAGCTGGTGAACCAACCAGACTGCTATCTTTCTATTTTCCCATTCTTCCTGATCATACCCTCTACAATTGTTTCATTCCTGGTTCCCAAATGGACATTCTCTCCTCATCCACCACCTACCTGATATCACCCAACTACCCTAGAAGGTGACCAGTCTCCGTCTAGGGATCCCTAATATACCGGCTTACTAGCCAAAGGATAACTAATTGTTCAGATAACAAAATGTTCATTTTCTGGTTTCCATTAAAACGATATCAACAACACACAGCTGGAACACTCTCCAGAATACCGCACTCCTGATCTCTTTCAGATTGTATTGGTTACTTGCGTACCCAATTGCCAACTCGACGTTAGTCCCGGATTACCGTAAGGACTAGAGGATTTGATCAATGGTTTAAATCTATACTCTCTCCTACTGACGTTATATGGGGAACCGTACACGGGGTAACAATCCCTCAGGAAATTCTCACCGGATCGCAGAGTACGAAACCAATGACCGGAACCCAGCCCTCACCGCTGTCCTCTCCTCCTAACCAGCCTCTTTTTACCTGCTACCCTCAACATTCTACCTGCCTCACCTGCAACCAAGGTCTTTATGAAACAGAATACCTGCCATATGCAGCCAACCAGAATTTGGCTAATGGTTTTTTATCACATATGCAAAAACATGTTTTTCTTTACACTCTTCCCACTTCTGCCTAGCCGCACCAGTAGCACTTGTCTCCACTAATCCGTTTCTTTGACGGCTCTTCTGTGAAAGTCCATTATACGTCCATACACCATTCATGCTCCTCAAAAGTTCACTGCAATCCTTGTGAAGCTTTTCGCCCTCATGTGAATTTCCAAATGACACTGAAATCACCTGCGCAAAAGTTCCGCTTTATTGTCACCTTTGACTCACTTGCATTCATTTCACACGCTTCCCCCACAATTAGTCACCCAATGCTGGATCAGTGTTCTATATTTCTCTGACTTCTCTGACTGCAAGTTGATAGCCCCATGCGCACTTTACTTTTAATATTGTTTTTTGGCGTCTCTTCCGCCCGGTTACTCGCTAGTGACCGACCAATTATCGCTTGCATCAACAATCGCACCTTTGTCCAGCTATCCACACCGCTTTCACCGAATTCGAAACCGATTCGCAATTTCCGCTTCGACCAATACCACTTTGGTTCACTGAAACACTACATGACTCCACTATAGTATTTAGGTTGCTGTGCGATTCACAAACTTATAAATTGTCAATACCGCACATTGACATGTACTGCTGCATTCTCTGATCTTGCCTTGTGCATGTGTATTGACCACGGTCAAGAAATATACAATATCAAGATCAATATCAACTTGGAGAAACCCCGATGAATATTTTTATGACAAGTGAACAAAGGAGATCAATAGCAAAAGAGAAACAACTTTGGAAGCACAGAAGTGATGGCTCTTAGAAGAACTTGATAAGCGAGGGAATACGAACGGAAGGGTCGACGAAAACAGGTAAGAGTGAATCGAACAGTGTGATTATTGCAGGTGTGACATGTGGTGACGGTCAAACACGGATGAAGCGTTATTAAATGGACGTACATTATGCCGCGAGAAGATGGCCATAAAATGGCTGGAGAACGCAGAGTGACCGGAAGTACGGGGTGGTTGGAGAGGTGTAAAAGATCACCGGGGAAGAATAAACTGGAGATCAGGAGAACTGCGGTAACAAGATGCATCAGTTGTTACAGTGAATAACATGGAAGAGAGATGAGGAATTGGAGAATCAGAAAATTTAGGTAAAGGCAGACCACATGGTTTGAAACTGTAGGTGTGAGTGATGGCGTTACGGTGACATTACACTGAGTAGAACGCGGAAAGGTAGCGCAGTCTGAAAGGCGCAATGAAGATGCCTGTGGCGAGCAATGTACGAAGCAGACGAGAGTGTTGACCAGAAAAAAAACCAGGTAAGAGATGATGATTCAGGTTGTTTCACTGCAGATGACATAGGGTGAAGGTCAAGAAGAAGAAAAGGGTCCGGACGGGAAAGTCTGTGATGGAACGAAAATGCACGAAAAATAGTTGTGCTTCGGAGTTAGGGGAATGGAAGTGGAGAGTCGCGTGCTTACAGGCCATTGCACAAAGGGATTGGGCCAGAAGTTGCTAATCGGTCCACTGCCTAAGAGGACGATTCACAGGAGAATTACGGATTCAGACATAGAAAATATAGAGGTGGTGAAAAGATAATACATTCGGTCGTAAGAAATGCAAAAGTTGGAAGGGCAAGTTCTCATATGGGGATTAGTCATGGTAACAGATGTGTCTGGGGGTATAAGGTGGACAAAAAAGGATATCGCAGAATGGTAGCTAGTGATATATGCGATCAATCAGCCTTATAGGCATATGGAGGTACCAAGTAAATACTGATTAGGAGCCGACAGGGGCAAAATGGGTGGAAAAGAACATATTTTGGGTCTGGACGGAGTAAAATAGATAGGGCGAGGGTGACATCATGCAGTGAGGGTTGTCCTTGTGAAACACGATAGGAACAAAAACAGAAAGGCTTGTTGTTCATACAGAGGTAGAACGACACGGAAGGGAAGTAATAAGAGTGCTGACAGGAACGACAGATGAGCGAAACGCGGCGGAAGAATAGTAGGAGCATGTGGTCCGCAATGGGCAGTGCTAAATGCGGTACGGCGAGGGAGGTTGAAGCGTGCAATCCGTAACCCACTCCAGTGGGTGGGGCTGACTGTGCGCTGGACACCCAACCTGAAAAACACTTCGTGGAGTGAACACAGGAGGTGTGATCAACTATCCTAACTGCGCTCGCACATCGTTGCAGATGGCCTGCACGCCCGGTGTGCGCCTGCCAAAGCGGTGGATCTGACTGTGCCCCGCACCGTTGGGAATGGCACTAATGTTCACTGATGGTTGCACAGGGGGCTGAACACCCACGATTAGGGTATATGGTCCAGAACCAACTGGATAGGTTGTTGGAACTGGGACAGCAGAGCCAACGGGAACAGCGAACGACAGACGGTCATACAGCATAATTATCCAGGGGCACCAGCCAGGAAGGTGGTCAGTGTAGTGCCCGAGGTGGTTTAACGGCGGTGAGGACAACTGAAAAGAGAAAGGAGATAGAGAGACGCAGTCTGGTTGTAACCCAGCTGAGAATCAACGGTTAACGGGAAGAAGAAAATAAGTGAAGCACGGGCAAGTCGATTCAGCTGATACATAGGAACAAATTGTGGCCACAGAGCGTGAGACTAAATAAGGAAACGGGTAAGTGCGGCAAAACGTTTCAACGGGAGAGTTAATATATCACGTATAGTAGTCATACAGCAGAAGAAACGCAGAAAGTTATGCGAGAAATAAGTGAAGAGATTAAGCTGGGAGATAGGGTGGGGGCAGAATTGGTGACGTCATAACTGGGTGTTGAGTTCAGTTGGTGAGTTACGCTAAATGAGATAAATAAGACTGGATTTTCTAGTCCAAAATCGCAGAGGTGGTGAAGGAAGTATAAGTGGTGGGACCTGGTGTGGAAAAGAGGCAAAGTAAGTAAAAGGATATCAAGCAGTGTCGAGCTAATGCCCATTCTGTTGTTATAGAGTGGGAGACAGAAAAAAAGGTGAGACGCTGAAGGAGCGGGACACACATGGATCAATAAATAGATGAGGATTCGTACCAAAAACAAGAATGACGGCAGAGAGTACTATGGAGAATGACGGGGTAGATAGGCCTCAATATTGGTGCATTAGTAGATGGACTAAAGCGAAACTCCGTCTATGACACGTGAGACTAAAAAAGGGAACGGTGAACCATGGATAACTGAGGGCCGTAAGATTCGCTAACGGGTTCGGTATTTGATGATTATATGTATATTTATATTTATTCGACCAGGTGTTTTTACTATTTCAGTTTCTTCAGCTTTGTTGAGTTTGTTTTTGGGGCCGCAGCAAGGTTCTGCTAAGTGAGTATAATAAATCGAGGAGCAGATTAGGCATATTGACCATCTGTTGGGAGTAATACAGCGGTCTCCATAAATGCGAACGCATCTGGAAGGATTCATTTCAAAGTGCAGTTGGAAGGATTGAAGAAGCTGTTATGGACGCAGATATGTCTTACGTAAGCAGATGGCGAAGTCTAAGTAGAAGCCGTCAAACTAAGCATTCATAATTTCGAAAGCGGTGAGGTTATTGAGAAAGGTAAGGTAAATCGAGAAAGCAGAGATATGGCTTAAAAGTCGAGGCCTTTCTCGTGAGCTTGACTTTCGGTTATGTGAACGGTGAATAACGCAAAATAATTGGGACAGAAGGGAATTTATCGATAGCGTGCACGAATGCATACTTTGGCTGATAAGATCTGATGTGCAAAGGAAGTTTATTCCAGATTCCGGAGTACGTGAAGAGGAAGAACTTAGAGCGTAGAACAGCCCTCGCGGAGGGTGTGGTAACAGTGTACTGTCTAGTACCGAGTGAATATCCAGTATCCAGGGAGTAGCACAACTGGTTGGGGGAATAGGATTGCTTAGTCAATGGCTTATACAGAAATACCAGATTCAGCTTGATGCGACAGAGCCACAGGGGTTCGATTTTGAGAGATAAGCATCGTTTCCTGTAGTTTGAGTTGGACGACCAACCTATAAGCTGCTTTGTGAATCTTCTTTGAATACATTGGATAATAATCCTGTCGGATTTTCTCATGCTAGTGAAGATTAGGGGACAATGTTCGAGAAGGGGCCTGGCATGTACTTTCTACATGTAAGGAATGCTGTCTCTAAACTGGAAGGATCTGAACAGAAGGCCAAGACACTTTTTAGCCCTCGCCGTTTGGAGAACAGCATATTCCAAGAAATTGAAAGAGCAAGAATAACTTGATCCAAGTTCTCTTACTAAGGGCTGGCTGTCGATGGGTGAACCGCCGATGCATAAAGAACCAGGAGGAACCTGGCATTTGTGAGTAAGAAAAATACACTTTTCGGAGGAGAATTTTATCGCCCAGGTTGAGCACCATTCATCAAGAGGGGCTAAATCGGCAGAGATTTTAGGGATAGCAGTGCTGAGGTTGCCAGGCGAAAAAGTGTAGACTATCCCTATGTCATACGCAAACAAAACGGCGTGCCATTAGGTATTGTCGGAAACATCATTTATATATAGAAGGAAAAGCAGGGGGCCTAAAACACTGCCCTGAATAACACCGCTAGTAACAGGTTTAGGATTAGAGGTGTGCCCGTTAATTAAGACAACCTGTGAACGATGAGATAAGTGAGACGAGAACCAAGAAAGAAGTGGATCGACAATCCCAAATGACCGTAGCTTTGTTAAAAGGTGGGGGTGAGGTACACGATCAAATGCCTTGGATAAGTCAAGATAAAGAACGACAAAAGATTTTCCACTTTCATCAGAGTCGGTGACGAGATTCAGAAAATCATACTGACAAGCCATGCAGGACCGTGAACGGAGGAATCCATGTTGGTTGTGAATAACAAGGTTGAGGCTAAACAAGTGGTTAATAATATGATCTTTATTTTTCCATTATTCTGGATAAAAAGGGGGTATGGTTTATAGGGCGACAATTGGATACCTCATGTAAAGGTCCTTTTTTATGAATGGGAACGAATACCGGGCGCTTCCAGTTAGCAGGTACGGTGCTACCATTACGTGAATGAGTGAAAAGGTTAAGGAGCAACAGGAAGAGATCCGGTCCGTCATTGACAAGTGCAATTGGTGGTAAACCAACGGGGCTTATCGAGGGGAGGGTTTGCTATTGGATAGTAGCTTAGAAATACTCCTGGCATCAAAGGGTATCGTAGAAAGGAGAGAGTCGGTAAGTGGTGAAGATGGGGGCGGGGCAATGCCAGTGGCTGAAGCCATGGTTGAAGCAAAGAATGCGCTGAAGGCTTCGGCCATACAAGGTGAGGTGATAGATGAGTTACTATCCGGAATCAGAAGTTGGAAATCGGCCTTAACATCCGCGTTTCTAGACTTATGCAACATAGAAAGAAGTTGCAGCTTGTTGTTAGGACTCATGACTCATCCTTGTCGGTGCACGTCTTCGGAAACCGTAGCGCTGCAGTCACTTGAAACCTCTCAGAGTGTCGAGTCTGAACAGAAAGTAAAATTACCACTGAATAACCTCACCTGGGAAATCCCACTTAGGGCAACCAAACCGATATTCCTATAGGGCGTCTTCATCAAAACAGCACACATCAGTGAGCTAAGTTCTTTCTTTTTCAAAAGGTATCTCTTTCGTTTCGTCATATCGGCCACTGTCCGTGAATAGTAGGTAACAATGTCCTAAAATACACTTATTTTTAACCATAACAACAATGGAACGGCAGCATACCATGATTGAAAAACAATACTGCAGATGTCATACGATATCAAAGCATTCAACTTGAACACATCGAACCCTTATGAACTTCACAAAACTACCTGGGTATCATCTGGACTTACGTGAAATACACTTAATCGAGAAAATACACCTCATCATGTTATAAGAACAATTACAGCACAATACTGCAGTTCTTACTAATCAGCTTATCATCTACTAATTGGTAAATGATAATCTGATATGTCACTAGCAGTTCACAGCCAGCAAAGATCATCAGCACCTAAAGCAGAAGGAGCGCAGCTCTCACCTTAGCGAGCAAAGCACGACCAGAATGGCTGCCGCCGCGTGAATCTCAGTCAGTTGAAACAATTGGCACTACATTTGGAAAGCAATCAACGGAAACAAACTACCATGAAAATAGGACCTTGATAATTCATACAGCGAATTAGAATGAACTACGTCATGTGTTTTCTTGAAATCTCAGTCATTTCTTTCCCCATCGGTCACCGACATGTTACCGGAATTTGGTGGTGGGCAGTGTGCCACCAGGGCAATGCCTCAGCCTCTTGGTCACGAAGTTGCGTATTATCTCGTCGTCGAATAAGTTTGGAGAGGCGGTTTAGAAGAATAAAAACTGAAAAGTCGTTGGAAATATGTGGTTGTTTGAGAACTTTATGGCACCTCCTATGGAGTGGCGAGACAGGTGACCTCTTTTTAGGTATAGCCTGGGAGGTATTAGACAATTTTTTCAGACAGTCGGAAAAGAAAGGGTAGAAAATATCCGCAGCAAGCTGAGGGTCGTGGGAGAGGAAATAATGAACCCAGTCATTTTGGCGAATGAGCGTGACTAGCAAGGCCCAATTTCTGCGTAGGAATATATTGTTGGAGGGGTGTGCTGGACTAGGTGGGCCACTAAGGGGCAGATGGCAGATTGTAGCGGTGGCCATCCTCGTTCATACTTTTGCCACGTTTATTGTTTAACTGAACGCTGACTGCTGGGCTCCGTGGCCACTTGACCGTTGCTCCTGCTCACGCCCTCACGCAAGCTCCCAAATACACGCTGACCACTATCTCTCCCAATGGCCTTCTCATTCTCACGGGTCGTGGAGAATACCGTTCTGGTTAACATATTCGTATGGCGCCGAGCAACAGAGTAGCGTGCAGGTGGTCCCAACAGTACTAAGGACCGAAGCACGAGTTTACTAAGGAAACCACGAAGTAAGGTCTGACCAACCTTACAATACCACGGTTCGGCGCCTCTACGTAGTCCGCCAAGAGTGACAGATGAGAGGAACCACAGAAGTACAGAGATAGGGGCCGCACCTGTTACTCCGAGGTTATCGGTTTTATAGTTCGGGCAATGAGAACATTTCATATAGCTCGTCCGACTCATTAACCACTGGTCAGTAGTCCGATCAAATGCAGGAATTCTTTCAAAGTCGTTAAGGTGGTTGCTTTATTACCCACACTTATGACGTTCAGACTGTATAGGGCTATTTTCTCTTGCTTGAATAGTCTGCGGATCGACCATTCATTGCTAATCGGGAAAATTGACAGTTTCTTTAGCCTGTAGTGACCTCGATCGTTCGGAGAAAATGACTGTTCTCTGGACATCATTTTGGATCTATTTTCTCTACGATCTTTTCTGACGTTAGACATCAACCTCATTGTGTCGTTCCGTTGCGTACGTTTTACTGTACTTACCGTTCCGAGGTTGCCGTTGATCTCGTTTTGGATCATTTTCGCTTTCGGTCTCTCGCCGATTGTACGCGCCCGCGGTTTGCTTGCTGCACAGTCGTTGCGTTCGTCTTCCGTTCGGTGTATCTCTTATATCGGTACTGTTTCGGCACGACGATATATACAATACACCTTGCATCCGTTACCGACTTGCTTCTTATCTATTCGTCCTATAGAGGGGATAAGGTTGGTGTTCCGCTGCCAGACCGAATAGGAGACGCGTTCGCTAGCCGCTCTTGAAATTCTTCCATAAGGCCCGGTAAAATACATGTGATCTTTACCTAGGAGCGGTTCCCGGCAAACTGTTGAGCCCAACTTATTTGGAAAAAGACCCGGATCAGGCAGTAATTTTAACTGCCCCTTAGGCCGCACAGTTGGTCAGGTTTACAAATGAGGGCGAACTCCCTACAGATCCACGTGGGCTCTGATCCAGGATCAATTGTGAGGAGGATGTTGTTTTCAAAGGTCGGAGAAAATATGGCGCTCCGGTATACTTAGATTGGAAATCCCGGAATATTATCAACCATGATTTATCGATTTCCCTATGCTGTGATAGGTTGTGCTGTTCCTCCAATGCCACAATTAATTTTACGGAAGCCGTCAAAGCGACCGCCCGCTTCCAAGAGGTGCAGCCATTGGATATCAAGTGCATTATGAAAGGGTGGTTAAGGGAAGCCCGGGATGATGTTCCGGTCTTCGGAGTGCCAGAGAAGCTCAAATTCCCCCGGTGAAACACACGCAACAAACCCTATACATCACTTGCGTACAAAAATTTACTTACTTTCCTGTCTTCTGTTTACGCTGCAACTTATTCAAAGTCTATTTACGTATATATAATAAATATTACTTTTCACATTGATAAACCATTTTTTCATTGGAATTTTCCATTCCAGTCATCCCTGGCACACAACAAACCATTGGGAGAATATGTACAACCTTTTCTTGTACAATGATTTTCATAAATATTGTCCATTTACAGCTACTTCTGAACTTCATACTCGTTGAGGATTTTATATAATTTTGTTTCCGATCGTGATTAAGCGCCTCAAGCACCAGCTATACATGAGACGGTAACAATGTGCATGGATCATCGATGAAAGCGGTATTACTAAAACAGGAAATATAATCACTTTAGCTAATGTAGCTTATTGACTACTGATAGTAAGAACCACTAGATAGCGGTTGACAAAGCGTTATTATTGTAGAAATGGGATTTGGAATTTGGAGGTACGTGGAGAAGGAGTATGGGTTAGATTACGTCGATTTTTGGCCGCCCCTTTTTTACCGTATCGGTACCGGCAAGGTAGCGGCAGCGTTTTCAAAAGGTCGCCGGCTTCCTGAAGGAAAATCACTAAAACTCTACCGGCAGTTCACCGGAACCGGTCCGGATCCGGTGTGCGTATAGTTGCTATGCTTCGTTAGTTTCTTTCTTTTTCCAAAATCACGTATCACGATGCTCATTTCTATCTCCAAGTTTATGATCTTTCGAATAATTGTCTCTAATTCATCCAGTTCGAGGGAATAAAGTAGAGCGATCTATACCGACGTTTCCAGGACGTTTCGATGAATTAAACCAAAACATTTAAATACAACGTCAATCAAGCATTTCACACTAATTCGGTTGTCAATTTTCTTCGTATAAATTTAATTTCGACCCGTTTAGAATGGCCACTGAACGGGCCGACCGTAAACCAATCGAAAACCGATGTTACGAACAGGCTGGGTGCTGCAGGGGAATGGCGTGATTAGAATTTCGGATTCGTTTCTAAACCACTGGAAGTAAACTGTCAATAAAGTTAGACGTAGCAACGATATTACAGTCTTTAGTTATCATAGGGGGCTTAAGACGTTGAGCCAGTTGAGTCAAAATTCTGGTGGCTCTGTGAGGGGCTTCAGTGCGCGACTCGAGTTGGTTAAACTACTCTTAGAGGCCGTCTTTCCTAATGTGTGAGTCTTCACTATTGTTTGTTAGTTACACAGAGCCTGACGAAGTGATTAGGCTGCGAGTGACAAATCCCACTGGCTGGTCTGCTTCTTATAGAGTTGCGCACTCTGACTGTAGGCTTCGTAGGATCAACTAGTTTTGTTTGTTATTTGGGGTTCGCAAAGAGCCCAAGTACGAAACAAAGATAAAGCTTTATAAGAAGTCACCTAGGATGATGAAAAGCGGGGTCGACCAGGCGCTTTTGCGGAGGGGGATCAGGGCTTTCGGCCAAGGAGGAGATGACAAAAGGAGGTCGTTCTTCCAACAATGGCTAAGTATTTTATAGATGGGCCCGCGAAGGGCGCTATGGGATAGATACACATCTAGATTTTGTAGTGAAGGGTTTTTTTGATTTTTTGCGGCAACAAACTAAGGACACACAATGGAGTGTCGCAGTTATTGCGACGGACAATTGGACGCTTAAGTGAGAATGACCACTACTGCTAAGTGACATAAAAAAACAAGCCTAAACGAAGGAAGAAGGACAACAAACGAGGCAACCTGATTTATGCGTGAAGTTGACCTTGACCGAGAAAGCAAACGGTGGGGTATCAGAACAAATAACGTTACCGACAATCAGGCAACTCTATCACCTGTGATATGCTGGTAACTTCACCAGTCGAGCACTAAGGCACTGGTCTTTAGCAGTCGGAACATCTAAATGCCAACTCTACTAGATAGATAATGCAAACACTGAGGCCTCGTGGAAATCACTAACACGACGAACCCAATGGCCTCTTATTCAAAGTGGAGCGTACCAAGGCCCGTTATAAAACTAACCATACCTTTCCCACTACCCCCCAAAAGTCACACTAAAATGACCCCGTTATTGCACACGTGAAAGACTCACGTGCCAGTATTCCTAGTGAACCATAACGAATGCGCCCGAAGAAAGACAACACCTCTCGGTATTAGTCTAAAGCTAGCCGTCCTCTGGGGCAGTTTTAGCATCCTCCTATCCATGGTCACTCGTTATCCGGCCAGAGATCGTAAGCACAGTCTTCCTCAAGAGGCACTGCAAACGTGCCAAGCGCTTACAGCAGCGGTATTTATGAACTCGTTTTCCGGCTAACCCATTGGTCCGTGAAACGCAAACTTGGAGACCCAAGCCAGTTGTGTATACTGAAGCTGTAATCTTCCAACCTTGGGTGTTATTCGCCGAACTCCAGCTGAATCGCCCATAAAAAACGGACACTGAGACAACCGAGCTGCACGAGCCACATCCGAAAAGTGAGCTCCAGTGCCTGCGCACCAGTTTATATGTGACAGCTGCACCCACAAAATTCTACGAGCTGTTTGACCAATGAATTGAAGGACACTTGCAACATTTATTCAGCACAAAGATTTTTTAACCAGTGTCCATTTAACTTACAGACATGTGATAGAGTCCTCACTAAATTAAGGTCCTTGTCAGCCGCAGAGGGATCAGTGAAATATTCCTCAGTACCTTTCAACGGCTTTACCCAAACTCAGGTACGAACAGCCCGAACTACGAATTGGGGCCGTAGTGAGGAATTGGCCGAAAGTATAACCGTTGAGATCAAAGATGCCTTAGGAAAGAGAAAATACAATATTCACAGAGATGATAGAAAAAACTGTCGGTGGTACATACTTGGGTTAACTTAAAAGGGTATTTGGTGTCGAAGCAAGGAGACGGGTGAGAGTCGCATACAGGTGCTTAAAAGAGCACCAATGTTCAAAGTTTTGTGAATATGTAGAGATATAGTACCCCATGAAGAGGGTAGAAAATCTCCGTGCGAATTATCAATTATCCTCTAATCTCCGGACTATGCAGCTGGCGGAAGAAGGATGGAGTTCCAAGAGGTGGAAGCATAACTAGATAGTGAAGTATCTTGTCGACAAGAAAGGAGTTAACACGGGAACGAAGGGCAAAACCTTCGCCTGGGTGTAGGCATGGCTAAGCTGACAAAAAGACAAAAATATTATTTTGTTGAGTTTCCCGCGGCCCTTCTGGGCCTGTATAGGGCACTTTTGGAGACGGTCCGCTGCAGCTTGTGTTCCCGTTTCCACCATGTTGAGACGCCTAGGAAAAGACGAGGGTGTCGTCGAAAGTGAATCGGTGGTTGAGATGGCTTCGAAATCGGTGGGACTTGCAGCAAGGAGTTCCCTGGTAACCTCAGCGGAGCATATGGGGCAATGTCGAGACTTTGTGTAGGTGAAAACTGGTAACAAAGTGGTATTCGCGGCAGACGCCAGTGGGCGTGATTGTAAACTATCAGAAAAGGAGGTGAGCTTTCTGCGTGCTTTATCACAGCCAAGCGACACGTACCGGGTGGTCCTAAAGTTTAAAAATGGGGGTCTACCGTATGAGGGGTTCCAGTGGAGAGTAAGCGTGAGTAAAATAGCAGATAAAATTACGGAGGTTTGAAAGGAGGCCCACCGGTAGTAGTGACATGAAGAGTCACATATATTGTGCGTGGGAGTTCGTAAGGACCAATTGCCCCTGCCCTATTACGCCTGGTTGATGATTTCCCGCTCTGAAGGATCTGCAAAAATGTTTTCTTTCGGAGTTAGTTCAGCCGTGGGGGCACATGAGGGATATTGAGTCTAAGGGCTACACAAGGAATCAACTGGGGAACTATGAACCCAAATAACTAGTTCCTGAGGAAGCATACAGGAGATATGACACGTACGGCCGTGGGGTATTTACAGGTCTAAGGCTGCAGGTTGGTCCCGGGTCTTAGTTTAGTTGCATGGTCGATGTCTGCAGCTACGATCTCCATCCGAAGAATGAAAAGAGAAAAATAATAAGAATTGATGGATTTTGGTGGTTCTGTTGGTTATCCTGCAGCGCAGACAGGAGGTGGGAAGTTAGATTAGCTCATAAGCGGAGGTAGTGCATCCTGTTTCCAGAGCCGCGTGTCTCAAGGTGGAGGTGCCGCTGGGTAAGCCACACCCGGTGATTTTAAAAAAGCGGTCTGCAAACAAGTAGTCTACTGAAAGAACTGAGGCTAACCAAAATTCCTGATCCGCCAGAACGACCGGTCGACTTCTGCCCGACCAGTTGCGCTCCTCAATGAATAACTGATGAGACTCACCAAGTGTCCTCCAGTGCTCCTGAAACGAGCCCGTGTGCCCGGGATGTGGGATAAGTATTATGAACCACGATTGTGTCCAACCATAAGCCATTTAATTTGGCTACGAAGAAAGAATCGAGAAGATAACCTTGCTGGTGGAAGACCTGCGGCTGGAATTAAATGCACGTGAGGGGCATTACAGCTGCATCAGACGATCCAAGGCAATTGTCAAAATAGGAATTTCTACTGACGCTATACATCACTGCCCGGCGGACCTAGGTTGCCTACATTTTGCGGTTTATCCTGAGAGTAAAGTTTGCACAAAACACTAGGGATGTCGTTCCAAAAGGATGTACTACCGCTCTGTAATCTGTCACAGATTTGTCCAAATTTTTCTCGTCTAACCATAAAAATGTAACTGCTTTTCTTTTCCTACTAGTACACTCCTGTGAAGAAATACCTCACGGGTATTGGCTGACGTAACTAATCTGCTTAACCTGAATCGACATAAAACTTCAACCAGCTGCGTTGTCAAACCTGCCCCTTGTTGTAAACGCTCATTCACTGGCTTTCTGTGAAACTTGGACGAGCAATCGAAAACCACCTGAAGACTTCAGGTTTCTCAGGCTAGAAAACAGGATGGTGAGGCAGTTGCCATTTCGCTTCTGTGGCGTTGGTAGTGGGAGCCATCTTTTCTACGCGATCAAGCACTATATTTCGCAGCCCTACCCCTGAGTACCGTCTCAAGAGAACCTCGTCCCAACAGAAACGTTTTTTTCAAGCGCAGCAACATGTGAAGAATGTCATTCGTGTTGTACCCCAGGTGATTGGTCTGTGAACGCCACTGAGGGAGCGCCTCAAACTGGTTCTGCAGACTTCTGGTCCCTTTCCGTACGGTCTGAAGTGCAAAATCATCCTCTAGCAACAATGAAAAACAATCTTCCTGGAGGTCGTACAACTCCTGCTTTTGCGGATATTGCTGCTGTCGCTCTATCTGCTATTTCTGCCGCTACATAACTAACTAAACCACGTCCTCTTGCCAGGCCCTAAAGTACCCACCCCAAAGTTTTATGTACAGCTCAGGACACTTGGCCGTTGCCTGCTCTCTGGTCCAGTACCCAGATGACATCCGACAAGCTGCAATCAGCAGGAAGATCTACTTCCTCACCCTCACAAACTAAGACGGCTGGGCCTTGCGGATGAGGCTTTCTAGACAGAATTGCATTTTCCGACTTTGGTGCCTGCACCGGAGAGCTAGTCAGTATGAGGGCTTCTGCCGACTTGATCTGTCCATTGGTTTCGATGAAAACGAGTTTTACTCGCAACCGACCAGCGGTCACCACCAGGGTCCCACCCACCGCATTCACCGCTAACGACTTCGGGCTATTCACAAGTTGGTGCCCATCCATAAACTGCTTCTTTACCAGGGTAGTATCACATCCGCTGTCAACAAATGCCAAAGCTTTAGCAACTCCATTAGAGGTCGCCATTCCTGCAGGTACTACATCCAGATATATTCGCTTGTGGGTGCGCCTCAGTGTTGAACAAATCACACGCGGCTCCTTGTTTTCATCGAGCTTGTCTTTCTTAAACTGGCATTGCAGTCGACGGTGTCTGCCCGGGCAACTCTCATGACCGCGTCCAGCTCTCGCTCGGCCAACTGCTGCGAAGTGTGGGTGCTGAGGCTTGTTTACTACGCTTCCGCCGTCTTTGCCTTTTCCTAGGGTTCGTCCAGAGTAGCTTTGAGGAAATTCGGGCAGCCCGACAAACCGTGATTGGTGCAATATAATTCGTAATCTGGAGAGGCCCCAGCCTCAAGCGGGGCTGTAGGCATGCCCCTGCGGGGCTGGTGTTTCAAGTACTGCCGAGCAATATCACGAGCTTGACTGGTATTTGTTCCCTTCCTTTTGTTTCTATTGCGAATGGGTCAGCCAAATCTGCCGTCGGCTATTCTTATCTGTCTGCCTAAGTGATTGGTAATGTCCTCGAAATATGCTTCGCCATCACCCCGGCTTATGCTTTCGGCTATTTTAGCCCAGCGACCATGTAACTCGGATAAGATACAACGAACTATCCCCTCTAATGTGTGCATTGCTTTAAGACCAGACCCGAGGCACAAGTTGTCGAGGGCTATCCAACAATTTTGCACCCTAATGACGGGGCCAGACAGCGTAGAGGTCGACCTTTGTAAGCTTGGCTTCTGACATCACACCGTCGATCAGATGGCTGGCAACTTTACAAAGTTGACCAAACAAGTCCCTTAAAACCCTTCTCGTTTTTGTGAAGCCGTGAACTGAGTCAGGCGTGTAACAACCATCAATAGTCCCTCTAGTTCGCCCTCGGCAACAGTGGATTAGGGACAGCAGCCTTTGTCTCAGGTGGGGCACTTTAACTTCGACAAAGTTTTCAAATCGTTCGACTAGCTTGCAGCCTCCTTCTCGCCTTCTGTCATGCACTGTCAACTCCACTCTGAGTAGGTCGACTGATGGCTGCTTTGGTACAAACTGCTTGGTGACCGGTGTAGGGTTTCCTATTTTTAAACAACTTGGTCTGTTGTATGAATCGTTTTCCACAGCTCGATACCCCAGTTCACTCTGTCCGAATTTATCTCTGCACTTTGAGCCTGCTACCGGAGGGGACTGACCGTTCTTCTGGCTTTAACTCCCTAGGCTTGAACAAATAGGTATTCTTAAAACCAACAGTACCCCAGTAATTGGATCAGATGAGATCACAGGACATGGATCTTTGAGCCAAATTCGAGCCCAGTTTCTTGCACCTAAAACTCCAGGGATCCCAACGTGCTGCAACATAAAAACGAAAACACAGCGTACGTCCCAATTTTCACGACGACGCGGCAGGTTTCTCTTGGTCTGAGCAGCCATTTTCTCTTCCCAAAAACAAGAAAACCCCGGTAGAAGTACAAGCGACCTCGGCCACACTGAACCATGAGACATAGTAAACCTACGAGCAGTCTTCGTCAAAGGTGATACATTGGCGGTGAAAAACCTTGGTTCTCTCTCCAGACTGCCGTGGTGGCGCTTGCGTGGATGATATTGAAGGCCTTCTTTCGTTTTACTGCGTCTCCAAACACGACTGGGAGTTTGGTAGTGAATTCGGAAAACCAGAAGAAAGAGAAGGAAAAGAAAATAGGATGGAATTATCATCGACATGGAAGAATGAGTAATAACACTCAGAAGAGGAAGAATGGGAGAAGAAGTTCAACGATACGGAAATTTGCTAGAAGTAATGATGATGCTGACTTCGGTTGGAGTGAAAATGTGCTAGCTTAAGATGTCAGATATAGGACACTTTACCGCGCGAAGATCCCACCTGCACCACGACACAAGCCAATTTCTACTACGTATTCAGTGTGATTCCAAAACAATTTGCGGACCTGTTGCGCGTTGGGTGATGGGCCATTTGTTGCGTCGTGCTTCGTGGTAGCAGGGAGGCAGAGCCCTGCTTTCCTTTGCCCAGGATCTCACTTCACTTCTTCCCTTCTCTCTTTCTTTGACCTTTGATTTTTGTGCTTTTAGGTTTCTTCAATGTCCTCCGGGTCTCTTTTAAAACCATTATTGTAACGGATTTCTGGTATCATACCTCACTCTTTTGTCGCCAAAGCATAAATGCCTCATGTTTCCGGACGACATTATGGTAGAGAGGACCTCGAAAAAGCAGAATCCGAAGCCGTACTGGGAAAACTGGAGGAAATTGGTCTTCATCTAAAGCCGGAGAGGCACCATTTCATGCAATACAGGTAACTACAAAGACGTATAAAATCAAGGCTACCGGTGTTCACACATAACCAAAGAAAATTGAACGAGTTGCGTCATGGCCGACACCAAGAGCCATGGAATAAGAGGAAAGCTTTTTGGGGTTTCCATTGCACTATCGGCGATTCCTGACAAATTTCGCCCAAATAACCACCCTATTGCATTCTCCACTAGAAAATGGCAAACTGTTTTAGTAAGACTTCTGATGTGACGATTAATCTATTGCTCTGTGGTAAGGAATTTGCTTGACACCTATACTGGCATCACCGGATACATCACTTTGCGCGGGGCGACGCTAGCTGAAGAGCTATCGGGACGGTGCCGTCGCAACTTGGAAAAGACGACAAAGAACACGTGATAGCTCATGGGAGTCAATGCCCGAATAAATGCAAACGAAGTTATTGTACACCTAGGGAGAATTTATCGGTGCTCGTGATTTTCTGAACCAATGCAGGCCCTATCTGCTCGGCCTTAAATTCCTTGTTCGATCGAACCATCAACCCCTACGTTGGCTTCAAAACTTCAGGGATGCCAATAGCCAGGTGGCACGGTGGCCAGAGGCTCTGAAAGAGTATGAGTTTGAATGTCATAGTCTGTCCGGAGAGATGCATACCAATGCAGACGTGTTATATAGACAAGCGACACGACATCACAGAGATAACTCATTGTGTGGCTCGGCACATACCAGCAGGGAAGCTGCCACGGACGGAAAACGGACAATGGAAAACAGTCCATAAAAATGGCCCGGGAACAGCTATAATTTACGATCGACTACTTTCAGGAGGTGACCGACCAACCGGAACTTAGATGGCAAGGCCGAACTACGGGGCTTGCTGATATGGGCGATGAAAGTGGAGGAAGGAGTACAGTTTGTAGCCTGTGGTCCGAACTACGCCTCACAGACTGCGATTCTGCGGGCACTGTTAAAGGAAGCGCTACAGACCTGCATACCTACCTTGGCCACGCCAGCGTCAACAAGCTAGAAGCTACAGCAAAACAAAGGTTCTGGTGACAACATTTACACGGAGACGTCGTTCCCGTGCCTTAGCCACCTCTCACGCCAGCTACCAAGCGAAAAGCAGAACAAGTTGGAAAAGCAAGATCTATACGCTCTCGGCCAGCCGAATAAAATAGCCCACCTCTTTGGTCTCGGTAAAACTCAAAACCCCCGCTATACAACCAAAATACCATACTTGCTTCTATCGGAGAACATTTGTATTATCTCGCCGCAGTTAATTGATGAGGCGTTCAATAATTTCCTCGCTTCTACCGCCATTACAGACCACAATACTCCAACCCAGGATTTCTCCCCCTTGATTGCCGATATCTTGCTCACCGTGGTGTTCTAAGCCAAAGAAGTCAGAAGGCTGATAAATACCACCCGGCCTCTGGCCCCTTTCTGGGCGCGATGGTTTCTCTCCAGCTCTGTTTCGTTTTGGCTGCAGGACATTGCGATGCTTTTATTAATAATAATAAAAATTGTTTACTTCGGAGACGCCCGAGGCATGCCAGGTGCATAATCAACTGTTTACAAGTGGTGGAATGGACAGACAAAACCCCTGAAAATGTAGAAATATACATGATAGAAGTTGGATAAAAGAGGCTTAGAAGAGGGAGTAACGTGGGATGAAGGTAAGGCAAATGTATGCGCACCATAGAAAATGTACTGAGTTCAAATGGACCCATGGACGGATTCAAATGGACGCCCGGCGAGTTTGAAAAGTCAGGGTCAGGTGTGAGATCTGGCTGGTCAGCATAGAGGCATCTGAAAGCCGACTAATATATGTGAGAAAGGCTAGAAATTGGCATAAGAAACTGTAGCAGCGGGAGATGATGGAGAAAACGTGAGAATCACTGCAAAGGATTAGGTAGCATCGAAGCATTAGTACTCTGTAATAGATGGTCGGCGAACAGAGCACAAAACTCACTGTAAAACAGGGAGCTGGCAAAGTGGAACGTAAAGGGTGGATCAGGTAAACAAAATAGTTCATAGGAATCGGACACAATAGATGTGAGACAGAGATGTAGAAGGAATGGGTGCATATCATGGCGGTCAGCGGGATGATAGCAGGAGAGATGGCCTGTGAGGAACTGCAGGATACAGAGAGAGTGCACATATACATATGTGCGCATGTATATATATATATACGTACGTATGTACGTATAAAAGAGAAGCCGGAGAAATAACAATGGAGTCCTGGAAAGAAATTATCAGCTATTAGGAGGGGCAGGTTAGGTTAGGTTGAATGTTTGTAGAGTTACCTTTGAAATATCGTGGTGAATTATCTTCATGGCCGGTGAGCTCGGCGGATCAACAGAGAGAGTGTAGAATGCGGAAACACAGAAAAGATGATAACTGAGGAGCAGTTCAAAAGGAGAAGAGATGAAGGAAAGTATCAAAGAGAACAGGTAAGAATGGATCCAATAATCTGATTGATTTAGGTGAGACATGTGGTGTCGGTCAAGAATGGTGGAAGCACCAATAAATGGTCTTACGTTATTCAGCAGGAAGATGGCGGCGATGAAGATGGCTAAGCAGCGCAGAGCGATTAAGCATTCAAAGTGGAGAAAGTTGCCTGGGAGGTGACACTCTCCGTGGTGCAAGATGCAGCAGCTGTGACGGCAGACAGCGTGGGAGAGAAATGAGCAAAAGGGGTACCAAGGGGTAATAGCAGAGCAAACGGACTGAAACTTTGAGTGAGGACCACGACGAAACAGTGATTCGACATTAGGTGGCAAGGAAAAAAGCAGAACGGCCTGAAAGGCACACATAAATTGCCTGTGGCAAACAACAGACGAAACGGTAGATGGGAGCGCGGGTCGAAAAAGACAGGTGAGACAACCAGTAAGATCATCTCATTGCAGGTGGAACGTGAAATAGGCAGAGAGGAAAGAAGCACCGGTACAGGCAAACCGGTGGACTAACCCAATGCAGGAACGATTGATGCGCGTCAGAGTCGGGGACGTGGAATTTGGGAGCTGCGTGCATGCAGGCAATTGTACAAGTGAATGCAACTGGACAACACTAGTCGAGGCACTTCCAAGTGGAAGGATCCACAGAGGAATCGCGGAGCCAGGCAAGGAAAGTAGAGTGGTGGTGATTGGATAATAATTGTGGCTGTGAGGGATGCAGAGTTTGGAACAGCAGTTCTAATATGAGAATTGGTCATGGGCGCGGGTGGGGCTGGTGTGTAATGGTATTAGGCATAATGAGGAAGAACGAGGGAGGGTTT
Source organism: Fasciola hepatica (assembly GCA_948099385.1). Taxonomy (NCBI): domain Eukaryota; kingdom Metazoa; phylum Platyhelminthes; class Trematoda; order Plagiorchiida; family Fasciolidae; genus Fasciola; species Fasciola hepatica. The sequence continues at coordinate 773,578 of CANUEZ040000151.1, forward strand.
GACAGAAAGGTAGGCAGTGAGGCGTAAGAATGCGATCAATGAGCGTCACAGGTCTAAGGTGACACCAAATGAATAGATACTACAAGTCGGCGAAGCCGACATGGGTGAAGGAATAAAATATTGGCGGTCGCCGGCAGAGTAAAGTGGGTAAGACGATAGTGACGTGCAATGAGAGGTGATATAGTAAGAGTCGATGGGAGCGAGGACAGAATAGGTAGGTGTTCATACCGTAGAAGAACGAAAAAATGGATGTGATAAGAGTGATGACAAGGGTGATAGGTGGGCGTACAGTGGCGAGCAAGGATAGCTGGAGCATGCGATCTGCAGCCGACAGCATTAGAGCGTTCCATCCGCAACCGGTGCTAGTGGGTGATACTGACCATGCGCTGGACACCCAACCTGAAAACACTTCGAAGTGAACGCAGGAGGTGTGATCCACCAGCCTAATTGTGCTCGCACATTGTTGGAGACGAACTGCACGCCTGATGTGCGCCGGCCAAAGCGGTGGATCTGGTCGCGCCCGCACCGTTTGGAATGGCACTAGTGTTCATTGATGGCTATGCACGTGGGGCGTAGTTCAGCTACGAAAGTATGAGAAGTAAGCTCCGCTATCGGATGGCCAGGTTGCGGGGTGTTCCAGAGAACGAAGCCAATGGTTAGTAATCGACCAAACAGCGGTGTTATCCAGGCGTGTATACCAAAAATGAGAGTGAAATGCACGTAAGGAGAGAACTAGAAAATAAGAGCAAGTAAAGAGAGCTGTCAGGGTGTGCCTCTGACGCGGAGTAACTCTTACTAGAGGCATTTAAAAACCAGCAAAGGACGAAGCATAAGAGTGGCTGAGACTACGGGAGGAGGATGAAGCAAAGTGGATGAAAATGGTGACATTTCAATTCAGTTAATTCATTACGGGAATAGCTATAACCAGTCATACGTTGATAACTCACTCAGATAGATACAACTATCTTTGAATATGTCCTTAATGGGAGGGAGCAGAGTCGGCGAAGGAGTTGGTCTCAGAATTCGAGGCCCCTCTTTTATGCTATATCTCCTACCATGCTCATATTAGATAACTGGAGTGTACGGGTGACTCTGAGATATGGGATGAGTGCTTACAGAAAATAAGACTTGGTTTGTGAAGCTCGACTGGTAATGGGCAACTAGTTCCAGACTTCGGAGTAGACAAGAGGGAAAAAACGTGACCGCATGGCCGATTTAGGTATATAGAAGGGACAGTAAAATGCCTGGGCCGAGGTGAGTAAGAGGTTTTACAGGGGAAGCTTACTAGGTTAAATCAAAAATACCGGTTATGGAGTAGGTTATACAAAAAGACTAAGCTTAGTCACAAGCAGCGGAGCCAGAGTGGATCAAGATTAAGATTTTGGCGTCGTTCTCTATAGCTTAGAAACGCGGACAAACGGAGTAGTGGTTTGGTGAAACACCTTTGTACGCTTCAGTAGCAACTCTGTTGGAATTTGTCATGTTGGAAAATATTATTGGGCAGTATTCAAGCAAAGGCCTGGTGTGGGATTTGTAGACGCTGGTGATACTGTCCCAGAGACGAAAGGAGCGGAACAGAAGGGCCACACTTCTTCTAGCCTTGGCCGCTTGGATGGCGGCTTGCTCAGAAAAGTTGAGGGAGCAGGAGTGGTTGAGGCCCAAGTCGCGGATAGTAGGTCAACTGGCTATTGGAGACCCACCAAGAGTTAAGGATTCAGGGGGCAATTGGAACTTGTAGGTTAGGACCTCGCACTTATCAGTGGAAAAGCTCATCATCCAGGAGTGGCACCAGCGGTCAAGCGCAAGGAGGTCAGCGAAAGTGCTGCAAAGAGTGGGGGTAACATCATTAGAATTGAAAAAGTAGATTACTTCCATATCATCTGCAAACAAGGATGGCGTTCCATGGTGTACTAGATCCAATGTGTCATTAGTGAACCACTTGCAAACGATGAGCAAGATAAGATTTCAGCCAAGAAAGGAGTGGGTCACCAATGCCGAATGAACGCAATTTGGAGATAAGATGCAGGTGTGGAACACGGTCGAAAGCCTTCGACAGATCCAGGTAGAAATTAATAATGCCTGCCCGCTATCAACAGCCCTGGTGGCTAGGTTGAGGAAGTCAAACTGAAATGTGATGCATGATCGTGATTTGAGAAACCCGTGCTGCATATCGCTGAGAAGGTTTAAGGCTAGAAGATGGGTGGTAATGCCACCTTTGATAATCGTTTCCATTATTCGGGAAGTGGGACGGGTATGGTTGATGGGACGGTAATTGGCGAGTCCGGTAACAGTTCCGCTTTGTGCCGTGGAATGGCAACTGAACGCTTCCAGTTCGACGGTATCAAACTAAATTTGAGTGAAAAGGTGAACAGGTTGAGTAGTAAAAGTGGAAGGTCCGATCTACCGGTAATGATTGCAGCCGAGGGCAACCCGTCTGGTCCAGGACGTGCAGATGCTTTATAGCGTGAAATGAGCCTGGAAATAACGTTTACTTCAAAGTTTAGGGTAGATAGAGAATAGCTGGTGATAGCCAGAGGATTTGGGGATGCTGTGTCTGAGGCCAGGGCCATGGAATTGGAGAAGTAATTGTTGACGGCCTCAGCGATATCAGAAGAGGCGGTGGCCGATGTTTTCTTCGGTAACACAACATATTGGATCACGGTATCCGTTGCCGAATTCCTAGATTTGTGTAGGAGTGAGAGTTTCAGTGTTTATTGGGATGCCTTAGGGCTTTGACTTCTTCGTGGAGCTGTTTTTCCTTTAGGTCCCGGATAATATCAGTAAGACGCGTTAGCCTTATGAAAAGAGAGAAGTCGTGGTTTTGGAGGTAAAGTCTTTGCATCTTAAGGTACTTTTGTTGGAGGGATGCAAGCTTGGACTTCCTGAGGAAGGAGTTCTGGGATATTGGGCTAAGTTTCGGGAGGCAGTTTCCCATGTTAAAGTAAAAGTGATCAGCCGCTTGTTGGGGGTCAGCCGTTAGAAAAAAACTTCTCCAATCTTGATTGCGGATGAGATTGGGCAGAGAGTTCCAATTTAATCAGACGGGATTGTTGACTGGGGTCAGATAGTCTGATGGATAAGGATGGAATGAAATATTACCGGCCACTGTCTTATGGTTGCTACCCGGAAATTTATTCAGAACGGAAGCCGAAAAGTAGGAAACGCTGTGGGTGAGTATAAAATCTAGTATGTTGGCGTTTCTAGTAGGAGTTTTAACGTGTTGCACCCAGCCCCCAATGTGAGAATGGGACACAAAGTCTATTAGGTTGGGAGGTGCCGTAAGGTTTCTCCAGGATATTTTAGGCCAGTTAAAATCACCGGCTATGATTTTCGCTGCCGAAGGTATTAGTGAAAGGTAATCAAAGGCTTCAATTAAAGAAGTTAAGTCTGCAATAGTAGATGAGGGCGGGCGATAGATACAACCAATGTGCATGACTACAGTTGAGAACCGAATTGTGAGCCATAGAGAATCCGGAATTGAGTCGAGTGTGGCATGTCTGATGGGGACTACTGAAAGGGCGTGCTGTACGTACACAAAGCACCCACCTCCGCGTCTGTCGATCCTATTTACCCTAAAAACCTTGTACCCTTCAAGCATAATTTCGCTTGTGCTGGTGTGTTCGGTGAGCGAGGTTTCAGTAATAAGGATGATGCCAGGACTGGAGGTTATGACATAATTTTTTAAGTGATGAAGCTTATTTAAGATGGATCGCGAGTCAAATAAGATGAATGACAACCCACTCATGTGGAAGTGAGTGTCAGGGTTAGGTAACGTATGGGAGTTGTTGGTCGGAGGAAGTGCACGGTGAGGGGCGTGAGTTGGAGCTATTACCGAAGAGGAGGAAAAGTGAGCGTTGGATGCCTCCGCGATGGCTTCGGAAGAACCAGCCGCGGACGAACCGGAAATAACTAATTTGGGGTTATTACGGGGTGAAAGAGAAGACCTTAGACGAAGTAGTCCTGCCACTTGTCCTGATTCGTTGGGATCGTCCGATGCCCCAGTGCAGTGATAGAATACGTGGTTATGGAAGGTATTGGCTTGTACACGTGACAACCTTGGTATTGGTTGTTGTGTGGTAAGAGTAGGCCTCAGAGGGTAGGGACTAAAAGAGTTTGGGGTGGCTTTGCCGCCCATCGATGCGACTTGCCCGGGTGGGGTAGGATAGGAATCGGCGGTTGGTAGAGGGGTTATATGTAGGTCATTTTCGAAGGAGGTATTGGTAATACGCAGTGTTGCGTAGTTGGCCTTCGGAGTTCGGTGTGCTACCGAAGGTATGAACGACTGGTAAGGTGCCGGTATTGAAAAGTGGTTCATCAGGGCTAGAAGAGACGAAAGATTGTGGGATTGTATGCCACAGGGTGGGGAAAATTTACTCGGAGGGGGTTTGTGGATGTATCCTGCGCGTAAAACGCCTGTGGTGGAGCAAAACGAAAATTTTGGCATGGTAAAGGAACTAGCGGGATAAACGGTGGCGGCACAGAAATGTTAGGAAATGAAGAGCTAGGCAGATGCAGCTTTGAATAATAGCTGTGAGGTGCTTTGCGAGCATCGTCCGTATAGATTCGCGTAGAGCGGGGATTTCGCTGGGAGGAATTACGGTTTGAGAAACTATCTATTTTGGGAACAGAAACTGTAGGTCCCGGCATTAGTGACATCTCACAAGGGTGTCTGTTTGCTTCTAATCTTTGCATGACATTAGGGGTGCAGCCTGGTGATATAGGGCGGTCGTTGCCTAATGAACTAAATGTTGAGGCCTTCAGTAGGGATGGAGTGTGGGTTGCCGAATTCTGGATTCGCGGCCATGTGTTACCGTTGGTATCGACACTCTGCATTGGGGGCTGAGTGTAGATCGTTACCAACTTTCGGCCCATTGGTGATAAGTTAGATTGCAACAGTGAGGTTATGTCCTTAGGTACGCTACTTCTTGGCAGCTTGTTTACGGGTGTATGCCCTGAATTCTGACGGGTTTGATTAGAACGAAAATGACCTGGCAGTGGTATGGTGCGGTTCGGAGGATGGGTTTTAGTCGTGGCTATGTGGTGTGGACAAGAACGACCATACTTTGATTTATGTGTCGCCTTGGGAGAGTGATGCAAAGTTGTCAGGTCAGGGAGGCTACGCGACTTAGGTAGCTGCTTCTGATGCACAGAGCTAAGCTGTCTGGCAGGACTCGGTGGATTCCAGTCCCAGGCATCTGCGACACTATTGACGAGCCTAGAGAGCTTGGAGATTGGTGGATTTGGAGAAGGCCCAGGCGTTGCGTCAAGGTCTACATCAGACAGTCGTTGGCTGGTAGACGCTGGTTGCATAGAGTAGGTTAGGGGAATGACGGGGTTAGGTGTCTTTTGGGCGGAATCCTGCTTGGGTGTTTGCGGGAGTTCGACTTTCTCAGCACTTCTCTTTGTAGTGGCGTTTTGTCAGGTGCTATTCGAACGTTCTTGTATGGCGAATTAATAGCAATAACTGTTTGTTTATGAATGAACTCACTGGATATCAGTTGGTCCGGAAATTGGAAGAGTAGAGGGCATTGGTGTCGTTGTGTTTGTTTGCGTAGACTGCTGCTACGGCATACCACACGTTCCATGTCAGCGGCCTTCAGCAAGGTACTGCTGACCATGTTGAGTAGGGCCCTATCGGGAATGATAAATACAATGGCGTGATTCGAGTTTTGTATTCGTTTTGCAACCTCTGCAGATATGCTGTCAATGAAGTTACACGTGGCAACTAATTTACAGTCCGTAGTTACCATAGAGGGCTCGAGGAGTTGAGCCAGTGGTGTCAGAATTCTGGTGGCTCTGTCAAGAGCTTCAATCCGTGATTCGAGTGAGCTAACGTGTTGTAAGAGGCTGTCAATCTTGCTATTTGCGTCATCATGGATGTTCGTTAATGAGACGGAGCATGGCGTAGTGATTGGAAGATGTACGGCCAAGCGCGGCAAAATCTTACCGGCCGGTCTGCTTCTTTTGGAATTGCGCGTTGCCGGCGCTCTCAGGCGCTATTTTGTTCCAGTTTACCTTGCCCTCTCTCAGACGGATCTACACAGTCACACTGGCTTCATCCGTAGCCTCGCTGACTCCCGTGCACGTTCAAGGAGCCAACCGCTCACTGGACAACGGGACGATTGGTCAGCCTGGCACTGGAGACGGCAACTGGACGCCTTTTTGGATGAACCTGAAGAGGCATTTTCCGGCTCGCATTCGTATGAGACCCATGGGCGCCAAAACACAGTTGGACCTACGCACATCGGACCTCGAGAGTGCAGGCACCGGTAAACTCAGCAGTCGTTCCACGTCACCAACAATATAACGGACGAGCTATGAGGAGTTCCTGGACAACCAATAATTCCGGCTTACCATCACGATCGAAGCCCAACTCCGTCGGACTTCTGGGAGGAGGCCCCTGTGGCGGCTGCCACCTTTGTTCATACTTTTACCGCGTTTATTGTTTAACTGAACGCTGACTGCAAAGCCCGGTTGCCATTTGACCGTTGCTCTTGCGCACGCTCTCACGCACGCTACCAAATACACGCTAACCACTTTCTCTCCCAATCGCCTTCTCGTTCTCACGGGTTGTGAAGAATACTGTTCTGGTTAACATATTTGTGCAGTGCCGCACATTAGAGTAACGTGCAGGTGGTCCACGCAGTACAAAGAACCGAAGCACGCGTTTACTAAGGAAACCGCGAAGTAAGGTCTAATCAACCTTACAACTGCGGGCTTCGGATAACCAACTAGTTTTATTGAAAATTTAGCGACTGCAAAGAGCCTAGATACGGAACGGAGATGAAATTCTATAGGAAGTCACCTAGGGTGTTTGCAAACAGGGTTGACCAGGTGGTTTCACTGTTTGGACGAAGCGGGGTTAGAGTTTTAGCCAAGGAGGAAACGATAACTAAAAGGGTTGATTCAGCAAACAATCGCTGAGTATTTTATAGATGGGCTCACAAGGGGTGATTTGTGGCAGGTAAAGGTCTAGATTTCCTATTATAGGGTTGTATTGATTTTTCACGGTAATAAGTTATGGACCCACGGTGGTGTGTCGCAGTTATTGCCACGGACTATTTGACGCTTCAGAGTAGATAAATATTACTGCTAGGAGCTAAGTGAAAACAGGCCTAAACGATGGAAAAAGGAAAAAAACGAGACAACCTGATATATACGTCAAGTTGACCTTGACCTAGTTGATAAATCCGGTTAACTATTCACTCACATCTCACCAGGTAAACACATATCAGATAAAGTGTCGTCACGTGTATATAAGGCTCTTTTTGCTATTGCCCAACTCAGCCACTTTTTGGTATGGCGATGAAATCCGCTTTTCCTCTAGGAGAAGAGCGTAGCCCGTGGCGGTTAGATCCATTCGTTTTCACCGTTCAGAAAAATGGCCGTCGAGAGTAGAAGGTAGTCAATGTCTGTCGGTGTTAGATCATCAATCTCTCCACAGTATTTCCCGAGTATGGTGGGAACACCGTATCAGAAATATAAACAGTGGTAACGGATGATAAAGGGGGAAATTCCGCATGGACTTCGGAGTTATTATGCTGTTTCACTGACAAATATATATGTATGTGTTGACACATTTGCCTTCAGTGTTATTCAGCGTCGTTTCTGGTAACATACGGCATCGAGTGCGTAAGGTTTCGTGTGGCAGGACAAAGTATGTGTCGGTCGATCAGTCGAGTGTGGCTGTATATTAGCGGCATGCGCGTGAACTGGAATTCGTGTTGGTTGCTTTTGAAAACGCTGAACGATCTGATAAGCAATTAGGAGTATTTCCTGTTGTGTGGTTTGATTTCGGCCCCAATTGCTATGGTAGGTTCCACTTGAGTCTCTGTCCGTACGAGTCAAAGTGGCATCCTTGGTTAGCCAGTTTTGCGACTGAGATAGTGGGAGACAACGAACCTGAAATAAAGGAGGATTGCAGTCTGGAGGTGTTTCCAGCTGTGGGTTATGTTACTGTAATAATGAATAGTAATAACGGTTTATTTCGGAGACGTCCAAGGCATGCCAAGTGCATGATCAGCTGTTTACAAGTGATGGAATAAACAGACAAAACCCTTGAAAATGTGGAAATTAGCATGACAGGAGTTGAAAAAGGGCTAGGAGGGGGGAATTACGTGGGAAAGGAGAGCAGATAAAAAGCAACAGTCAGGGTGTTCCCCTGCTGCGGATCAACGGTTAATGGAGGCATATAAAAACCAGTAAAGGACGAGGCATAAGAGTGACAGAAACTACAGGGTTAGGTGGAAGAAAAGTGGTTGAAATTAGTGGCGTTTCCATTTGTTTGGTTCATTAAGGAAATGGCCATAGGTAGTTTAACGTTGAGAACTCAGTCAGATAGATGGAACTGTCTATCGTTGATTGTGTCCTTAATTGAAGGGAGCAGGGTCGGAGCAGGGTTTGGTCTTAAAGGTCGAGGCTCCTCTCGTAAGCTATTTCTTCTGCCATGCACATATTAGATAACTGTAGTGTACGGGTGACGCTGAGATATGGGATGAGTGCCGACAGAAATTGGGACTTGGTTTGTGAAGCTCGAAGGTTGATGGGCAACTTGTTCCAGACTTTAGAGTAGACAAGAGGGAAGAAACGTGACCGTAAGGCCTACTTAGCTATGCTAGAAGGGATAGTAAAAGGCCTGTGCCGAAGTGAGTAGGGGGTTTCACGGGAGAAGCTTACTGGGTCGAAGGAAAAAGACCGGTTATGGAGCAGGTTATACAAAAAGACTAAGTTTGGTCTTAAGCGGCTGAGCCAGAGTGGGTCAAGATTCAGATTTAGGCATCGTTCTCCATAGCTTAAAGACGTGGACCAACCGAGTAGTTGTTTGGTGAAACACCTTTGTATGATTTCAATCGCAATTCTGTCGAATTCCGTCATGTTAGAAAATATTATTGGGCAGAATTCGAGTAAAGGCCTGATGTGTGATTTGTAGATGCTGATGATGCTGTCCCAGAGACGAAAGGAGCGGAACAGAAGGGCCACACTTCTTCTAGCCTTGGCCGCTTGGATGGCGGCTTGCTCAGAAAAGTTGAGGGAGCAGGAGTGGTTGAGGCCCAAGTCGCGGATAGTAGGTCAACTGGCTATTGGAGACCCACCAAGAGTTAAGGATTCAGGGGGCAATTGGAACTTGTAGGTTAGGACCTCGCACTTATCAGTGGAAAAGCTCATCATCCAGGAGTGGCACCAGCGGTCAAGCGCAAGGAGGTCAGCGAAAGTGCTGCAAAGAGTGGGGGTAACATCATTAGAATTGAAAAAGTAGATTACTTTCATATCATCTGCAAACAAGGATGGCGTTCCATGGTGTAGTAGATCCAATGCGTCGTTAGTGTACATTAGAAATAGGAAAGGACCCAGTACGCTTCCCTGTATAACGCCACTTGTAACAGGTTTCAGTTCAGAAGTATGTCCGTTGGCGAGGACCACTTGCAAACGATGAGCAAGATAAGATTTCAGCCAGGAAAGCAGTGGGTCACCAATGCCGAATGAACGCAATTTGGAGATAAGATGCAGGTGTGGAACGCGATCGAAAGCCTTCGACAGATCTAGATAGACAACTACTAATGCCTACCCGCTATCAGCAGCCCTGGTGGCTAGGTTGAGGAAGTCAAACTGGCATGTGGTGCATGATCGCGATTTGAGGAACCCGTGCTGCCTATCGCTAAGAAGGTTAGAAGCGAGAAGATGGGTGGTAATGCCATCTTTGATAATAATATGAATAATAATAATTGTATATTTCGGATGCGCCCGAAGCATGCTGGAATGCATGATCAGGTGATTATAGTGATGCCGGAATGACAATTCACAAAAGGGTACAACAAGTGCATGCAGAGTATCAGAGAGAGTGTTACAGTGAACTAAAACTGTAGTAATGCCCGGCAAATTTGAAGTTCAAGTTCGAATGATGTAAGTTGGTCTGGAGTACATGCATAAGTGGTATATGAAATAATTACCACTGGTGGAAATTCGAACATATTGAAAGGAAATGTTTTTGGTGCGCTAAAGAATATGAGAGGCATATGGATAGAAATCTCGTCGAAGCGTTCGGTGAATTATTCACTTTACTACAGGCATGTCAAGAAGTATTAACATGGAAATATTTCAGTCTGCAAAGATGGTAGTATATAAAGTGGTGGCTGAATACTGGAGGAATCATATATGTTGCAAACAATTGCGTATTTCTTGGGAGAGATACTACCAGAGTGATGGTGGCAGGGAACGTCCGGAGTAAAACAGGTGAGCGTGCGGCAAGTTGTTAACTTTATGTAGGGTTGGTATGAAATGTCAAAGCGGAAGTGGAAGACTAATCAATATTGACCGTGTGGTTACATCCATTATACAGGTGTTTAGTTCTGCGAGAGGAAAGGTAAAGTAATCCACAGATAAGTGTACGTCAATAGATGAATGCTGTGTGGTATGTACCATGCAAAAATGACAGATCAATAAAACTGCACAGGTATATCGCGGGAAGCGGCCGTGGATCAACGAATATAGAAATAAAATGTATCAGCCGGTGCAGATAGTGGTGTGATTTAGAGGTTGCATACGGGGTAAGTTTCGGTAATATAACACGAATGCAACATCTGGAAAATCAAAGGTCTCAATAACGGTGATGGTATAGTAAGTAGACGGTGAGTGTCACATTTCTAATGACCAATTTGACAGGTGTAACAAATGATGGGAACGGAGCGTCGATGCAGCATGGGAAGTGTATCGAAGACGTTCAATCGTGGAGGAAACTCAGTGATCTACAGAGCCCGAACACTCGATGAAACAGCATTGCGGATGCGATCGGATGGACCGATGAAGAGTGCAGGTAGTTACTAATTACTTCGCTGCCTACTGGAGGACTACTGAAAGTTATGTCAGCGCCGGACGTTTTTTTTTTGGTGACCGATGAAGCAATGAACAGTGACAATAAAGGTGCCAGTGTTTGAACAGTATTAGCGGGTTCTAACACGGAACGGGCATAATGACATAAGGGATTAAAATGAGTTGTATGAATGCAGTGAGATCGAGTAGTCCAGGTTCAAGAAGTCCGATGGCGGGAATCTTGGGGAAAGCGATCGTGAGACGGGCGAAAATGAAGTTGTGTGTAAATCTCGTTTGTCCTGTCCAGCAAGAGAGGGTCCAAGTTATTCCTGGGAAGTGGAAGGCGACAATCGTCCTTAGGGTGCAGGTTCTGAAAACAAAACGGAGAGGGCTGCAGTCTGACAATTCTACCAGCTGTGGGTTAGGGGAGAAAGACAGAACACCAATATCATGCCAGTAACAGAAATGGGTGGTCGCGACGTTGAGGTCTTGTTTTTTGGATTAAACAACATACGGAAAGCGGAGAGGACCGGTGCTAGCGACTAATTCTTGTGAGGCTTAGTGAGAGTTACCAAAAAAGCAAGGAAGCGAGAATAGGCGACACTGGGGGCAAATACTTATGTGTAGTTCGACGAATGGTTTATGGAAGACCACATCGATTGTGGCGATTCGTTCATCAGAACGAGGCCTGGAATCTCGTGTGTTGAAATAGGGTCTCAATGAGTAAGTAGTTGAAGCGTGGATGAGACTGGTACCTTGAGGACCATATTATATATGCTGCTATGTATTTTCTAGCATTATAAATGCTCTGATACCTGGCGGCAGCTGATAAAAAAAAGAAGAACCTAACCGACTATGGTAAAATCTGACAGCATGAAAAAAGAATCACCGGAGTAACGGTGGCCAGTAGGGGGTCGTGGTCAGAAGCGTTGGAAATAGGAAGTGGCTAGACAAACACGTGGAGTGTGCTGTTGACAGTCATGGAGTATAGGTTGGACTGCTTTTATTTGCTAACTATAATAAAGAATGCTCCTTACCATCCATTGGTAATAACTGTCTACTGAACAAAGTTGTTAAGCTTTTGGTTAGTATCCCAGGCCCAGTTCGTAGGCTTGAGTAATAGACATGTAGGGATCATGCATTCGGATCAGTTTTTGGACAGTTAGATGTTTATTTATTTCTTTTTTGAATAATAAAGAGGCCGAAGACATTGACCTAAGTTGAGGTGGGAGTTTGTTCCAGAGGGAAGAACATTTAACAATAAAGAAGTTTGACCGCATCGCAGTCCTGGATACTGGAATCAAGACCATAGAGTCCCTATGTCGTAAAGAATAGTTGGAGGGAGTTTTGACCTGGGGGGCTGAATTGCAAGATGTACGTTTTACAACATTGCAAAAGAAAGATCGTTTCCATTATTCTCGAAATGAGAGGGGTATGGTTGATGGGACGGTTATTAGCAAGTTCGTGGACAGGTCCTTTATTATGTCGTGGAATGATGACTGAACGCTTCCAGTTCGACGGTACCAAACAAAATTCGAGTGAAAATGTGAACAGGTTTAGTAGTAAAAGTGGAAGGTGCGATCCACCGTTAATGATTGCAGCTGGGGGCAACCCGTCTGGTCCAGGACGTGCAGATGCTTTATAGCGTGAAATGAGCCTGGAAATAACGTTTACTCCAAGGTTAGGGTAGATAAGGAAGAGCTGGCAATAGCCAGAGGATTTGGGGATGCTGTGTCTGAGGCCAGGGCCATGGAATTGGAGAAGTAATTGTTGACGGCCTCAGCGATATCAGAAGAGGCGGTGGCCGAAGTTTTATTCGGTAACACAACATATTGGATCACGGTATCCGTTGCCGAATTCCTAGATTTGTGTAGGAGTGAGAGTTTCAGTGTTTATTGGGATGCCTTAGGGCTTTGACTTCTTCGTGGAGCTGTTTTTCCTTTAGGTCCCGGATAATATCAGTAAGGAGTGTTAGTCTCACCAGGAGAGAGAAGTCGTGGTTTTGGAGGTAAAGTCTTTGCATCTTAAGGTACTTTTGTTGGAGGGATGCAAGCTTGGACTTCCTGACGGAGGAGTTCTGGGATATTGGACTAAGTTTCAAGAAACAGTTTCCCACGTTAAGGTAAAAATAATCAGCCGCTTGTCGGGAGCGAGCCGTTGGAAATAACTGCTCCAATCCTGGTTACGGATGAGATTGGGCAGAGGGTTCCAGACGGAATTGTTGGCTGGGGTCAGATAGTCTAATGGATGAGGATGGAATGATAGATCACCGACCACCATCTTATGGTTGCTACCCGGAAATTTATTCAGAACGGAAGCCGAAAAGTTGGAAACTCTCTATGTGAATATAAGATCTAGAATGTTAGCGTTTCTAGTAGGGATTTTAACGTGTTGCACCCAGCCCCCAATGTGAGCTCAGGAAACAAAGTATATTAATCAGGAGGTGCTGTGAGGTCTCTGCGGGGTATTTTAAGCCAGTTAAAATCACAGACCATGATTTTCGCTGCCCAGTTTAGTAGTGTAGGGTAACCAAAGGCTTCAATTAAAGGATATGGGTCTTCAATAGTAGATGAGGGCGGGCGATAGACATAACCAATGTGCTGAACTTATTTACCTCTCAATGTCACAAAGCATTTTCCCATCCCAGTGGAAAGCTTCCATTATCATTCCCCTTCATAAAAAGGGTGCTTCACCTGACCCTGCTAATTATCGCCCCGTAAACCCCATTCCCTTTTTATCTGGGATAATGGAACAAGTAGTTAAAGAAAAGCTGCTTCTTTGATCCTCACCGGTGGGCTAATAAATAACAACAAACACGGCTTCTTAAAGTCTAGGTCGTGCCTGACCTGCCAACTTGATTGCCCCAACCAAATCACAACTTTGGCTGACTCTGGGAAGGCATTTATCACAATTTTCCCTGATATAAAGAAAGCATCTGATCGCACGCCTTATGCTCAGCTGCTGACCAGGGTTAAATCTTACTGCATAACAAACCCACTCTTTTTTGGTTGTCACCCAATCTGAGCTTGAAATCGCAAGCGGTAAACGTTGAGAGCTACCCCTCATCACCCCAGCCAGTCACAAGTGGCGTTATAGAGGGCAGCTTGTTAGGCCCACTTTTATTTGTTCTCTATGTTACCGATGTATTCAAACAGTACGCCATGCGTCGCGTTTCTATTCGCCGATGATACCAAAATTGTATACTCCTTTGAACCACACACCTTGATCTATACCCTCACCGAAATAGCTGACGACCTGAAATCTCTTGAAATATGGTGCAAAACGTGGAAAATGAGATTTTCCGCTGCCAAGGGTGCCATTCTCACGTGTAAAAGTCAAATTCCTCCTGAATCCCTGGCCTTAAACGGCCCTAACACTCCTATTATCCCACTGGCACGAGATCTCGGCCTACAATATTCCTGCACGTTCACCTTTCGAGAACGGGCCACCTACGAGGTAGCTAAGACGATAGCCCTCATCTGCCAAACTTTTAGAATGCGCGACAGCCAGCTTCTGATCTTTAAATCCCACGTCAGACCGCAGCTCGAGTACAGCCCTCTGGTGTATAGCTACATGCGCCGCTCTGATAGACTTGCGATCGAAAGGGCTCAGCTATCCCGGCTCATCATCTCCCTCGAACTATAGAGAGAGATGTGAGCAACTAGGACTTTAAACTCTGTGGCTACGACGTATGAAACTCAATATTTATCTCTAACTCAACCTCCTACATTCTACAGAGCATACGTCCATCACTGATCTACGCTTCGCTCAAGCAGCACCTTACCCTCTTTGTAACCGAAATCATACTACTAAAGTTCCCTACTCCAGGTGCATGTGAAAGGTTCTTCGTTACCGCATTTGGAACAGACCGCCTAAAGGCATTCAGGATTGCCAGATACTGGGCCGATTCAAAACTGTCCTTACAAAATATTTAGATGTTGCCAAACTGCTACAGTTAGCCCACAATTGCACCACGTAGGAAAAAGCTTGTGAAAGTAACCCAGATTTCTGAATAGCTAAAGAAGGCATGACCCGGGTAACGTCATTTGCAATGTTGACATCACCCATTCCGTATGCCTCCTCCTTCGCCACCATATTAGTACCCCTTAGAATGACTTGCATCGCTAACACTGCTCTTGTTGGATTATCCCAAATTCACACGCCCCAACTTAACTTATCTATCTCTATCATACTTGATTCGCCTTACTCGATCCAAACTGACTCCATTCCCCTTCTTTATTTTGCCCTAGCCTTAAAATATCAAGTCAAATTCCGGCGTCCACGATTCACCTCCAAATGATCATCCTTATTCCAAGTTTTGATCACCACTTTTGTATTCTCATCCACTCCCAATGGCTCATAGCCCCCATTCTCCCCAAAGTAGTCTGTGTCTAGATTACTAGATTTCTCTTTTCACCATTGACGGTTTATCCTCGGCCGAGAGCATCACAGACTGCGCTTCTCTATTCTATTCTTATGTTTCCACACACCAAACGGCGCGCATCTCCCATTTGATGTCCTGGAACAGTTCGAAGATAACACTGGCGAACTACCAAGCTCACACTTTCGGCTGAAAATCTGATACGCGCTCATCATTCCGTCATTCACTCATTGATCCTGCTCCCCAGGATCCCTCGCAGTTTCCTAAAGCTCTCCACCCCTACGGCTATATGATCTCGACCAACATGACCTGTGTAAGTCTAGCCGGTTCGGGTCGCTGCTCGATGCACCGCTTTGGCCGGTGCACATTGAACGTGCCAAACTTCTGCAAAGATGAGCAGGCGCAACCGGGTTGGTGGATAGCATCTCCTGCCTCCAGAAGTGGTTTTCAGGTTGGGTGTCCAGCGCACGGTCAGCCCCGCCCACTAGCGCTGGTGGCTGATTAGAAAAGGACACCATCCACAGACTCGAAATGCTGCTGTCTCCTCCGGCTAAAATAGACTCTTCATCGAAATCACTTCCGAAATCGCCATCAAAAATTACCGCCACTTACGCCCGGCAAAAGTTGTTTTCTTTGGCGCATAATAATCGCACACTTAAAAACCCATCAACGTTCTTGATTCGCTGTTCCCGGTCCACTCCCTAGCGCTTTCATGGTAAACTATTCACCAGTCTTAGTTGTAAATTTAACCATTCCCCAAGATGAAGCTCACCCCTTTTTGCTACTTTTACCGATATACTCCAAGACCAAAGCTTTTAATGCCGCCATTCACCTCCGCCCCACAATCTTCAAACAGTATATGTTACTGCGAAATACATCTTTGGAGGTTCCCAATAATCGATGATTTTGTGGTTGTCTGCCTTTCCTGTCAGTTCCGCTGTTTGCCCACTTAGGGCTGTTGCATTGCAATATCCTCATCTGGCAAGGTATCATGTCCCACCTACGCACATTAGATAAGCTCTTGTACCGCAGAGTTCTGTTCTGTCGCCATCAAGTGGTCCACCTTCTGTAATGAACATAAACCGGTAGCCTCCTACCATTCACTTCATCATTTTTGCCAGCCCTGTCCTTCCTACTGTTGTGGTTGAGCACCACACATGGATTTTTCGCCAGTTCCCAGTTTCATGTTGATGCATTATATTCCTTTCCTCTGAAAGCAAAACAATCCGCCCAAAGTCTACATGCTTCTATCTGGCCACTTCTCTCACCATCACCTTGGCAACCACAGACCAGTTAGTTGTCCGTTTGTTATGCTACTGGCCCAACCGATACCCCGTCGCGAAACTTTACAACGGCAATCCTCGACTGATTCTTCTTGTTCTTTATGTGCATTGGCACTATTTTTCACCGTCTAATTTTAACTCGTAACCATTCTCATACACTGCAAAGCTCTATTGCCTGATTGCTCCCCCTTCGGGAATGCTTCTTCACGGTAACCACGTATCCGTCAATCCAGCATGGTTCTCCGGCAGGGAAATCTTCCTTCTGTAGGATTTGTGTGATCTTTACTATTCCCCATCCACTCCACACTTTGGCAGAATAACTGCACCCTATCTTCACCCGGCTCGACCACCTGGATAGCGTCTAAACATCGGGGCCTAAATATAGCCCGACTAAAGTTGTGGGACTATTATATGTGAAACGGTTGGAACAGCTGAATCGGTGCCCGTAGAAAATGAGATTGACGTGAAATATTATAGTGCTACCACCTGACGTTGAGTTTAACTTTGCCGGGCGGCACCACTAAAAATGGGTTTCGGTGCTTTCTCTCACATTCAGTGGCTTGCACACTATAGTAAAATCCTCCCGAAACTCTGGTTCAGCCTTTCACTGTACTTGCTAACCTTGCATTGCAGCATGCTTTGGTGTTATCCGAAATAAACTGTTATTGTTATTAATAAAACCTTTGCAATAAGAGCGAGTCTCCTGCAGCTTCAAAAATCCACCTCCTGGCTGTTGGGCCCCAAAGCTAGCTTTGATAACTGAGCAATCTGATGAACCGAACGGTGCCCTCCACCGGACAAGCAGATTTGCCGCTGATGCATCCTGGTGCTCGTGGACTATTTCACAAAGAAGGGTGGAGCCTTTCTTTTACGACAAGCGAATCCTGTAACGTTGGCTTCCTGGGTGCATAGATATATGAATGGGACGCCCCTGGCCAACCGCTGTCGGTCCGAGGCTCTAGGTTTGAAAGTGCTCCTCTGAAGGAGTTATGTGAGGCGTTGTTCATTGACAAGACCAGAACGACAGCATATCCTCTCCGAAGCGCAGACGAAGCAGGAAAAACAAGTAGTTCCATTAGAGGTCCAGTGAAAGCTTTCACAGACTCTTATCCCGACAAATGGGATTGGGCAATGCCACTCTGCCCCCTGGCCTACTACAGCATGGTCCATCTTTTTACTGGGCAGGCGGTACACTTTCAATGGACCGGTAGAAAAATAAGACGATCAAGTGACAGCTGCCCATCTACTATTAACCGACAACAGCTGTTTGACAACGGGCACGTTTCAAAAATGATCGGCATTCTTAGAAGCAAATCAAATGTTCCGTATTCAGTTGGAAGCCGAGCGTTGGTGCCGAAAATGTTACCACGATAGAAGGTAGTTTGGCGCTCCTGTACGAGTAGGCGACCACGTGTGGCTTCAGTATACCCAACCAGACCCAGGCACACCGGCTAAACTACTCAAGGAGTGGTGGGGACCTTATGCTGTCGAACGGGAGGTCTCCGAGGTGAAATGTGTAATTCGAGGGGCCAGGGTGCTCCAGTCCATCTTTTCTGGTACACTTCGCACAGCCTAAACCATATATACCAGCCAGCAGGCCGGAGGGACGTCACAAAGAGACAATCGAAGATAGACCTTAAGCAGCGAGCGAACTAGAAATGCCCAGTGAAAGGGGGTTTTGTGAGGGCTCCAAGAACGACAGCTCTAGAGGGAGGGAGCAGAGTAAGGAGAAATCGAAAGTGACCGTTATGAAGTGACTGACTGGCCTGAGTTCTGACAACCGCTCAGTTTCCGTGCTATTGTAGCGGCTTTCCGGACATCAAACTCACTAAAATGTAGTTGCGAGCTTAGAGCTTAGACGAGCCTTGCTTACAAATAAGTATCTGCACTCAGGGCTACTTGGGAACGAAGACCTCTCCCAAGAAGTGGCCAATCCCGGCGCCATGTCCTCTCCTGGCCATAGGCAACGTTCCTTTTCGAATCTTTTTTATCAGTTACATAAATTGGCCAATAGTCAGGACAAAAGTAGTTCAAAGCAATTCCACTCATCAAAACCCCACTTAACCAGTGTGGTATCACATTCTTCTTCGGTCGGACACATCAGCTTATCTTAGGAACCCTGTAGGAAATTTGGGTGATCCTCACCATTCATTCACTGAGGTACGCAACTGGCTTAGCAAGTTTTGACCAGGCTCTGCGATAGGTCAGGAATTTGGCTTACCCTCGGCTCCTTCGGCTGACTGGTTGCTTGAGGTCTGTTTTGTTCAAGCCCACCTGGTACCGGGAAAGTCGACAGCATCAATGAACTTACATCACGCGATTCAGGCGGCAAGGCGCTCCAGCTCGTCGGATCCGGTCATTGGCTAGTTCAGTCTCCCATCTTCCTCATTTATGTAGGATAACCAGTATAATTACTAAAACCTATCCATGGCTATGGTTCTGCTTCTCCATCCGCTGTACGGGACTCGAGTCCGCAAATCGTGCGTGCTTCTAAACTATCTCATTTCATATTACATACTTTTTGTTGGACTCGGAGTCATAAGATACTGAGTTCAGAAACCAGGGCAGGACCTCCGTCACTGTTGGTAGGTGTTTTATAAGCAAATTCCGTTGAAGGCCCTAGGAGTTCTTTTCCTACATGCTACAGTATTCCAGCGATTTACTGAAAAGCTTCAGGACCACGAACATTTCAGTGAAACTGACATTTTTTGAACACATGGTAAGCAATAACCGGGGGAGGTTTTTTGGAAAATTTACAGCTCAGCCCAGGAAACTCCGTGCTGGCTGAAGAGTGCGCTTCTCAAAAATATCTATTCATAAACTTTGCCTGCCGGTTGCATTTGACAGCAATGTTTGATCTCTATCGGGCATCTTTGATGCTGTCGGGTCTTGCCGAGACAAGGGAATACCTTCAGCTTGGAGGAACATGTCTACAAAAGACCTCCCAGTGACATTGAAAATGAAAAAGTTGCTCTTCATGGTTTCATTGGATATTGCATGGACCCCCTACGTCATGTCACAGGCGAGGTGACGGAGTCACCAGGTTTATTGGCATTAACTCCCATACACAAGTCGAAACCGCTTTGACCTATTCTACAAGTTTCTTTAGCTGCTCCATACACGAACACAAGCCAAAGTTTTTGAACAATTTTAGCTCACTTCCGTCAGTGAATCTATAAATAATGTATACATTTTGTCCAAATGTTCCACGACAGACTACCTGGAATTAGTTGGCTCGGTTATACACATTTTGGTGAATCGTGCTGATTATTCCTTGTATTTTTTCTGTGTATGTCAATCCTTTAAGTGTAAGTTCTTTTGTCCCTCCGGTTTCAAGAACATTGTTACACTTCCAACTAGAAAGGACGCGTTTCTCATCTTCCTCCCTGATAAAAGCTCGTGTTTTCTTTCCCCTTCGAGTGGCTCTCTCTTTGGCTCATCTGGCTAAGCGACAATCAGAACCTCTCCGAAGACCTGCAGTCATACCAACCATAGCAACTTTACACGGGGACGTGATGGCCTAGTGCGGAAAAGGCAGGTTTGCCCTGAAAACCTTCCAAAGCTGCAATGAATGGCCGTTAAAACAGGATTTTCTGCATTCTCCGAAATGAACGCTCTGGTTTCATGAGCCCACTTTACCGTCTATTTAAACTTCGGCCAGTCTTCGCTGCCCACTTAAATACTTATATTTGTGATCTGATCGTCTCTCATCTTCCCAACCTCAAACGGATTCGTCGCAAGAAGGAATACGCCTTCAAACGTGGAAATCTGTCAACCCTCAAGATTCTTAAAAAATCGATCAGGACCAAGCGACACTACTTCAGTTCCATCTACAAGCCTACAACTCTTGCCAACAAAGGCCACCGCCAAACATGCGAGCTCTTGTAGGGTCCCAGTGATGGCTCATCCGCACGCAAATCTGCTGATGATGGTTTGGACGAGCACAAAAGTACCTCTGATTGAGTAGCAGGACCTTTGTTTCTTGTAATTCTAGGAGTAAGCTAATCTCAGGCACCTTCATCTTGTATTGGCAACGTGGAAATCCACAAGGAACTAATTCTCCTTTATTCTGTAAAATCCCTCGGACAGAACGAACTCAAACCCATAGTGCTCAAGGAGTGTGTGGTTACCCTCGGTCCTACTCTAGTCTTTTCAACCAATGTCTGAATGGAAGAGGGATTCCAGACTGCTGAAGGACAGCAACTACAATTCCTATTCCCAGGAAAGGCTCCTCTATATTCCTTCCCTTTTCTCACACTTCTGTCTCCCCTCAAGCTATTGAAGGGCTGGTCCTCCAACGATTGAAAGATTTTCTGTGTTCCAGATCCCGATCAATTTGCTTACCAACCACCACTCTGTTCTCTGGACGCCCTCGTCGTCTTGACACATTACATTCTGTTCGAACCTGACAGGGGGAGTGAAGCGGGGAGAATATGCCTCCTAGACTACCACGAAACGTTCAGCTGCTTTAGAAGAAACAAACATTTTGCCTTTTTCTCGCTCCCTGAAGCTCAGCTTTTTCCTGTTTCTTTGTTGGCAGATTGAATTCACAATCTCCAGCAGCTCACTCCTTATAACAGCTAAACTTTCTCTTTAGTAGAACCACACGAGGCCTTCCCTGAATTGCCATACTGTCAACCTTTTTATTTTCCGCGTAAATTTCCACCAATCCTGTACATGGAAATACTCTTCCAATAAAAATGCTGATGATGTCATATTTGGTTGGCCACAGTTTTCCTACCTCAAAAAAGGGGTTACCCAAGTGTCAGAAAGGTGCCGTGCCCAAAACTTGGGCCTTAAAGCAATCACGTGTGGTGACGTGGCTTTTTCTTTTTGAAAGGTAGCTGGCAATCCAATCTTCAAAACGACTGCACATTCACTACAATAAATATGGACCAACTGAACTGTCTTGAATCTGTGTAACACTTCGGAGTGCTGCCCGACCATAACTTCACCTGATCAAAATATTTTGGTCTCATTTTTGCGAAAAAACTAGCCTTTCTATGTTTCACGCCTTGTATACTACTCCGTGCGCACTCATCTTATCAAAAGATTCGTGTTCCCGCGTGTTCCACCCTCTTGGCTTTATGCCTCATCTGTCACAATTCCTGGCCCGCCTTTGAAAGACTTCATTCCATTGCTGGGTCCCTCAAGAATTTATTACCTGCCACTGGCATACCCTGAAGGCGTCTTGCTCGTTTTGTCACATCTCAACACGGCAAAGATAGCCAAAATCTTTCCGTAGAGTTTTCACCGGCTCTTCTCATCTTATGCTTAAGGACCCGGTGAATAAGGTTCCCATTGTGAATCCACAGCTAAAATAGTCGCTACACGGCACTCCGGTAAGTCACTTGCTGTTGTATTTGGTAGTGCTTCGTCAAGCTTTCACGGAGAGGTAAAACTAGAATTGGAAAACTTTCAGTTGAAGATAGAAACCACAGATTCTATTCGTGAGGAAGCTGAGTCTCTTAGACAGCATAGTCGTAGGAGGGTTATGCGGCAACCCCCAGTTGCGAAAAGGGTTGATGGCGGAGTCCACACCTGATTGTCCATCACGAATGACAACATTTCTAGGACTAGTAGCAACCACTGCGACAATGTTCATAGTGTCAGGAAATACCACCAGTTGTGTGAATTAGGCGAGATAAACTCACTGCTGGTAAGATAAGAATTGCCCTAATGTGAACTTTTTATTTTTAATGGTTCTTCTTTGCGGTACGCTTCATTCTCTCCGCAATTCGGAAGTCAGATCGAGAGTCGAGTTAGTGATGAACGTCAACGGTTGAACTATTGTTCTCAGTATTTTGGAGAAAAAGCTAAACAAACTATTTAAGGTTGTTTAATTTATTCTGCTGGTGAAGGTTATCATCGGGTGAGAGGCACACTGAAAGACTGTTTTT
The DNA here is from genome assembly GCA_948099385.1 of Fasciola hepatica. Classification (NCBI taxonomy): domain Eukaryota; kingdom Metazoa; phylum Platyhelminthes; class Trematoda; order Plagiorchiida; family Fasciolidae; genus Fasciola; species Fasciola hepatica. The sequence goes on from CANUEZ040000151.1 coordinate 795,948, forward strand.
TTGGGACATATCGTACTTGGAATGTTCGATGAAGTAACCAGACCAAGACTGGTTCTCGAGATCCAGGAGCCTTTCTGTCTTACGCTGGCAAGTTGACTCTTTGTTTTGATGCACCAAAGCAACTAGAATATTTGAGTTACTTTATTATGATTCACACCATAGAGGCGGTTTTAAGTAAGATGCCGTGATACGTGGTAGTCGATTGGGTAAAATGGCCAACGGAATACACCAGACGGACAAAGCGCCGTGGACCGCGGTTCAGGTCAGTTCGTTGGTGTTAGGGAACGTTGTGAGTCAATAGATTCAGTTGCCTTCTCAGTGAATATTGCTCCAGATGCTTGCACGAAAGATGGTTTGAAATAGAAAGCTTTTTCGATATCTATTGACCATGCTATTTGCGTTATTGTCACGACAGACAGCTTGGAGGACTGTCTAGAGCTTCAAGCACTGTAGCTCAATTTGTATATATATATATATATATATACATATACGATGACGGAATTACATATAAAGAAAGATAACACTATTCAAGATTTGAAACAAACTGTAAAATGCACACATGCTACCTCCGAGGGTGAGGAACCGTTTTTCTCCGCGGAAAAACCAAACGGCACATACTAACAGCGGAGAATAGAGAAAACCGGGTACACATCTCCTAGTCAAAATGAAATTAAGAGAACCAAAATGTGCTTTTCGGGTAGCACAAATATTTATTATTAAATACTGTGATAATTTTATCATTATATTTTTCAAGAACCTTCAAAAGCCTTTGTTGCAGCCTGTAACAAGGGCATTTGGGGAAACAAAATGTGCTGGTTTTGTGTTGAAGATATATTGGTAGGTATTGTGATAATTTAATTATATTTCTTGCGGAAGTTCATATACTTCCAAGCTATCGTTCAACTCACCTGGTACGATTCTTTTCATCGCATCTTTCGGCCAACCGCTTTGAGATTTTGTTGTTTGGGTGGGCTTGTATACTGAATTAAGGTAGGGAGAAGTGAAGGGGTTCTTGGATGGGGCCAAACTGGTAGGAGTGCTACGGTGGCGTGCACATGATGTTTTGAATGCAGATGCAGAAGTTAAACTACATTTGTTATCTGATGCCACTGAAGTTGGGCAACAAGCAGTTTCTTAGTATGAAACTACATACAACATAGCGGACTCAGGGCGTGTACCTGGGTTCACCAGGTCCTCCGCAGCACCCCTAAAGACCCCCTTCATGCCAAGGTTGGAGACGGCTGCGGCTGCCGCCGCTATTCCACCGGCAGAAATGATTAAGAAAGAAAGAGGACCTGACGTTGCGTGAGGCGTATTTTGGACCGATTCTATCGTGGTTGTTTATACTTAGAGGAGTGATAGAGAACCTTCCCTACGTTTGGTGCGAACCGGGTATTTGCGATATGTTGCTGCTCACTTCCTACGCATTGGATGCAAGTGCGAGGGCATGAGAACCCGGCAGGCCTGGCTTCCTGGGGTTGCGATACCTGGAGAAGAGCAGCTTACTATGTTCTCACTGTCCAAGGGTTCTCTGGCCCCCGGGTGCTACTGAATTCGAAGAAGAAAGACTTATCGAAATGCTGCCCGAAAGGATGGAGGCGAATATGCATACGGTGGTCAGTTCAGCACAGCACTGCTCATTTCGGTCACACTTCGAGGGTTTTTTGTCCCGGATAAATTAATTAGGGAGTATTGCTTGCGCGTTGCAATAACAGAAATACCTACTCAACACTTCTAAAAAGCAGAGTGACAAGTCACCCCAGTAGGTCGTTCAGCTGCTCGGGAGATGGGATTTGGCTGCAGCTCAATAATGAGTTTGGGAAAAGCAGGATGTCTTAACTCCAACTGGACTCGTCGGAACAACGCAATGACTTGAGGGACTGTTCTACGCATGGCTCCATACAGAAGTTTGGACCAGCTGCCCAGGAACCGTACAATGAATGTTGACTATGCTTTTCCTTTTGTGAGAATAGGCTATTTCTGACCATTTTTGTTCGGCTGAGCAGAACTCAGGAGCAACGATGCTGTTTATTCACGCGAGCGAACGTTAGAGCGGTGTACTTGAAATCATGACAGCCTTTTTTTCTCAACTCCCTTCTTACGGGCAATAATAAGCCTTATGGCCAGAAGTGATCTACCAAACCTTCTTTCAAGAGATAACGGAGGCCAATTTTAAGGAGCTTGGGTTGCAGTCCGGAGTTTTATTCAAGATTTATTGCAAAAATAAAATAAGTCGCTTATGAGATCGAGGTATTGAATGAAGAATCGAAACGCAGGCTCCACGAGTTCTTGGGGCCTGATGAACTTGCATCAGCGTTGCTTTCATTTCCGGCAGCCATCATCTCTGTTCCCACCTCATGCATACGTTTTGCTTGATCACTTCGAAATCAGCTGGCATCCCTGTGGCTCGACTTCGGTTTTTTGGCCACCAGCGATGTATCATTTCATTCGTGACCGTAGTTATCCACTGCATCCATCTGCCATTTTATCTCTTTGGCCCTGTGAGCTTTATTGGTGAGCCCGAGTGATCTCGGCTAGCAGGAGCCGTTTTTGAATTTTCTGCAGACTTCCACACCATTTTCGTGGGTCCGCTTTGTTATCTTTTACTCATCTCACTTTCAAGCTTCATTCGATAAAGGTAAATCAGGACCCCATCAATTAACCCGATCACAAGAGAACTTCATATCGACTCAAGCTCGGTTCATTGCTTAAGTGACTGATTTGTAGAATTCAGTATCAGACGAAGAAAATGGAGTAAAAGCTGGATGGCCTTACACACCCTCAATACGCCGGAAGATTTCCGAGTTCCCGTCCTGCAGATCCACTGTTTTGGCTGGTTCAAATGGAAGCACAGTTTTGAATGACCCACACAGACAGCCAACTTACCAAGTTTACATGCCCGGTGGGGCGTTTGCCACCGACTTTGGCTCCACTAGCCCAGGAGTAGTAGTTAGCCGAAATGGCGGAAGCCGCTGATCGAGTACAAGCACATCCCTTACCCTCCGTACAGAACACAGCTAAGGACCCTCAGGTGGACCACGTTTACATCATAAAGAGTTTAGCTAACCGGATGCAGTTACTATCCTCCCAGCTTAACGCGCTGAAGGCATCGCGACCAACTTTCGTATCTTCCAGATCAAACAGTCACGGCCGTTCACAGAAGCGTAGTTCTACAAAACCCCGGCTGTGCTAGCACCACCGCGACTGCGGTGACAAAGCAAAAGAATGAAACAAGCCATGCGAGTGTTAGCCTGAAAACCAGAGAAAAGAGTAAGCCGACCGACGCAGGCAACAACCGTGTCAGGCCTTCCCACCCACTGTCGCTTATTTCTAATGACCGACTGAGTGTTCGAAGTATCCTTCTTAGTAGACAACAGCGCACGGGTAAGCAGTATTCAATCTTGCCCCATAAACCGCCACAGTCAGTCCACCATCGATTTGGTCGCAGCCTGCGAGACATCCACACCGGCTTACGGTAAGCGTTCAGCAACAGTAAACCTCGGTTTAAGCAGCTGTCTACAACGGATATTTGTCATTGCTGACCTCCTACATTCAACAATTGGCATTGACTTCCTTCTGTGTTTCAACCTTACTGTTGATCCATCCGGTATTCTTTTTGTGGGCGGGACTGCCAGTGTCTCAACCAGCTGCACACCGTCAGTGCGGTCATCACTGTGTCCAGGCCATCTTCAAACCCATGGGCTTCTCTGCTAAATACGGCGCATACGCAAGGTGATCGTTTGAGATTGCGAGAGGTTAGTTGGCTCATATGTAGTACACGTTGTCTAGTTGTGAGTATTTTCACAGTTATTAACAGCTTCCAGACAAATGATACCTCGTCCGTTTTACTCTACTAGATACTCTCTTAACTGGAAACAACCAATGTAGTTTCCGGGCTACCTGTCGTTCTCGCTAGAAGACCAGTCTGCGCTTATTTTATCACCCTATACAAAGTGTACAATCTGAACTCACCCTATAGCATCGGGCTTGCTATCTAGCAGAAGCTCCCGAATAGCCAACTTACATGGCCTATTTGTCACCACGATCTAGAGGGAGCTTTCATATATCTCTAAGACTCCCAATTCACACAACAGTAACCCGAACATCTAACTCAAACTCCCATCTAGTCGTGGCCAATCTTGTCACTTGTACGACACCTCGCCCGGCCGTATCCTGCAGTCTATAGCTATAGTCCAAGTATGAACAAAAAATATGTTTCAGTGCATTCACAGTGCCTGCCCTGTTTCCGCAAAATTGCCAGCTTGTTATGGTACAGTTCGGTCCCCGTCAATAATCCCCCGTTATTTAAACTGGTGAGCAAAATTTCTGATCAGTATATGATAAGTAGCCCACTTACCGTCAAGAGAAAACATCATACTAATGAGTTTATGAAAAAACAGCCAGTTCGCTCCCAAGAAACACAGTACTGAAAGCTGTAGGACGAATGTTGGGCTAACTTTGGTCTAAAATGATGCTTGCCCTGGGTCTTCAGTGATTGCATGGAAGTTTGCAAAATTTCACAAGAGATATAGTAATAGAAGAACCACAATATACGGTAAAGTATATCTGCTTTACAAAAACGGCGTATTCCTTTTTACAAGTTACCGGCATACCACTTATATACTAAACTATCCGTTGTTCAAAAGAGTGTTTCACCAATGGTAAATTGGTTTTTTCGGTTGAAATTATGGGTCGTGGGCAAATAAGCTAAGAACATAGGTGACTGAGTAGGATTAGAAAAGAAAAAAGTACTTATTTTCAGCGATTTTTCCGACCGTCGAGTACGGCTTAACCCCCCCCCCCAAAATGAGCGCAAATAGCGCTGTCCAACGTTTCTGATGAAACTGCTAAAGTGAGCCCGAAGTAGCTCAATTAACACCTAATTGGGAGCTCGTTGGGGGTGCAACTTGGGCTGTACACTGTCGTTACTGATTACCATAAATCACAGCTGGAACAATATCCAGGCCGCAAGCCCGACTTATTCTAGATCCTTAGTACCTCGTGGCCGTCCACTGGGCAGCTTGACAAAATCCCGCGAATGAATCTTCTGGATGGCCATCCTGGGTTGATTCTTGGAAGTATCCCTCCGTGTTGGCTCTCACCATTAGAAATCAACTATAGTGGACTTCGGCTGATGCCAAAGCTCTGGGTTCTTCTCAGTGTATTTTCGTGCCGAACACCTGATATGTCCGACCATCTCCTGCTTAACCAAATGCAGTAGGCTCCAAGAAACTCCGTAATATAATCAATAATAGTGGTATATTTTGGATGGGTCCGAGGCATGCAATAAAGCATGAATAAATGATCCGGGTAGTGTTAAAATGGTAGTTTTCGAAATATTAGAATTTGGGTGCGCAGAGGGTTGGAAGGGATAGTTTAGCCTGACCAAAATGAGAATAACGCCCGGAAACTTGAAAAGTCAATGTCATATGGTCCATTCGGCTCATGGCTGGTAAAATAAGTCGGCAAGTGGAATGTCTACATAAACAATACTGGAGGTGAACACAACAACTGGGGGTTCCAGATAAATCGAAGTATTTTGCCAAGGTTTTCTAAAAAGAAGAGTTCAATAAAGGAGGTTCGGAGAATCATTTGCAAGCTGCAGAGTGTAAAAGTTATGTACAGATAGAAAACCGTAAGATGTACAAGAATGGATATTCAGAGGTAAGTCGCGGCGATTAGTAAGGCCGTATGGTGGTAAAAGCCTTATGACCAGATGCTAACGGAGGCAATCCAATGAACAGTGTTGGACAGACTCGTATAAAGGGGGAAGGGTACGATGTCAAGAACGGTTATGGAGGAAGTAGACAGAGGAGAGCAGTTAAGCATTGAGCGAATTATACGCAATAATGTGGTTACATCGCGAAGTAACCACACGAGGATGGAATGTTGGTTAGGAATCGATGTGAATTGTGATTGCGGAGGCAGGTAGCTCGCAGAGGCGGTAACGGGGTGGAGAGTACATAAGCCACCGGTTGGCGGTTTTGAATGACCGTGCATACGATGAAGGGGCAGTGAGTTATGTAACCCGTGGGTTCGATGCAAAAACGAAATCTGAACATAGGGTTTAGAATAAAAATGAAAAGGTCGTCGGGTATGGCAGTAGAAATTGGAGGTTTGATACTGAGGGAACCAACTGTACTGCAAACAAACGATAATTTCGGGGAGATAGGGGAAAAAGGAGGCAATGTTGAAGAGAAGGCCGGAAAATTGAAGTTGATGAAGCGCAAAATTTCACGTAAGTTTTCACTGGCCGGGAAGTAACAAAGTGAAAATTGAAGATAAATCCATATGGAGTGTCGAAAGCTAAAGCGATTAATAGGATGTATAGTTCGCCGAGGAGATGATGGAAAGGATGACTCGTGGCTACACTACAGGTGACCATCATTGCGACATGTGTATCGTTTAGTCGGAACGTGGGACCGAAGCTGCGTACCACACAACTGAAAACGCTGGGGTGGAAAAAACCTGCAAAGAACAAATACTGAAAATCCTTCCAAGTGTTGTACGTGCTTTGTGAGTTTGACTATATTTGACACTACGTTGAAAAGTTGGTCCAAACACCACTCTTTTGCACGTTCGTTTATTCATGTGAGACATTTGGGTTTGGCCTTGAACCGTTTCTGACTGTCTTGCTTGAGCCACGGGGCTTTGAACCTTTGGGTTTTATTGTGGACTCTACTTGGCCGCATTCTTGAGGTTTGTATGTATTTGTACCTTCGTTAATTTTAATTTGGTACCGTAGGAATTACGAATCAATCTGGTTCTGGTTTTGGGATTCGTTTGAATTGGCTACGCGTTGCTCGATTTGCGAGAATTGACTTGCAACATTCGCCGCAAGAAAGAACTCAAGCTTCGTACATAGTGGCAGAGTGTGGATGCCGCTTACCTACGGAATTTTCAATACACCGAATGAGTCCAAACCAGCCAAACGGATCAAACTAGTGGAGTACCTTATGGAAGGGATTGACTGCCAAATTGTTGGAAAAAAAGACCGAAGGGGGGCGGGTAAACACTATGAAGTTTATATTGTATAATGGGCGGAAAACAATACGTCAGCATGAAGGTGGTAATTGGGTGATGAACCATTCTGGGATCCGTTGAAAAGTGGGTGCCTGGACGAATAACACGCAATGGTGACATTATTGCAGATGGGCCGTGAGTGTTTAACGTGGCGACCATTTTGACAGGCGCCTTGAGGTATGGCACCGGCAGAACTGCGCGATAACTATATCTGAGGCGCATGAATGTGAAGGAGTCAGGGGGCACATCGAGACTCGGAAAAGAGATCAACTGTCACTTTCAAAACGAGCTTTTGGACTGATAGAGGGCGCAAATGATTGCTAATCACAGATCTGACTTCTGGAGGACTACAAAATGCTCTTCTGTGAAGATCATCGTTTGCCGGTTTTGGTGGGGAAATGATCGGTAACAGCAAATGTGCCAGTGAAAGGAAACTTGCCACGAGTTCTGACATGTTAAATGGGCAGGTTTACGGAAGGGACGGGACAGTATTTATACGCGAGATGCAGTGAATGTGGGCAGTGAGGAGCATGCCAGAATCAGTGATTAGTTGTATAGGCAGTTATGGAGTGCCAAGGCGAGGAGATTGTTGGTGGATGAGAAGTACCGCTACATGCTATTCAGAACATAAGTAGAGTGCTAAATTTTGCCGGGAATGAGAAGGCAAGTAACAGTCTCTATATTGAGGGCGAGCTCCACGGAACAAAGTCGCTGGGGAAGACAGAGCGAATAAAATGTCAACAACAGCGGTAAGAGAGTAAGGAGGAAATTCTGAAATTCAATAATAGTGCTAGTGGGTGGGACTGGCCGTGAGTTGTAGCAGAGAGTCCAGTAGAACAGACAACGATCTGGCAGCTGGTTTGCGAGGGTTTCAGAGATCAAAGTCAGTGGGCGGGCAATCAAGTGAGGTGGGAAGTTCAAGCCGCTCTGACGTCAAAATTCTATATCCAGCTAGAAAATGTGTCGAGTTGGTGCTCATGGGGTAGGATGAGCAAAAAGACCCTTGGTCGGTCAGTTCTTAAATGAACGTGGAAGTGCGCTGCAGTCTGGCACTTGTGTCGGCTGTGGATTTAGAGTGAGATGTAAAAACAATGCCACGGAAGAACCTGGGTAGAAGATAGAATAAGCAAGAAGAGAACAAGGCCATTACGACGATAAAGATTAGGCCTTGGGATTCAACGACAAACCTAAAAGAAAGTATGCAAGGATCTATCCTGAGTTCTGGCGTGAATTAGCAATGAGACAAAAACCAGAAACGAGTGGGTAGATATGCACAAATTGATTGGGTTAACCATGCAGCAAGGTACAGGGACGAGGCAGAATGCAAAAATGATGATTATTCGCCGCACTTGGACCCGAAACCGTACCACATCATCGGTCTACTATTTAACACCACTCCGACATAAAATTACCACAGTTCTGGTCGGTTCCCACACTGCGCAGATCACCAACCCCTCCGTCACCGAGACCACCTACATGATTTAAGGTCCCACCCTAATTCGCTCATTACGCCGACTTAAGTAAAAAGCAGAACGGCAAACCATCTCCCCAAATAATGGCGTCATATTTGAAAATTCCATGTTTCCTCTCCGTTTCTTCTATATACAAACCGTGAAAATTGCGATCCCCGTGGCTGCCACTACCTCCTTACGAATATCTTCCAGTTTTCCTCTACTCGTAGCTATTGAGTTAAGAGTCGTGCAGATTTCATTGTCGATCAGATCAGTGGGCTCATATTTTCATTTCCTCAAATTGAGTGGTCGGAAATCCCAGGATGTGGTATTATCCGGAAGTTCGGTCAAGGATTTTCTGGCCTTTCTGACTGTTCCGTATACTGATCACTAGTAGCCATCCTCCGGATAATAACCGTTTTATCCATGTATGCATTGGCTCAACCTTTACATCATGTTCGCGGGCTGCCATATTCTCGTTGTTGCTCTTGCCTGAATTCAAAGGGGGCTCATATTCACCATGCAAACCCCTCCTACCCTGATTCACGTAGATTTCGATCAGTTTTACCATAAGGATATGGATATTTGCGGTCACTCTACTGATTGTTTGCAAATATTTCATGCCGCCCCTTAACGTTATATGAGTTGGTCGTTTGCCCACGATTACACCTCGACCACAATCGAGAAACGCAACTATCATTTTTGGTAATACTAACAATTAGACGAAAGTATCGGCTATTCTTTTCGAAAAGCTCGACCCTTCTGCATTTTGTTTACCCGGTGGACTTCGGTGCATGCAACCTAGGTGGTTTGATTAGGTTTAGCAAAACGGTGACCGCTGGCCGCTAGCTTCGCTTACTGTGTCGGTGCATCCAGTTACCATCGTTGCTATCGTATGTTATCTCTGTTGACTGCTGTGTGGTTTGGACCGAGTTACCGGGCAAACGCTCATTTATAACTGCTCCAGTAACACAGCCAAAGAAGTCTGCTTGTACAAGTCAGTCAGGTCTATTCAACCACTAACCTCGCACCTCCGTGCTCCGGTTTCTGTTTCTACCTTTTGTCACCGTTGGGTCCCGGGGCAAAAGGAACAGAAGTACAAAATAAAAAGGATTCTAGAAGTCACTGTAATGATAATAATAATAATGGTTTATTTCGGGGACACCCGAAGCATGCTCGATTGCATGATCATATGATACAAGTGAGGTCACAAAGAGGTCCCTTGGATATTCATTTGGGTAAATGCAGCCTAAAAGTGTACAGGTTTTAGTGGTCGCACGAACGATTGCACGGCAAATTTGAGTTTGAAGGTCGGGTGGACGTACATTTGTGAAATGAGTGAAATGGGCTCCGCCGTCGAGGTACGTGATGGAGTAAAGCGGTGGCAAAGTAAAAACGCGCAGTATTTTGGATGGCGCCGATGTAAAGTCGCAGGGGTGAGTAAACTGACAAAGAAAACTTTCGAAAAAGCGCCAACGAAAAATTGGAGAATTTCGGGTGATGAAGGCCATGCACTTGAACCAGTAGTCCAGATGACCCGGAAAATAGCAGAAATATAATACCGAAGGATTTGTGGTGTCCTTCGAGGAGGAGGAATGCGTAAACGAATCAGTCCGTTTAACCACGGAATTGGTTTTTACCATTCATCAAGAGATTGTGGAGGACGCCCTCATAAAGAGGTGGATGTAGATGCCCGAGCCTGAAAATTTCACTGGAGCAGAGTGACGAAATTTGGCAGGTGAGTGAAAAAAGGATTCGAATAAAGGGTTCGTTTCAGGTTACTTGGTGAACACAATTTGACAGCAGGAGTTGATATACGATGATCTTATGAATTCACATGGGGTGGTGCATAAACGATACTGTCAAAACATGTAAAGAATCGCTCAACGGGATGCGCTGGTAAGAGTCTGACATGGGGCATTTGGGAAACAACTGGAAGGTCAGTAAATTGGCATACGTATAGTTCATTGCCAGCAAAGGTTTGGAGAAATCGCTTTCGCAGTGTTCCTTGGTGTAGATGCCTAATCGTGGAGGACTGACGAAAAAATGGCGATAGGTAATAGGTGGGTGAAACGGTGCTCGACTATTGGTTTATCGGGGGTTACTCCAAGACTGACCGATGAGGAACACAAATGTACAACGAAGTGGGCATAATAGTGGTTTATGTGTTTAATATCTGGCGGAATAAACTGGGGGTAGTATATCACTGGAGTCTTCAGAAAGTGCAGATAATCGTGTGACTAGATACGTTGAGGAGAGTCCAGCCTGAAACTTTGGGGGGAATAACGGCAGCCTAAATTACAGTGATTGATTTTCAGCTAAAGAAGCAGAGAGAGCACTATGGATTGTGGTGCAGGTGGCTGACCATGAATCTTTCCGGAGCAGCGGCAGTGGTTCATAGATGAGTGAAAAGTGATACAATTATGGATTTATCCGGGTTCGTTGATGAGTAGCATGAGAGCATCTAAAGTTGGAAACAAAGTGGATGCGGGAGGTGGACATATAGTGGACTGATGCAGTCGTGTAAGAGTAGTACATATGAGCAGCTCTCAGGAAGTGCAGGTGATTGCATAACTGGATGTACTGAAGTCTGACAAGAAAAGCTAAGGAGGCAATCGAACTATTTATGTCCTGGACTGTGAATACTTCATTGTCAATGCAAGTGTAGTAAGCGGAGGTCACGAAGACAAACAGGGTCCTCGTCAGAACCTCAACACTATGCTGGATCAAATTTCTAGTGATCCAAAGCAACTCCGAGACCGGTACAATTCATTGAGTATGAACTTTTCAACCTCGGAGAGCTGCTAAATTGCCTCCAGATGTCAAGCGATTCCCGAAATCCTGCTTGTTTACAACCTACCCATCTCGTACAGCCCCTTAGTTCAAGACATTGGTTATCATCACTCTTGTGGCTTTAGGTTTCCCGAATTCTTTCCACTCCACGTTGCCAAGGCGAGAAAACCGCTGGCCTCTTCTCCAGAACTTTTCGATTAAACTTTTGCGAACCGCTCACCTGCAAGTCTCACACCAGGCCTCTTCTTGAATACCGTCCCATTATCTTCATCAACATGACGAAATCTGATCGCATTTCGCTGAGGTCCGCGCAGCGTCAATTCACCAAACAATTAGTGGGATTTTCCTCTGGTCTGTGTTGCAGGAATCGATGCATTCTAGTTAGTCTTGACCCTCTATGGCTGCGTCGCATAAAGCCTAATTTATGCCCCCTGTTTAGACTATACCACCGGATGTCCTTCTCACGTACTGAATCCATTTGTCCTACCCCCCCCCCCCCCCGAATTATGCCCTGCTCCATCAGTCACTGCAACTCTCTATTTCCAGATCAAAATTGACGTTGAGGTCTAGACTTTCTCCTATAACACATAAAAGTTTATGGAATAAACTCCCGATAAACATCCGCGAACTTCTCTCTATTTCTCAGTTAAGGGGCTCGCTGGATCATTTCTTGACTGTTGCCAGTGTAATCCTTCTTACCGGCCAGAGCGTCCCCGAAGAGCTGGCTTACAAGAACTGGTTTTTATTACTAGGATTATGGCACCAGAGCTTTCATAACTTTCCTAATGACAGAAGCCAGGGTGGCTACTTTATTTCACGTGATACTGCACATAATCTATATAACAGTGGCCACAGTTTGTTGACCTTTTTAACTATACCTAGTTTAGCGCTTTCTGGTTCTTCTAATCCTAGGCAACGCTCATGCTCTGCTGCCAGCTAGTCTGAGATTCCTAGTCTCAGATGCCCCTCCAGCGGATGAACTTGTGGCTTTGGACCCCAGGATACTGAGTTCCGCCGGTCACCACCATACTCGGTCTTTTCACTCTTTTCCTGTTCATTTGACTACCACCACCCGCCTGGGTTCTGTGTCTGCCTCATTTCGCTTCCCTTAATTATCTCATTCCAGAATCTCTTATCGTAAATGTCCACCTTCTTATATCTACTTGTTGACCTGTCCTCTATTCTCATGTCTGTATCTACCATCTACTAACCACCATCATCTTTCCTCTTATGCACCATACTATTTCCCATCAACAGAGCTAAGCTCATTTATATCAGATATCTCGGAATGGTCTTTGTTGGTCTCCGGCATAGTCTGGCGTTGATTGGGACTAATACACGTATGCTGGTCTGTGTTTTAGAACATTCGTTGTCCTACCCCGTGTGTTTGCATAGTCCCATTTTGCATTTTTCTAGTCTATGCTAATGAAACCCCTGATGTAAACGGCACCCATACCACAGCGTCTTCCTGAAGGTGGGTTGAACGGGCAATCCCCAGCAGTTGCTTACATTTTTTCATTTCTCCCCGTTCATAAATTGTTCTGTTCATGGAGCCCCAATGAGACATTTTATCAGTGGCTTGCCTGATTTTGGTTTTTAATGCGTCCCTAGCAGTATATATTCACGATATTTTCTGTATCCCCACGGGACACTATTGACCAACCCGGACTGGAAACCAACTCGTACCCGTTGCGGAAACCATTATCATTTCGATCCATTCAAACTTTTTCCTGTTGTGTTGTTTTGTCTCTTACGTTTATAACTTCTATTCCTGCAAGCCGTGTATAGTTCATTGTTTTGGGCAACGATGCACACCATGATCACACTGCCATGCGTGCCTCCCGACCATGGTCGAGAAATATACCATTATCAATCAAAAACCATTTATCAACTGCGCCACTGGCCACGACACCTGGCCATATCACTCAATGTGTCCAACCGATTGGTGCAAAAAATTCATGGCCCGCAACCCAGAAATCTAAAGTGCTCTACCTGACCAAGTCCACTAGTAGAGGTTTTCCTACCTTTTTGCCATATCATGGACTCACCACCTCGACTTACTTTCCAATCACTACCTTGTTCGGAAAAAAGCGTGCGCTGAGGAATTCTATTGATCGGCATGCGTAACACATGTTCCAAGCACCCTGACCTGTTAAGATTTAGCACTTGATCCGAAGAATGACCTCTGGTCGTCAACACCTTGCGTCTTACCTCAGCATTGCTGATACGGTGTTCCCACCATACTCGGGAAATACTGTGGAGAGATCGATGCTCTAACACCGACAGACATTGACTACCTTCTACTCTCGACGGCCATTTTTCTGAACGGTGAAAACGAATGGATCTAACTGCCACGGGCTACGCTCTTCTCCTAGAGGAAAAGCGGATTTCATCGCTGTTGTGTCTGGTTAGGGTCTCGCACACTACGCGGACAACAGATCAATATTCCTCTCATGAATGGACATACTCCCAATTTGCTTTGATCTTTATTCATGCTTTAGCGCCAGCAGTATTGACCTATCGATTTTGCTGTGTACTGATTGGTCTTCCTCTGCTGCGCGTGACGGCACAAGTAGTTTATTTCTTTATGCCAACTCACTTGCTTGTTTGCAGCTCAGTCGCCGGCTACGGCCGGGTTTTGTGTTCACAATGGCATAAATAAATGCAACGCCACCATTACGTGTTCTGCTACCGATTGTGGACACAACAATCGCCATACCAAAAAGTGGCTGAGTTGGGCAATAGCAAAAAGAGCCTTATATACACGTGACGACACTTTATCTGATATGTGTTTACCTGGTGAGATGTGAGTGAATAGTTAACCGGATTTATCAACTAGGTCAAGGTCAACTTGACGTATATATCAGGTTGTCTCGTTTTTTTCCTTTTTCCATCGTTTAGGCCTGTTTTCACTTAGCTCCTAGCAGTAATATTTATCTACTCTGAAGCGTCAAATAGTCCGTGGCAATAACTGCGACACACCACCGTGGGTCCATAACTTATTACCGTGAAAAATCAATACAACCCTATAATAGGAAATCTAGACCTTTACCTGCCACAAATCACCCCTTGTGAGCCCATCTATAAAATACTCAGCGATTGTTTGCTGAATCAACCCTTTTAGTTATCGTTTCCTCCTTGGCTAAAACTCTAACCCCGCTTCGTCCAAACAGTGAAACCATCTGGTCAACCCTGTTTGCAAACACCCTAGGTGACTTCCTATAGAATTTCATCTCCGTTCCGTATCTAGGCTCTTTGCAGTCGCTAAATTTTCAATAAAACTAGTTGGTTATCCGAAGCCCGCAGTTGTAAGGTTGATTAGACCTTACTTCGCGGTTTCCTTAGTAAACGCGTGCTTCGGTTCTTTGTACTGCGTGGACCACCTGCACGTTACTCTAATGTGCGGCACTGCACAAATATGTTAACCAGAACAGTATTCTTCACAACCCGTGAGAACGAGAAGGCGATTGGGAGAGAAAGTGGTTAGCGTGTATTTGGTAGCGTGCGTGAGAGCGTGCGCAAGAGCAACGGTCAAATGGCAACCGGGCTTTGCAGTCAGCGTTCAGTTAAACAATAAACGCGGTAAAAGTATGAACAAAGGTGGCAGCCGCTACAGGGGCCTCCTCCCAGAAGTCCGACGGAGTTGGGCTTCGATCGTGATGGTAAGCCGGAATTATTGGTTGTCCAGGAACTCCTCATAGCTCGTCCGTTATATTGTTGGTGACGTGGAACGACTGCTGAGTTTACCGGTGCCTGCACTCTCGAGGTCCGATGTGCGTAGGTCCAACTGTGTTTTGGCGCCCATGGGTCTCATACGAATGCGAGCCGGAAAATGCCTCTTCAGGTTCATCCAAAAAGGCGTCCAGTTGCCGTCTCCAGTGCCAGGCTGACCAATCGTCCCGTTGTCCAGTGAGCGGTTGGCTCCTTGAACGTGCACGGGAGTCAGCGAGGCTACGGATGAAGCCAGTGTGACTGTGTAGATCCGTCTGAGAGAGGGCAAGGTAAACTGGAACAAAATAGCGCCTGAGAGCGCCGGCAACGCGCAATTCCAAAAGAAGCAGACCGGCCGGTAAGATTTTGCCGCGCTTGGCCGTACATCTTCCAATCACTACGCCATGCTCCGTCTCATTAACGAACATCCATGATGACGCAAATAGCAAGATTGACAGCCTCTTACAACACGTTAGCTCACTCGAATCACGGATTGAAGCTCTTGACAGAGCCACCAGAATTCTGACACCACTGGCTCAACTCCTCGAGCCCTCTATGGTAACTACGGACTGTAAATTAGTTGCCACGTGTAACTTCATTGACAGCATATCTGCAGAGGTTTCAAAACGAATACAAAACTCGAATCACGCCATTGTATTTATCATTCCCGATAGGGCCCTACTCAACATGGTCAGCAGTACCTTGCTGAAGGCCGCTGACATGGAACGTGTGGTATGCCGTAGCAGCAGACTACGCAAACAAACACAACGACACCAATGCCCTCTACTCTTCCAATTTCCGTACCAACTGATATCCAGTGAGTTCATTCATAAACAAACAGTTATTGCTATTAATTCGCCATACAAGAACGTTCGAATAGCACCTGACAAAACGCCACTACAAAGAGAAGTGCTGAGAAAGTCGAACTCCCGCAAACACCCAAGCAGGATTCCGCCCAAAAGACACCTAACCCCGTCATTCCCCTAACCTACTCTATGCAACCAGCGTCTACCAGCCAACGACTGTCTGATGTAGACCTTGACGCAACGCCTGGGCCTTCTCCAAATCCACCAGTCTTCAAGCGCCCTAGGCTCGTCAATAGTGTCGCAGATGCCTGGGACTGGAATCCACCGAGTCCTGCCAGACAGCTTAGCTCTGTGCATCAGAAGCAGCTACCTAAGTCGCGTAGCCTCCCTGACCTGACAACTTTGCATCACTCTCCCAAGGCGACACATAAATCAAAGTATGGTCGTTCTTGTCCACACCACATAGCCACGACTAAAACCCATCCTCCGAACCGCACCATACCACTGCCAGGTCATTTTCGTTCTAATCAAACCCGTCAGAATTCAGGGCATACACCCGTAAACAAGCTGCCAAGAAGTAGCGTACCTAAGGACATAATCTCACTGTTGCAATCTAACTTATCACCAATGGGCCGAAAGTTGGTAACGATCTACACTCAGCCCCCAATGCAGAGTGTCGATACCAACGGTAACACATGGCCGCGAATCCAGAATTCGGCAACCCACACTCCATCCCTACTGAAGGCCTCAACATTTAGTTCATTAGGCAACGACCGCCCTATATCACCAGGCTGCACCCCTAATGTCATGCAAAGATTAGAAGCAAACAGACACCCTTGTGAGATGTCACTAATGCCGGGACCTACAGTTTCTGTTCCCAAAATAGATAGTTTCTCAAACCGTAATTCCTCCCAGCGAAATCCCCGCTCTACGCGAATCTATACGGACGATGCTCGCAAAGCACCTCACAGCTATTATTCAAAGCTGCATCTGCCTAGCTCTTCATTTCCTAACATTTCCGTGCCGCCACCGTTTATCCCGCTAGTTCCTTTACCATGCCAAAATTTTCGTTTTGCTCCACCACAGGCGTTTTACGCGCAGGATACATCCACAAACCCCCTCCGAGTAAATTTTCCCCACCCTGTGGCATACAATCCCACAATCTTTCGTCTCTTCTAGCCCTGATGAACCACTTTTCAATACCGGCACCTTACCAGTCGTTCATACCTTCGGTAGCACACCGAACTCCGAAGGCCAACTACGCAACACTGCGTATTACCAATACCTCCTTCGAAAATGACCTACATATAACCCCTCTACCAACCGCCGATTCCTATCCTACCCCACCCGGGCAAGTCGCATCGATGGGCGGCAAAGCCACCCCAAACTCTTTTAGTCCCTACCCTCTGAGGCCTACTCTTACCACACAACAACCAATACCAAGGTTGTCACGTGTACAAGCCAATACCTTCCATAACCACGTATTCTATCACTGCACTGGGGCATCGGACGATCCCAACGAATCAGGACAAGTGGCAGGACTACTTCGTCTAAGGTCTTCTCTTTCACCCCGTAATAACCCCAAATTAGTTATTTCCGGTTCGTCCGCGGCTGGTTCTTCCGAAGCCATCGCGGAGGCATCCAACGCTCACTTTTCCTCCTCTTCGGTAATAGCTCCAACTCACGCCCCTCACCGTGCACTTCCTCCGACCAACAACTCCCATACGTTACCTAACCCTGACACTCACTTCCACATGAGTGGGTTGTCATTCATCTTATTTGACTCGCGATCCATCTTAAATAAGCTTCATCACTTAAAAAATTATGTCATAACCTCCAGTCCTGGCATCATCTTTATTACTGAAACCTCGCTCACCGAACACACCAGCACAAGCGAAATTATGCTTGAAGGGTACAAGGTTTTTAGGGTAAATAGGATCGACAGACGCGGAGGTGGGTGCTTTGTGTACGTACAGCACGCCCTTTCAGTAGTCCCCATCAGACATGCCACACTCGACTCAATTCCGGATTCTCTATGGCTCACAATTCGGTTCTCAACTGTAGTCATGCACATTGGTTGTATCTATCGCCCGCCCTCATCTACTATTGCAGACTTAACTTCTTTAATTGAAGCCTTTGATTACCTTTCACCAATACCTTCGGCAGCGAAAATCATAGCCGGTGATTTTAACTGGCCTAAAATATCCTGGAGAAACCTCACGGCGCCTCCCAACCTAATAGACTTTGTGTCCCATTCTCACATTGGGGGCTGGGTGCAACACGTTAAAACTCCTACTAGAAACGCCAACATACTAGATTTTATACTCACCCACAGCGTTTCCTACTTTTCGGCTTCCGTTCTGAATAAATTTCCGGGTAGCAACCATAAGACAGTGGCCGGTAATATTTCATTCCATCCTTATCCATCAGACTATCTGACCCCAGTCAACAATCCCGTCTGATTAAATTGGAACTCTCTGCCCAATCTCATCCGCAATCAAGATTGGAGAAGTTTTTTTCTAACGGCTGACCCCCAACAAGCGGCTGATCACTTTTACTTTAACATGGGAAACTGCCTCCTGAAACTTAGCCCAATATCCCAGAACTCCTCCCTCAGGAAGTCCAAGCTTGCATCCCTCCAACAAAAGTACCTTAAGATGCAAAGACTTTACCTCCAAAACCACGACTTCTCTCTTTTCATAAGGCTAACGCGTCTTACTGATATTATCCGGGACCTAAAGGAAAAACAGCTCCACGAAGAAGTCAAAGCCCTAAGGCATCCCAATAAACACTGAAACTCTCACTCCTACACAAATCTAGGAATTCGGCAACGGATACTATGATCCAATATGTTGTGTTACCGAAGAAAACATCGGCCACCGCCTCTTCTGATATCGCTGAGGCCTTCAACAATTACTTCTCCAATTCCATGCCTCTGGCCTCAGACACAGCACCCCCAAATCCTCTGGCTATTGCCAGCTCTTCCTTATCTACCCTAACCTTGGAGTAAACGTTATTTCCAGGCTCATTTCACGCTATAAAGCATCTGCACGTCCTGGACCAGACGGGTTGCCCCCAGCTGCAATCATTAACGGTGGATCGCACCTTCCACTTTTACTACTAAACCTGTTCACATTTTCACTCGAATTTTGTTTGGTACCGTCGAACTGGAAACGTTCAGTCATCATTCCACGACATAATAAAGGACCTGTCCACGAACTTGCTAATAACCGTCCCATCAACCATACCCCTCTCATTTCGAGAATAATGGAAACGATTATCAAAGATGGCATTACCACCCATCTTCTCGCTTCTAACCTTCTTAGCGATAGGCAGCACGGGTTCCTCAAATCGCGATCATGCACCACATGTCAGTTTGACTTCCTCAACCTAGCCACCAGGGCTACTGATAGCGGGCAGGCATTAGTAGTTGTCTATCTAGATCTGTCGAAGGCTTTTGATCGCGTTCCACACCTGCATCTTATCTCCAAATTGCGTTCATTCGGCATTGGTGACCCACTGCTTTCCTGGCTGAAATCTTATCTTGCTCATCGTTTGCAAGTGGTCCTCGCCAACGGACATACTTCTGAACTGAAACCTGTTACAAGTGGCGTTATACAGGGAAGCGTACTTGGTCCTCTCCTATTTCTAATGTACATTAACGACGCATTGGATCTACTACACCATTGAACGCCATCCTTGTTTGCAGACGATATAAAAATAGTTTACTCTTTCAATTCTAATGATGCTACCCATACTCTTTGCAACATTTCCGCTGACCTCCTTGCACTTGACCGCTTGTGCCACTCCTAGATGATGAGCTTTTCCACTGATAAGTGCGAGGTCCTAACCTACAAGTTCCAATTGCCCCCTGAATCCTTAACTCTTGGTGGGTCCCCAATAGCCAGTTGACCTACTATCCGCGACTTGGGCCTCAACCACTCCTGCTCCCTCAACTTTTCTGAGCAAGCCGCCATCCAAGCGGCCAAGGCTAGAAGAAGTGTGGCCCTTCTGTTCCGCTCCTTTCGTCTCTGGGACAGCATCATCAGCATCTACAAATCACACATCAGGCCTTTACTCGAATTCTGCCCAATAATATTTTCTAACATGACGAAATTCGACAGAATTGCGATTGAAAGCATACATAGGCGTTTCACCAAACAACTACTCGGTTGGTCCACGTCTTTAAGCTATGGAGAACGATGCCTAAATCTGAATCTTGACCCACTCTGGCTCAGCCGCTTAAGACCAAACTTAGTCTTTTTGTATAACCTGCTCCATAACCGGTCTTTTTCCTTCGACCCAGTAAGCTTCTCCCGTGAAACCCCCTACTCACTTCGGCACAGGCCTTTTACTATCCCTTCTAGCATAGCTAAGTAGGCCTTACGGTCACGTTTCTTCCTTCTTGTCTACTCTGAAGTCTGGAACAAGTTGCCCATCAACCTTCGAGCTTCACAAACCAAGTCCCAATTTCTGTCGGCACTCAGCCCATATCTCAGCGTCACCCGTATACTACAGTTATCTAATATGTGCATGGCAGAAGAAATAGCTTACGAGAGGAGCCTCGACCTTTAAGACCAAACCCTGCTCCGACCCTGCTCCCTTCAATTAAGGACACAATCAACGATAGACGGTTCCATCTATCTGACTGAGTTCTCAACGTTAAACTACCTATGGCCATTTCCTTAATGAACCAAACAGATGGAAACGCCACTAATTTCAACCACTTTTCTTCCACCTAACCCTGTAGTTTCTGTCACTCGCATGCCTCGTCCTTTACTGGTTTTTATATGCCTCCATTAACCGTTGATCCGCAGCAGGGGAACACCCTGACTGCTGCTTTTTATCTGCCCTCCTTTCCCATGTAATTCCCCCCTCCTAGCCCTTTTTCAACTCCTGTCATGCTAATTTCCACATTTTCAAGGGTTTTGTCTGTTTATTCCATCACTTGTAAACAGCTGATCATGCACTTGGCATGCCTCGGACGTCTCCGAAATAAACCGTTATTACTATTCATTATTACAGTAACATAACCCACAGCTGGAAACACCTCCAGACTGCAATCCCCCTTTATTTCAGGTTCGTTGTCCCCCACTATCTCAGTCGCAAAACTGGCTAACCAAGGATGCCACTTTGACTCGTACGGACAGAGACTCAAGTGGAACCTACCATAGCAATTGGGGCCGAAATCAAACCACACAACAGGAAATACTCCTAATTGTTCATCAGATCGTTCAGCGTTTTCAAAAGCAACCAACACGAATTCCAGTTCACGCGCATGCCGCTAATATACAGCCACACTCGACTGATCGACCGACACATACTTTGTCCTGCCAGACGAACCTTACGCACTCGATGCCGTACGTTACCAGAAACGACGCTAAATAACACTGAAGGCAAATGTGTCAAAACATACATATATATTTGTCAGTGAAACAGCATAATAACTCCGAAGTCCATGCGGAATTTCCCACTTTATCATCCGTTACCACTGTTTATCTTTCCTACTACCCGTAGCCGGCTGGAAATTGACTCTCCACTTCTCGAAGACCCTCAAGTTGCGCTTTCTTATTTCAGAATGGTACATGTTACTGATCCTGAATCTAAACTCACCTTTTTATGGTCTGCTGTTTCTCCCACATCCACCAGTGTTCACTCTCACAAAATTGGTCTCATGCCCCCCTGCTTCAAAACTCATTCCGTTTATTGAACTCCGGTAAATCCGTCATTCAGGGTTTGCATTGTCTTCATGATCGCTATCCTCTTCGCATGCGTTGATTTTCCCGAACATACTTCTTTACAATTTTCTCCTTTTTTCCTCTTGCTCGAAAATTTACTCCATCTGCATAACCTTGGTGGGCCTCCGGTTTCCTTGGCTTGCATCACTCTCGTTCATAATGCGTCCTTGGCACTGCGTTAAAGATTTTTCGATATCCACCGCGGACCAGTGCCCAGACCGGATTCGAAACCGGTTCAAAACTGCCGCGCGAACCATTCATTCTTCATTCTTCATAATAGAGGCAGAGGGTATCTCTTCCGTGTAAGCCTCCTCACCACAGCTCAGTGATGTAGACTCATGTGTGTCTCCCACCACCTCTCTAGAAATACGTCCAGAAGTCGCTTGAACAATGTGTCGTTGGGCTCTTCCACCACTTCGGCTGGCTGCGAGTTCCATAGATTGGTCACCCTCCAAGATAGACGGTACACCAGAGGGAGGCCCACCGAGTGCAGTTTCTTTAGAGTTAGCGGGTGTCCCCTCGTACGGCCATGTCCGCGAAGAGGGAGCTCTGCACGTAGTTTTGGTCCGAAGTCGCCTCTGATGACACGCCTGGTGAAGATCAGGTCTCCCCGGACTCTCCGATAGGCCACTGGAAACAGCCCTGTGTTCTTCAGCCGCTCTTCGTAGCTGACCTCACGTAGCCTTCCGATAAGGCGAGTTGCGCCTCTCCGTACTGTTTCCAACTTTGCCACCTCTGCCAACGTACAGGGGAAAACTGCTGGCCCCCCGTATTCCAGTCTGGGACGCACATGGGTTGCATACAGCACCTTGAAGGCGTTGAGTGAGAGATGGCCGAATGGACGAGTAATCGGCCCCAGGATACTCCACGCTGAAGATCAGACCCTATCAGTATTGTGCTTCGTCTTAGTGACGAGGCCACCATCACTCCCAGATCTTTTTCGCAGACAGAGCGCCGGACGGGTGCCCCGTGTATATTGTACATCCCACTGCTGGACGGTGCTCCTACTCGCATATGCGCACACTTGTCCGTGTTGACTGGTAGTGACCACAGATCTGACCATCTCCAAGGGCTCTGATGTCCTCCTGAAGAACGAGCTCGTCAGCGTATGACGTAATCGTGCGCCAGATCTTTAGGTCGTCTGAGTAAATGAAGCACGGCGATTGAAAAACTGGTGGTAGGTCATTGATATAGGCAAGGAAGAGGAGCGGACCCAGAACCGATCCTTGTGTAACACCACTAGCTGCCACTTGCCAAGTTGACAGTGACTGTGCTACTCGTACTGCAAAGGTTCGGCCCTTCAGAAAGTCCTCTATCCACAGAATCAAGGGATCTACTACACCAAGAGCCTTAAGCTTACCTAATAGACGGTCATGCGGAACTTTGTCAAAAGCTTTGCTAAAATCCACGAAGATTACGTCCGTAGGGTATCCTTCGGCCTTGGCTATCGTCCAGCGTTCTCGTGCGATTACCAAGTTTGTTAGGCACGACCTGCTTTTCCAAAAACCATGTTGTTGTCGGCAAAGTAGGTCGTATACCCCAATACGGTCCCGGATTCGCGTTGCCAGCAGGCGCTCCATAACCTTTCCTATCACCGGTGTTGGACTGACAGGTCGGTAGTTGACAGCCTCAGCTTTTGCCCCACCTTTGTACAGTGGCACGACGACCGCTTTCTTCCATTCTTGGGGGAGCTTTCCCGCTGCTAAAGACGCGTTGAACAGTCGTGTGACTGGTTGAGTTAACACATCGGCCAGTTCCTTTACCAACAACGGATGAACACCATCAGGTCCGGGGGATTGGCTGACTCTAATGGTGCGCATGGTTGCCGCCACTTCTTCCTCGGTGAGTTTTTGACAAGACATTTGGGGGGCTCCCCCGGCAATGTGTGAGAGACGATTGTGCCTCTGTTCAGGAGCATAGACTGACAAGTAGTGTCTCGCCAGTATCTCTGCCTTGTGTTCATCTGTAACTCCCAGCGAATGTCTGTCCTGTAGGGCTGGGATTGCAGTCGTGGTTCGCGTTCTCCGTCGCAGATATGCGAACAATCGTTTGGGTGCTTGTACCGAGTCCATTGCTAACGTCTCCTCGAAGATACGTCGCTTTTCTCGTTTCATTTGGGTACAGTGGTTCAGGATGTTGCGGTTTTCGTTCATATCCTTCTCCAGTCGCTTGACATTGTTTCCATGCTCGGTTCCGAAGCTTTAAAAGACGCCTAAGTTGCGAGTCAAACCAAGGTGGGCCTTTCGCATGCGGCCGCTGTCTGGATGGTGGAGCAAAAGTCCGGCATAATTGAAGGATTTCCTCTCGGATTACCTCCCAAGCTTGGTCTATGTCATACGGTTCTGGCGGATACCACATCACTGAGGATGCAGCCTCCCTGACTTGTTGGAACGACATTCGCCAGACGTTGAGTCCGCCCTGCGGTCTGGGGACAAACGTCGCTCCTCTCTTCCAGTTGATGGTCAATACTGCGTGGCCACTGCACCCTAGTAGCGGTAGGTACTCGAGCTGATCAACATCGGACCGCCTTGGAGATATCACCAGATCTAGGATAGACGTGTGGTGATCCTGGGTTCGGGTCGGCCTTCTGACGTGTTGGTACAAGGAAAGTTCCAGCACCGTTGAAAGAAGCTCGCGGGAAAATGAATCCGCTCCAGCAGTGCACTGCAAGTTCTCCCAGTCCACATTCGGCGAGTTGAAGTCACCCAAAATTAGACAGTGACCATCGCCCGCCCAACGTCTTACTCCAGTCAGTACTTCCCGTGGATCTGCTTCTGGTGACCGATGAATGACTCCGACAGACTCAAATCCACTGGGTGTCAACTTCACGCGACACCAAAGCGATTCTTCAAAGCCCTCCGGGTCTATCGGGCGATCCAACTAAAGCGAAGGGACGTCAGCTCGAATGTACATCGCCACGCCGCCTCCTCGCCTAGCTTGGCTCCTATCAGCACGGTAAAGTGTGTATCCTGGGATAGCCACTTCCGAGTCCTGCACCCCACTGGTAAGCCACGTCTCCGTCAAGGCGACCAATGTTGGCGAGTGCTGAACCACCCGTGCCTCGAGCTCATCTCGCTTGTTCAACAGACTCCTGACATTAGACGACATGATAAGTGCATGCCCTCTTCTGTCTTCCCTCTTCTTACCGACCCTCATTGCACCTCCACCGCAGGGGCCGCCTGGTTGATGATGCCGGTGAGATTGAACGGATCCCATCTCAGCTGAAGACGCCTCCGCTGAACACGAAAATCCCGGATGAAAAGACCCGATTCACCATTGGCCTGGCGTTTGCGGAGCTCTCTCAAGGCTAACCGGTGCCTCTCCCTTTCCTCGGGGTCAAGATCTCGAAAGAGTCGCTGTTTCTCTCCTTTTAATCTGTAGGACCGCTGTAGCACCCAGCGGCATTCCTCATCGGAACCCAAGACCACCTTGAGCGGATGAGGGTTACCATTGTCATTTATTTTCCCTAATCGAAAAACGGCTTTGACATTTACGTTATTTGCCAGGTTTTCCTCATTTGTGGAGAATATTTTGGCGAATATGTCCCGTAGTAGAGAAACGTCGTGCTCTAATCTACTTTAAGGCCCCGACTCGGTTGATTCCGAAGGATTCACGACTAGGAAGCATTGGGTCCTAGGTGGCGGCGCCATCCGTTGACGTGGCTTTACTGTTTTCCATTGACTCATGGTTTCCGTCTGCCCTGGATCGGGGCCTGTGTCTCCGCCGGCTGCATTCGATACCTCCGTAACATAAGTTTTGTCTTCCGAGTGTACAGCTACATCGGCTTTGTCTGTGACCACGGATTTCTTTCGGCGTTGCTTCTTCACCGCTCTTAATGGGTTGTTCGTAGCGCCTGAAGCTACTTCTGCGTGGGACCTGGGGCTCGTTGCACACGGTACCGCGGGTGCCTGGTTCGCCGCTGAATCAACTTCATCTCTTTCTTTTATTTGCGGTGGTACAATCTGTGCATAGAATTTGCAGGAATGGGGAGTTGTAGGAACTCAGCCACTCATACTTATCCTTGTCGACTTTATTACACTTTAGGTGAATCCACCCCTCGCAAAAATCACACATCAGGGCTATGACCCGAGGGCCGATATTTTTCTTGCACACCAAACACGCACATTGATCCTCAGGGGTTACTGAACTCATAATGTTTATAAATCCGCTGAGAAGCCACAAATATCACAGGACAATATATATCCACGAGGCACAACGGTGGACACCATTATCAGAATGATCCATTCAAACTGTTGCTGGCTTTGTTTTTCCAACTCTGATACTCTTGACTTCCATATTCTGAATTTGTGAATATTCCATCTTATTGAGAAACGTGCTACACCATGATCATGCGCTACAGCGTGCATCTCGAACATGGCCGAGAAATATACCAGCATTAGACCTCACCCAACCAACATGGATTCCTCCGTTCACGGTCCTGCATGACTTGTCAGTATGATTTTCTGAATCTCGTCACCGACTCTGCTGAAAGTGGAAAATCTCTTGTTGTTCTTTATCTTGATTCATCCAAGGCATTTGATCGTGTACATAACCCCCACCTTTTAACAAAGCCACCGTCATTTGGAATTGTCGATCCACTTCTTTCTTGGTTCTCGTCTTACTTATCTCATCGTTCACAGGTTGTCTTAATTAACGGGCACACATCTAATCCTAGGCCTGTTACTAGCGGTGTTATTCAGGGCAGTGTTTTAGGCCCCCTGCTTTTCCTCCTATATATAAATGATATGCTTCCGACAATACTATATGGCACGCCGTTTTTGTTCGCGGACGACATTAAGATAGTCTACACTTTTTCGCCTGGCAACCTCAGTACTACTATCCCTAAAATCTCTGCTGATTTAGCCGCTCTTGATGAATGGTGCTCAACCTGGGCGATAAAATTCTCCTCCAACAAGTGTATTTTCCTTACTTACAAATGCCAGGTTCCTCCTGGTTCTTTATGCATCGGCGGTTCACCCATCGACAACCAGCCTTTAGTAAGAGACCTTGGCTTAAGTTATTCTTGCTCTTTCAACTTCTCGGAACATGCTGTCCTCCAAACGGCGAAGGCTAAAAAGTGTCTTGGTCTTCTGTTCAGATCCTTTCAGCTTAGGCAGAGCACTCTCTACATGTACAAAGTACATGCCAGGCCCCTTCTTGAATATTGTCCCCTAATCTTCACTAGTGTGAGAAAATCCGACAGGATTATTATCGAATGTATTCAAAGGAGATTCACAAAACAGCTTATCGGTTGGTCGTCCAACTTAAACTACAGGGAACGATGCTTATCTCTCAAAATCGAACCACTATGGCTTCGTCGCATCAAGCTAAATTTGATACTTCTGTATAAGCTATTGACTAAGCAGTCCTATTCCTCCAACCAGTTGTGCTTCTCCCCGGATACTGGATATTCACTCCGTAATAGACAGTATAGTATTACCACACCCTCAGCGAGGACTGTTCTACGCTCTACGTTCTTTCTCTTCGCGTACTCCAGAATCTGGAATAAACTTCCCTTGCACATCAGATCTTCTCGGTCAAAGTATGCATTCGTGCATGCTATTGATAAATTCCTTTCTGTCCCAGCTGTTTTGCGCTTATTCAACCTTCACGTAACCGAAAGTCAAGCTTACGAGAAAGGCCTCGACTTTTAAGCCATTGCTCTGCTTTCTCTCTTTACCTTACCTTCCGAAATAACCTCACCGCTTTTAAAATTCTGATTGCTTTGTTTGACCGCTTCTCCTAGACTTCGCCATCGACATATGTAAGCATGTCTGCGTACACTAACTGTTTTTCCATACCAACTTATAGGATCCTGCCAATTCAACTTTGAAATAAATCCTTCCAGATGCGTTCGCATTTATAGAGACCACCGTATTACTCCCAACAGGTTGTCAATATGTCTCACCCGCTCCACGGTTAATTAACTCCATTTAGTTATAACGCGTCTGCGGCCCAGAAACCAACCTCAACAACGCTATAAAAACTGCTTCAGTATCCAACCCCTGGTCGGCTTTAGATATACATATATATATATATATGTATATATGTACATATATATATATACATATATATACATGTATATATATATACATATATATAATATTTGTATATACAAATATATATATATATATGTACATGTATATATATATACTCACTACTGTCCTTTAATTATTAACACAAGCATGGTGAGTAACTCAACGCACCTCGACATCTCTTAGCTTACAATGCTTCTTTTCCGCACCAGGTCCCGCCACATATACTTCCCTCACCACCGCTGCGATTTCAAACTGGAAAATCCAGTCTGACTCATCTCACTTAGCGTGACTCACTAACTGAACTCAACACCCAGTTATTACGTTACCATTTCTGCTCCCACCCTATCCCCCAACTAAGTTTCTTCTGTGATTTCATGCAGAACTTAGTCTTTACTCCGGCTCAATGACCACTCTAGGCGAAATACTAACTTCCCCATTGAAAGTTTTAGCCACACTTAGGCGTTTCCCTTTTAGTCTCACGTTTCATGGCCTCAATGTGCCTTAGGGATCCGCTGCACTGATGAGCCCGTGCCTAACTTTTGTTCTTCTTTCCGTTAACCGTTGATCCTCAGCTGCGTCTCTCCATCTCACTGTCTTTGCCACAGTCTTTTGCGTCCGACCGCTATCGCATGACCCGTCTGATGATCGCACCCACGTATACAGAAATATATATTTATATACGTATACATTATATATATATATATACATATATATATATATACCTCGGAAATGCTCCACTCACTTTTGCCCCCTTCCTAACTAGATTGCGCCATTTTACAACATAATTTGCATATATATAAGTACAACCGTTCCGTCCTTTAGCGATGGGTGCTCGCTCGCACTTAATTTCTGGCTCAGGCTAGAACTCAGCCGTCCCATCCTGTTTTTTGCACCTTTCTCGTACACTGAAGCCTTGCCGCACGGATTACCATTCCTTAGTAACTAGGCTTCACTACTCTGCACATATGCTCATGGTAAGTCAAGACCCCATCCCAACCGGAATCCGTATGCCTCTGATTTCTCTTGACCCTGCGGAATACCAGCACGTGTGCTTCCACATGAAAAATCCTCTCCTTAACACCAGTGTTTTTCCCCCTTTTTACTGTTTGCCGTCCTCGACCACAGCTGGTGAACTGACCAGACTGTTATCTTCCTATTTTCTCATTCTTCTTCCAGACCATACCCTCTACTATTGTCTTATTCCTGGTTCCCAAACGAACACGCTCTCCTCATCCACCGCCTACCTTATATCGCCTTAAATCTCTACTACCACCCAACTACCCTAGAAAGCTACCAGTCTCCGTCTAGGGATCCCTAATAGACCGGTCCACTAGCCGAACGGTAATTATTTGTTCGGATAACAAAATGTTCATTTTCTTGCTTCCATAAAAACGATAATCATAACCCACAGCTGGAACACTCTCCAGACTGCCGCACTCCTGATCTCTTCCAGATTGCATTGGTTACTTGGGTATCCATCGGCCAAATCGACGTTTGTTCCGGATTACCGTAAGGACTGGACGATTTGATCAATGGTTCAAACCTATACTCTCGCCTGCTGACGTTACATGGGGCACCGTACACGGATTAACAAAACCTCATGAAAGTCTCACCGGATCGCAGAGATGATTCCTGACACCAACCATCAACACATACGCTCAACGTCTATTCCCAAATAATCCAACCCAACAGTTCAATTCTTCCCGCGTTGCAGTACGAAACCAATGACCGAAACCCAGCCCTTTTTTACCTGCTTCCCTCAACATTCTACCTGCCACCATCTGCAACCAAGGTCTTTAAGGAACAGAATACCAGCCATCTGTAACCAACCATAATTTGGTTAACAATTTTCTATCACATACAAAAAAAATTTACTCTCTTCCAACTTCTGCCCAGCTGAACCATTGACGTTTGTCTCCACTAATCCGTTTCATCGATGGCTTTTCTTCTCTTTAAAAGTCCGTTATACGTCCATACACCATTCATGCTCTTCAGAAGTTCACTGAAGTCCCTGCGAAGCTTTTCGCCTCCATTTGAATTCCCATATGACACTGTAATCACCTGCACAAAAGGTCCGTTTTATTATCACCTTTGACTCACTTGCCTTTATTTCACATGTTTCCTCCACAATTAGTTACCCAATGCTGGATCAGTTTCCAATATTCCGCTGGTATCTCTAACTGCACGTTGAAAGCCCCATGCTTGCTTTACTTCTAACAATGTTCTTTGGCATCTCCTCCGCCCGATTACTCGTTAGTGACCGTCCAATTGTCGCTTATATCAGCAATCCCACTACTGCCCAGCTATCCACACCGCCCCCAGCGATTTCGAAACCGATTTGGAATTCCCGCCTCAACCATTACCACTTTTGTTCACTCAAACACCACATGACTTTACTGGTGTATTTCGGTTGCTGTGTGGTTTATAAATTTAGAATTTGTGAATACCTCACATTGATATGTACTGCTGTACACTCTGATCTTGCCTTGTGCATGTGTATTGACCACGGTCAAGAAATATACTATACTATACTATACTATACTAAGAGGTTCGGCATTGAGCCAACTCAGTCCTGCAACGGCACTTCACACCTTGAAGGTGCAAAATACATCAAAAACATTCCTAAACTGTTGTTGAGGCTAACTAAGATAGCTCGCAACTTACCTAAATCTTCACTCAGAAGGACGATGTCGACGGCGTAGTCCAAGTCAGACAGTTTACTGTCTGAGCAAAGACCGATGCTGATATTCTCACACGCGTGTAAGTGACGCGCGGTTTGAATTCAAAGTGCTCTCGTCTTTGAATTTATTTTGTGAATAGTTTTGTGAATTAACCTAGTTTAGTCCACAATACTGAGCGCATCATAATTGCATTTAAGGTGCGCTGTATCCGGAGAATATTTTTATTCTCCCTGTAGTATTGCCGAGTAGTGTTCGGTGTTTATTGAGGCGATCTTTCCTCGCTTCTAATCTTTCTTTTTGTTTTTGTTTTTTTTGTTAGCGGGATTTACCTGCTATTGTCAGAGTGCGTATTTTGTGTTTGGGTAAAAAGCACTTGAGTTGTTTTCGCCCTCGTTTTGGGGGTTTTCGGTATGACACGCGTTTCCGACCCGTGTCTAGCACCCTAGTGCGGAAAACGTGTGGTAAATGGTATAGAGTGCGAGATATGCAAGAGATGGGCTCACCCAAGGTGTTCAGGGGTAGAAAAGGACATCTATGTCCTTTATAAACAGAACCCATGGGCTGAATGGGTCTGTGCCCCCTGCATGGAGGCGGCCAGTCTGGCCTTTAAACTGCAGGCCCAAGGGCAGGACCAACGTCCACCAAGTAGTACCTCGGTTGTGAGCCCCAAACCACTGCAAGCAGGTTGTAGTAAGTCGTTTGCGGAAGTAGTATCAACACCCGAGAGGACAATCATCAGAGCGAATGGACCAGTTCCGAGAGCTTGCCAGGCGGTCGTTGCCTCAACTCCTTTGAAGCAGACCGACGAGGGCCAGTGGACGGAGCAGAAGCCGAGAAGGGCGAGGCAGGTCAAAAAGAAGGGCGACTGTAGTAGAGCGAAAGATGGGTTGGCTAGGGTGGATGACCCTGCTCTTCTGGTATTAGAAAACAAGGTTAAGGACCTGCAGAGGCAGATCTTGTCGATGGCCAGGGTCTCAAGCCGAAGGCTTCTGATCCTAAACCAAGAAGAACCCTTTATAAGGGAATCGAAGGCCAGGAGAGACATTGACAGGAGGAGGGTCTGCGACATGCTGCGAATAGCAGGTGTTCCGTACCCCCCTACTCTAATAAGGGTGCACAGAGTGGAGACATGGAAGTCACCACTGGGGAACAAAGGCGAACTTCGTGCGAGACCAATACTGGTGGAGTTCGCTGATGAGGCTACCCGGGATAGACTACTGGCGAGGGCAGCGATAGTGGCTCAGATTACCAAGGGCAGATACCAGATTGTGCCGGACGAGCATAGGGTAAGGCCTGGTGGTCTAGCCCCGGGAGGTAACCTTGCTCGACCAGCCAGGGCGCTGGTGAGAAACCTAAAAGTTCAGCGGAATTCCGTACTCGGCTCTCAGGCCTCGACCCCGGCAGTAGTAAAGAGGCCACGTGCGGGGTCGCAAATAGTTGTAACTGAAGATGCGCTGGAAGACGAGAATTGGCAGTACTGTCCGAAGATAGATGACAGCGCGACCCCTGCCAGTCTGGATGTTGTGGCAACTCCTATAGAGATGGATTGGGAGTCGTCGGAAATTCTGGACCATCAGCCGGCTTCATGCACCCCAGTGGGGACATCCGAAGCAAAAAACGTGTCATCATCTCAGGCGCCTGAGAAACAGTTAGGAATGAATAACAAAAGACACCTAGGCGACGGAGCAAACGCGGTGGTGTTATATACTAACGCGTGTGGTATTAGAAACAAATGGGCGGAACCCGCCAAAACCGCTGACGAACAGAAAGCGTCAATAGTTGCCGTCACGGAAACGTGGCTTTCTGAAGAAGACCATGTGCCAGACCTAATAAGTAACGGCTTTGCAGTCTACAGGCAGGATCGGGAACAAGATCACCTTGGTGGTGGAGCAGCCATCCTCGTTAGGTCAGGTGCAAACCACCTTGAGTCCCAGACCAAGATGTGCACTCGCAATATCCAGCTATGCGCCGTTACGATCATCCTCCCAGGCAGAAGGGTTAACGTCGTCTGTGTCTACAGGGCACCAAGCACAAACCACGAAGAGGGCGTTTGTTTGCTGCGGACTTTGACTGAACTAGTTAAGGATGCACAAAAGACCCTCATAGTGGGTGACTTCAATCTTCCGCACATCGACCGGGTGGCTGAGGTCTGCGTGCCGGGATCGGAGGAGCAAACCTACTTAGAACGGCTGCATGATAATGCGTTGCATCAGCATATTAGGGAGAGTACCAGATATAGGACTGGATGCGTTCCATCCTTGCTGGATCTAGCTATAACGAACTTCCTCAACGATGTGGCTAGACTGCACTATTGTGCACCGCTGGGAAAGAGTGAAACGTGTGTGTCAAAATAGTCCTATGCATGCGGCAACCGAAGGTACTCTCAAGGCTGATTAGGAACTTCGGTAGTATGGACATAGATAGGCTTCGTAATAGGACGATGGGTTTGACCTGGGACACGCCAGAGGGGGCTACTATGAAGTAGCGCTGGCAGGCCATAGAGGGATCCCTGACTGCCCTACAGGAAGAGTTCGCACCCTTAAAACAAGGGAGTGGGGAGGGCAAACCCATGTGGTGGAAGGCTGCAATAGCCAAGGCCATCAGACATAGAAACCGCTCTTGGAACCAGTACAAAGCTTCCGGCAGTCAGCTAGCCTGGAACCGCTATACGAAGCTGAGAAACGAGGCTGTGAGCCTTTTGAGAACTTCTAAGCGGGAATTTGGGCTCAAGTTGTCCCAGTCTGTAAGACATCAGCCGAAGAAGTTCTACAGCTATGTACAGTCTAAAGGCTCAACAAGAAAAGCCGTAGATCCGCTATCCACTAGAGACTATGGTATTGTCACCGATGACCAGGGCAAAGCAGACGCCCCGGGGGAGTACTTTGGTAGTGTACATAGGATAGATAGTGGGGTACGAGTAGATCTGGCTCTGGTGCATCCTTCCCCTCAGTTAAACGAGCTAGATCGCTCAGAGGAATGCGTGCGCAAATACCTACAGGAGTTAAACAGCCGCAGGTCAGCGGGCCCAGATGGCATTCATCCAGCTATCATCAGGCCGTTGGCGGATATCATAGCTCCATCGGTATGCAGACTGTACAGATCGACGTTGGACCAGGGTAAGCTGCCTCAGGACCGGAAAGTCGCGGCAGTAGTGGCAGTACATAAGAGTGGGCCTAAGTCAGATGTGCAGAACTACAGGCCGGTAAGTCTAACTAGCATCCTATGTAAGGTTCTTGAAAAGATCGTCCGTACACGCGTCTGCCAGCACTTACTGCAGCACTCCATGCTGCGCCGGGCCTAGCATGGATTCCTGAAAAATAGATCTTGCCTGACCAATCTCCTGTGCTTCTTAGATGAATTAACCCGACGACTGGACGAAGGTAAGGAAGTTGGGGTATGCTACCTCGACTTTAGCAAGGCGCTTGACTCCGTTAATCATCGTCTTTTGCTATGCAAGATGGAGACTTTCGGTATAGGTGGACCAGTATATAGGTGGCTGGAGGACTTCCCCTCCCACAGGACGCTTTATGTCAAAGTGGGGGACAGGTGGTCCAGTTTGGTGAACGTCACCAGTGGTGTACCCCAGGGATTCGTCCTAGGCCCGGTCCTATTCTTGTTATTTATTAATGACCTAGCATCCACTCTTCAATCGCCCAGCTTTATTTTTTCGGATGATATGAAGATTGTTGGATCTAAGGGTAGGGCGGACTTGGGCAGGGAAATAGGTACCGTCCTGAACTGGGCATACAAATGGGACTTAGCTCTAAACGCTGAGAAAAGCCATTTGTTGTCAAGGGCAACGGAGAGCCTAACTGTCGCTCATGATCAAGGGCTGTTCACCGTAGAGGCAGCCAGTGGTAGCCACTGGTAGTGGTGGTCGCACTACATCCACTCGGACAAACACACAGCTGGCGGTCGCTAGAGTGGTAGGTTTGTAGGTGCTGAGAGTTTTGTCTGGTGGCGGGGTGGGCTTCATTACCCGCATTTGGTGTGACTACCGTTTTGCGCAATCCCCGTAATTAAAACTCACAGGTGGCAATGGAGAAACCAACTCACCTGGAAGTCGTAATGTGCAACCGTAAACCAGTTCAACCGACACAACATCCATGTAGGCCTTAAAGGTGTTACGCAATCCTAACAGAACCATCGGTAAAACTTCACTCCGTAAAGGGGTATCACGAGCACGAAGGGCAGCTTTCAGCTGGCGATGAAGTCGCTGTGCCACTCCACGGGCCTGAAGGTGATGAGCCGTCTTCCTTTTATGTCTGTAACCGAATGCTTTCAGTAGCTAATGGAGGGCGCCATCAAAACCAGAACCGTCGTCAGCACTCACGATAGCAGGACAACCGATTTGACCTACCCAACCAGCTAGAAACGTTTTTGCAGCTTCCTCTGAGGTGGGACGGGGAAAAGTCATGGCCCGTAGCCAGCGAGTGGAACGATCTACACATGTGAGGATGTAGACGCAGCCTTTGACTAGTGGGAATCGCTCCATGAGATCCAATCGCAAGTGATGAAAACGTGCTTCTAGCCCAGAGAATATGCCTAACGTAGGTCTAGTGTGACGATGTATTTTAACGTTTTGGCACTGAAGGCAAGCGGGCTCCAAAGACGAATGCCACTTTTGAAGCAAGGCCAGACAAACCACTCGGTAACCGGTTTCACTGAGGCAGTTACACCTGGGTGCAAGAGGTTTTGGAGGCTGACAAAAACTTGAAGGCGGAAACTGGCAGGAATTATTGGTCGGGGTCGACCCTGTGATACATTGCAAGTAATAGTTACTTCCAAGTTTGGAACGGTCCCTGGCACTCTGCTCAGGGCGCTGTTGTTCCCGAGATGCCCAACTTCGGGATTTGTTGTTTGGGCTGCGGCGATTTCTTCTAGGTCTACGCCCATAGGTAGTGGGTCGTCGATATTACGGAAGCGGTAAAGTGCGTCTGCTACTGGATCGTGTGACCCAGAGACGTGTCGAATGCCCGTAGTAAACCGCGAAGCAGCTTAAGTGGCGAATATCTATCAGAAGCAAACTGGAGAGCGTACACTAGTGGTTGCTGATCTGTGAACACTGTGAACGTTTGGCCCTCGAGTGTGTGCTGAGAGTGCCGGACACCCAATTAAGTTGCCAACAATTCTCTGCTGAAGGTACCATATCGGGATTCCGCAGGCTGGAGACGCTTGGAGAAGATAGCTATTGGTTGGTGAATTGTTGCAACATTTTCCTGACAGCCGTGTTCGAAGCATCCGCCCCTAATGCCAGGGGGCAGAAGGATCGGGATGGGGAAGGAGTGCCCTGTTGTCGATAGCTTCCTCGACTGAAATAAACGCTGTCTGTGCCGTGCCGGTAAAAATGAATCTCTGCTTACCTCTACGTAGAAGTACTGCTAAAAGCGGAATTATTTCAGCGACATAGGGGAATAAACAGGCGATAAAATTTAACCAAGCCAGAAAATTAGGGTTTCAGGATAGTCCCAAATTGCAGCTACCTTGTCGGGCAGGGGCTGTTTGCCAGAGGCTAAGATTTCGTAACCCAGGAAAGTGATGGTTGTCCTACCTAATTTGCTTTTGGTGGGAATAATGGTTACACCGTTTTGGCTAAGGCACTCAAAAAGTGCACGTAGGTGTGCCATATGCTCTTTTTCTGAGGAAACTGCCGCCGAACTATCGTCTAAGTACATGTGGACATTCTTCGAACCGAGTGCCGTCTCATGCGTAAGCCTTTGAAAGGTCGGGGCTGCATTCCTGAGCCCGAGCGGCACACGCAAAAACTCTAGTAGTCTGAATGGAGTACTGACGGCAATTTTGGGGATGTTAGCCTCAGCTGCCGGGATTTTGGTGGTAGGCTCTAACGAGGTCGATGCGACCGAAAATAAAACAACCAGCTAGGGAAGAAGTCAGACCTTGAATATGTGGAATGCGACATCTTTCTGGGATGGTAGCTTGGTTGAGGGCCCTGTAGTCGTCGCAGGGGCGCCAGTCACTATGAGGTTTAGGAACCGTGTGAAGGAGCGAGGCCCAAGAGTTACCGGACAGGTATTTTATTCCTAGCTCTAACATGTGTTCAAACTCAGCCTGTGCTACGCGGAGCCTGTCTAGTGCCAAGCGACGTGGTTAATTAAGTGCCAGGGGTCCTTTAGTGGCTATATGATGAGTGTTGTCTGTGGTTACCGCGGGAAAGGGTCCGGAGTACACAAGCCTTGCTGGGTAAGCTGAAATGATGTCTGCTTAGGGAAGTTCGGCCTGGAGTTCAGTGCATAGGGTGCTGTGTGATTCAGGGGAGGAATACGGACCGGTTGCAGAAACAGAAGTCTGTCGGTCGACAACTCTTCAGCATCGTGCGTCAACCGGGAGGTCAAATAGTCAAGCAAATCGATACCTAGAATTGGATGGGGTACGTCTGCCACTATAACCACCCGGCTGAAGGTCCGACGTAAGCCTAAGTTGAGCTTCAGTGACTTACAGCCGTAAGTAGTAATGGGGAAGCCGTTGACAGCACGATTGGATTGATGGAATCTTTGCAACATCAAATTCTTTTGGAACGGCTCTCACTGATGCACCAGTGTCGATCAGGAATAGGTTATTGGCGACCAAATCTGGAACGCGCAACAGACAACTGCCATTATGGATGCCGACTGCGTTAGTCACCAGAGCGCGTCGGGATATTAGTTGCTCTGCTTGGCATCTGGGAAGGTGCAACCGGCTTTGTGGAGCCGGGTCTTCTCCTCAGAGTCTGTGATATCGACAGTACTTTGACAGAGGAGGAATAACGGGGCAGTAAGGGGGAAGGGTTGTGTGGCTTTCACGTCGGTCAGGGTTGTGGTAGGGTTTACCGCCTCTACAGTCGGAAAAAATAAGAGTGGAAAAATGTCTGAAAGCATTGCTTGAATATGGGTTGGTAACCGTTGCACCCACAACTCTGGAAGAACTTTGTCCTTTAAAAGTTGTCCTGCCAAGTGCTGCCTTTCTCTGATTACTGCAGAGGGTTTCTCATTACCCTACTCTGTACCTTGAATCAGCCGCCTTTGTCATATCAATTATGACGTCAAAAGGCAAGAGATTACCGCTTCTTTCAAGGAAGTAAGGGAATAGTTGCTGAATAATGCGTCGCGTATCTCGGTAGCAACGCCCCGGGGAAGACGACCAATGGCCTACGAGCTACGGGTACGCCTATTTGGAATTTAACGTCTAAAACTCTGCCTCTTACGTATAGTCCCAGATTGAGCGTCATCAATGAGAAACTCAGAGATGGTTAGGGAGCTGTCAAAACGGATGGTTCCGTATCAGGCCTGCGGTCGCTGCTAGCCATGAGTGCAAAGGCGTACCAAATGTAAGCGGATATAAGAAACTCGACTGGGCAACAACGAAACGAAACTTATGATATCGATACAACAAAAATATAAAACAAGCTTTGTAGCGGAAATCGGGATTTACCGTTTATATGTCGGAAAAAGTGTGTGTAAACGAATAAATGTGATTGGAGGATTTATAAGTGTCCTTGATGAAATGAATTTGTCGTTTAGGCTTACCAGTTTAGGACTCTCCTACGCTAAGTCAGGACCTGTTCCTGTATGGAGTCTATAGCCCACGGCCCTCGGTTAGTGACACTTCAGCGAATATACTCGGTAGCTCGCAAAATAGCAGAACTGAAGACGCTGAAGTAGGACGACGAGTGTACTAGTGTAACTCGATAGCTTGCAGATGATGCACACGGGTGGAGCAAGTGGCACCACAAAATTTGGTCACTGTTCAAGTAAACAAATTTTCCATTCTGTAATCGTGTGTTATATCAGTGGCACCACACTTCTAACCAAAAGTTGAGGACAGCAAATATTTTTCGTAGAGACGGTCTTTTCCATTTCTCCGCTTTTCAAAATCCCTCACCGCTCGCGGTCACTAGTTAGACTTGCATTCATTTGGCGTCTCAGAGAATAAAACACTTCGGTGGATGTGGCCTTCGTAGGAACTGAGTTTGGGGTTTCCAACAGAGCAACTAATGCCGCGGTTTTTCGTCGGTTGTGAGGCCTAGATTACCCAAAGTCCTATCGTGCTTTAGAGGCAGAGTACAAAATTCCCTTTCCTCTTTTCCGGACTGCATTCGGGTCTTGGACATCTGACTGCATCGACGACGGAGCGAACAGGTCTGCCTGAAAAGCAGATCGTTAGTTATTGCCTAGAAACAACTGCGCGAGATGGGTGACGTGTAATTTGATGTGACCACTGACGAGAGGCAAACATAAGCGAGCACGTACCACGGCGCGATCTGAGTCAAAGTGCGCGGTCTAAAATGAACGACATTCTTCGGCCGATCCAAACCAGCAGTGACCAATCGAAATATGGCCACTCTGCGCCCAACTTTGTGAAGACTTAGGGGATGCCATGACAGTCCAAGCAGCTTCTGACGGCAGAAGTTCATACCAGCCAGAAACAATCTGTGTTCAAGGCAAGGCCAAAAGAGACTACCGCTGCGGTCGGCAAGACCTGATAGGGTAGCAAACGGGTCCCGATATGTCTTTCGGAACCACCCAGAAGGCCAACTTGGGCTTTGAAACCCCCAGCAATGACCATCACGTCTGTTGAACATATGCCTCGAAGCAGTGGAGAAAAAAGCTGATAGGATTCGTACTTGGCCTAAGAGGAATTGCGGTCATTCGGAGCGTACGCAGATATGATGAGCAGGCATTGAAGCTTCGTTTCAGTGCAGTTGACACGCACTGAACTGGCAAACCTAACAGCACATATACATCTGATGGCTGGGGTCCAGCCCAGCAGTGCTTTCCCAGCTCTCTTGCCCAAAGCAATCCCAACACTCACCTAACCACGTGCACTGGAAACCGCAACACCCGACAAGTGAGGAGTAAATGAACGAATCTGGGGTGGCATCTGAAGTGCGGAGACTAATCACAGAAGTGGAGTCTTGTATGCGCTTTTCGGAGAAACGGCATACGTAGGTTGTGAAAGTGCAAGAGTTTCAACGAGAGAAGTTTGTTGCACTATCTAAAGTAGAGTCGACGTCGGAAGCAACCATATGGAGTGGACTTTTAGGCCTAGGAAGTGAATCGGATCTGTACCCAAATTCTAAACCACTGTTTTTTCAGAGCCACAGTGACCCGTGCAGCTAAGCGTAGATCTCAGTTTGGGGTGGGGAAGCCGGCAAGGCTTCTTGCAGGAAGGATAATAAAAGGTGGAGAGTTCGAGCGGATTTCCGTCATTCCGCACCCGTTTAGACAGAAAGAACTGAAAGTTACCTCAAGGGACTGGGGTTTTCCATATCCAGGGTAATCTCAAGGTTGTTATCGGAAATCCATCTGCAATTGAAGAGGGTAGAGAGCGTTAGCCCCTAAAACCTTACCAGCTAGGGGCATATTTTTAAAGAGGAAAGGGGGAGCACGTTTGCAGTTCAAAGTAAAACACACGTTTCTCCTTGACCTGCCTTTCTTTATTCCTGACCCACTGGGTCCAGGACTGATAGGGACGGCTGTGTTCACTCATTGCGAGGCTGCTGTAGACTAGATGCCATAATCCTCGGAATAGTTGCGATCGCAAGCCGTGAAAGAAAGGGACAGATGATAGAACAAATAATTAGACAATGGCAACAATCATGGGGCTATCTCTTAACTGCTTGCCTCTGTCGGTAACAGATTCGGACGGGTTCCACTATATATGACAGCCACCCGGTGACAGCATCACCGATTATGATATGCAGGGTAACTTCACGGGCATGACGACGTAGGTGGAAAAGTATCGTCACTGGCTTTGCAGAGGTTGACCACCAGCTAGTGTTGTGGCATTGGGCGACAGGTGCAGGCAAATCAATGAGTTCCGACCGAGGGTCGCAGGTCGGAGATGAGAAATGATGAACCTTCAAGATCCTAGGATTCAGCATACCGAAAGATGATAAATAAACGAGAGGAATTTTTGGCGGGAATTTGGCCATAGGTTAGGAAAAAACAGCTTTCTGATCAGCTGCTGGTGGGCATTGTGTAGCAGAATTAAACGCTGTATGGACAACAGATTAATGGCGTAGAACTTGCAAAAACCACGAACCTCAGGCATACTGGTGATTCAAAGTCAGGTGACGGATGGGCATTGTTTTGAGGAAGCTTTTAACCAGATTTTCAACTGCGGGCTGCGTATACACTTGCATATGAGAGTGTAGTATGGCAAAATCTGATCAGGTGGGAAAGACAAATGAGTGAATGAACATCAAGAAGCACGGAAAGAATGGCTACGCCGTGTCTACGAAAAAAGTGGCGATGGGATTGGCGGAACTGGAAAAATTGGGAATTTCCAGATCCAGTAAAGCGGATGAAGGTAGAACAGAATTACCGAGCTGAGGATAAAACCATTCTGCAACAAATCGTTAAATGAAAGAAGCTCGAGGGTAGAGCACGGAAAATAATATAGATAATAATAATATTAGTAATAGTGACAGCTTATCTCGGAGGCCCTCGAAGCATGTCAGGTGCATGATTAAAACTTTACAAGCGATAGAATGGACAGACAAAATTCGTGATATTGTAGAAATGTGCGTGACAAAAGTAGGTAAGGTGGACTAAGAAGGGAGAATAGAGGGAGATAAAAGTGTGATAAGTGTATGCACACCAGAGAAGAATGTAGGGAGTGTAAATAAACCAAGGGCTGATTCAAATGAATAACCGGTAACTTTGAAAGTCAAAGTGAAATGGAGAATCTGACTGTTCCAGGTGGAGACGTCTGAAAGCAGGAAGACAAACATGAGAGGGGCTAGAAATCGATATGGGAAACTCTGGTGGTGAGAGTCGATGGAGAAAAACGCAAGACGCACTGCAAGTGATTAGACAACAATGAATTGTTGATGCTCACAATAGACAGTTAGCAAGCAGGGCACAAAACTCATCGTAAAACAGGGAGCGAGCGATGAAAGGCGTGAGGAGTGGGTCAAATGATAAAAATGATTGGGAGGATTAGATTTGGTAGATCTGAGGCATAGTTGAGGAAGGGATGAACGCATATCATGACGGACAGTGGCATGACAGCATTAAAAATGACGGGTGAGGGAATGCAGGATGCAAAGCGAATGTATATGCGCATATATCTGTGTATTTATTTATTTATGTAAGAGAAGCAAGTGCAAAGAACAATGAAGTCCTAGAGAAAAAATCGGTGGTTGGAAGAGGCAGGTGAGGTTAGATTGAATGGCATAGAATTTCCTTGGGAAAATTCCGGTTAATTTTCTTCATGACAGGTGAACATGGCGGATCGCCAGCGAGAGAGATGGAAAAGGCCTTGGAAGCACAAAAGTGTTGACGGTTGTAAAGGGCAGTTCATATAAGAAGGAAGATGAAGGAAGGGATTGAAGGGAACAGATGAGGACAGATCCAACAACCTGGTAACTGTAGGTGGGACATGTGATGACGGTGGTCGGAGAATGTTCTGTCACAGCGTATCCAGATTATGAGGTTTCGTTGGCTGGGGCGTGTTACGTTTGACAAACACATGTCCACCATACCGTGTTCTATTCTGCGTTCTTCCTCAGGAGTAGAGGAAACCACGTGCGGGTCAACAGATGACGTGGCAGCGAGAAATGAGAAAATGTACAACAAACTTAGGAAAAGTAGGCGCCTCACATCTTCGTAGTTGGGGTCCAGAGAGCCGTCTACCAGCTGGTTAGAGACACTGAAGGATATAGCGGCGAACCGCTAACAGTGGAGATCGTGTTGTCACTTTCTGTCGAACCAAAATGGTCAATGTGCCTTTGTACAGTTAGGCTGTGTATTCCGTGTGTTGGTCACTGCGGCTTTCTTTTCCTTTCCCACTCCCCTATGTTCCCTCCTCGTCCACCTCGTATATTCACTGCTTCTACTGATACTTGCGATGTACTGAGAAGGGCAGTGATCAGTGGGGCTCGCTCTTCTGTTCAACAACCTGCACTGATGAAGATGATTGTTAGTTACGTCGCAAATTGATCAAACTAAGCCCGAAGATGGTAAAATTATAGGGGTTCACTCAGGCATATGATCAATGCATGTTACCCCTGACCTTCCTCCATGAGCAGAATGGATCTAGGAATAAGATACACCTATGGTCCATTTCGATTGCCCGAGTTGCAGTTGTACCTTGTTCATTCTTGCTCGATCTGCATCCAAGGCGGATTTGCCCCAGTGCACGGACACCACTCAACCTCTGTCTCCCTTTGTAAGATACCTCCAGACATTGGTCACTATAGTCCATAAGCATGATGTTAGAGATAAAAATGCTGACTTAGACGCGCGCACGATTTGCGGACTCGGCTCCCGTCCAGCAAATAGAGGCGCAGAACGATAGCACTTGATAGGTTTAGTAATTATATTGGTTACCCTGTATAAATGACGAGATCGGAGACTGAACGAGCTAATGGCCAGAGCTGACTAATTGGAGTGCGTCTTGCCGCCTGCGTAGCGTGATGTAAGTTTTTTGATGCCGTCGACTTTCCCGGTACCAGGTAGGCTTGAACAAAACAGACTTCAAGCAACCAGTTAACTGAAGGAACCGAGGCTAAACCGAATTCCTGACCTATCAAAAAGCCTGGTCCACATCTGCTAAGCCAGTTGCGTACCTCAGTGAATGACTGGTGAGGATCACTTAAATGCAATTGCCACAAGCCGTATGCTTTTTTCTTGTTGTCCTAACTGCAACTGTTTTTACACCAACAGAAAGTTGCATTCATGCACACTTTAGCTCCCCTACAAATTTTGTTATAGAGCTCATGATAATCCGTTCCATGCGTTAGCATCCGTGTTAAAACGACATTTTTCATTCGTAGGAACCATCGTTGCAGGAATTCCGATTGTATGTTTTATTTCTCTAAATCTTTGTCACAAACCGGATTTCCACCGTTGCCTAGAGCGTGAGTCGCTCAGCTTGAACTTCGTTGTAACTGTATTTGGTAATCTCATTTTCTATATCTAACCCTTTTAGTGCAATTTAGCTGCAGTTATTGATTTTTTGTTAAATTTGGAGCGTAAGAGCCCTGAAAGAAACACTATTGAGTTTTGGCTGTTGTAAAATTAATTCTTTGTTGCATAAAATACCGTAGCCATTTGGAATCGACTTTGCTTTGAATTGTGTCGAAATTGGTTGCTAAGCCTTGCTCCAGCGTTCCGGCGGCCGGACTTTACCGTACTCAACATCCTTGGCAAACACAGAGACATGAAATTACGCAGCATTTCGGCAAACCAGTCCGAATCAAAGGACAATACCCTGCAAGTGAACCAAACCCTTTTGCTCGTAGGTTTTGATCATGTTTCTTGCCCAGGCTCTAGTATATCAGGTTGCTCTAGGGTTAGCTGGGTTTCCCATGGAGCCAGAGCTGATCTGTTGTTAGCTGAGTTAAAGGAGAAGCAGGCTGCAAAACGATTAGAGTTAGATAA
The DNA here is from genome assembly GCA_948099385.1 of Fasciola hepatica. NCBI lineage: Eukaryota > Metazoa > Platyhelminthes > Trematoda > Plagiorchiida > Fasciolidae > Fasciola > Fasciola hepatica. Next base: position 839,574 of record CANUEZ040000151.1, read on the forward strand.
GCAGCGTAAGATGCTGGAGTTGAGAGATGAGACGGAAATGGCGAAACTGCTTTTGGAACTCGCAGGAGAAGAAGAAAGACCTGGCCAACAGAGATAAAGTCGAGGGTGGAGTAATGGTCAGTGAACATCTGTCTCGCTACCTAGGTGATTGCCACGTGCAGGAAGATGTGCCACGAAGAGCATTAGTGATTCCAGTGGCGGAACCTTCAGTGGATTATTCTTTGGATTTACCCAGAGTGGAACTGGAGTCACTTGTGGGCTGCTCGTCAACGTACTGTAAGTTTGTGAAAAAGTTTGAATATTGCATCGAAAGAAGGGTTCAAGACGATAGCCAGCACTTACTTTATTTGATGCATCACTGCAAGGGACAAGCAAGAGATGCTATTGCCGGATGTATTATGTTGCCTCCAATACTGGCACACAATAGGGCGAGGGAAATCCTAAAGGACCTGTGTGGACAAGATCAGGTATTGGCTCGTTCACTGACTTACATCTTACTGCAAGGTTTGAAGCCTCTAGTGGAAGATTCTGATGCCCTGACAAAGTTGTCGTTGAAAATGCACAACTGTGAAGTTGCCTTCACACAGGTGAATTGCGTGTCAGACCTCAACCCACTGCGGACCACGAAACGGATTACCGGAGTGCTACCGATGCGTCTTCAGAATTTGTGGGCTAGGACCGTTGATGATATCTTGAGAAGAGGAGATGAGGCCAGGCTTCAAGATCTGCAGCATTTGGTGTCCGGTGAGGCACGAATTACTCGAAGTAAGTTTGGCAAACTGACTGACGATAGCAAGGCTCAGGGGTATTCGTGATCATCCTGTTGGGGGAATTGTGCGCAAAACCCACATCCAGAAGCGACATGGTTCACGCTAAACCAGGGTGGTACTTTGTTGGTCACAGATGATAGATGCTCGGTATGTAATGGAGTACACGCACTTGAGGAATGTCAGCGATTCCTGTCTCGTGATATACCCGGTCGTTGGGCATTGGTTAAAAAAATCAAGGCTTGTCTTCCATGCCTCAAGTGTGAAAATCTGTCTAGCAACTGTCGGGTTTCCAAACCATATTCAACATCAAGTTGTCAGAAGAGGCACCACCTTCCCCTGCATGTTGCACAGAAGCAATGTACCGATCGAGTCACGCATGATACAACACAAGGGCTGCAGCTGGATAGGCTGGGTACGGACAATGCAAAATAGGCCTGGGCAGTGGACCAATAATTGTGCGGCTACTCTTAGACCAGAATGCTGTATCGGTTCAGGTGTTCTACCAATACGAGTAGACTGATCGGAGGGCTCTGTGGAGACCTATGCTCTGCTGGACAGCGGGCCCGATGTGACTTTATTACAAAAAGACCTTATGGAGCTGGTTGGCCTGAAGGAATCCCCTCCTCACTCCCAATTTCGACCGCAAATGGGACTACCACTTGGAATTCGAGAAAAAAACGGGGCTGCAACTTAACTCATTGCCAGGAAATGATTTCGTGAATATAGAGGGAGCCTTCTGTGCTGATAGGCTACCAATACAAGCAGTTCAGTGCTGAAAATATGCGGGTGTTCTATCTGGGTCTGACCTGAATTGCGTCCAAAGGCAGAATCTGAAAGATTCGAACGTGCAAATTCTGATAGGTCCCGAAGTCCCAGAAGCACATTGGGCATAAAAGCAAAGATGCGGTAAGAGAAAACAACCCTATGCCGTGCGGACGATGTTAGGATGGATTGTTCTTTGTCCGATAAACCAGGAACCAAGCATTGTAAGGGCAGTAAACCACATTGAGAGGGGAATCGACCCCTTAGCAGAACAGATCGATCGACTATACAAAGCCGGTTTCTGCGATTGGTATGCATCTAAAATCTCTCTTTCATTAGAAGACAAAAAGGCTGTTGATATGGTTTCCAGTGCCATAACCAGGTTGAGCGGACACTTTGATATTGTACTTCCGTGGAGGAATCCTGTTGTGAGACTTATAAATAATTATATTGTGGCCGAAAAAGGTTGAAAGGCTTGGGGAAAAGGTTTTCACGTGACTCTGAATTCTTTGATAAATACTCTACAATAGCAGAGGGTTATGTGCGCAAGGGCCGCTCTCAGTTAGTGCCTGATGTACTGCTAAAAATGGGTTTTGAGCCAAAGTGGTACTAACCACATCACTTAGTTACAAACCCTAAAATGCCTAGGAAGTTGAGGGCGGTGTCTGCCTGTGAGGCTGCATTCCAGGGACGCTTCTTGAATGATTACTTGCTACAGGGACTGGACACGATAGCAAGCTTAGTTGGAGTGGTACTTCGTTTTCGGAAGGAATCTATCGCATTGGCTGCGGATATAGAAGAAATGTTTATGCAGGTTCGAGTGCCGACGAGAGACGAAGGAGCATTAAGGTTCCTTTGGTAGGAAAATGGTCAACTAGGTGGTAATCTTGTTGAATATCAAATGAATGCCCACCCATTTGGTGCCACTTTTCCCCTATTTTGTGCGAATTTCGCGTTAAGTCGCAAGGCCGATGGTTGGAGAGGACAGTATGAGGATTACGTCTCCAGGGCCGCGTATGATAACTTCTACGTAGACGGCTGTCGTGTTCTTACCCACGTCGGAGAATGCAAAAGTTTTGCTATCCGGATGAGTGAATTACTATCACGACGAGGGTTCCGGCCTCATAAGTGGGCGTATAATGGTAAGGAGGTGCTGGATATTTTACCGAAATTTGAGCCGGCCCATCCCACTTTGGAAATAGACGATTGCGCGCCTGTGCCGGAGAGAACGTTGGGATTGGAATGGAACGCAATAGAAGACACGTTCTGGTTTTCATTCACAATGCGAAAAAACCCAAACAAGGCGTGGCTTGTTGTCTATAGTATCATCCGTGTTCGACCCACTAGGGCTGGTTTCACCCTTCATTCTGCCGCGCAAGGTGTTATTGCAATCACTGTGTCACTTGAAGCTTGGTTGAGATGACCCAATTGGAGAAGGACCCCTACGATGCTGGAATGAGTGGTTAAGAAGTATGGAACAACTACGCGCATTCAAAATTCAGCGTTCTGTTATCACAGGTGACTCACTGGACGAAGGTGTACAGCTTCACGTATTTTGTGACGCTTCTTATGTTGGTTATGGGATGATGGCGTATTCCAGAATGGTTTCAAGGGACATAGTCCCCTACCGTGCCCTACCGTTCTCTAAGTCAAGGGTAGCTCCTCTGAAGACCGTAACGATCCCTCGATTGAAGTTAGCTGCAGCAAGACTGGCCGTTAGAGTCTCTCGGATTCTTATGGAAACTTAAGCCTTTGGCCTCGGCGGAATTCGAACCCACGCATGGTCACCACCCTCGCTTTAGTACCGCGAGTGCTCTACCAGCTGAGCTACGAGGCCATGCCGGAGAACCTTCGGCTTTCTGCAAATGGATCACAGTATACCCGCCCAAATTACAGTGGCACATGGCATCCACCACAGTGAACTAGCTTGTAATTTGACTGCCTACAGCAGGATTTCCCTTCGTACTAAGCGGACTCCACCAGTTAAGTGCATTGGGCATGTTTAAAATGTATTGATGGCTGGCAGATTTTGATGATGTTTTTGAGGTGATCCAAATGTCCATTAACGGACATTGCGGCAGATACATAAGAAAACGTTAATAGAGCAATTTCATATTTTTTACGACTTATTCGGGGTTACGAAGTTTACCGTAAATTGCTATTTTTCCAGTTCCAATAGGGTATAAATTTTGAAACAAGACTCAACATTTAAGCAGATAGGAACGGAATCAGCGGCAGACTAATTCCGCCATTATTTCATTCAAATTTAGCGGGATGATGTGTTCGGTGACCTTGCTCACCGGCGCCCGCTCAAATCCCATCGCGGTAGTTTCAGTCACCGTTGGTATAAACCAAGCACCCGGAGCGGGAAAACGCTACTTTTGGCGCATCTTCCAAAAATGCGCGATAACTGATACTCATTCTGGTGAATTACACAGCCGACGGTAACTACACTATCATAAATATAGAAAAAAGTTGAAGTTTCGCTTTGAAAAACCCGCAAATCATTTTCAAAGTCTGAAAAACTCTTCTGTTTATCGCGACCTAAGCGAGAAAATACAGCAGAGCCATGAACCAGAGCCGCGCCCGCAGCACCAACAGCCGTCGCGGCCAATGACGGTGCTGACCTTGATCACAACGCTTATATACCCTTGTGGCACGCATTCAAACAAAAGTCGCACCATAAAATTTCACGTCAATCTCATTGTCTACGGGCACTGATTCATCTGTTCCAACCGTTCCACATATAACAGTCCCACAACTCCAGTCGGGCTATATTTAAGCCCGTATGTTTAGACACTTTCGTCACCGTTACCAACACAGTCACAACGAAGTTCAAGCTGAGCGACTCACGCTCTAGGCAACGGTGGGGGTCCGAGTTGTGACAAAGATTTAGAGCAATAAAACATACAATCGGAATTCCGGCAACGATGGTTCATGCGAATGAAAAATGTCGTTTTTAACACGGATGCTAATGCATGGAACGGGGTATCCTGAACTCCTCTACGTGGGCCCTCAAAATGCGATTCGGATTTTTCTTGTGCACCGTAAGGTGTGGTCGGCCTCATGCTTCGGCTCGCCCTACGGTTCCCCAATACCTAACACTGATCACCGTCAATAACAGCTTCTAGTTGAACCAGTGAATCAATTTTAAGTGGTCCCTCCCGGCTCGGCAGATCCGAAGACCTGCCTTTCAAGTGAGGAGAGCTGCCTTTTGAACTTACACCACCAGTGTCCGGTTCACCTTCTTTAAGACGAATCTTTCTAATGTCACGGAGCACCAATCCTTCATTAGTTCGCACTGTTGCCGTTCGCACCAAGCCACTGCCCGAGATCGAGATGCTTTCGATTACTCCGATCCGCCATCGGCCACTCGGCAAAGCCTCCGAAACCAGTAGCACGACATCACCCGATCTGAAGCTGCGTTCTCGAGTTATCCATTTCTGTCACTGTTGTAATAGTGGAAGATATCCCTTGGTCCACCTCTTCCAAAACACAGATGTTAGGTAGTTTGCCTGCCTCCACTGACGAACCATTCTATCTCGCAACGAATTCATCGGAATATCTCGTGGGTTCGCCTTCAGGATGAGTAGATCACTGGGCTTGAGTACTGGCAGATCATGACAGTACGAGGTCAAAGGCACTAGCGGTCGTCCGTTTACTATCCGCTCATCTTCCGTAAGAAATGTCAACGATATTTCGTCGGTCATTGGCTGTTCGTTACAAACTGAAAGAAGTAATCTTCTAACCGAGCTTACTATGATCTCCCATATGCCACCACGGTGACTGGCATGAGGGGGATTGAGGTGCAACTGCACGCCCCGTTGCAACAATCTATCAGCAATCTTATCACTAGACCCATAAGGTTCTTCGGTTTACTATGAGTCCAGAAAAAGTTTGTACCATTACCACTAAAAATCTTGGACGGTGCCCCTCTCCTCGACATGAAACGGAGGAACCTCTACTGTTTGTTACAAGCCACTTACCTTTCGCATAAGAGATACCAGTGATCGTCACGGTATGCAGGTGGCGAAGGAGAACGCCACGGGCGAATACGGTTAGCTTGCCGAACACGGGTTTCAGCCAATGTGGTATATTACGGGACTTGCATATGGACAATTATTGGTCGCGTTCAAAACTGTCTGAGTTTTCTTATTTGAAAATATGGGCGTTGCAGTTTACCGACGCAGTACTGAATGTGAGGTGTCCACCTTAAACTGGCGTCTGTATTACCACTGAGGTACCTGATGGAACTAACTCTGGACAAGGACTTGGGTTTCAATGTGACAGGGTTTGTAGGAAAAGATGTGCGAGCGAAACTGAAAGCACATTCAAGGCATTTAGGTGCATTCAGTTTTAGACACAACTGATAGGAGGAACATTACAGTCGCGATTGGTTTTCATCGAACTACCTGAAATCCGGGTAGCAAGAAGTAGCTCGGTCAATGACAAGTCATCAGCATATTCAAACATTTTCAATGGAGAAGAAACCGGAAGATCGGTGATGCAAGTTGAAAGTAGAAAAGGGGATATTTATGCACCCTGGAGTACACTGCTTTTGTTAACAAGTCGTTTTGACATGTTTTCCTCGAATTAGTTTGCTGAACTTGATTATAAAATGGTTCCATAGCCATAAAAGAAGTTGCGCCTGACAATCGAAAGCCTCAGGCTTCTGGAAGAGACGAGATCTGGGTACGAAATCAAAGGCTGAAGAATATTCGAGGAATACACAGCAGATAGAACGCCTAGAGCCGTCAAAGATTCAGTGGTTAAATGGACCAAGCAGGTTACAGCTTCAAGGGTGGACTTTTGAGTTATAAAGCAAACTGAAAATCTTCAGGTGGCACATTCAGATGCGTCCGAAGACGAGTGAAAACAGCCTAAGCAATGACTTCAAAGGCGTCCGATACGAGGGCAATGCAGAGAAACCATCCATCTCCACCAGGACTGTTGGATCCTTTAGGAATTGGAATGATGGTAACCGGAAGCCGCAGATAAGGAATCGGGCGTCTGGATAGAAACTTGGTTATCAAAGTAGTGATCGGTGTGGCAAGTTGAGCAGCACCGTAATTGAGAATCACTGAGGGAAGGCCATGAGAACCAGCAGCCGACGGTGTTTTAGATTTGCGGAGAATTTCAAAAATACCTACAATGGAGAAACGTTTACTATCTGCAGAAGCATAGGGGGAATATGGAGGGGGGCTGTCATTGGAGGGATGTACAAACGTAGCATTAAGATGGTTCAGGTTGACCCTAACGTTCTTCTGTTTGGGCTTCGGGCCACATAAAAGTCTTATGCCATGCCAAAGAAACTTAGTATTTTTGCTCCGCAGAAATTTCTTGGTAAAGGAAAAACTGAAATGCCTTATCTCTGTCCTGATCAGCAGCGAAGGTCTCCTGACTTCCGAAATTCGTCGAGACTTGTATGGGACTTCATATTGTATTCTGAGTGTTTACTACGCAATCCGGCTAACAGAGGTGAACAGTGTTTCAATGGAGCAACATAAGTTGAATAGGACACCTAGGTTTCCTGTGAAAAATTCACCAACCTGGAAAAATGAGGATGTAGAGGAAAACCATGAAAGGACAGCACCAATGGGTGCTTTAGGAAAGGAAAGGTTACGAAGGCAAAATCTTTCGTGATTTGAAGAAGGGAATAATTTTGGTCAGTGCTTGAGCAGATTTCTGGTCTCAGAAGAAGTAAGCTATGGTCACTTGTGGACGGAAAGACTTTCGGTTTCAGAGGAAATAAGCTAGGGTGGTTGGTACCGACTTTGTCTGACACGAAATTCCCTCTTGTAGAGAGGTACAGATATCAGTTAATCCGAACAATAAAAGCGGATAAGTATTAGCATGGTTAAAATCACCAAAGATCACATGCAAATGCTCGTCTAGGAGGGGAACTAGAAATGGTATAACAGAGTTATAAAAGCAGGATATTTTGGATTGTGAAAAAAGGGCGCTGTATACACGTTCTTAATAATAATGTTTCTGAAAACAGCAAACATAGGGAGACCCTGAACAGTAAGGCGTTCAGTATCGTTTGAAAAGTATGTTAAAACTACAGGCTTGCCACTCCAAGCTGAGTTGACGTAAGTCACCGCTCTATAAACGTATTTTTTTGTTCTTCAGCGCCCGTTCTTGACGACTACACTGAAATCCGTCTATGCGAATCAACAAGTCGTCAACATTCTCGACCAACCAAGATTCTTCAACACATACTGCGCATGCATGAACAAGAATCGGTGTCCGTAAAATGCTTGTTAAATTCGTCAGTTTCGAGAAGAGAGAATGAACTTTAGCGTTGATCATAGACAAAGCAGTCATTTTGGATGGAGTAACAATGCTAACTGAGGCCTATCAACCGACACGTTTCCGTCTTATAGTCCAGTTTTCCTTTATAGTAGCCTTAGGTAAAAGAAGTCCATCGATCGAACACAACATTGCTTTTTTCGAAAATTCCAGTCGAGAATACAAGCTGCGCATAACCGTGATAACCGCGTAGGGTAATAATAAATCTACTGTGTCAGGATGAGGACAAAAAAGTAGGGCAGCATATCAAAGGACGCACACGTGCAAACGAAAATGTTGATGGAGTGTTTTGTTTTTTACGGTCAAGATCGTTGTTGTCAGCCTTTGGTTATGAGACGACCAATAAAATAAAGTCCGTCCACCAATGTACAGGGCAGGGAACCGTTGAGGTTATGATTCTTCGCTGAGGTCCGTTTATCATCAGTCGGGTCCCTTTCATACACTTCAGTGAGCTATTTTATAACTTGTGCTAACTACACCTGGGGGCGTGTGAAAATGTCGCCCACAAAATCCTTTCAGATTCCACTCATTCTTGATACATGGTTTCGTCCAAGAGTAAATCTCTCTCTCCTGTACTTTTCCGTTCCTGATCTATAACTTCTCATATTGCCATCTAAAGAAAATTTACTCTTCCATATGTGACCAAATACTCACAAAACTGACGCGATTATCAGATGAATTTCTAATGGAATAGAATAGAATCAAAAGCGTATTAGTGATCTACAAAGGCTCGTAGTACAGACTTCACTGACACATCCACAGACTTGGTTACGTGGTGGACTAGAGAAGCAATAGAATCCACAGTCGACCTGTCTGGCTTGTAGGCAAACTGTAAGTGTTCGTCGGGACTATATATAGACGGATTCAAGTGCATAACAATGGAACACTCTGCCAGTTTAAGGCTGTTCTGTCCAGAATTCAGAGAATACAGTACATAATAGATCCGTTTAATAATACATCAGTAAACGCGCAAGTAAGTAGACAAGCGGGCAAACAAGTGAACCATCCACTGGCAAACGCAAGCACAGTAATGTGTCAAAGGGACAGGAACAACGAATCAATGTCAGTCACGCACGTAGCTAACCGCGTGTGATTGGTAAAGTGGAACAAAGCACAGCGTGGGATGGACAGGCATCGCGCCTGTGAGCGCAAAGCTAACGGGACCAAAATGAATCGCGCCCGAGTGCCAATGGCACGGGTTGGCGACAAAGCAAAGACCATATATAGTCAGGGCAACAGGACGAAAGCCATAGGCTAAGACACTAGGTTTATGGAGTATGGGGATCCGAAAGACAAATGACGGGTCTGCAGCAGTCGGGAATAGAGTGCGAGCTCAAAGGTCTATTCAGATGAGAAATAAGCACTCCGGGGTGGAACAGAGTTATTTTAATGATCGTTGGATAGATTATTGAATACTGGTTACGCACTGAACGTCCGTAACACAATTCATTTATTTCGTTTTTCACAAATAGGAGCAGAATGCATTGACTTAACCTTTCACTGTTTTGACAACATTGGAGCTGACTGACAATCGGAACATCAGTGGGTTTACTTTCTTTTTAAACAGAACTGTATCATACCTTCGATTTGTCCCGTGCGTTGTAGAGTTGCGTGTTTTGTCTCCAATGATTTCCCTAAATTTTAACGCTATCATTTGATGATGATTCAAAGAAAAGCCAAGATACAAAGGAAAGGGACTTTTGGGGAAGGATGTTGTCAAGTGAAAACTATCGGAAGCAGATATATATTGGCTTGTTTTCCTGGAAGGTTGCTCAGCACACGGAAAATATGTTTTGGTCCTTGAGAGAAATAGACAATGGCCATCGGCTGAAACAGACGCGCGTACCTCAAGGAAGAATAATTCAAGGTGATTGGTAAGAATCCTGTCTAAAATAGACTTTCTTCCAATTGAAGAAACGAAGATCGGGCAGATCAAACCCAACGAGGAGTAGGGTTGCATCATTATTAAAATGGCCTACAATGATGTGTAAATTGTCACCAAACGAACAAAACAGAAAAGGTTGAGAGAGAGAGATGAAATGGTGTTCTGTATGCAAAACGGAGCTACGTTTACGTTCGTTACGAGGGAGCTTCTATCGTGAAAAAATTGAGGACGGTACTGAATAAAGAAGCAGTTGATACCGTTATCTGAATAAGCATCAAAGATTTCAATCTCTCGGCATCAAGATTAATGTGACCATCCCGTGTGTGGTTTTCGTGTTGCTGGAGGCCCTGTGCCGGTTAAAATCATCGGTTGACACGAGTGAGTTCAGAGTACACGGGGTTAGCCACTATTTTTATATATAAATCACAAAAGTATGAACAAGAATTCGAGAATGAATAACGAGGGTCAAATCCGACATTTCTGTGTTTAAAGAAGGTAGGTTTGTACTAAAATAGGGAGCCGGACATTTTGATTGGAGGCGTACAATTAAGTATAGCTCAGCGGCGAGCGAGAATGGGAAGAAAATTCAGCACGTCGTTTGATTACAAGTATTTTTAACCGCATAAAGGGGCATACAACGGCCATAGTAAACTGATTTCTTTGATTCGACGACGTGGTGTGAGCACAGGCATGTAGCGCAACTAGTCAAAGGACCCGATGCATGGTAATCTATTTGAAAAAAAAACATCCTCTAATGATCTTCGCACATTCACATGTGTTCGAATGATGCAAGGTTTGCATTTTAACAATAGTACGATTAGAACATTCTATATCACACAACCAAACTAGCACGCCTCTGAATATCAGTTTGTTCTCCTGCAGTATTTCTCTACCTTGTGATATAAGAACTCAAAGTTATAATAGGAGGGATAATGCTAGCTATTGTTACCTTATCTACACTGAGGAAATGATGTTTGGATTTAAAGCAGACACATCGCGTCATGCTTTAAATTTACCAACAAAATACTCCTGGTAAATGCTCGTCCGCTGCACTCCAAGCTACCTTGGAACTGTTTTTATCTGAAAACCTTTTCGACGTAGCCCTTTTGAGATAAACGTGTATAATAATTCCCCTATCCCGTACTTACCTAGAGTAACAAAAAAACGAAGAGACTTCACTGTAAGAATTATGCTTCCATTTTGGTGCATATTCTTCAATTCCATTTCACTCCATCCCTCGTGCGACCTGAATGCGATGGTTTTGAGCGATAATTTTGAGTACAATGGAAGCACACGAGCTTGCAAAACCTATGCGAATAGAGAATTCATCACAATCCAGTTAGTAGACCAAAGCCGCGGAAAGAATTTATTTCAGACATTCTAATTAAACATTTACCTATAACACCAAGCAAAAAGGAAGTAATTTGAGTAAAGAAAACGCGTACTTCTGACAATCCGGTCTTAAGCTGTACTTCAACTGTCAAAACTGTTTGGAAAAATGATCCATTCATTTGTTATATATTTTCCTAACTTCCAGTCCAGTATATCATATCAACAGACTGATATAAAATCTCTGTCTAAATGACTACTCTGTGGCAACCTGCGAGTATTTGGAATTTTGTGCCCTTTGTTATAGTGACGAAACTGCATGATGCTTGGAAGTTGACAATCAGTAAATTTCGAAGTTGACACGCCTTCCCACATCGGACTTCAGAAACGAAATTGTTGAACGAGATCCATCAGTAGGTAACCGGTAATCTGATGACTAGGATTGTGAACTCAGTGCCGGAAAGACGGAAATGGATCACAAAAAATAGGGGCAACGAAAGATATTACTAGCCGGGAAGTAACATATACCTTGACATAATGGTATAAGTTCACAAGCAAACAAACACATTATCATCTTTGCGATTCGCATTCTCTTTTAGAGGCAAATTTTTAGGGTTGTCATCCTGTGAAGGTCACTGAGGGAAAAGCACTTCGAATCACCGCATTTTCCTGGTCGCGAAGAGATGAGGGTGAGGTGAAACAATCATGCCCCGGGATGCGATTTTGCCCCCAGAGAAAGCAGTTCCGAAATTGTCAGTCTCTGTGAGACTGATGTTCTTCGTGCTACAGAACTTACTGCTCGGATATTCTCAGTTTCAGTGAGAGATATCGACACAAGGAGTGAAAATAGCGAAAAAAGCGGAACACTAATTTCGGGATTGACCATAATCATTGTTTTCAAAGATAGAATCATATTTTGAGACTTCATGCAGTTCATTTTCGCCAGATTCAATATTTACTTTATCACTGATCCTGTTTTTAATTGAGGTAAATAGATGGATATCGGTGCTTGAGACAAGCACAGCAATACTGATTTATCCGCCATTTGAATTCATTCTAACTAAAACTGGCAAGTCAAGTGACATTGTAGCAAATATGGTTTGCGGTTAACTTATAGAGCTTGTATTGATTTTTACGCCTCGGTCTGGACGTTGACAGATTTGAATGTTTTTCGCAGCCCTGCTATATCGTCAACTCTCGTTTGCTTCTTACGCCTATCGATCCGCAGTCAGCTGACTCTACTGACGCATGCACACGCACGTGCGGTCTTTCCGTGTAGTGGTTTGATCATTCACTTTTGGAATAAACGCTTTTGCAGTCACACCGCGTCAGCCTTTTCACCACACACTCTTTGGTTCAGCTCAGTTCATTTCAGACAACCAATAACTACGCACTGATTGCAGTATATTTGATTGCTTTCGCCTAGTGGTAGCCTCGACCGGAAATAACGAGAAAAAATAAACATATGTAACATTATTAAGCGAACTACAAATATTACCATCAAGTCGATAAAGAAAGGTCTTGAATACAAGAGTACCAGTGGTCACGACTCCTGGCCATATCCTCGAGTGCTCCTAACCATAGAGTGGGAGGGTCTCTTTGACCCGTCCCAGGAAGCCTAACAGGACTTACATGGCCAGTTCCATGGGTTAAATTTTACGCATCCTTCTTCTGTGTCATGAACTGGCCACCCTTACTCATCTTCCAACCGTTACCCGCCCAAGCAAACATTGGGAGCCGAGGAATCCTGTCAAGAGACATGCTTGGCATATGTCCTAACCATCTTAGCCTAGTGAGTTTGAGTGATTCACCAGTGACTGTGCGCTGAATCCCAGTATTGCTTGTACGGTGTCCCCCTCCCACAGATTTGAGCAATGCTACGAAGATATCGGTGTTCAAATGCCGACTATATTCGTATATCCTCCACCCGAAGAGGACATTTTTCCGAATCATGCAGAAGCTCTGGCCTGACTGTTGCAGCATACTCTCACCTCTAGACAGATAAACGGATGTCATGTCGACGCCACAGATGATTCAGATTGGCGAAAGCTAAGCGAACCTTCTATATACGCATAGACTCTTCATTCAGTATCCGACCTCCGGGTAAGATGAGGCTTTCCAGATAACTGAATTTGTCTGTCTGGTTTATAGTTTCCCCAGATACTTAGAGGTTTGGTGTTGGACTAACCTGATCCCGCCACAACATATGACACTTTTAAGGTGTAATCCCTATACCGAACATTGATAAGCAGTTACTCAAGCTGTCTATAAAAACTTGCAACTCACCTAGATCTTCACTTGAAAGAAATATTTCGTCGCATATTCAAGGTCTGACACCTATGCAACCTGGAAATGTTCTATACTACTATCCTCCCCGAAGACAGTTTGGTCTTTAAGATAATATCAGTCACAAAGCCAAGAAGAAAAGATGAAAGGGGCAACTCTGACAAACTCCACTTTTCGTGATGAACTCAAGTTAAAGAGCATCGTAAGCTTGAACTTCACTTCCACTATTAAAGTAAAATGACTCTACGATTTAGGTAAATTTCTCTGGTACATCCTATAACAACAGGCAGCGCCCGAGAACTGTGAGGTCTACTGAGGTGAAGGTCCCTTTAAGGGAAACGTTGAACCCAAGGAAGGTGAGCGTTTGCTCTGGAATTTGTTGAAGAGTGAAAACGTGATCAATGCAACCCCGACCGGGTCCAAACTCAGATTGATTCTCGCGCGAGCACTGTTCGCGAACGGCTGACAAGCGGTGGAGAATAATACCGGAAAGTAGTTTAGATACAATTCTAACCAGGCTTATTCCCCTATGGTTTTCGCAAGAGGACCTGCCGTCCTCCTTGTAAATCGGCAACCCATCAGGTCTTGCAGTCTTACGTCGCCTAAGGTAGCTTATCTCACTTAGAAACTCCGCTTTTGACCGAAGATAGGTATCTGCAAGTAGGACTCTAGACATCGTGCCAGTTAGCAAATCTGTCATGGATAAACGCCGGGTAAACTGCCTCTCCAAATGCTTCGCTCAACGAACTGGACTACTCTTCTGAGCTCGAATCAGTGAACCGTTCATCTCTTTGATCTGTTCACAAATGCCTGGTTTTCGTGGACTGAAATCTCTGATTAGACGGAGGGGGTTGCGGCTGTTGCCGACTGCAGTATCTTTTCCAAATAGGGGCTGCCGGATCTATGTGGGTCGCTCTTCTGGATCCTGGACATTTCACTGCATCGACAAACTGATGGATAATTCTGCGTGGAAAGCAGATCGATGGTTATCCTCCAGTAGTAGCAGCGGAAGACGATTGGCTTTGATGTTTTTTTTCGGCCACCTACGAGAAGCAGACTGAAATGCGCACCGACAAGAGCGAGATCACTGTCCACGAAAGTGGACCAAAATGATCGACAATCTTGAACTGATCCGCTTCAGAAGTAACCAATAGCAATGTGGTCGACCTGAGTCCAACGCTATGAAGATGTTGGAGGAAGCCAGGTTATTCGGTGCCACTTCTTGCGTGAGAAATTTGTACGCACTGGGAATAGTCCGTGGTCGGAACATAGTTGAATGAGTCGGTCATCGTCATTGGTTTGATCGGATGGAACGCCTTCTCGGCCTGCTATATGACTTTCCGTCTCGTCTAGTCTTTCATCTTGAGCACAGAAATCACGAGGAACAACCGTTATGCCCTTAGAGCTTACGATGCAGAACAATTGAGACAAATCTTGGTAGAATTTGTTTTTAGCCTCAGAAGAGCTACATTCAGTTGGAGCCAGCGTTGGGATGCAGTATAAGCTATTGAATGATCCCAAACAGTTCTGACCTCAGTAATATTTGTTGATTGAACTCAAGGGGTTTATTTCGTCCGTCCCTCATCTGAACTGTTCCCAGTAGCCTTTCAGAATGAATTTGAAATGTTTCCCAAGACAAGCTATAAAACACCATCAAAGAGCCTTTTGTTTACCTGCATTATGTACGTGTGAAACTCATACTTCTGGTGCAAAATATAAAATGAAATTGATGTGTTAACATACTTCAGGTCACAGTTCACACAGAATGCTCCAGTCATTGTCAACAACCGTAGCAACATAAACCAATTGGTCCAGCCTGGGTAACATCTTTCCTGATTTGTTACTTGGTGATACGGCTGGCCACCGCATGACGGGAAGCCTTCCTTGTATTGCCAACCCGTTGTCCTGTCGTTAGCGATTCCATTCACTCAAACTCTGACCTGTATTTTGGTCAGGCACTGACGGCTGACTACCGACTGGACTCAGCTGTCTACCGACAATCAGTCAGTCCATATCCTCGTACCACACAAACGGGAGGCAGATTTTTGAACATCTGCGGAGGTTGTCGGATTCATGAACGAAAAACAAGACAGGAGATATCAGTTCAGGTATTTTTATGTACACAGAGGTGCCTTTTAGTTGTAGTCCGGGTTTGATTTTCATCAAACTGTCGGGAGTGTGCTCTACGCCGGAAGGATGACCAAGCCAGCCTTACCGAACTGAGTTACTAGATTCGAGTCTGGATTAACACTTAACTGAATCCTGACATGCTTTACGGTGATCATCAACGCCGTGCCAACAGTGTTTCATTAGACCGAATCAGCCAGTTCTTTGACCGACAGCAAATATGCCACTTGCTCCTGCAGTTATACGAGCTAAGTTGTTTGCGTCCCTCACTCTTCTGCTCTGAAAGTTATCAGTAAAATTTCATTGACCCAAGACTCTTGTCTTCTGATTTATCTCCAAGCTTCAGATAATTTGTGATCGTAGTTGTCGCCCTAGCCCTTCGGTTATTCATCTCTTTAGTCTAGAAAGCTAAATAGCATTGATTCAAATGCCTCCACACGCGTTCCGATACGCTATAGCTTCGTTTCCATCATCCAGCCAGTAATGTGAAGTTGGACCTCGACAGTCAGACCTTGTAGATACAGCAGAAGCATTTTGTGACTGGTCAGCACTTTATTTGTCAACTGGAGCATATATATAAACGAGTTGGTAAGAAACAAATTTAAAGAAATACATGCCCGACATTCTTGTCTGGTCTTGTCGTTTCATAGTGAGCTTGGTACGGGTACGATTCATTCCATTACGTACAACTGTCCGGGCAGGTACAGTTCCTACAGAGGGTCCTGATTCTGAATGAAGGTGAAACTACTGTACGGGATTTGAGTTGTGATCTTTTTGAAACACGACATCTTTTCCGATACCATACACTAACTTAGGTTCTACATAGTAAAGGTCTTCAGAGGCGATGGCGATCAACAGATGACAGACCACTCTTTGCCAATAAAAAGATCCCTTTGTCAGCCAGTCTCGTCCTGGAGACAAAGTTGAACTACATGGTGATAGGTGTGTACTTTCCACGAAACAGAACTTTATATACTCACTGTCCTACAGCAGATTCTAGCTGAGATTTAACTAAATTATTTCGGAACTAAGTCATACGATCTCAGAACTCAGTTTTCTTTTCAAAACCATATTAGTAGTTAAGAGGTCAGGCGCAGAGTTTTGGCTGGACGAAATAAATCGTCTAATAAAACTCGTAAGCTCACCAGGCTGCCAATTTTGGGACCTAATTTGCTCGCATCATCGGACGGATTTCCTTGACGTGCAGTGACAGCTGAGGCACTATAACAGTGGGAGATATTCTTAGGATGGCCGGCCCAAGACGTAGAGGACAGGGGTGAGAACGCAGACCACTGAAGGTGTCCATGTAAAATGTGTTGATTTCTCTTGTAGGGCCTACTTATTCCTTAGCTAGGTACAGATACAGATGGGATACAGATTCATGTCGTGGCCATTGGTGTTCTTGTGTTCTTAAGATTTCTCCATTTACCGTTGCGGTGAAGAGTGCACACTACCTATCGACTGCTCAAGCCGCAATTATGAGTAGAGGTGGATCGACAACGAACGCGACTACGTCAGAGCAGCCAAACGCAGTAAGGTGAACGAAGACATCTAAACCACTAGCCTGCACCCTCCGTCTGGATATAGACTGTCTTCAAGTGGACTGGACCGCTTGTATGCATACAGGAATTGTTGTTTTATTTCAATAATTTTGTTGACGTTCGAACGAGTGTTATCTGAAAAGCAACCTCTTCACCAGGTCCGTCTCCTGCATCACAGCACTATCATCGGTAGTTGTGTTCATGGCATATATACCTTCAGTTTTCCATTTTAAGAGTTAGATACTTGTCGAAACGTAGCAATCGGAAGAGTCTCACCATGAATTTGGAAAATTGCGTTCAATAGTGAATGGATCATGGATGCCACGTGGTAAACCCCTCACGGCACACTGGGAGCACAGTCATCTGTGACGAAGATGGATACGAAAGTGAATAGGTCATTAAGGAGGAGAAGCCGAGAGATCACACCTCCGGGGTTTACTCCCCTGTTCACCGGAGCTGAACAAAAATGACATCTGACAAATCCGGATCTCAGTCTAACCCGGAAAACTCCTAAGATAATTGAAGACGAAAAGTTGTTCATACATGGCCTAGAGACAAGCTAAACTTGCGTCTGAAACTCGTTACAGGAAAATGGGTGGGTTCGTTCATTTGCTTTTGTCGTCAGTTCTAATTTACTCACTTGTCGGACATCAAAAACCAAATATCCCAAGGAAAACTTTTTCTTCCAGAATATGCAAGTTTTGCAACACAAGATGGCCTTCAGATAGATAGTTTGTCTTCAGAAAACCCTGTGTGAAACAGGACGCTCCATTTTAACAGCGCAATGAAAATAACTCACAGATTATTGGAAATCTACAATACATTTGCAGAATGACTTCTGCACTCATCAGTTCGTTGTTTAGTTGTGAAAAATAATGGGACCATCTGAGTCCTTAATTTCCCTTCTAGGGGATAACAGCTTTCTCACGTTTTCCTCGAGCCAGATGCAATTCATTCGCGTGACGAAGTGTATGCAACATCAGTCTTAATGTTATTGAAATACCAAATTTCTATGAGCAAAACGCGAGGCGTAGTTGAACTGTTACCTTTGCTGATTTTGCGCTTATAAAATAGGGATACGTCCACGGGGACATTTATTAGGGATTGAGCGAGGCTATTGAAATTTCGATATTTCATTTTCAAATCAAATGGCCTTTCAAGCGGACTTGTAAGTTCCCAATAGGAAAAAGGGGTGGTCATAATACCACGTTATCCCTCTCCCCGTACTACTGGCTTTATGTCCCAAGTTATCGAGACTACGACCGCCTAAGGACTACCGATTCTCGGACAGAACAGTCTGACTGCCTGATGAAGATTCTCACAGGTCATTTTCTTTACTCATATCTTCTTGCCGGTCATCAAATGCTGCAGCTGGGTGTCCCTCCACCAGTTCAGGGAGCATCGTGTGTGGCGAGCCCTACGATTAGCTTCGCTACATTTTGTTATGAACCTGATCGATGTCACTTCGGAATTATTCTCAACATCAACTCAGGTCACTCAGAATTCGCTACTCTTAAGAATCATTCACTCGGATGAGAGACACAATATGTTCTGCTTCACCATCTACTACTCGTTTTTATGAAAGCTGGCAAAGATCAAGTTGAACTAAGAAAAGCAAACTAGTCGGTTGGCAGACTGTTATAGTCGCACAAGGCCAAGGAAGATGACAGTTCCTGCATTGGTCAGTACTAACGTTCATTCCCTGTTTCAGAATATATCTTTCCTGGCCAAAATTCTGAACTCTCGGATTAACACAAACTCTTGTGTGACCTGTATCCAAGAATCTTGGTTAAATGAAACTATTGATGGCGAACTCGTTTTTTTTGAGAATTATGAGTGCTTTCGTCAAGACAGAAAACAGTGCAAGAGGAAGACAGATGCTGGTGTGATTACTTAAATCAATTCCGAAAGGTCTGGCAAGCTTGAAGTTATTTTCACTTTATCCTGTAATGGCGTTGACTGCGTGCTTGTTAAATGTCACCCTAAATTCTCTGTTCTTCGAGGTACTGTGATCAGTAACTTGTACGTAGCTCATTTCTACTTCCACAGGGACATCGACCTATTCTTTGACACTTTCATATCCGTCCTGGTTCTTTTGCTTTTTGACTGTTTATGCTTTGTTGTTGATGATTTTACTCATGTGCCTATGTATCCCTCACTTGTCTTTGGTTTAAGTGACCTCTGTCTTATCCGCTTTCATTCTCCCTTCATCGGAGACACTGCCATACCATTTTCCCTCTGTTCCCTTAGGTATAAAGTCAATTTTCTCAGAAGAAGTCTTCAAGCTGTCCCGCTTCGTTACTCTCGCGGTTGGAGACTACTTTTCAATCGGAACTCAACTTACTAGAGTTGGTACAAGTTTATCGAGTCCTTTGACTAACAACTCTGGTGTTCTTTAGGTTGATGTTCTCTCCCCCTTTCTCTTCACCACATATACAAGCTACCTGATCACTGCACCACCTCCACAACTTTCTAAGTACGCCGATGGCGTCGTACTCTGCCAACCTATCTCCAACCAACGAGATTTTAACTCTTTTTCCGAGAAACTATATAATATTCAGAATTTTTCGCCCCTGTCCGGATTACGTTCCAACACTTCCAAATGTTTTGAGTGTACTTTCCCCCTTTCTCGTTCCTCATATCCCAACGAGCAATCAATAATCAACAATGTCCCAATTTCAAGAGCTGACTTGGTCAAATACTTAGGTGTCTCAGTCAGCGCCAATTTACAGTGGTCTTCTCACATTCTTGATTGTGTTAAAAAACTGCGTAGACTGTCTTATCAAAGTCATGGGCTAAGGCAGTTTGATGCCACACAGGTTGTCATTCTTTTTTTGTCCATCAATCTGTTCTACCATTATTGTGCTCTCCCGTTATCTTTCCACGTCTACTTAATAGAGGTTTTACCAATCTACTCCGCGGTCCAGCCAATATCAGTTGTGTCTCTTTGATTTCCGTGGGCTGCCTTATCTCCAAAATTTATGAGTTGCGTGTTACAGCCTGTGAAAAATTCGCCAAGAAGATTCTTACAGACCCCACCCATCCCCTGTACCCTGACTTATCGGCGTGCCAATCTCATCCCTCCACAAGTTCCTAATTAAGATTTATCCCATCCCTTAAAATGTCCATTGAAACTCTACAGTTCCTTGCTTATCACGTGTTCTGATTGGCAAAATAAGAGTCACAGAGGAACTTCGGACTAACCTCGATGGCTGAACCAGTTTTATTTCCAAAGTACCTATTCTTATG
Source organism: Fasciola hepatica (assembly GCA_948099385.1). Classification (NCBI taxonomy): domain Eukaryota; kingdom Metazoa; phylum Platyhelminthes; class Trematoda; order Plagiorchiida; family Fasciolidae; genus Fasciola; species Fasciola hepatica. Next base: position 859,835 of record CANUEZ040000151.1, read on the forward strand.
CCCATTTTAAAATGTCACTGATCAGTTTTTCCCTCCATTTGGCTGAAATTTGAGTCTTTGTTAGGTTTCTAACGTCTTCAATAGAATACAATACAATACAATACGATACGCAATAAACAGCCTGCACGTTTCGTATGAACTAAACGTTTGTCTTACTGGTTACTAACAGCTTGTTAGTAGTCACAATCTACATGTGAATCTCCTCCAAGTCATTCCCCTGGGTTGTTGGCACAAAGTTGGTCATTTCACTAAACTCAGTCCCGATTCGTGATTAGTCCATAACCCAGTCTGACGGTAGAGTGACAATATGGTTTTATTTAATTCACATGGACTTGATCTTATTCTTCCATGTGATTTGAACTGTCTTATCCGTTCCCCTCTTTCTGACACTGACCTGCTTTTGTTTAAATGAACATATGACGCTCCCGCCTGGTTTAGCAGTAAATCTGACTGTAATACACTCAGACAGATCGCCACTCCCATCTTTATCGGTGTAAGTGTTGATGCTTGTTGATGCACTTACTGACATATGATATTATCATTTCCATTGTTTGATCCATATTCTGTCTCTGTTTCATTACCTTGCAGTCCTATATGCCAACCAGTCCGGCCCACAAGAACCTTCCAACGAGACTGAACTCCAGTGAATCTCTTCTTACCTTTCGTGTTACGCCTGTCCCTGGGACTCCCGGCGTCCCGGATGTTAATACACTTTTTTGCCTAATATACGCGTTCTGCTGGTGTCTGTGTTCTTCCTGCGTGTGAGTGGCCTGAGAACGGTGTGTTGGATGTCGGCCCAGTGTTTGTTTACCAAATACTAACACCGAGTCTATCTCGGATTCATTTTAGACCGATCGTCATCTCGCCTACTCACCCAGATCCGCCTTGTCCGTTACAATCTGACTGTAATACGCTCAGACAGATCGCCACACCCATCTTTATCGGTGTAAGTGTTGATGCTTGTTGATGCACTTACTGAGCTCCGGCTCACCGAGTTTTCTTTCTGTCTTTGCAGATCGTACACGTGAAATCCCCACGGAAGACACTGCATCCCGCATACTACATGTAGTATGGTCCTGGAATTAAGTTTGAATTAATGGGTGGAGTAAGTAGACACAACAACGAACCGTCTTCCTTCACATTTGTGCTCTCCGCAGGGATTTCTGGGATACCGTCTTTTAATAAAGGTCTATGCTTTAAGCGGTCAAGTTACCTGAGGCGTGAAAAGTATGTGCAAACCACGAGTTCTCCTCGTCTTCACTGGCTTGTAAGTCTTGTGCATCATCTCCAGCGTTCCTTAATATCTTGCTAGAAGAATAATTTGAATAGAATACCCATAAAAGCTTGTAGAAATGTCCGGTGCACCGACATCGGTCGGCTGATGGAGAGCATCAGGCTCAACCTCGCAGTCCGTATTTATTGCCCCGGATGATGACATCCTCACCAAATCATCTGGTTTATATGGCCAATAAGGTTCACAAAGAGTGGAAATCATTACCATTTACAGCGTTTAACCAATTGTCAATATCCGAGGCATTCAAAGATTCCATTGTGGCATAAGCGGCTCTGACTGAAGCCTTTTGACGTCGCCAGATGGTAGTTCTCGAGCACCCAGGAAGTAACACCTGCTTATGGCGGTTACGTCTCATTTTGTGCAATGATAGCTACCAGATATGGTTCGAATTTAAAGGGCATATAGCAGTACATAAAGCGTATTTCGTGAATAATTGCAAAAATCTACTAGTCACGTGAAAAACTTAGTACCTTCCATCAAACATGACAACGAATACAGCCATTCCGTTAATTAGTCAATACTGAGCTAATAAGGAATAGACGGACGCTGCAGTAGACATTAAACATGTAGGCCATATTTATTGACTGAAATAACAGCATAAACGTGACACAAAACGTCGTTATTGACGAAAGAGAATACTCGGTACAGGACGACTTACGGCTAGCGTGTAACCTTCGACGGATCACGTGACAGAATGGCGCACCTCAGTAAAACAAAAAAGGCGAAAAACGTCAGTGACGGTGTTTCATGAAGAAGCATGCTCGAGTTGTCGAAAAAAAGAAAGGTACTCATTTGTAGTGCTACATTTGGGTGCTTATATGCTTAAAAAATCAAGACAACCACTGGGAAATGATAAAAAGCAGCGAAACAATAAAGTGCGTATATCTCCAAAACCATGACGTTTATGGGGATAAAACTTCGCAGTTGGCCATTTCAGGCCTCATTAGTACAATTGCCGAACTTATTTATCATAAACATGGGATTTTGAAGAACAGTCCCGGAAGGTACCGTTTGGGGGCGTTTTTTCGACCCCTTGTGCTGACTGGGCACTGACTATCCACGATCTGTGTCTCGCTCGGTTCAAAATTTGGCCGTATGTTTTGTCCATTCATTGTTCATTAACATTGTACCAATTATAGAACCGTGTTTAGGATTATTACGTCGATCAGTTGAAGTCTTTTGAAATTTGTTCGAGACGCGAAGTAAGCCAAACCGAGAAGGAGCACCCTAGAAAGGCTGAAAGCAGCTAGGTCGTACGAATCTGAGTGGAATTTAATCGAAACGGTCAAAGTTGATGGTCGAAAGGATTTCGCTTACACAGCCTTTGAAACCTCATTTAGATACGACCTCTGGTTGATACAAGTCTACGGGATTTGGTCTCACCCATTCTGATGATTCAACACAGGGGCAAAACAGCCGTACAGTGCTTCCACAATATTCATTCGGGAGTTAAAAGTTTATACCGCACGAGGAAATATTATAAAGTAAATATTATTCATTTAGGAAGAATTGCCCGACTGAATCTGTCTTCACATTTATCTTGTACCAGCATCAAACCATTGCGTAGTATTCATGAATGATCAAATGTGTGTTTCACTTATCATGTCCTTTTTATTCGTATACCATGATATAAAACATACTTATGTTTCTTTATAAAATATTACGATACACTGTTTGCCCCTTTTGTTTTCTGATTTCGTTTCATTCTGAGCGGGATAACTTTTCATAAATTCGTAAAATATCACACAGTGTTATTCCACCTGCATCAAAATGAACCCGATTAGTTTTCGCCAAGTAGTTCTATAAATAATTGTAAGCCTAGCTTTCGAACCCATTATTGCCAGTCGTTTTTTCTTTTTGATAATAAGTCCCTTTTATTAATAACAATAATAATTTTTTTTCCAGTATTCATATATTCACCAGCTATCAGCAATAAAAGTTTTCCGGTGAAAGACCCGCAACGAAAAGCGGAGTCTATATTTGCAAACCGAGCAATCTACGCTCACGAAACGGATATATCAGGAATTTGTGGAAGCTTCCACGACAACTTGTCAAGATGATCCGTAGCCGTTAATCTTGCCTCAGATCCTAGGTAAGGACAATCGTGAGAGGATTACCACGTAATAATGCGCCAGTCTGCCCCACATGGACAAGATCTTATTGTGAAATTTGGTTTGGCAAGCATACCAAAAGCTTACTTTATCTAAACATTACAATTTGAATCAATTCAAAAGTATGATCACCCCAGAAGTTCCTATTTACTCATTAAAGGTCGTGTTGTCTGAAATCACACTTTGTGTATGCAGGGCAGGGGACAGACTAGAGCATAAGTGAATACGGCTCTCTGACCAATGCATACGGAGACCAAACAGCTCATCTCATATCTCGCATCTTTACAAGGGTGATACACTCCCGTAGCAACTCTGTATAATGTAACTTCATCTGTGGGTGAAGAGACTGCTAAGAGTTGGCGAAATGTGGATATCGCCTTTTTGCAATGAAAAAGTGAAGGTTAATCTATCCAGTTCACCGGATGATTTACTAACTTCTTACTTAAAAAACCAACACAATTTCCCGGTTGATGATCTTTTTGCAACAACGAGGAATATATATGTTTTAAGTTCTTTAACCGTTTCTGGTTCGAGAGCACTAGTCACAGTCTACTCAGTTTGACAGAATTATCACAAGTGCAGGTGAAGCTAGTACACAACGTGTGATGGATAATGTGTCAACTGATTCAACCAATCCCATCGTCACAGGATAGGTTACATTTACTACTGGTATCAGCTTGATACGTTATGCCAGTTTATCATAGTTGCAATCAAAAGTTTGCAGGAATGATTACTCGACTGACGTTTACGTACGCAACTGAGGCGAATAAAGACGACGTTACCATGTCAAAATATCAATCTTCTTACTTTGTTAGCATATATGATAAAAGCAAATTTGGCTTACTTCAGTTAGTTCAACCACGAACCTTGCACTGATGTGTCTCGATTTTGGTTGCTAACTAGCAGCATCGTCCAGCTGATAAAACCAACAGAACCATTCATTGCAAAGAAGAGAAGGGAAATTTCGAATGCGACTATTTCTCTGACTACGGTATCCAGCCATGTCATCTTATGTTTCTAATTATCTAGCAGGCAGATCTCGTGCATCCGAACTCGGGAGCCCAACACGTCTCACTCGGACAACTCTACCGATTAGGGATTTTCATACCTTTTGCTATGTCATAAACTGATCAGCTCGACTGACGTTTAAGCACTACTTGCGTCGGTTCTTAGTGCACTTCGAGAAGATCAATCTGCGGGCGTCAGTCACACCTAATGTCAATCGCGCTAACCTATTCGAAATGAGTGCTTACTTCAGAGACTAATCACCGGTTTCCACCATCCCGTACCTAACTCTGAAACGATGTCCACACCACACTCGTGCAATGCTGAGAAAACATCGACGCCCAAGCCCTGACACCGTTCGCGTATCTTCCACTGTTGATGATCACTGAATGCTCCAAATAGCTTCAGAAAAACATGCCGAGAATTTCAAGACTTGGAAACCGTCGATAAATGTGGATGGTTTTTCGTCATTGAACTGTATATTTCAGAAAAATTCCTAACCGTAGGTTTTAATACTATTCAGATACACAAACATCTGTGCAGACTGAGGATGGTGGATGGTGGACTTATAATCAAACTCACATTCCGAATATATTTTTTATCCTTGATAACGACCCTGACAGATCCTCACCGGAATGACTTACCATTTCTCTCCATTTTCAAATGAACTATCCGAGGTTCCTAAAAATATAGAAAATCTTTTCAATGACAGTGTCAGGGAGTCGAGAATCTCCCTGAAAATAGGCCATTAACTGGGTGGCAATCATCATTCTTTTATCTCACGGGCAGGTGCTCTGCTGAAACAGCGCAAAAATGAAAAGTAATGAATGATAAAAACCTCTCAAAATTACCTTGACAGTGGTTGTGGTTATCTTCATTAATCTCTGACAAATTGGAAAGAAGAGTTCTAATTAACCATTAGTTGAGTTTACTGCAAAAGGATGAAAATAACTAAAATGTTAATTTTCTGAACTCATTTGCATTCTAATATGTTAGTGCGTATCAGTGATGGGTGGATTTGGACGTTTCACAAACGAATTACACGCGCTATCAGTTCAAATGTAAAACGTTTAAACAACCGCGAACTAGTAGTTATTGATAGAACAAACAGAACGTGATTATGCACGAGGTTGTTTCCAGTACCTCATTGACGATCTAAATAAGCAAATCACATGGTTCCGGAGATTATTGTGTACTGTAAGCGCTGTTCCAATCACTTTGACTTTGATATGGCGGAAGAAAGTCCCAGTAGCTTATACGCACCATAAAGACAGTGTACAGCAGAACAGTATCCAACAGAATAGTCGTATTTATCGTCAGTTCATAGAAATTCGTGGTTCTAAATAATACGGCAATCATAAAGCAATAAAAGACATGACTTATAGACAAATGAGAAAACAAAAACGGCACTATAAAACAATCGAGGAGGTCGAGATGGCGAAGGTATAAAACGACCCACCGGACAACGAGTCCGCGAAATTGTTCGCAACGTGGTCTTGGTCGTGATGGTGGTACAACCGGCAATCAAGCAACTTTCTGACTAACAAGAAGTTATAACTTTAGTCACAGAATAGGAAACAGCTGTAGTTTGAAAATATAAGAATACCAGTATAGATTACAAGTAGTTTTTATATGGGATACAACGAAAAAAAACTTGTGTCGACCTGAGTGGATGGATCAGGCAACATATCTCTTGGTATCGCAGCAATGTGCGGTGGTTTGATCGTGTGGTCCGTCGTCAGCGAGACCTGATACGACTGATTCAACGAGGGAATTACTGGTTCAGAAAAGATTTCAGTCAGTAAAAGCATACAAATCTAGGGCTTCAAAGCTGAGAATTCAAGTAAAGGATATACACCACAAAACAGTGATGTTGTGGAACTTTCAGCTATATCACTGCAACGAAAAGGTCAGAAATAGTTCAGAAAAATGTACGTTATTACGCTACTCACGAGTAGCCTAGCGAAGACAGAGAATAATCATAATTTAGTAATTATGATTTGCACACATTTAGTGGGTTAAATCCCATTTGGGGTAGCCTAGTGTCCAGATACGTTGGTTTCCACTATCTGAGATCTAAGCTTTATCATGAAAAAAACGATTCTTAACTACACATCAGTCTGTCATCGATTGTTCACTGCTGACGCATTCCCAATCAATCAAGTCCAACAAACTTTACTGATATTGGTTTACCATCAACCAATCGACGAGATGCTGGAAATTCTGAAAACAATGGTCAGAGGCGGTATATCACTCAGGGGTGGCGGTCGTTTATCGTGTTTGTTCATACAGTTTTTGGCCGATTTAAGTACATACTGAAATACTGGGTGTTTCCTCGAATTCATCACTCGAGGTCACACCGACCACTGACATTTGCAGATGACACAGGTCTTTGTACTAGTGATGTGTAGACATTCCACTTTACTCATTTCCCGACATACAACGAGGAAATCTTATCTCATATTCGGGATGGTTTTTTGTTTGACCATAGGGCACCCTGAAGGCTTGAAACCGTGGGTGAACAGCCTGCTAAGAGTTGGCCGAGCTTATTCCAGTCTTTCCGTATTCTCCTAATACGTTAAACCTGAGTTAAAATAAATGTCTATCTAGTGGTTATCAAAATTTGCATCTGTAGATGGCTTTTCGACTGATAGTTCTAGCCTGTGCTTTCATATCCTTACATATTTACAAACAAGACTTCAAATGATTGGACATCACATCACTGATTGGACGATGAATTATTGGCCGATCCAGCCACTCATTGGGCATTTGATTTGATATCTTGAAATCCACCGATCAGAATAAGTTACCGGTGATGACGAGATAGTTATACAGGTGGACTTTAAACCCGTCCGTCCCAGATTCAAATTCTCCTTTCACGGCAAGTCAGCTTAACACGGCTGGAGACCACTAATTGGTCGCGATCCTCTTTCTCAAATACTTTATCATCACTGTAATGTATGCAACAAATAATCCACGTTTTTTGAGCATTGGGATAAATATTATATGATAAAATGGACAATTTACCCAACTGGTAGCCTCGAGTTGACTACGATCCCTTTCCTGAAATATTTTATTTCTACCGTATAAGTATAGTAAGGAAGTAAATAATGTAAAGAGAAAAGATCAATAGCTCTTACCATTAGGACTGAGGGCTAGGTGCTCACGTAGTCATGGTGACATCGAAGTCAAGCGAAAGGATGTTTTTACAAGTTTCTAGTCGTTCATTTTAGTATTTATGTCGCAAACGTTTCCCTATAAGAAGAGGTCACGTCTTCAGCTGGCAAATGAACCTCCCATACTCTTTCGGAGAGAGTAGGGGGATCCTGTCCTCAGATTTATTCTTGAATATTCTGATGATCTCTAGCTGGAAAAGTTAATAATTATTTTTAAGGGTCAGTCTAAAGACTGATACATTGTTACTTGACGGATGCAAGTGTGGGGACCACACGAGACACTTACTGGGAATGGCTCATGAAGTATTCTGTTTTTCTCGATTCAGACAGAACACGCCGAACCCTCAGTAGAAACCACTGACCCCGTGAACTAAATACTGGCCACGTCGAAACATCATGCTGAAAGCAGAAGTAAAATCACCGGGAGAGAATAAGGTGCAGAGTTTGAAGGAGGAAAAAATAATCCGTAAAAGTGATGCCGAAATTACCTGAAATTCGTGACCGGTGATCAGCTAGTAGTCCGAGTCAGACCGCTTTGCTCCCGGTGCCCTACGCACGAAATTCGCTGCAGGCCATAACTGAGGTCTTTGGTGAAAGTGAACAGAAATCTACCGGGGTGCTTTCCCATCGGAATGCTAAGCAGATTTGGTATACCACCTCTCACCAAAGAAGCTTTCGGCAAAGTGGCTGATTCAGAGATACTGGAGAATCGAGTCACACGAGGGAAGTTCAAACTCCTGAAAAAATTTTGAATTTGTTGGAACAGGTCACTGAATACAAGAAAGAATTTCATGCTTGCATTCGGCAAAATGACGAGGACTCCGATACGTACGTTCGTGACTCAAGACACCTAGTCGAACGAGGCTTCGCTAAGGGGTCCCGCGAAAAAGCGTTCAGCGCATGCTTGAGCAGTTTGACGAGGCCAGTCCCCGAGTGTCATAGAGATATCTATGCTCAAATACAAAGGAACCTGGAGGCAGCCATTGAAGTAGCCGAAGTGCTGGAACAACGAGAAGCTGCCGTCGTCTGTCAGTCCCAATTCCTCCTTGTTGCTTCAACATACATCTAATTCTCAACTATTAAGTGGCCTCTCACCTCTCCAAGAAACCTTCCCACGGATTCTAACTATCGGCTTCGAGGTCATTGTTGGCAAAGAAACAGATTCCCACGGAGAATGCCAAGGGGAGTCCGTAGAGGTGAGTTCAGATCTAAAATAATATTGCCAGCTATTTCCCACCGCGAAGCTTAGTCCCTCACCGCTCCGTTATTGCTCTATGACGCCAACACACCTAGTCTAACTGATGCGGGGTCACCTTGAAGCCTACTGCGATCGGTTGTCACACACCATCTCCCTAGCAACCTGCACTTCCGGGTTATCCCTGATGATACCTTTATAAATATCGAAGGCTAAATTCGGGGTGATATCTGGGTAGGAAAGCAATTAAATTGATTTCGGGGTATTATTCGGCCTGCCGTACGAAAGCATTGTAGGGCCGGGTCTTCTGAGGTGTTTGAAATATCACATCGGCCTGACTAAATCATGTCCACAAACGTCGGTAGACATCTCACAACTTGCCCCCCTTAGCCACCAAACAACAGAATATCACTTGCACATTGTGCCATAGTCATAATATACACAAAACGAAGTATAAAATCTGTTAAAATCCAGTGCACCTCCGGTAGTACCCGAGTGGGTCGTCAAACTGCGAAATGTGCTAGTAAAACGTGCTGATGCCTTCTAATGCTCGTTACGAAGTCACACTACTTGTTTTGCAGTCACGAGATAATGAGAGTGAAAAAAACCGGGACAGTCCATCCTTCACGTGAAGCTAACACTTTCTGTTATCTTTATCCTGTTTCTTAGTAGTCAGTCAGGTAAATGATTTGTAGCGCAGCTACAAGCTTCCCAATATGATCTCACGTTTCCTTTCGGTGTTCTGGTTACTTTCCACATACTACAATGGCAACACTTGCAAACCCCCCATTATTCACACACAACCACTGCTTGAGGTCAGTCCTCACTGTTCTACACGTTTTTTTTAGTCACCATTGATATTCGTTTGGTAACCATTGGTGATCATTTAGCAGCCACTGACGGTTATATAGCCACCCGGGTTTAAGAAACAGTAACCAAACCTTTCCGATACACGCATACCGAACAGGATCACATCACTTGTTCTTCATACTATAATTGGCGACCTTAAGAGTTGGACTAACTAGAATAGGGTGTATTGGTAAATGAGCAGCTCCGAGCTGCCGTGTGGTTCAGTAGCTGCCCTGGGAATCGGCCTACTCGATGTGATCCCAGTGAGCCGGCTACCCCCGATTTGTGATGGAGGATTACTTAACACTGTGAATGGTGTCTTTTTGTTGGGACCAGCAATGTGGGGGCTAAGGTAAGGGGTCGCCAAAGTGGTGTTCGAATAATGTGAGTGTGGGAACACGACGGGATACTTATTGAGATTGGTTCATGAAGTTTCCTGTTTTTGTCTTTTCAGACTAAACACATGCTTCTTCCCGCGGAAGACCAATGGCCCCGCATACCAGATATTGGAGCCTGACCTTTTGACCTTTGTGTGCCTCTCTCAGCTAACTAACCAGAACTTGTGAGGTGCCTTCTAGATTCGGAAACTTGACATATTTATTCGTATGTTGCTGGATTTACGTTTAAATGATTGACTGAATAAATGTTCGATGATTTAGTTCTATCCATAGGAAGGATTATGTTTCTTGGCTTTGGTTCTGTGGTGTTGGATCCATGGGTGTGTTAAGGTATTCTTTGATTAGTTGAATTTCTTGAGTTCCAGATGGCTAAAATGTGGTCAGTTTAATGTGTCTATTGACCGCTTTCAATCTGAGTAGCTCATATTTGCGAAATTATTCAATACGCAGTATCAAAGATCAACTCATTATCTGAAACTTTGGACGCACTTACTGTGCCGTTATTTCATCGGGATTGCTAGGAATTTTCAGCTCCGATGGCCGGCTTCGGTCTAACGGTCATCATGGCTGAGTTCAGACCGGTCTGTCATGGGTTCGAACCCTCGTGCCACCGCTAGCCAGTTCCCAAATGGCAGAATTTAATTGGCAGCGATCTACTTCTTCAAATGTGGCACTGTTTTGATGAGGTAAAAGGAAGTAAATAAAAAAATAAATAGCCTCTCGCAGTCTTAACTGGGACTCGAAATGCGGCTGGTCTGCGTATGAATTTGTGTAGCATGCGCAGCCACCAGTCCATCTGGTGTGCGGTTCGACGGTTTGTTTCACATCAAACCTCGTGAGTGTTGAAAATTATCATACCGGCTGTGTGTGCGGTTGATGGTTATGTCGCCGTGCCTGTGATCATTGGTATGGGTAGGCCCGATACTTTTAATGTTGTTTCACGGCGCGCATATGCGTTTAGTTAGACAAATCACCTTCACCTTGTGTAAAGTTCGGCATTTACCGTGTTTTGGTAGCCTTTCTTTAACAATGTATGTAAGATAAAAGGTGTGAGGGTATTAGCTGACTCATCGTCGATAGAAAGCTAGGTTCAGTTGGCACTCAGGACGTCAGAAAATGTCAGAAATTCAGGTAAATGTTTGATCGAAAGGCTTGACGAGCGTCAGGACAACCGATCAATAAAACGAAAAAAGGAATCCCGTCACGTGGTGGCCAGCGATATCACCAGTCAACCAATCAAAAGAGACTTTACTGACGCTAGCCTAAGCGAATTCGTTTGTGATGCGACGACTGCTGACTACGTCTCGTGCATCCCATATAAACTTTGTTTTCTGTTAAAAAAATGAAACGACATGAGGGCAGAAATGCCTTCTCACTAGAGTAAGTGTGACGGAAAAGAATAAGAGGCGCCAGTTGTTTTGACCGCACGGTTTAACTCTGCCCGGCTGATTTTATTTATCATTTTTCCGCTCTTCACTGGTCTTTGATTTAACGAACTCCGAGAGTGTTTCTCTTGCATCTACAAACAGCGGTCTTTTGATTTGATCTACACAACTGGTGCCCCAGTTGCAACTAAACGGGCACAACCAGTGAGGGGCCCGTTCCACGGGTGGTCCGTAAAAGAAGAATTGTTATTAGGGTGAACAAAACACGGCGATCAGCATCAAAACACGTGGCTCTGACTGGGGTTCAACGTTGCCCCGTTTGCTATACGATCTGCCCTGAATGTATTGCATGTACTGCGTGCTAGTCGCACAAATCTAGCCGTATTGTTTTGTATCATATAGTTGATTTTCTTTGGTCGCAAGTAATTGTAAGATATTTATGAATTGATTTCCTCCTGTTCCATTGTGTGTGTGTGTGTGTGTGTGTGTGTGTGTGTGTGTGTGTGTGTGTGTGTGTGTGTGTGTGTGTAAAATATCACAGGAACAGAATGTCATGTTACAAAAACTTCATATCATATTTCCATGAAAATTTCATCAAATGTTCTATCGAAGATGAAGTCATGCTAAAGCAAATAAATGTGATGAATGAGAAAATAAAGGCACAATTTTACGACTTGCATTGGATAATGAAGTGGGTCAAGTCTAAGAAATACAAACGCGGAAATGGTCTTGAAGGGAACTGAGAAGTATCCGGATGAGAAAAGAATTACCACGAAGTGTTCAAGGGAAGGATGCAATAGAATGGACTCCGTGATGTTGAAGTTCACATAGATAAAGCGAGAAAAATGACTGGAGATTGGAGGCAGTTTGTGGGTCCGTTTGGGGAAGAAAGACTAAGAAGTGAATAACTACTTCCTCTTGACAATATCAAGGTCAAGTCAGGCAAAAGGAGACTGCCACATTCATCACTTATCCAACGAAAGGGAGAAGAAATAAATGGAACGTATTAGTGAAGTATTGTACCGAACACCATTTTCTCTACTTAACTCTTAGGCTGTACAAAATTGAGATACTACTACGAAAACAAGACGCGCGTTCGCTTTTGGCATATGGAAACTTGTCATTTTTCGCCCCATAGCATGAGCTTCAGTAGGGTCGGAAGGTGGATGGATAGAAGGAGAGGGTTTGAGATAAATTAGAGAGTGAAGTATTGAAGTGTGGACGGATATTCAAAAACCCGTTCAAAACTACAATGAGGAAATTGAGAAGATCATAAATGAGTCATCAGGCGAGCTACGCATGACAGATAACAGTTCAGTACAGTTTGGTTTATACAACCACAAAACTCGCACTACTGTGCTCTAGTTTCGGTTTCTACCTTTCAGCGTTGTCTAATAAAAGCAAAAAGAATAGAAGTATAAAGTGAAAAACATCAAAAAAATTAAAGTAGTAAGTGGAAATCACGAAGACAAAGAAAGAGTCAGAATACAACTACGTCACTGGACGCGACCTCTAGCCATATCACTTATGGTCTCCAACTATTTGGTAGGCGGATCACGTGGACCCCAACCTGTAGGTCAAAAATTTCCTACTTGACTGAGTCCACTTGTCAAAGCTTTCATAGCTTTTTGCGGTGTCATGGACTGGCCACCTCGACCTATCTTCCAATAACCGCCTGCCTTGGGGAATAGCGTACACCGAAGAGGTCTGTAGGCGGTCATGCGTAACACATGTCCCAGCCACCTTGTTCTCTTTAGATTCCGTGCTTGATCCAGAGACTGACCTCTGGTTCCCAACACCTTAAGTCTAATCTCAGCATTGCTGACCCGGTTTTCCCAGCATATTAGGGCAATGCCACGGAGACACCGATGCTCGAACAGCGACAGTCTTCACCTATCTTCTAGTGTCAACGACCATGTTTCTGAGCCGTATAGAAGACCAAACATAAAAGCAGCAGTGTACACTTGAACTATGACAGAACATTGGGCATCCCGCCGGTGCCAAGGATGGCTCAGATTGACAAAAGCCAAAAAGTACCTTCTGTATACGCCGTGAAACTTCATCCGATATCTGACCACCTGATAAAACTTACCTGGCCAGATAACAAAACTTATTTACTTCAGCTAAAACCTCCCCGGCTAATAAGAGGTTTGGTGTAGCACCAACCCAGTCCTGCAGCAGCATTCTACACTTTGAAGGTGCAAAAGGCATCCAAAACCGTTCTACCCTGTGGTTTAGGCTATCTAAAAGACCTTGCAACTTGCCTAGATCTTCACTCAGAAGAACAATATCTTCCGCGTATTCCAAGTCTGAGCAAAGATCAGTCTCGCTATTCTCACACGAGTAAGAGGCTATCTGAAGAATGACTTCAGTTACGAAATAGAAGAGGAAGGGAAAAAGAAGGTATCCCTGACGAACACCACTTTCCGTGGTGAACTCGGGTGAAAGATCATCATAAGCACGAACTCGGCCTCGGCTGTTCGCACACAAGCATTAGAAAAGAGAGATAAATTTTTCTGGTACACTCTTCAATGAGAAGCAGCACCAGAGAACTGTGCAGTGGACTGAATCCAAGGCCACTTTCAGAGGAAGAGAGACAGAGATTGTGGGCCTACAGTAGATATGTCTGTGCTCTAAGGTTTGCCGAAGAGTGAAGATGTGGTTGATACAACCCGGACCGGGTCTGAAACCGGCCTGACTTCCACGTGTACACATTTGGCACGAGCTGGATAATCGATAGAGAAAAAGCTCGGTGGGCAGTTTGGATTCGATACTTACCAAGTTAATTCCTCAGTGTTTTTCACAAGAGGGTCAGTCACTTTCCTTGTTAATCGGTACAATCAACGATTCACACCTTTTTCTGGGAATCTGCTTGCTACGCCAAATAATCCGGAAGAATTATGGTCACTCCAAAACCAAAGTTTTACCCCCGTTCTTGGAAAAAAGATGGAGACTACCCATCTGGTCCAGTAGATTTGCACCTTTCAAGTGACCTATCTACCGCATAATCTACATTTCTGGTAGAGGAGTGATATATGCCTGCATCGTTCCTCTGGCAGGTATATTCTAAAGGTCTGCTGCTGAAGAGGGTCAGATGAATTGTTCCTTAATGTGCTGAACCCAATGATCCAGAAGACTCTCTGAGAGCGAATCAGTGACGCGTTGGATTTCGTAATTAACTCACTTACACCAGGTTTCCTTGAACCGGTACCTGTATTCAAACGGAAAAGGTTACGAGTATTGCCAGTGGATGCAGCCTATTCCATTTCCTTACATTTCACAATCAGCTAGTGCTCGTGGCGACTTTATAGGCCCCTAGTCAGTTGGCTTCTCAGGAACTTGCATACTCCACTAGATGTGGCATCGGAAGGGACGAACCTGCGAGCCTCCAACAAAACGAATGACGTCGAAGATATCCCCTGTTTATGAGGCTTACTTGAGTCAGAGTCCTGTGTAGCTTTAGAAGAGGATACAAGTTTCCCTTGATCTGTTGCCAGCTTTCAGCTGGATACTGGACATCCGGCTACGTCGATAACCCTGTACATAGCTCCTCCTGAAAAACAGATAGTTGGTTTTCTTCCAGAAGTAACTGCGGCGGACGGGTGGCTTTGCCGTGGGCGAGAGTACGGACGAGACGTAAACAGAAGCGAGCACGTATCCAGGAGTGATATGAGTCCAAAAGTCTAGACCAAAATCAACAAGGATCTTTGACTGATCCACGCCAGTGGAGACCAACCCAAATATGGTCAACCTGAGTCCAAAGTTGTGGGGGAGTAGAAGAAAGTCATGTCAGTTTACGCCACTTCTTAAGGTAGAAGATCTCATTTACCGGAAACAATCTGTGGTCAGAGCACAGCTGAATCGGACTATCATCCTTATCGGTACCATCGGCTGGGATGGCAAGTGGGCCTCAGATGTGTCTTTCGGAATCACCCAAACGGCTAACTTGGGCTTTGAAATCCCCTGCGATGGCCACCACGTCTGTCGAAAGCACGCCTCGAAGCCGTGGAGATAAATCCTGGTGCAATTCATCCTTGGTTTGAGAGGAACGCAGTCAGTCAGCGCATACATAGACACGATAAACAAGAATTAAGGTTTCAGTTCGTCGTTGTTGACATGCACAGAACCTTCCGACCCAACTGTACACAAAAGACCGCTGACTGGAATCCACTCCAGGAGTGGCGCGCTCGGTTCTCGTGCTCAAAGCAATTTCAACACCCACCTGACCACGAGCACTAAACACCAAATCAATCGACACGTGAAGAGTGAAGAGAGAGTCTGAGATTGTATCTGGGGTGCGAAGAGTGATCACAGAGGTGGGGTCTTGTAAGCGCGTTTCGGAGACACAGCATACATCGGTTTTGAAAGTGCAAGAGTTTTAGGGACAGAAGCTTGTTGCACTATCTAACAGTTTGCGGACGTTGAAGGCAACCAAGTGAAGTGAACATTTAGGCTTAGGAAGTGCATTTGATTTGTACCCAACTTCTAAACTACTAATTTTTTCAGAGCGGCACTCACACGTAGTGTTTTGCAAAGATCTTAAATTAAGGAAGGAAAAATTGATGAGGCCCTTTACAGGAAAGATGCTCGAGGTTTCTGGGCGAATCATACTTCGCATTCGTTCACACAGCAGAAAGAGTTTTTCTTTGAGAACCTTAACCGGAGTCTTTGACTCAAAGATCTCACTCATAATGCAATGGTGTGGTAACCCAGTTTGAGCATAGTTGTTCAATGCTTTTCAGCCAAAAAATACCCCAAAAGTGGGTTACAGGGCAAAACCGGGTCACATTTCAGACAGAACGATATTCTTGTTTGTTAGGACTCGTGTCAGAAACGGAACAACGGAATTCTTCTATAAAGAGAACCTGCGGGGAAGCGGCTCATACCTAGACCGGGTCCATGCGTGGGACAGACAAAGAGTAAGATTAGAATGCAATGGGTGTGAAGTATCAGAAAGGATTTTCTGTGCAAAAGTAATGGGTGCTGTTATGTTCCTAGTGTACAGCTCCAAGACTAGCTCATTTGGGACTTTATCAGGAACACGGCTAATGATGTGTAAGCCTCTTCGAAGAGTGATGAGGTCCTTTTCTCTAGTAATCCTGGGGAAATGACAAGGGAATAACAAAGAATGATAGGTAATGTACATAGTTTTACAAAAGTGGATATAACAGACTGTTAGGCACCAAATTGCCGTAGTTTTCTAATTTGTTACAACAAGCGACGCAGTTTTCCTATCGTGATTTCACTAAGTAAAGACCAATGCAGGGTAACACCAAGGTGTTTCACGTGGTTCGCACTTGCGAGGGGAATAGAATTGAAGGTAGAAGGGTCTTCAATGAATCGAGAACGAGTGGTAGTAAGAAAAATACACTCTTGACATTTATCACTATTCAACAGAAGACCAGATTTATTAGAAAAGCTTCAAATATGTGAAAGAATTTCAATGAATTCGTCGAAGTCTGATCTTTTTGAGACAGACCTAGCCGAAACAACGTCATCAGCATATTTTAAGGATACGAGCTGGGTGGCAGACAGGCGAAACCCTAATGAACGATGAAAACAAATATGGAGAAGAAATGACACCTTGAAGTACATCGGTACTGGTTAGGAGAAGTTAGGAGACTTTTCTGTCTACTCTGGTGCATTTTGTTCTTCCAGAGAAATAGTCTTTCAACCAATCTAGTAAATATGCGGGTCAACCAAAAGATTCTAGTTTCCTGAGAAGAAGCGATCGCGGTACACTTTCAAAGGCCGACGGGCAGTCTAGGAAAGCACATATAACTGGCTTGCTGGAATCATTGAGGGATTTGGCTAAATGGTACACAATGGGCGCTACCGCATTAACTTTAGATTCCCTGAATTTGTACGCAAACTGAAACTCGTCGGCTGGACTTCCCAGTGTGGTCTGAAGATGACGCAGCACAACACGTTCTGCAAGTTTCAACACTGATGAAGATCGAACTATTGGTCGATAATTTTAGGCTTCCGTCCGGCTATGGACTTGTTTTGGTATAGGAATACTTGTAACAGGAAGCTAACAATCGGGATTGGAATGTGATTTTAGCGAACTGGTAATTACCGAAGTCATCTGATCACATAGAGGATCAGCTCCGTATCAGAGCAGCTCCTTTGGAAGAACGTCTGGACCTGTTAACAAGAACGTGACAGAAGAACCCGCAAAAGAATTTTTCTGGTCTGTCACATGAGACCCGAGTGTTGCATGCATTCTGTCTTGTCTTCGCTAGTGTTTTGTTATCAATTTTCCTTCCGGATTCAGTCCTCAGCCCCGTGAACCCAATGGAACAAGGGGAAAGTGGACGGGGCAGCGTCGTTTGGGTCGAAGGCTGCCCAGCTTAGGCGGGCGATAGTTGTCCAATGAAGTGCGATCACTTCTGTCACCCCTGAGGAGAATCCTAGGTACTCCACTCCTACATCCACCTAGTGGAGGTTTATTGACCGGCAAACTGTTTCTCTCCGTGTTCATTCGAT
Source organism: Fasciola hepatica (assembly GCA_948099385.1). Lineage (NCBI taxonomy): Eukaryota > Metazoa > Platyhelminthes > Trematoda > Plagiorchiida > Fasciolidae > Fasciola > Fasciola hepatica. The sequence goes on from CANUEZ040000151.1 coordinate 877,737, forward strand.
GGAGTGTACTCTCCAGGGGCGCAGTGAATAGAACCAGATGTTGCCCATCAACTGGTTCAGGGACTCCCCTTTGCCTGGCCTCTACCCACTGACCTGTCAGGTATGATTGCACTTCCGGCTTAAGGAAGCCATCCTTCATAGCTCTTTGGATCATGGATGCACACAAGCCATCACGCTACGCCGAGGTGCGGTTTCGTCGCGATGGTTAACTGATTACAGTCTGGAAAAAACCTGTCAATCTGCCGAGTTTTAAAGGACTCCTAGGAAAATTTGAATTTAACAGCGAAAACCAGAGGAAATTCTACGTGTGAGAAGATTCTTCAAATGTCCGTCATTCTAGACGTCGCACATGTTGAACAGATTTACGGTTATCAATCAAATTGAGAAATGAATGTTTAAACCCAGATGCTGGGAAAATTTGGTTGTGTTTGAGACAGAAATTTCCGCATTAAAAACCACTTGCATGGATATTAAATGGTAGACACCTACACCACTATTGCCTTTTATGTATTCAAAACAAGTAGTAGCTTCCTTGTATTGGGAGGATTTTTGAGATTCATAAAATTAAGAAAGCTCTTTGAATTATATTATTCACCAGGCGAAAATCAAACGATCATTTAGAAACGAGGATGCTCTCTGTCAGAGACTTTTGAAAGGAAATTTTACCGGTAGTGGAGATGTTCGAATTCGGGACGTCATGGGCTCTCGGTGAAACTCGTTTGACTACAACAGACCGCGTTTATTCGCCGAGCGTTGAAAAAGCGAATGCCTTCTACACGACATACGGGGATACTGTCTACTGTGTTCTACCGAGAAGACGGGTATGGGCGGCGGGGTACAAGCTGAAAGTATTCATTCACCTCCCTCAAGGAAAAAAAATTTAGATTGTTATTTAAGTGTCATCATAACCCAAGCCCTTATATAAAAAAGGCACTTCTCTGCTCAGCGTATTAGTGTGTTCACCAATACGCGATAAAACCTACCTAAAATAGGATACTTGACGTTATGATGGATATCTGGATTGTCATTTTGTCTCCCCCAGGTTTACGTATATCCAACTAAATTCATCACCAGGCTCGTTCACCTTCAGTTTATATGTCTGTCTATCGATTCTCAGGAATTTGAACCACTTCTGCGGAAATCGCTCATTGAAATGGTTTACTTAAAATGTTACGGAATGGTCTCCTTACACTGCCAGTTTTTCTGCCTCTGTCACGGTTATTGCCCTCACACTGATCGTCGCATTTCCATCCGACAAACCATCAAGAACTTTCAAGTTTTTCTAATCTTATGTGTGCAATTCAACATGCTTCTGAGAACAAACCAGCAGGAAGTTATCGTCTTCTCTATTCAGCTGTCCTAATAACAGTGGATTATTTGTCTTTTTCTAGGACCCAACAAAATTATATTTCGGAAGTTTGCACGAATAGATTTAAACTGTAATAACCATGTATATCTACAGATACGAGTACTCCTATATCGAGTCTGCTGATTAGAAGTAGTTAATCATTTCGTCCGAAGCTATGTTGGAGTTGTTACTCCATCTTTGTCTTCTGCAAATTTTTGTTGATGACTGGTTTTCCAAGTTCCTGGTTGATTTCCCAACCGAATTCCTCCCTAGTCACATTCGTGAGTGTTCGAACCGTATGTTTTGTTATATTGGCTCTGTATACTTACCTGCACTTTGTGCCATGATATGCGTGCTCTTACTGTTCCTGGTAATATGACGGTCGTTAATGGTGTTACTGCTATTGCTAGCCCTACAGCTTTTTTCTTATTCTACTACTACTACTACTACTACTACTACTACTACTACTACTACTACTACTACTACTACTACTACTACTACTACTACTACTACTACTACTACTACTACTACTACTACTACTACTACCACTACTACTACTACTACTACTACTACTACTACTACCACTACTACTACTACTATTACCACTACTACTAATACTACTACTACTACCATTACTACTACTACTACCACTACCAGTATTGTGTCTACTGTCCCCGCTCCCGCGATAACTATTTCTGCTCTTGCTACTACTCTCATTGCCTTAATCTCTTTTATTTCTACAGTGACCACTGTCGTTGCTGTGGTTACTGCTATTACTGGTTTATCCAAATCATCGTTCGTGCTCCGTGTACTGCTTTCTGCACTTTTGTTTAAGGTGGCCTTCCTGAAATAAGCGTCATACTACATTACAATACAATGTAAATATTATGAAGAACAAGAGCATTATTTAGTAGGACAAAATGAATTGCTTTGACAGCTTCTGATAGCTTAACTTGGCTATACGAGGTCCTGATCCATTGTCACTAATATTCGGCCTCGAGGATCAAGAAGGATGCAGGCTGAATCTAGAGGAAGTTCGTACTTCGAACCAAGCAACCATGAGATATGCAAGGAAGCTTTTGGAAGCCTGGCGTTCTCTATCAAATTTAATCTGTAAGCATATCAAATTGAATCACATTTACCCTTGCTTGACACGCAAGAAGTTTACCTAACTTAAGAAAAGGAGAACGATTAGGCAGGACAAAACAAGAAGATGCGTTGTACACTGCTTGCAATGAATATTCAGCTTTTACGTCACAAATAACATGTCCTAAAAGTGGGGCAAAACACAATCATTGCAAAGTTATTGGGATCTGATAAGTCTTTAGTTCAGTCGATCTTCAAGATGCGATATTACTGTTTCGAAGTTGTTTAAGCACCTTTCCAGATACGGAATGATGGAACTGCCGTGAGCTCGGGCGAATGCATGAGGGTGTATGTGACTGGAACGTGTGGTAGAGCGGCAAATACATTTAGTTAGACAGTCATGAATAGAGTGAGTAGAATCAGTGTGTATTTATGTGCTATGTTTATGACAAGTTTTACTGTGTTGGGAAATGATGAACAGGATGAGTTGTTGTCAGTGTACCCCACTACAAGAAGATAAGAACGTAAGGATCTACAGAATACTTCGAATTCTTTCCACAACAGACCTGTAAAAGTGACTAGAGAGGCATAAACCTAGTACGGTAGAATACACGAAAAACAAAGCATTTATTTAGGTGTGTTGGTACAAAGTGAAAGTTGAGGTGCTTTGCATAAAGAGACAAAAGTTCGATCTTTGTAAATAAGTGGCTTACATGCCTTGGCCAGGTAAGGTTTCGACACTATGTCACTCCAAGTTATTTATTCGAATCTTGGTGATTCGTTCGTCTCCCAGTTATTGATACTGGAGTACAAGAGTCAGTGAAATCGGAATACTTATCGCCTCTCACAAAGGAGGATAGAATGTCTCCCGATTTGAGGAGATTAGTGGTCAAATTGCGTGTAGTTGACCATTCAGAAAGTTCGACCATGTCAGTTTGAATGGCCGAAAAAGAAGAGTTGTAGAAATATGGTGAGTCAAGAATGACATCTTTAGCGCACTTGATGAGGGAACTATTGTCGTGGTTGGGTGGTGGAAGATACTTAGGCTGGAAATAGAAAGAGATAACGTAGCACCTTAAGAGACACTAAGAGGAATAAAATGAACCTGAATCCTATCGACAAATAACCACGGAACCTAATGCTTCGTGTGAACAGGTCAACTAAACTCTCTCCCAGAAGGCTCACTGAATCAAGAATCTAAGCGACCCATAAGAAAACAATAGGAAAAAGCACAAAATGATGCAAATTTCTAAAAAGTATTTATACGAATATATGTAGATATCTGGGTGGATTTCAATAGGTCGTGTTTTGCAAATCAGAAAGCACTGTTAAGGTTCAGAGGTCAAGTTGCGAAAATTTAGGTGCTTTTTGGGCAGAAAGGTCAAAGGTCAAAGCAATGCCCTGCTGAGATCATGGTCATCCAAGAGACCAAGGTGGGATCGAGGACCGAAACCCCGTGTATACATGAATGAATGAATCTCCACCTGCCCGTTGAAGATGTCAGTTCGACTGTGGATGACATTTTCGCGACGTGGACCCGAAGCCCGGAGATCAGAAGCCGTTAACCAACTCCACCCTGAGCTACAATCAACTTTGACATCCAAAGTTACTGGAACTGGATTACTACTCATACCAATAGCAACACCAATAATATAGCTGCCGGGCTGAAGGCAGCCATACTGATGTCCTATTATTGCAAGTGCGGGTTTCCGATGGGACAGTTACCGAGATTTGTGTTCATGGATTTTTCTGGTTTTGTATTTCATAGGTCGAACACGAGGAACATCCCCCCCCCCTCGGTATTCTTTAGCTTTGATCGGACAGAAACGTGGTTTCATTAGACTAGCGCATGAAATGAGCCATACACAGCAGCGGTTAGCACAACAAATTTCAATCGAATAGTCGAAATTATCGTAATTTCGTGGTTCTATATAACTATACACTTATAAATATATTAAGACAAATAACTCACAGCCAAGTGAACAACCAAGAACTACAGTACAGAAAGCTGTTCAATGAATCGGGACAGAGCCGTCGTACACGGACCACACAGCAAACAGACCAACGAAACGGTAGGTCAGCGGGATCACGGTACAGGCAGTTAGCCAAGAAGCTTTCTAGGTAACCAGGAAAGATTGCTTCGGTCACAGAATGAGAAAATAATCTAAGGTTAGTACATACAAGAGAGTTATCAATGAAAACGCACAGATGATTTGTACCTGAAAAACGACAGAAGAGACATGTGTCCATTTGAACGAATGAATCTGGCAGTAGGTACGTTTGAGCCGGAAGTATGTCTGGTGGCTGGTGGTACACTGAAGGTGGTTTTATTGGAGGGTGAAACTTTCGGCCAAGTTTTCTTTAAATTTAAATGCACGGTCATGGAATATAAACAAAATAGTCATGTAATATATATAAATTGTAAAACGTCATTACAAACAGTTAGTGCGTTTGAGAAGGACAAAATAGGTCCTGGTGCATGAATACGCTACTCGTGAATCAGTCAATTTGGAATGTTATCAGAATACAAACTACAAAAAAGGTTGAATACAATAAATGCATACATACATTTTTCAAAAAATTCACCTTTTCTCTCAGCGGCTTCGAATCTTGCACCTAACTTGAACATCTCAGCACTTTGTGCTGAAATTAAAGCCGGAACCCGCACAAACTGAAGCACCGAAATCGACACGAATTTCTTGGTTATAGTCATTTTGTTAATTGAACCCATCGAAAATAACAGCTTCACCCACATCTTCATTATCTTGGAAGCAGTCTAAACTGTCTCACTTGATTGTTCTGTTATTCGTCTCACTGCTGCGACCGATCTCGGGGTTTTGAGTCCCAACTCAAAATTCGGATATTCAAACTAATCCCGGATATGCATGAAGCACATAATTTCTTATGCGTTATCAACTGAATGACTACACGAAATTATTAGGAAAATACAGTTGTGAACATATTTTTGTTCTCACGTCATTAGTGTAAACCTTCTTTGATTTGATCCAAGTGAGTAGAGGCCTCGTTAACCTAGCGAAGTTCGAACCCAAGTGTGGATGTCACCCACAATGTAGTACCACGTGATCTACAAAGCCACACGAAGGAGCTTTGGACACTTCGCTTATGGATTGTGTTGCTCATCTTCCCAAATTACATTAGAACAATGAAAACCTTGTTTTTACCCTCGAAAACAATGATAAACCTTTCGGTATGCAACTTCTAAGGACTCTGTATTTCGTGTATAATGTATTCTAAACAGAGAGGTTTTATTCATGTTCTAGGTAAACCATCGGAACCCACGGAGAACAGTACGTATTACGAAGCAAACTAGCTCATTATCAGTAACTTCTAGCAATACTATTGCAACGTACTATGGCAGAAGATAATTCTAATCCCATCTCACTATCACTTATTGAATTCCAGATAAGTATACTGTAACGACATGGTTGGGATCCAGAACAAAGCAAGCTCGTTCGATGATTTGCTCGTATTTCATTTTGATTCGTATCTGTGCACTATCAAGGGATTGTCACTTCCCGTTAAGTAAGTGTTATTCTTTTGTAGAGTATGTTCTTGATATTCAGAAATATCACTCATGGGGTTCAAAATTACCAACCAGTATAAGCAAAAAATTTCTAATTTGAATGGATTTTTAACGAAAGTTTATCATTCTGTCTGGTCGAATGATATATTGTCGTCAAGGTCATCTTTTAGTCAAAAACTGTTACACTCGACGTGTGTTATCTTAGATGTAGATACCAACGAATTTAGGCGAGCTTAACGATCTGTGGTTTGTCAATATCACATCAATTTCAAATTTCTAGGGTCAAATTTCTGCGTATATGTATCCCTGTTCGGTTTACACAAGAAACCAATGGCTGAAAGCCTAAGTGGAAGTAGTGAAGTTTAATATATTGAACCTATGGCAAGGAAACCCCTTGGTAAAGACTAGAAAAAAATGAGGGGATATATTGTTGGTGATGACTGAAGCGGCGACAGAGCGAAGTCAGTACTACGACAACACGTGCCCAATTTCAATAAACGGGATTAGGATGGATGCGTGTGATTACTTTGTAAGAAACATGATTGTTTGAACGGACTGCGGGTTACGCGAAGTTGATAAAGGAGAAAACGTCGTATTTCGACATAGGCGATGGAGCACATGGTCGAATCGCTAATGTGAAATGTGTTCGAATCAATTTCTCGATCAGCTTTGACTGTTCGCAGTTACGTTCCTGTGACACTGAATAAGTTATATCCCGATTGTAGACAGGCATTAGTAGGGGACGGAGTCTGCTCCAGCACCAAAAACGGAATCCACCTTGATAACAAACGACCATATTTTACAGTCACATCAGAACAACATCAATCATCTTCAACAGTCCCCGAATAGAGGCATTTTTGAGCACGATGGAACTATTTGAATTTGCTCGAAAGCGGCTTGACTTCACAAAACGGTCTAAAGTGGCTGTTACGTCTGAGGTACTGGGGCATTGCAAATATAGAAGGATATACTGACTGCAATTACACTTCGAAGCCTATGGCTTTGTTGCTAAACGCGATTTATTAGGGCACTGAATTAGTCCTATTTTGATAAAAAAGAAGCCTTTCCCAAAACAGCGTGTAGTTGGTCAAGAAGCCGAAAGCTGTCAAATGAGATTAGTTGATTTGACTTATCTGTAAAATCCAGATAGCATTTTAAAACGAAGTTTGTGCACCGCGGCCTTTTCAGATTGCCTAAACTCTGATCGTTGCAGTGATGAGCAAACCAAAGTTTCATCAAGTCAAAAGTGATGCTTCCCTGAGTATGACGATAAAAAGATACTGGAACTGGTTTCTGTCGAACAACAACCATATTGTTCACTCTCCTAGACGCGAGATTTCAAAAATATCGACTGATAAATGTTGCCCTTGAAGAGATTTTAACAGTGAGAAATAAATGTTTCGTAAATTTATATGACTCTCCGTTGTATTCCGGGAAGCTGGTCAATGTAGCAACCTGATGTGAATATGTGTTGGTGAAATTCTGGGTGCCTGTATTCGTGCTTTGTCGAGAGTGTTCATAAGGTGGAACCATCTGTTTTGTTGCCAACACGATTTCCAAGCTGCTATCTATTCTTCATCTCAAGTTCGTCTCAGGAATTTGCTATTGATTGAACTTAACGGTTGATTTGGTCATAGTTTTAGTCAGTCAGTTAAATGCCTCTGCAAAAAGTGTAATCACTTCCAGCTCGACAGACGAATTTCATTTTTCTGTCGGTATTCACTACGAAGGAGGTTACAAACACGCCTTGTTTTCTCTTCCGTTTATTCTTTTTTTTTGAACGAATCTTAGCAGTTCAATTATTGCCGCAGAAAATGTCAAAACCAAATTAATAATGGAAAAATAATAATGTTGCAAACAACAAATCCCTATAATGCCAGTGATGAGTGCTACTTCAGTAAGTTTCGAATGCTACTTAATTTATTCTAGCAAAGTAATATTGGACAACTTTTCTAGACCATTCGTGACAGGACAACAGTGGATCAATTAAACAGGCAAACATTACTTGGTAAAAGATCGTAATTGTTCTAAAAATCGATTGACTTTTGCCACGAGTAAACTTTAAAGATTCCTCAAATGTTCTTGTTTAGATTGTCCACAGGCAGCGATAAAATCCGATGGTTAATGTTCTATCTGTATCCAAGAGTGAAATTTCGACTGTGTGTATACCCAGCTTTGTACCGGTGTTTGTGAGCTTGGAATGTGTATAAAATGATTGATCACACAGTGTGAATCCTCAGCTCATCATCGAAACCTCTTCTGGTTTAAAATGCCGGCTATCTATCCGGTGAGGTTATAAATGGTTTACTTCAACCTGGTATCATACGCTACTCATTCAGTACTAGGTTTGAATGGTAACTGGCCGTCACTCAAACTACAACTCACTTTCATATCAAACATTCTGTCCTTCCAAACTTAACTTAAACAGCTGCACTGTCAACAATTGTTTCGCACTAAAATCGGTTCGTTTAGTTTATTTCTTCATCTGGATAGCTTTTTGGATTTTTACCTAAGGTAGTCCTGGATTTGGACTGTGCGCTCTCAAAGTTCGGTAGCAAAGGCATCCAGAGCGCTTTTGTGAAAAGGTCGAGTGAAGGATAGATTACAGCACATTAAAGGCTGTGTTTCAGTGCGAGCGAACAAAATGTTGATAACCTGAACCTAGCCTTGCGTAAATAAACTGAATTTCAAACCGATAAATTTTCTTCTATCTACGTTCATTCATAATCTTTCAATCGTGCTTGTTTACACTTTGAGATGTGTAAAATGGGGTGTTCTTCTTATGCTCTGGAGAAGGAATCGAGCGCACACCCGACACGATCCCATCTGTTACCAGCCTCTTTGGGAATGAACCAGATAAGCCTGATCTGTGTGTTATCACATATTCTCAGACGACGAAGTGATCAGGGACAAAAGAATACCGATCTGGAATCAAGGAGTTCTAATTTAACAACTGTATCATTTGTCTGATGAAATGTAACTCATTAGGCGATCAGTTAACAAAAGAGCATCGAAAACACTTGCAAAAAGGGGAGCAACGAATGAATACAAAGACTGATCATTACCCGTGACTAGCCAGAACTATCAAACACTGGAAACGTAGATTTGAATTATATGGTGCAACCAAGCATTCCACGCATCGAGGTTCTCAAATTAATGGTGTTTGCAATTTCCACACACTCCATTCACGGGACTGCTGGGGGAAAAATAATAATCAATGTTGGGGTTTCCTTTCAAAGAATCTCAGATGCAACCTTTAGAGTGAAAGGAGTCTTCTTGTTTTGAACTAGATATATTAGGCTGAGCTCATTGGATTATTCGCTCATGCGGACACAGTTGTTCGGTATTCTATACAAAAAAGAAGGGGTGTGAGCACTCATTACCTACGGTGTACGACCGTTGCTGGCGAGTGAGATTCGCAGGCGGTACGGATGGTGTATTCATTGAAATGATCACGAGCAAAACGTATTGTAAACTCATCTTGTAACTCAATTGATAATTGGCGTGAATGACGCTAATCGCAGCTGAAAGTTTGCCTGTCATAGTGATAACAGGCAGGTTTGCTCTGTGATTCCGCCGCATTCGGAGTAAACAATTGAGGGAGAGAAAACACTTCCCAAAAATGAACATGTGTTCGAAACCTTTCACGTGTTATTTACCAACTGAGCTTCTCTGACGTAATACAGTTGCTTACCTGTGAAACTCGAAAACGCAGATACACTTTTTCAGTGAATTAAATTCCACAAAGTTTGTTCAAAACCGGCCCAAGTCAACCTTCATGGAGCTACTGACTTCCAGCCGGACAACTCACTACTTGAAAAAAGAAAGAGTAGCGGGTGATGCTTTGGAAAGGATGCGATTATTCATACATAATGTGAGATACATGATGGTATAAGCAAAACCAAGAATCACTGGAAAGTAACCCATAGGATTTTGATTGAAACACTCCTCAGAGCTCAGACAAAAGTCAACGATCAGTGTGGTGTTGTTATAAATATTCTTTTCAACTTATCGTTCGTTTTTATCCTAAAAGTGACTGATTCTTATAGGAATAAGTGGTATTGGAGATTTGAGTGGCTGTCACAATAATGATTTATCGTCCACGGCTGTTGAAAGGAGAACATCACTAGCTTTTGGGATGTTTTCAATTCCATTGGAATCATTTCTAGTAACGGGACAACAAGCCTGAAATCAGTTAAATTGAAGAACTATGAATTTCCTACGTTAGGGAAGGGCCTCAGTATGAGTTACTGCATCAATAATGTGAGTCAGCAGTTTGGATGGTGAGAAATATGAATAAAATTCAGTTACAACCAATCCATTCTGATAGTTATTTGGGGGCTTTTTCGTAACTCAGCAGATGATTTTTTCCTTCCAGTTCAATCCTCTTTTATGAGCACTGTAAATTACTTTTTGTAATTTGTATTTTTGACGACATCTTCGCTTGTCTTACTCGTGAGTAGCGTGTATATCCCTCACGAACCTCGAATACTTGTGATCCAATTCCCTGTTTTTACTGTACTGACAGTTCAAGTTTACCCCTTTCCGACGTATGGTGCGTGAACATTTTACGTTATGTTCCCGACTCGATTGCTCTATGATTGTACATTCCCCTTGTAAGAAAAATTTGCAGAACGTTACACTTACGCTTCTTGACCCACTGTCTGTACCGCAACCGTGCTGCGCTACAGTTTCGCATGACTCCTTGCTGAGTGGACCGTTTATGACCGCGCTGTCCCGATTTTTCGGATAACTTTCTGTACTGTTGCCCTTGGTTGCTCACCTGGCTGTAAGTCATTGCATTTATGTATTGTTATGTATTGCATTGTTTAGAACCACGAAATTACGATAAACACGGTTATACATTTGGAATTTGTTCTGCTGCCCGTAGCCGTGTACAGCCCATATCGTGCGTAAAGCTAGTGAGACCACGTTTTCTGTTATATTGAAAGTTCAAGTAATCGGGATAGTTTCTACAGTTAGCCAGTAACCAATATTGTCTGGAATGAAGTCATTTACGTCCAGTATACAGTCATTTAATGATGAATTGCCTGGTTTGCGGAAAAACCGTTGGGAGGCTCAGTCAGCAAATCGCAGGGAGGCTCATCCAGCAGACCGCATGGAGGCTCATTCAGCAAACCGCTGGGAGGCTCATTCAGCAAACCACATGGAGGCTCATTCAGCAAACCGCATGGAGGCTTATTCAGTTAACCGCATGGAGGCTCATCCAGCAAACCGCTGGGAGGCTTATTCAGCAAACCGCAATGAGGCTCATTCAGTAAACCGCTGGGAGGCTCATCCAGCAAACCGCATGGAGGCTCATTCAGTAAACCGCTGGGAGGCTCATTCAGCAAACCGCACGGAGGCTTATTCAGTTAACCGCATGGAGGCTCATCCAGCAAACCGCAGAGAGGCTCAGTCAGCAAATGGTTCAACCTCCAGAGTAGAGCTACAACGTGAACTGCGACTGGCCAGGTTGAAGATTAAGCAATTGGAGCTGGAGGCCGAGGCTGCCAAACGCATAAACGAAGTCAAGGATGAAATAGTCAAAGAATTGTCCGACGATAACTGCAGTTTTGGATCGGAGCCTATACTGCCACCTACGCCACCTCGCAGTGAAAGGCTGAAAATCGTTCACGATTATGTCATGTCCTTACCAGGGTCGAAAACAAGGCAGGAAGACCAAATTACACTGAACGGACCGGGAATACGTGTTCTGCCCGCTAAATCCAGGGAATTCGACCACGTCAGCGAGACCCCCAGGCTGTTGCAAGCTTGTATTAGCCTGCCTGCTCGCCGATCAGTCAAATTCGATGGAAATCCCATGGATTTCATTGGTTTCATGAGAAATTTCCATTCCACAGTCGCTAGGTACAATAAAGACCCCGCCTACCTCCTCGATTACTTGATTTCGGCCTGTGAGGGGGAGCCAGCTGAAGCCATTCGGTGGTGCACGGTCCTTGAGCCGCAGGAAGGCTACGACGAAGCCATACGCATACTAGAACGCCGGTTCGGCAGGCCTCATGTGATCGCCAGAAAATGTATCGATGAGCTAAGTGACGGCTCCGTGTTGAAGCAAACTGATACCAAGGCGCTGGTAAAATTGGCGGATCAGATGAAGGTGTGTTCGGCCACGATGAAGAGCCTCGGCTACCAGGCTGATCTGAATGCCTGCCGGACGCTGAGCGCTATTGTGCAACGACTGCCTACCAGTGTTCAGTCCAGATGGTTCGACCGGGCATCCTTCATTCTCAGATCGGGACGGGAGCCCACTTTCGATGAACTAACGAGTTTTGTCAGCGATAGGGGCGATGCTGCCTTGGTTAGCCTCGTTTACGTATCTCGACCGGCCATTTCTGCGTCTAGACAACCTGATTCTCGAAAGCCTGCTAGCAGTCTATACTCCACCGAGCGAGTAGCCACAATCATGTCAACCGAGACTAAGCCATCTAGCACTAGTCTTAAGCTGACCCCCAACAAAGTTTGCCCTATATGTGGAAATCCCCACTACGTGGACCAGTGTAGCGAATTTCGAGACTTACAGGTAATAGACAGGTATAATGCCGTGAAGAAGATGAATTTATGTTTTTCATGCTTAAAGCCTAATCATGTAACTAAAGACTGCCGTTCGCGAAAGACGTGTGGCCTGAAGGGCTGTGTAGGTCAACACCACCCGATGCTACATCGACCAAAAACCCCAGAATCTAATCGTGACCAAAACCTGCCAACAGACAACACTGCTTCGGTTGGTCACGTATTGGCAGACGAAAGTACGGCCGGCCGTCGAATTTCCCTTGCTATATTGCCAGTCCGCCTCCGAGGTCCTTTAGGGGAGGTCACAGTGAATGGATTGCTGGACAGTGGATCGGACACAACTTTCGTAGACCAGTCGCTCCTGACAAATTTGGGTCTCAGTGGGAAGCCCGAGCTCCTGACGGTTAAGACCATCAATAGTAATTGTGTAACCAAAGCGCGCACTGTATCCTTAACATTAACTTCCCTAGACGGTCAGGAAGCCATCCAAGTCCGCCGAGCGTGGGCAGTAGAAAACTTGCCTAAACTGAGACCACTCAACCTAAAGCAAGATTTAGAAGTTTGGAGTCATCTGCAAGAAGTCCCGATGCCAGCCATTGATGACTCCGACATCCGCATTCTCATCGGTGCCGACGTTCCAAAGGCACATTGGGTTCTAGAACAACGAACGGGCAGTCCAGACGATCCTTATGGCGTGAGAGGACCTCTAGGATGGGTGATATTAGGACCGACTTCGTGCCCACGTCCTTGTAACGCGAGGGCTAATGTTAGTCATGTCACGGCCACTGAATTGGATATGAGCTTGGAGCGTATGTTCAACTTTGAGTTCGTGGAAGCGTCTTGCGTCAAACGGAGTATGTCAGAAGATGATAAAACAGCTTTACGTCATATGACCGCCTCAATGCGTTGGGTCAACGGCCACTATGAAATAGCCCTGCCATGGAAGCCCGGTGGGCCATGCTTGCCGGATAATAAGGATGTTGCACTGAAGAGACTGCTGTATCTCAAGAAACGATTCGAAAGAGACCACGCCTTTAAAGAAAAATACGCAACCACGGTTAACGAGTACATTACGAAAGGCTACGCCGAGGTTGTACCCGGTTCAGAACAGAACTTGACTGGCCCGCATGTATGGTATCTTCCACACCATGGAGTGTACAAGCACGGAGATCAAACGAAGGTTAGAGTTGTATTCGATTGCGCTGCAGAATGCAACAAAACGTCCTTGAATAATCAACTGCTGACAGGTCCCGACCTCGTGAACAGTCTCTGTGGAGTTCTTCTGAGGTTTCGGGAGTATAGGTTCACCCTGGTTGCCGATATTGAAGCCATGTTTCACCAAGTAAAGGTTCCAGCGAATGACCGCGACTGTCTGAGGTTTCTCTGGTGGCCCGACGGAAACCTAACAACCAAACCAAAGGCGTATCGCATGACTTCTCATCCATTTGGTGCAACTTCGTCGCCGTCATGCTGTAGTTTGGCCCTGCAAACCACTATCGATCGCTGCATGGCTGCCCATGACCCCGTCAAGGCTGAACAGGCAAAGAAGGCGTTCTACGTGGACGATTGCTTGTTGAGCGTATCCTCTCCCGAAGAAGTAAGAATAATAAGTCAAACCCTTCGCCATATATTGTCATCTAGTGGATTCAACCTCACCAAGTTTTTCAGCAACGTACCCCATGCACTGGGAGACCTACCGAGGGCGGAAACTAAGACGCTGTACCTCGATCAACAACCGGTAGACTTGAAGCGGACCCTTGGAGTGGAATGGGAGTGTAAGTCTGACTGTTTTATATTTAATGTCGCATCGTGGGAGGGAAAGCTAACTCGAAGGAGTGTGTTGGCCTATGTTGCTTCACTATATGACCCACTGGGATTGGTAGCCCCTAGTTTGTTACCAGTCAAACTTTTTCTTCAGGACCTATGTCGAAGAGGAGCCAAATGGGACGAGGAGGTATCCAAAGAAGAAGCCTTTCGTTGGGAGACTTGTTATCAGGAGATGCAAGCTATAAGGAAAATTCGAATTCCGAGGTGCATCTTCGCCGAAAGAAGCGAAAGGGGTCACAGAACAGAACTGCATGCTTTCAGCGACGCTTCCGAAGTAGGCTACGGAGCAGTAGTCTACTTACGTTTCATAAATAACAATGGGAGGGCTAGATGCGCACTTGTACTAGCTAAATCACGTGTGGCGCCACTGAAGTCAATAACTATCCCTCGGTTAGAACTCGCAGCGGCTGTGGTCTCAGCAAAACTGGTTGCCTTCGCTAAAGATGAGCTTTCTTTGCCCATCGACTCAGTTACGTTCTGGACAGATTCACAGATAGTAATTCAGCTGATAAGAAACACAAAGACCCGGTTTGAGACATACGTGTCTAATCGTCTATCCGTAATTCGTGAATTCTCTCGCCCTGATCAGTGGTTATATGTAGACAGTGAAAACAATCCAGCGGATCTCGCATCAAGGGGTACAAATCCAAGGCGGCCATTAGAGGTTCCTTGGCTTCATGGGCCGGGATTTTTAAAGCAAAGCCCCACGGCATGGCCCAAGCAGCCTACATACATCACAAGCTCTCAACTCGAATTGGGTCAAGAAGTGCACGTAAATGCTGCGCAAGTAGTAGCCCAAGATGGATGGATACAAAAATTTCGCGACGTCAAACCATGGCCTGTTCTGCTCCGACGAATCGCGTGGCTGCATCGATACATTCTGTGGCTTCGACAGCAAACCAGTTTCGAGGTTTTTCATCCCACTGGACGTTTAGGACCGTCAGACCTCCAGACAGCGGAAACTCATATAGTTCGTATGGTGCAAAGAGAAACCTTCGATAAGGAGCTAAATATGATTTCTGAAGAGCCAGAGTTTCGGAGTAGTCCACCCGTGCTACCAGGTCGTTTAAAAAATCTTCATCCGTTCAAAGAGGATGGGTTACTACGAGTTGGAGGACGCTTACGATGGGCACCCCTTCCGTTTGATATCAAACACCCAGTTATATTGCCCGGAACCCATTTCGTCACCAGTTTACTAATACAGTACTACCATGAAACGAACGGACACGCAGGTCCGTTGCAGGTACTGTCTGCACTGCGAGAGCGTTACTGGATTATTAACGGGCACTCCACAGTTAAGAGCATAGTGCGAAAGTGTTTTCACTGCAAACGTTGGCATGCTAAACCGGGGCAGCAAATTATGGCACCTCTCCCTGAGGACAGAATGTTGCTAGGAGATAATCCGTTCACTGCCGTCGGCGTAGACTACTTTGGGCCACTACTAGTGAAGCGTGGGAGAGGGGTGGAAAAACGCTACGGTTGTATATTCACCTGCCTAACAATGAGGGCCGTTCATCTAGAAGTAGCTCACACCTTGAATACAGATTCGTTCCTCTCAGCGTTTTCGCGGTTTGTTGCGAGGCGCGGGGCTCCTAGAGTCGTCTACAGCGACAACGGCACTGACTTACGTGGATCCGAAGCAGACCTGAAGCTTTGCTTGGAATTATGGAACCAAAGTATGATATCAAAGGCGCTTACAAACAAAGGCTGTGAATGGCATTTTAATCCACCGAAGGCAAGTCATCGAGGTGGCACATGGGAGCGAATGATACGGTCAGTCCGTCGGAATTTGACTTCTTTGCTAGGTGGTCAGCTGGTGAGTGATGAAGTGTTATTTACGGTGCTCTGTGAAGTAGAAAAGATACTTAACGACAGACCACTCACAAGACTATCAGATGATTCAGAAGACTTCAGTGCACTAACACCTAACCACCTAATTCTTCTACGAGGAGCGCCTACTTCATTTCCTGCAGGATTATCAACCACCAATCTGAACAGGCGATGGCGTCAGGCGCAGTGCTTAGCTGACGCGTTTTGGACACGTTGGCTGAAGGATTACCTACCAACTTTGCAAGAGAGACAAAAGTGGACAAAACCAGGTTATAACCTACAGGTGGGCGACTTAGTGCTCCTAGTTGATACGCACGTAAGAAGGGGAAGCTGGCCGAAGGGCATCGTGGAAAGCACCACCATTGGACGCGACGGCCGAACAAGAGAAGTCATGGTACGCACTGCTAACGGCACTCACCGACGAGATCTACGACAACTGTGCTTACTGGAAGGTGACGCTTCAATTACGAATATGGCTGGTGAGGTTCCCTGACCCGGGGGCAGTGTAAATTACTTTTTGTAATTTGTATTTTTGACGACATCTTCGCTTGTCTTACTCGTGAGTAGCGTGTATATCCCTCACGAACCTCGAATACTTGTGATCCAATTCCCTGTTTTTACTGTACTGACAGTTCAAGTTTACCCCTTTCCGACGTATGGTGCGTGAACATTTTACGTTATGTTCCCGACTCGATTGCTCTATGATTGTACATTCCCCTTGTAAGAAAAATTTGCAGAACGTTACACTTACGCTTCTTGACCCACTGTCTGTACCGCAACCGTGCTGCGCTACAGTTTCGCATGACTCCTTGCTGAGTGGACCGTTTATGACCGCGCTGTCCCGATTTTTCGGATAACTTTCTGTACTGTTGCCCTTGGTTGCTCACCTGGCTGTAAGTCATTGCATTTATGTATTGTTATGTATTGCATTGTTTAGAACCACGAAATTACGATAAACACGGTTATACATTTGGAATTTGTTCTGCTGCCCGTAGCCGTGTACAGCCCATATCGTGCGTAAAGCTAGTGAGACCACGTTTTCTGTTATATTGAAAGTTCAAGTAATCGGGATAGTTTCTACAAGCACTTTATAGTGTGCTACAAAACAAAGCTGAAAGATAGAATTATATTGAACTAAATGTCAGTCAAGGTAGTCCCGCTGTGATTAGTTGAGATTGTGTGACTATGGTCACCAGGATAAATTAGTCTGAAGTTCAAATGTTCGAAACTGGTTAATTATTGAATAAAGCCTATTGGTATACTGAGGAAGAAGGGAAAATTCACCATTGGTGTTTTTGTCACTGGGAAATAAATGATGACCCGACTGGAAAGGTTTTTTCCTGAATTGTGCTATATTTCTGCCTAACAAAAAGAAGCAAAATGAAGTGAACGTATTTGAAGAATAACGTGTTGTCTATCAGCTCAGCAACCAACCCACTGTGCGTGGTAGCCTAACCGGAGAAAAAACTTTTGGCCCTTTTCAAAAGCATGACCTTGATTTTGAGGTCGTGTGAGCGAGGCCCGTTAAATGTTTATTTTGTTTTTGCTACATGGAGGAAATTTTTACTGTCAACCGGAAAATTCTCCTACGTTAGTAAAGAGGATAGTGATGACAATGAGCAGGCTGAAAGAATACTTCTTCCGATGAAAAGCATATTTCCTTATTCATGTAAATGTTGGTCATAACAAACGACGGTGGAAAAAATGAACATATCCGACCAGGATAATGACGTTAGCTGCCTTGGGACAAAAAATAACAGCAAGAGAGCAGTCAGTATTTATTCTAGGATAGCTCGTGATAAAAATGCTCGTTTGCCTTTCAAATTATGGCTTCAACCTTCGTCAGATCGAAGGCCGATGGGAAGCACACGCCCAAAGTTGAACCTATCACCGGTAGTGTTGCTTTGCTACTGTAACGTTTGTCATTATATTATCTGCAGTATACACCTGAAGAGATACAATGAGATCTATCCGGATACAAACCGAGAAACCTAACTCCTCTATTTTCTGTTTTCAAGTTCATATAGGGAAAGGCTGTTTCGAATACCAGACGAATCAAGTGATGTATCCGTCGCTCCTAGTGACATCAATTAGTCAGTGACCGAGAGCTAGTGAACTTTGTGTGTAGGTTCGAATGCTAACGAAACCGATAGCTCTCAGAATTACGATCATTTCAATAAAGTTCAATGCTGAACATATTGAGGAACCAGGCATTGAGTCATCGCAAGCCAGGCATTCAAAGTGATCTACTAGACCACGAATACCAAAATATCAAGATATATGGAGGCCCTGTGGATCCGTACACACCACCCCAAACTTTACAAACGACCCGAAGTTATATTCAGTTTACAACTGCTGTAGTAACGAATCGTGATAATATTAAACATACACGCATATGTGCACTATTTGATTCTGCCTTTGTTTCTGAACATTCCGTTCATTAATTTTGCTATGAAAATGATGATTCTGACTGCAGCTTGCACTTTGTAAAGATGCAGTGAATTGATCCTAGATACAACTTGAAATCTGTGTTCTTGATTCCTGCTTTAAATTATCAGAATGCTTACGGTGGTATGAAGCCTTCATTGAAACAATTTATTCTACTAGACGTGGTAGCTGTGATTCATTTTTGAAGGTTTCTCTCTTCTTTTTCAGGAACTGAATCTTCTTACAGGTTTATTCCAATTACCTTTGCTTTCAGCACTATCAAAGTTCTTCCCGTTGTTTTCTTATCGCGTTAGTCTAATTGTTGTTTTTCACAACATGTAAGGAACAGTTGGCAACTAAGCGAAAGACGTCAACCTTTATCTTTCCCATGAGAATTCCAGAGCAATTAGAATGGAGGGGAATTTTTTTTAGATCCATGCTAGCCATAGACCGTGCCACTGGTCCGAAATTTTTACTGTCGGCTCAACTTCTACGAAAGCTTGCAAAATAGACGAATGCACTAGAGATCAAGAGGTATTACGATGATCCCGATAATGTTGGAGATTTATCTGATCATTAGTTCCACTCTCTCTGAGTCATTACGTGAGTTGATCTATTTCAGGGGCTTCTGACAGCTGAGTTAGGCATTTAAGTCGCAAACGTATCATCATCTGTCGAGTTGACATCGTTGCTGTATGGATACAGGTGGTCTCAAACTGGCGTTTATGAGAATCCAACTACTGGAATTCAAGAAAAGAAGTATCTTTTCCGGATGTTTCAACGTAACTGGTTCCTAAAAATCTTCGCTGGAAGAACTATCTATAAGCAACGGCAGTAGCATCCGTAAAGAATATCCTCAAGGACTAGAAAAATGCAACCAAAATGTCTCAGTTGTTCATAAACCAACCGAAACCATGGAAGGTATTCCATCAAGAAATAAAGAGAGAGTATCATAACAGAAGAAGGAGGAAACTTTGTGTACAAGATCAAACGCAATGCCTGTGACAGATGCCACATTGGTCAAACTGTGAGGAATTTTCCCATGTGAATGCACGACACGCAAATGATTATAAGAATACACAATCCCATCTTTCTTGATATCAGTCCGACTGGGTTAAGAAGGAGACATCTTAAATCAGGTTGAAGATTGCATTCTGGACCTGGCAGCCACGAGAAACCCACAGAAGTACTTGGATATCCGGCATTTTTCAAGGAAATCCATAATTTGACACGCTGAATTGGATGGAATTTATAGTCTACATAACCGCAAGAAGTTCATCTAACTGAAGAAAAGCTAGGCGAGACAACCTTACCAACCCATAGTCAAGAAACCCCATTTTAGGGTGAATACATTGATTGAACTACATCAGTGAAAATTCAGCCATGGAAAATCCCAAAACTGAATTTAGATACAAGCGCAGAAAAGCCAGATGGTCGAGTTTCTACTAATCATAGATTTCTGGTTTTGAGGTCATCTGAGACATCCAGGTCAAATCTTGGATTAGAACCTCATCAGTAAAAATGAACACGGCTTCCTCCAGCCCCATTCGTGATGAAATATATGCAACCTAAACTGCAAACTCACCGAGTATAAGGCCTTGGAAATTGTTCGTTTCTTTGGAAGAGCATTTGATGAAGTTCAAGGTAGCTTGACACGAACAGATGCCGAGTTAAGACAGATGACCAGGGACGATTGTGGTCACAAAGGACAGGTAGCCATGACAACATGGAAGTTCGGACGAACGGAACACCATTTTATCACCTTATTCTGAAATGCTCCTTTCAGCAAAAAGATTTAAAGTTTCCTTGAAAACACTTTGTTCTCACATTGGAATTTTGCCTGTAATTTTCCTTTTTTCCAATATTACCGATGAACTTTCTCGAATTTCGTCAGCTTGTATCTTGTGTCGTGCTAGCGATGTCATCCTACCATACTCCGAAGCTATCTGTCTAACGAAACACGCACTGCATCCACCACTACCCTCGTTCGTACAAAAAGCACTATCGCGTAGTCTTCAACCTAAGTGAGTCAGTTGTCAACAGGTTTCAACCAGTCGTATAATTATATAGTAATGGTAATGATTCGCACATTCATTACAGGTCTGCTGTCTATCAAAACTATAGATGGGCTTACGTGTATCATAATAATCAGTGACAAAAGTTCTCCGGTTTTCCTGCTGACCTGCCTCTTGAACATATTTTATATTTCATATAAATTTTTAAAGAAAGGTTCCCAAGAGTGTTTTGAAAAAAGAGGCTGCGTGGTCGCGACAAACGTTTTGTGTAAAAACAGTCGATAGCATCATTTTACCGCCCTATCCTGCGGAGCTGGTCAATACTTTTATATCAGCAAACAACACAACTTCTGTCAATGAGACAAACACGATTTTGTCAACACATCCTTGATGTAAAATCCACCCCTCATACAGCATAATGTAATGGTACTGATGCAGTCGAAATATCTGTAAATAAAACATCCTGCATCATCATGCGACCTTTTTCACAGACATACTTAGGCAACTATGTTTCTATTTCTACGTTCCTAAGGAAAATGATATTTTCGGTCGGGATTTTAAACATATTCATAAGAATGAGTACAAAATGAAAAGCTCGAATGTGATGTTCTCATTCTGTGAATGAAGAACAATGATTTAATTTTGCCGAATGAGAATCAGAATAAAAGCCAGACTGTTGTACTAACCTGTATTGATCCAACCGTCATTGTAGTGAAATTTGAACCGCTCTGTGAGGGTTCGAATGCTCAAGCCACTGCCAATCACTGTCACCCACTGGTAGCGTGAATTGGGCCAAAACCCTTTTCCTGAATAGTTAACACATCATAAGAAGTAAGTATATAGACAAATAAAAAGCAAATACGGAACAGAATTACAAAACCACATAACCCATGAGAAATGACCTGATTTCTGTCACAAAAATGCCGAACTGATGTCGTATTGGTTTTATCGAAGGACTGGAGCTGCAAGGCGTGAAAATCCTATGGAACAAATCGAGGTTACCAATTTAGTGTACAAGTTCGTATTTTCCATTTTCTTATCAATAGCAAATATATTTAAGTATATAAGGGAATATCCGCTTGCATTTTCCACATAAAATGGCCGCAAGCCGCTAGCTGGAATCATACTTCCGACATCTCAACTACAGGGTTGATGCTCTACCAATTGAGCTGTCGCGGTGAGGTCAGCAAGGTGTGAGTAAAGCAGGTGAATATCCAGTTTTGTGCGAACCACTATTCTGATGATACGCAGAAATGACACACGGGCAATTCGGTCTCAAGGGTGTATTCTATGAACATACTTTCATGTCCATTAGATCACGTTCAGCCACGTGGTGTTCGTGTCACTGGGAACTGACCGACGGAGTTAGCTCAGTGACTCAAACCAGGACAGTTGTTGTGCGTCTTTGGAGTAGTAGTTTGCGAGTCGTCGGATATTCACTTGGGTTATTCACACCCGCATGGCCGCACTGTGTTGGCTCAGTTGGTAGAGCCCGGTAGTTGGAATGTCACCCGATCGATTCCCGCTCGTCACGTGGGACTTGTAGATGTGAAAAATGCAAGTGGATTTCCCATTAGTTAAGATTCAGACCCTCGTGCCCAAAATACTTCCTTGGAATATATCTACATAGTAACAAGATACATCAGTGATACATTCAAGGAAGTGAGTATCACAGATTATTGTGAATACATGTTATGGATCAGGTCTATCCGGAGAGGGAATGCGAGCGAATTACCATATACCCAGAGAGTTCGGTCTCGGACAGTCTAGGACTTGCAGTTGGATGACGGGTGGGCCAAAATAGGCGGAGTGCCTGCATACGCGTATTCTGTCCTTTATACATAATATTTTGTTGACTTTATTAGGGATAAAGTGCACGAAAGACTGAGTACACTGATGATAGTTCCCGAAGTGAAACAAATTTACTGAACCTCGTGATAACTACACGCGTACTGACAAAAATCAAGTGATTTGGGCCTACTGTTTACTTCGCAAGTTCTGAAAAGTTTGAAGAAAACCCGCCACAATGAAGAAGTGAGCAGAATGGCTGCTTTTGTCACGTGATCTTCATTTGTTATCCCTGTTCCAACCCTTTTCCCCGTATTGTGAGTATTCAAGCAAATCGGTGCAAAACTACAAAATTCTTTATTTTTGTGCAGTTGCTGTTTTCGTTATTCTTCATAAGAGGCTACTTAGATTAACTTGGAATAAACATTTAACGGATATTCCTCATTTGGTTGTTTTGATGATGGCTATTCAAGCTGAATGAGACATGTTTTTCCTAAACAAAAATAACATTTGCCCCTGTTTTTGTTTTAACATCCCTATAGAGGATGAAATATTTTTCCGTTTTGTATATTTTTTCATTTCGGCACGCAGCATTTAGGTATGCCCATTCATTCATTCACGGACCCTCTGCAATCTTACTGACCATGTCCAACTGTTTTTCTCTAAATGACGAACTTGAATTTGTTTGTACCGCAGAAAGAACATCTGTCTTGGTTCCGAACAGCTTGTATGTTGCTTTGCAAGTGCATCCAATCTGCCGGTTAGAGAGACAGTGAAGTCGTTTATGAACGAGTCTGTCGAAGCTGGCAATTTTCTTGATAGTTCCAGATGGTAATGGATGACCTTACGCTCAAATTATCTACTTTTCGATGCTGTGTATTCGTGCTAGTCAGATCTTCTGTACTCACACTGAGCTCGAGTGAACAGGGCGTGGTGTTCTATTCACAGTGTATTTCTGCATAATCACCGGGCATTCCGAAATTACTTTTTATGGGACTCATTGTTGTTACCAGATGTTTGGAAATTTCAGCGAAATCTGTCATTTCTGCTTTATTCATGACTATCTTTCTCCCTTCTGTAAGTTTCAGTGTGTCACCGCGAGGGAATACTTATGTTCGATCTGCAAAACACAAAATACAGAATCTCCCTATCAGCCCAAAGCTCAGTGAGTGTCCCACTGGGAACCAAATACTTGCATTATTTGAACACCATTATGGGTGCTTACAGCCTGGACACTAAATCTAAACGGTTTCATGTTTTCCTTCCGCTTATAAAAGTCAAGTTTTTTTCCTGTCTTTGTTATAATTTTCCTTTGTGGTTAACGAACTACTTTTACTCATTCTAGTTTATTCACATTTCCTTGGTTACCTTCGTTATGCAACCATATGCACCGTGCTTGTCCCGGTAAATGCTTGCGCATTGGTGCAATTGAGCAGGTATACTCCCAGTTATGACCGGTAATCAGATCCCGAGAATTGGAGTGGAGAACCCTGCGAGGTCCCAAAGGAGTAGGCATGGTAACGAGCCACAAGAAGTTATACGAATATTTCGTGCGCGAGTTTCTATGACAAACCTTGTTCAGACTCCTTCAGTGAATGGTAACTCGTTTTCTGGTATTATTCGAGTAGACCGTGGTATTTTAACAAGAAGCTGTGAAAAAGAAGCTAAAGCATTTGGCTTGGGTAGTGATGTCATTATATTACGAAAGAGCATTGTATATACCTAAGGAGGATATTTTTTCTTCAATAAATCTCTATATTCTATAGTAAAGCAGGGTAAAGAAGTGCAGCCCGATTGAGACCCATCAATGTGCGACCAAAAAAACTGGTCATCGGTTGCAATCATGAAGAAATGTGCATCGTATTGTAAACGGTTTTATCAGGTTACTTAGTATGCATGATTGTTGAAAAACTGTTTATTGCTCAAGGAAATTTTGAATCAAGATAAAAAATTTCCAAATAGTTTTTATAAATCTTAAAGTTACGAAAAACAGAGCATCAATTTTCTCGTGCACTTCATCCTGTGAAAGACGAAAGGAACAATTCTACTGTGAAAGGGGGTAATTCAAAAGTAAGATGAATTTCTAATGTAATTGGAGAAATCAAATGCACTAACTCGTTGTATGCTACTGAAATACTAGGCAAACTCTACAACAACCACGTGTCGTAAGGAAATCGGCTTCTGTGCAAAAGAAAATAAAGCAAGTGAAATTCGTAACGGGCTTTGCCAGAATCAGTAGTGCATTCAACAAGCCCTCAAATGAATCTCCGATTGAATTTGTTTCAGAAAACGGTGTGCCCATAATCTTGTTCTCCACAGAAGAACAGTTTAAGCTCCTTCGTACCTCTAAATTTAACTCAGATATTGGTCCTAATGGCCTATCTCATCAATTTTGCTCTCACTGTAACATTTATTTACATTTAAACAAATTCCATTTCCATTTGCTGGAGATTCGTCGCTATTGTTTCGATACCCGAACTTTGCAATTCTTGTGTCTCAGCCAAGGGCGTTCGTCCCATTGCCCTAACTTCATCTGGTCTTAAATTTACAGAGTGCACCATTGTTAAACTTTTTAATTCCTCTACAAGCTTTCGCGATGGGCCCTTACAGTTAGCCTAGAAATCGAACAGGTCCATTGTGAATTCTATCGCCTGCTTAGTCCATCACGTAACAAACTCCGTGCACAGATCAGCGAAGTCTGTAAGATGTGCTCTTCTAGACTATTCATCCACTTTTGATTAAACTCCTTGATCTCGCCTCCTTAGTAAATTGGAACCTTCTGGCTGTCTCACACTTTTATAGGCACGGTTGTCAGATTATCTTATTACCAGAATTCAGTGCACTCGACTGGGCCTCTAAACATCTGGAACTTCGACGAATAACCCAGTAGTGCCTCGGACAGCTGTCCTTCCTCCCTGTTTATTTTTGATCCACATTAGTGACCTTTCATCCAGTTCACCGGCACATTTGTTCAGATACATCAAAGACGTGAATCTCTGTCGAGCTGTTTCTGTAATTCAGGATTTCAGTATTATTCTTTTACAGTAATCCCTCTAGAATTTATAATTTCTCTGTTCGGCCCGATCAAGCTTTGTTCAAATGTTTTGCATTTATCATCACTCTTTCTCGATCGGCGCATTTCTTTCATCCAAATGTCGTTTCCGCGAAAGTCGTGGCTAGAGTAGGTTCTGTCAAGTATATAGAAATCACGATCGAGGCAAATATGTGGTACCCGTCTCATGTTTCAAACAAAGTTAATTTTTCTGTTCTGCTAAAGATTTTATGATTTGTCGCCGAGGTCTATCTACTATTATTCACGTATCTTTTATACCCTTAACTGAAATGTTCCTCAAGTTGTGCAAATTACGACTGGCAGCTTGGGAAACTTTAGCTCACTAGACCCGTATATATATATCCCACTCAACCTTTATATGTTGATTTATTTAGGTATAGCACTTTCGCTTCTAGCCGTTCATTTTTGCATCTACAAAAATTCTACTGTTTCTTTTCTGGCCGGAATACTCACAAACAGAGTGCGATTATCAATTGTATTTCTTGGCAATCTTAACATGTAAAACTTCCCTTGTTCAACGGACTACAATTGCGACAAATTCACTAACACTCCAATGTCTGAATATCAAATGCAATATTACCAGAGCAAAGCATACATTTGTGTCCCCGGGAGGAACGTTTGATTCGTATTCCACAAGTCCAAAGTTGACTCAAGCGAATCGGAAATTCCCCGATGTCCAAGAGTCTTCTTTGTCACTTTATCTGAAGGCGTGAGCTCAATACTTTGAGAAATTTTCAGAGCTTAGACCGCGGACTGACTGAATAGCTTTCTCAGATGACAAACATTCAGCCAAATAAAACACTTTAGTAACCAACCTGTTTGCAAAGGTAGATATTGAAATCTTCGACGTCGTGGCATGAGGAGAGAAACAGAAAGTTAAATTCTCAAAGTAAACACTATTTAAAAAAATGTATAAATGGTAAAAATTGCATTTTTGGTAGAGATAATATATTTGAAGACCTCACAACAGATGGCTCAGCCATTCGACAGTGCATTCGGAACCTCGTTAGTTTCTGATTTACTCACAGTGCTCTCCCCAATTTTACTAATGGGAAATGCATGCGACCTCAAAGTTTGTAAGATCAAAAAAGCTAAAAAAAATAGTAGAAAGTGTGGTTCAACGGGGCGAGAAATCGGTTAAAAGAACGAACTAAATTGAGAACCATTTTTGACGCTCGTACTGTATACTAAGATGTTGAAAAACGAAAGTTGGTAAAGGCATCGTTCTGAAGATGGCATATCAGAGAGAGAAAGAGAGACTAGAAGAGAGATGGAGTAAACGTTTCCAGTGTCAGTGTAGCTCATATCTAGTGAAACGACACATGGACAAAAGACTAGATTTTACTACAAAATATGAGGTCCAGTTTTTCATGAGATAAATAAATGAAAGGGACTAGTGGCGGCTCGACAAAGATAGGAGACAAAAATGAAATACGTAAACAGACGGGGCAACAGAAATAGAAAAAAAAGGTAACTGATGGTTCGTCCGCAATTGTTCAAAGGACTGAAATCAAACGGGGCCACACGAAATTGCTCCTCAAGCTTAGTTTGACGCAGATTTCGGTCAGGTTGGTGTACATCGTTCGAATGAATCCTAACGATTCCAGAACTGGCTACAAGTCATGGTTGGTGCACTAAGATTGACTTTTGCTATTAGGAGCTTGGTTTTTATTGCCACAGGTCTCACATCTCTCACAATCAGCGCAGACAACATGCAGTTGAAGTGGGGTGAATCTCGTAGTCCAGAGGATTTACTGCCCGACTGAGATAGAAAGACTCATTCACTGTCAGATTTGTTTACAGACTCTATGTCTTCAGTGGGAAATACTATGAAAAAATGAAAACCATAATACCGTGGGTGTTCCCAAGTTCTAAAAGTCTGTGAAAGGATGACCATGTGAATCACTGCGAGCTGAAAATTTTAGGAAGCAGACTTTTCTTTATACTTCTCAATCACACACGTCAAATATAATAAGTCGTGTTATAATGTAGCACAGAGCAATACAGTGAAAAAAGATACCGTTAGACAAATTAAGAAACGATTTGGTAAATCTGAATGCTTAACTCAAAAGCAAACACATTATGGGTCCTCAGTTTCTGCGGGCATAGTGTCGATCTGAGTCTACTTATCAATACAGTTCTACAAAAGGGTAAGAGTTTTCTGCCCAAAATTTCCAGGATAATGACCTCCGTAATCATGCGAACGTTCGGTGCTGGTGATATTCCTGCATCTTAGTCCCCTTAACAGTAGTACCTATTCCCAGCACATTCTACTTCCAATATTTTTGTCAAAAAGTTTTCGTCCCATTCCCGTCATTTCTTATACGTCCAAGTTGCCGGTGTGCACTGTCCTAAGCCGACGGCCTTCTTCTTTCTAAACGTTCCCAATGACCCTAATCCATCTGCGGAGAAACTCATCAAATGCACTGTGGAGACAGTTGATCCACTTTGCTGTTTCATTTCAATGAGCTTAAACGGTTCCGTGAAATCTGTCTGCTAGACTTTCCTCAACTGGTCCCCCAGCTCCGATTTGGTTCCCCATTCTCCACTTCTTCAAGAACTGAAGTAGTTCGGCTGCCCCAATTCTCTTCTTTCCGGTTGACACACTTCCACCAATGGAACTCAAAGTACTCAAGTTGGTACACATTTATGACGAGGAATTCCGGTGTTCTTCAGGAAGCTTTCCTTTCCGTTTGTATTCTCACCGCTTATATCAGGGATTTGACCACTGTACCACCTGTATGTATTTTAAGGAACTCAATGACGTGATGATCTATGAATCCATCTTCATTCAATCAGAATTTGCCCCTCTTTCCGACAGCTTGTACTACTTTCAGAACTGTCAGTCCCCTGCCGGATTGCATTTAAAAAAATTCAAATGTTTTCGGTGTAATTCATCCCTCCATTGTTCCTCATACCCCGATGAACAGTCAGCTATCAACACTGTTACCATTTCCAGAGCTGACTCGGTCAAACACTTAGGAGTAACAGTCAACACCAATTTACCGTGTTCTTTTCATATTCTTGATTTCGTAGAAAACTATGCACACAGGAGACTGTTAGGAAATTACGGACATGGAGGCCTGTCTTCCATCCAGGTGCCTGGTGTAATGGCCAAGCTGTTAGCTGCCTTATTGCTGTCCGACTTATATCGAACGCTCGCAACGCCCGGCTGAAGGTCACTGGTCCTTGCATGTTAAATCAGCGACTCGTTCAGAGTCATACTTGGAGTTATATTTTCTGTGGCTGTATCAATCTGTGGAATATAACTTATTCTCTATGTCTCCAACACGTGAAGATTACTCCACCCATAGGCCTAGTTTGTTCAAAGGTGGTCCGCCCTCACGACAAATCCTTTCAATGTGATGGGTATGATGGTTGGATTCGCTCTGAATGCTCCAGAATAAACGATGATCTTTGCGAAGCCCTAGATAAGTACCGTGTGAAGTTTCTTAAAGAGCTGTGCATCAGATGCACTGAGCTATCAACAAGAGTGTGGCCGGCGAAGAAGTAAATGAACACGATGCCTCCTATCACAGGCAAGCCAGAATTATCATTACCATCACCGTCAACTCATTCGTTACCATCAACAACAATAGCTGTAGCAGCCACAGAATCATCATCGTCTTCATCTTAACCAATGTCATCACTGTGGCTTCCACTGGCTTGGTGGGTGCTTGTGCATAAGCTTCTTCTGTTTCCATTGAGTCTGGTGATATGAAGGTTATAGTTTCGGAAACCAAAAACGTCACTCAGATGACTGTCAACAATAAGAAGAGGAAATTACCGCCTCGAGAAGTGGCAACTATGTTTACCGCTGTCATACTGGCAGCCGTTCCTCCACCAGACTCTCAGGGGATGACACTCCCTGATCACAGATACTCTTGGATGCAAGTGCCTACGAGTCAGAAGAAATCGTCACCTCCACAGGGTCAGTGCTTGCTGGTAGTCGGAATTCCGGAAGAGTCGGTGTCGGTCCCTAATCGGTATCTCGACCACGCTCTTCAGCTGTTACGGAGTATACTTGAGAAACTGGCCTCTGTGAGAAGGGTGACTTTGGCTGGGTCGATGCAGGTAAAAAACATTTTTCGTTTAGGCAAGGTACGCGGAGCTGGGGATCCTCGATCTGTGATGGTTGATCTTGTCTCTTGTAAACAGGCATAAGAGTTTTGATGACGATTATCATGTCTGGAAGGTGAAGATACCCGATTGTTGCTGGACCCATAACCAGAGGATAGGCAGAAGTTTTGGCAAGTTCGTGTAGAACTCCGAAAAAGCCGAGCAAAAGGTGAGGAAAATCTGTACACAAGGAGTTTTCGGGCAATGAAGAGGAGACTGCGGGCAATATGGCCACCCCCGATAGCCAACGATACTGCTAGCTAGGGTCTAGTGAGACTCACTGGTCTGAATCCCAACCCGTGTGTTGTGAACAAACAGCTGGAAGATGTGGTTCCGAGCAATATCAGAGGCTGTTGAACAAACGAGAAGAACTGGAAGTGCTTGTTACAGCCAGAAGACCTGCTGTTATAGAGCTGACTAGAACTTGGTGGCATAGTAAGTTTCTGGACTCCGAGATTGTTCTGCAGGGATACCGCATGTTTTGTTCGGACCGAACTCGGTTCAGAGGTGGTGGTGGTGAATTATTTATGTGAGAGACGGAATATCTGCTCATCTCCTTGATCGCTATTTAGACTCCCAAGGGATGGGCTAGTCACTTTGGTATAAGGTGAAGTCATTCACTAATGTGTCCGTGGTTTTGGGACGTTTAAAGGGACACCGGCTGCAGAGTCACTGCACATTCTGGATTGCCTGAGGCGCTGGGCATCTGCCGATCACTGTCTCGTCCTCGGTGACTTCAAAGTGCCCCACAATAATTGGACAGCATCCTGCTTTACTACGTCAGCTGACAATTTTTCCCGAAATCTGCTTTCTACGGTATATGATCCGGAGCTTTACCAACACGAGTCCCATACAAGTCGCTTCCAAGGTGATTTATCATCTTGATCTTGTTCTAACTCCACGCATTTTGGACATTTCCAAGGTTGATGTCCTACCTCCTCTAGGTTCGAGCGACCGTACGGTGTCTTTCATACACCAGAGATGTGGCATCCGAAAGTCGCCTAATCCACACTGCGGATCAAACGTCTGGTGCAAAAATTTCAAGCGTATGAGAAAAGCGAAGCAGAATATAGTATGGAAGCAGGACGTTAATGATAACGTGAACATAGCCTGGAGTAGTGCCCGTGACGGGATCCTTCACTTGGTCGATTTGTCTGCTACATTCCACCGCCAGCTTTCTCATGCGCATGATCCTCCGTGGTTTGCTATAGAACTTCGATGCCTGCTTTGCTACAGAAATCGTGCATGGCAGGAGTATCGAGAGACTGGAGACGATTATGTTGTGTACAGGCAGATAACGAGTCATTGTTCGTCTACGTAGGCAGTTAAGCGAAATAGGTTTGAAAAGATGCTGGCAGCAGACTGTGTCGAGTCACCTAAGCGGTTATTCGCGTATCTCAAACGTCTTACGAGAGCGAAGCCCGAAATACCAACTTCTTTTCAAGCTGAGACGATCGCTAACTGTGACGAAGCTAAGGCTGACGTGCTGTTCCGGCATTATGCTTCCTTGTATACAGTATAGGATTCTACATCAACCTTTGTTGCCTGTGTCGGAGCCCATCCTCATGCCCTGTTATTTTCATATGGACGAAATCATGGCACAGCCACCATCTAATGTCCTATCAGTCTGCCTACCCTGATGGAATTCACCCTCTAATACTGAATGAAATTGCCGACATCACCGGTCACCAATAACAAAGTTGTTGAACACCTTGCTGACTGCAGGTAAACGTCGGGATAACTAGATAGATGGTTTTATTGTCCCGCTGTTCAAAGGTACCGATAAACAGCAGCTGTCAGTTACCATTCTGTGAGTCTGACATGTGTCGTCTGCAAGATTATGGAAAGTCTAATAAGCCAGCAGGTGCAGGAACGCATGGAAAGCCACCACCTGTTCCGTTTCCAACAAAAAATGGCTTTTGAAAAGTCTGTTGCTGCTTATCGAACATACTGCTCACTCACGAGAGCTGGGCTGAAGTGAAAGCCGAGGGATATTCCACAGAAGTCATCTTTGTGGATTTCAGCGAAACAATAAATAAAGCTCCACACAACCACCTCTTTCGAAAGCTCAGATGACTGGGAGTAGCAGTTCCCTTGCTAAGATGGATCAAACATTTCCTAAGAGGATGGCAGTTTGCTGTCAGAATCTCAAAAACTGTCTCTAGGTGGTATCCAATGTCCAAAGGTGTCCCCGGGTGGTTTGTTCTTAGACGGTTACTGTTTCTCACTTACATAACCGACCTTCCAAAAGTTTTCTCATCTTCTTGTCTATTGTACGCCGATGATCTTAAACTGTAGCGCGCATTTCGTTCCGATGCAGATCACCAAAGTCTACAGGGAGGTGTGGGTGCGCTCATGCACTGATTCTCTGCGTGGATGCTGCCACTAAATCTCTCGAAGTGCACTCACTTGCGTGTTGGTTGTTCTCAACAGCCAGTAAGCTACTACCCGTCTGGAAACTTGGTTTGGACAACAGATTGCGAGCGCGATCTAAGAGTTTTGGTGTCTTCCTGGCTGAAAATAATAGGTCACGCGGACAGAACGTGTTCTTTCGCTTGGAGTCTCCTTGGTCCATTCGCCTATCTTTTGGGAACCTACTGTACGATGCCTTCCATATGCTGTCTACTTCCCCCGTACCTCCTTGAATTGAAAACGGTGGTGCGGGTGCATATCCCTGCACAGCTGCAGAACCAACTGAGTTGGAGAGAATGCAGAGGTTTACAACCAATCTCACCTCTGGACTACGCGAGGTCTACTATAACGAACTTCTTGAAACGACTGGTTTGTTTGCAGAAGCCTATTGGCGAACGGGCGGCAATCTCATCTGCCTCCGTCGTATCATTTAGGGTGATCTGGGACCAGAGCTGCAAATTGACTTCCCGTTCCGCTAGCCATGTCGTGTGGGCGGCCGCTCACTGACATTGGCGAAGATGCATTTTACTGGTTTGACGTTAGTCTCTCGCTTGTCTTGGAGGGTCACAAGCCTTTGGAACTTCTTACCTGCTGAAACGTTGGAAGAGTTGAACGACAAAGCCCTCAAGAGAAAACTTGACGAATCTTTGTTGAGGCTATGACGTTCTACTCAATCTTGAGTTTATGCTAAAGAGTGGATTGTGACGACGCCCATATGAGAAGATTTTGGATGTCTTTAATATGAAGAACTATTGTTTCAACTTCGTAGGGCGAAGCATTTTGGAGCCACACAAGCTGATATTTCTTCCTTTTTTCTAATAATGTATTTTTTCAATCCTTCTCTACTGCCTTCCCTTATTCTTCGTTTGTCTGCCACTACTACGCAGCTCTGCCATTATCAGTTGTGTTTCTTTGATTTACATGCACTCTCAGGACTCCAGAATTCGTAATTCACAGATTAGAGCTTGAGAAAACGTCTTCATAACGACTAATGCGGACCCCACCCATCCTCTCTACTATGACTAACTAACTACGTGCCACTGGCATCCCTCCACACGTTCTACATTTTGACTCCACATGCAGTGTTCCAGTTAACAAAACGAAAGTCACAGGGGAACTTCGTATGATCGTCGGTGGATGAACCATTTTTCCTCTGTAGTATTTAATCGGTAACCTTATTTCAAAATGACGATAATCATTTTTACTCTTTCCGACTGAAATTACCGTTAGTTTTCGTACTGATGGCATCAACGCAATATGGTACGAAGCAATACGATGCAATACAGCGGATAATCATTTGGATAAATCTAATTAACGGGATTCGCAAGGATGAGCCTTTCAAGCGAAGACTGCGAAAACCAACTCAGCATTACAAAAATTGTTGTAGTACTAGAAGGGGAGGGAGTGGGCCTCCGGATTTGAAGTCAGAGACGACTGGACAATATCTGAGCAAAGTACTTCGAAGAGAAAGGGTGTAAGGGAAAACCCCAACCAAAGTGCAGTCTCCGTACTGGAGTGTGGGGCACTTTTGGCTATGGAACACTGTGTGATGAGGTCAGGAAGCTTTTTGTGTGTAACGAGAATACGCTTATTTTCTGGCTCGTGAAGTGACTCCTAAAACATGGCCGAATCAGTATATAATTGATGAAAATTGTGGGCCTACCTGTACAGCTGCGATAGTGAGACTAAAAGTTTTGTTGTTCATATTAGAAACTGGGGCGTCGCACGCTCGCTGGATGCATACGTAGAAGAAGAAGTGCAGCTTATGAGCTTGGTTGAGCTTAAGTATTCAAATTTTTTTGTATGGTCAAACTACAAACAAGCATATTCGACAACAGATTTGGAGGTTTCGAGCAGTTTTTGGCGTCGGATAATACACTTTCTAGTAGTGTTCTATTTCACCTGACATCCGCATCACGTGATGTCACGTGGTCCGCCTTGCTGAATATTTCAGATTTAGTACATGTTATGTGAAGAAAAAAACATTTTTTATTCAAACTTGGGTACACGTGATCTTCTTTTTGGAAGTACGCTAATAAATTTGACAGTATTACTAGTCGGTCCACTTTAGAAAGTACATCTCAAATAAACTTTCGAGTAGTTTTGAATGAGTAAATATAGACAACGCCCCAAGGTTAAGTGACCAGTTTCCGCGCCGAAGTGCTTTTCATCGGGGCTAACGCTCTCCACAAATGAGAATAACGGCCTATTCCAAATAAAACAAGGTTTTGTTGGTTGCTGACTGAGTCCTGTTGCGTATTGGTTATTTAAAGCTTCACGAAGGAATGCACTATCCGGTGAACGAGCTCGTTTTTAGTGATTTGTATCCAAGTCAACACATGAAAATAAAATATAACCAGCTAAAGGAATGAACCAGTTAGGATGCTTTTCCAAGCAAGGTAAGTATTTTCACTACCACGGAAAGGTAATGAATGCATTTTGAGACGCCTGTCATTTTGAGAGTGAGTTCAAAGTGTGAGTAATTAGGGGTTATCAGTAGTTGCACAAACGGAAACCGGGTTCTGGTCAGTGTTCTTTGAACAATTACTGGCAACCCTGGCTCGGTCTAGTAGTGTCAAGCCTGTGATGCTCTGACACTGGAGTGTCTTACGGTTGGATAGCTCTCAGCGGAATGCGTTGTCACACATCATATTTCTGCCCAGGCATTCTTTTGTAACCCACCATTGACACCAACCGGAAATAGGCCAACAAAGTATTTAATACGTTGTACCAATCCACCTGCTGGCGTGTGTTGCCATCAATTTTGGAACTTTGAGTGCAAGTGCCACAAAGGTGGCTATTCTATGATTGTTCCATTCCGCTGTCCTACCGGTTGTGGATAGTTATAGATCACTAGTATTATTTGTTAGCTAGTCAACATTCCGTGGTGTTTACGCCTAGAGCACGAAAGCGTTTCAGTAGCAGGGAAAAAGGAAGCCGACGCACCAGAGGAGATGTTCTTGGTAAAGGCGACAAGACCTGAATGAATCTTGGTTCAGTATGAAGAGTCATTTGTTAATAGAATGGGGACTTCTCACCACTGTTCGTTGCTTTTCTCCACTCTTTCCTTTTTAATGCGTGAGAAGGGGTTCTTGATGTTTATAAAAAAATTAGGATTATATTTGTAGGCAAAGTGATAAATAAAAAATGACAGGAAGACAAACAGAAATACTAAATCCGATCCATCCATGTGAGTTCAAACGATAAAGAGTCTAAATGTGAACCCAAGTATCGATCTTATATCAAATAAATGAAATAGTAATGATGTGAAAACGAATCATTGAAAATATACTTTCGCCTACTCTACGTGTTTTGATATATCTATATGTTTGCAGGATGCATCCGGTTTAGTTCTGAAAATCACAAAACACACCCGTGCGTAATGAACCGTCGTAGCTGAAAGTGAATGGATCGGTGGTTAGAACATGTTCCAGCTTAAGGTGACTTGGATGTATGTGACTTAGCAGTTTAGGACATAATTCGCATGAAATGAGTGACCTGTATCTCAATTCCGCAGTGTCTTTATATATATAACCAGCATAATAAGGCTGTTGTCAAATGTAAGGTCTACACCAGGAATCCGTAAAATGGAAATGTTCTGTCTCAGTCAACTCAAACGATTCATGTGTTGGTACGCACGGTGTTCACGGAGTTACTCGACAGGCTCGGATGCAAGCAAGCAGATGAAGCGAGTGAGTAAGTAAGTACGCAAGTGAGTCCAAGTTACATGCATGTGCAGGCACAAGTCACGTGCACATTCGGTTCAGGACAAGGCCAATCGATGTGTGTAGTAGGGTCAGACCAGAAAACACTATCTAGGCTGAAGCACTACAAATATCAGCGGCTCGTCAGTGTCTCTTTCTTTTCTTTCCTCTCTCTCTGTCTCTATTTTTTTCTCTCTGTCTGTCTCAGTCACTCTCGCTTTCTCTCTGTTTCCGTGTACAGTTGAAGGAGCACCTGCGTTTGTGAGGGATATTGAACGGTTATTCGCAGAGTACTCATGCTGGTAAGAGTCTGCACCTAATTGTGCACGGGACAGTTTAAACCTCACACAACAGGGATGAAGATCTACTGCGCTTCAGATACAAAGACTGGAAACTTATTTCTCTTAAAATGCAGAACCATGAAGTGTTTAAACGGCCCTACGTTATCAGCTGATCAGGCAGGCTTTCGAGGTCTGTGAAGGACTTCAGATTCTGACTACTCCAGTTCGATTCCAGCTATCGTCGATCATTTGTCCATTTGTAGCCTTTCACTGGCAGCGAGCTCCTCCCAGAAATATTGCAATTTGTAGCATACTTAATGAAGGAAATCAAGTATATATATATATATATATATATATATATATATATATATATATATTATATATATATATATGTATATATATATATAATGATGCTTTTAACTGCCACCTGTATATCACTGTTCCTTCACAACAGCTGTATCAGAAAGTTTATTTGCTGACCATCTGTTTGTAACCACATAACTTCTGGATGATTACATCGTTAGGAGTTACCAGCATTTTCCCCTTTTTATTCGTATTTTTTTATCTCTGGAATTACAACCATGAAGGGCACTTCCTATGATAGGCATGAACTTATATTCCTTGTAGCGTCAACGAGTCTTGGAAGTAGAAATATTCATTATCCAATCTTTCCCTGCTTCGATTGAAACACTGGGTGAATACATCACCTAGACAGTCTGGGCATTGACCAGTTCCGTCTAATTTCAAGCTCACAACTAAAGACAATTCAAAAAATTTAAATTCCTCACCAAAAATAGTGACGCCCAGTCTAGTAGGTCAACTCCCCCGCACCCTACTCACGCTTTCTCACTTTCAATCATCTGAGCAAATACTGGTTTGTCGTACCCGTTAAGCCATAGGACTTCGCTGCCGCTTCAGGTGATGGCTTGTTCCATATATTGATTACCGATCAAAGGTACACCCCCAGACCACTGCACAAAGAGTGTCGACGTGTCTCCACGGGCAAGGTAGTGCTCGCAAAAGAGGTCACTCTGCGCCTAATACGGGTGCGAAATAAACGGTACCCCCGTAAAACCATTTGACAGAAATGACAGTCTCTGATGAGTGGATAACTGAATTCTGAATTAACGTATCTTGCCAAGGTTAGAAGGTGTTTTTCCAACAACACGGGTGAAGACTGTTCATCAATGTTTACCGAAGAAACGGTTCTTCGAATGTGGACACTTTTGTGGGAAGAACTGCTATCCTTCGGTAGCTATGGTTTAGCTATGAGCTTGTTACAGCCCACGTGATCCGTCCCTCCATTTGTACTTTCACCCTGATATAACACTGACTCATAATAGTCAGAAAATCGATACGACTGATTCAGCAACCCACACATCAAACAAATGAATTCACTCATTCACGCGGATAGCTGAAGCATACAAAAAGAGCACGTGCAGAATAGTATTTCATATCCCGGAAAAGGAAAAAACACCTTAGTATAAAAGAGAACACAAATATACATATTAGAGGTCAGAGAGTACAGTACTTCAAGTATGGAAAGAAATTCCGAGATTCTTACTTGTACTTACCTGATAGTTCTGCTGTCATATGAAAAACTCACCGGTCTAGTTGAATTTCTTTACATTGCATAAGCCATCGGTTGCTACTGGTTGAGCGGCTCATCCTGTCATGCGCAACCTGCCAATAAAGATGGTATTCTTGAGTGTCTAACAGAACTTATATTTCATGCATTCCAAAGAATTTTCGAAATAATCGGATATAATCGTGAATAGTTTCTGTAGCACAAATAGGCGAAGTCAACAGAACTGTGAATGCTTTTGGCGTCCTCACCGAAACACTGTTCTCGTACATGTGAGGAGCCGTTGGTCAGATGAGCCGCTTTCAAGCACTCTGATTTTATTGGTGTAGAATCTTTCGCCCACCACCTGAAATCCTTTTTTCAGATTGATACGGAATAGTAAAACATATGGTTAGCAAATCTTACTTGCTCCTGATGATTCCGATAACTCTTTACGAGGCCAAGTGAGCTTCATCTTGTTGTGAATCATTTAGAACTAGACTCAATCAATCCGATTTACCTTCAACAATGTGAGTTATTAGGCATCATAAAAAGGGTTCCATTTATAAAATATACACACATATAAACACCTAGTAGTCATGTCTAATGATGCATCAAACATAGAACTTTTTTTTTGAATAACTAGCTGCACAGACCCGTCGAACCTCAGCTGGATTTCGGAACTACTAACGCAAATATGAACTGATGGAAGGGTGCTAGGAAGTGTATTTTTCATGTGAAACTCGCCGTCATCCGCCGGTTCAAATACCCCAGCAAAACACGCCCGACAGTTATGCACTCCGGCGCCGATTCCCAGTTGGTACTCGTTGGATCTGCGCGGCCGTTGCTAAGTCCCAACAACCCGAAACGAAACAACTGCAGCTGAGCTCACATAGTTTTTGCTTGTGAGCTGCATGCTAACCATACAGACTGAATTAGTTCACAAATAAAAACAATCTTATTTCTATTAAAATCACTAGACAAATCCGTCTATATCAAACATGTGAGTAATAAATATTTGGAGAACAACGCAGGGTGGCGAACAAGCTCGTTTTCAGTGATTCGTAATCATGCCATTACATCACATTTTATATGAACAGCGTTAGGTGAACAGAACAGAAATCAGGATAAGACGATGAGTCAAAATTTAAGTGGGGGAGAGGGGATCAAATATCACATGCGTGACCTCGATCCGTCTCTGGATCGTGAATGGGTGTTTGCGGTGTCATTTGTCGGATCAACAGATCTGTGGTTAGTTCGTGGGTAGGGGGTGGGCCAAGGAAGCCTTAGCGCTTGCACGAACTGTTTTTGGGCGCACAACGGGGGATTGTAGAGACGAATGCATACCGCTTCCGCTGTGGCTAGAACACGGCGCTTCACCGGTCTTGATTGCCCACTTCGGACTTTGTAGATTGGCCGGAATGCTTTGGTCACATTCACTGGTTAGACTGAACTAGATGTGAACACACAGCGCTCGTAATTACTTTGATTGCTCCAGTGTTCACCCAAGCTGGATGGTGTTCACGAACTCGTTCGGATTAGTGTCTGGTCGTACGGCCAATGTACGTTGTCCCACAGGAACAAGTAAAGGAGTACACACAGGAAGAGAAAGAGGCCATAGAATCTGACACCTTATCTTTTAATAGTAAATACACACACGGCTTTGATGTAAATACAATATGGAGCTTTGCTGCATAAAATGTTTTGTCGACGGCTCCTGATAATCTGCAATTTATAATATCCGCTGGGATATCACCTTTGAACGGCAGGCGGATGTATACTGACTTTTTTGGGACGACTGTGGTTTTCGCTCTTTCTTCCACTTGTCGCATCGTCTTATCAATGAAACGATCCGGATATACATTTTTCAGGAACACATTGCGCAGAGAAAGCAGTTCGTTGTCCAGTGTGGCCTCAGTACAAATTTTGCGCGCTCTATTAATCAGGCAACGGATTAAGTTGCGCTTAAATTGGAGTGGCACGAAACTTTCGAAGTGAATGTAATATATATTTACCAGTTTGGTATTCTGAATGTTTGTCGTTCGGACTCAGAAACACTTTCGTGCATCCGGTTGCCCAAGCTGATTCATTTGTCATTCCCGGACGGTTATCTTAATTTCTTGGGTTGACCATTTCGATAGCCTGGTTTATCTTGCTTGCTTCCTCTGTTTCGTCACGCTGATGATGTCAGGTTGGCTGATGGCAAAATGTTTGCAATCCGAATGAGATGTCCAGAGATCAAGAACCACCCGCTGAGCGATGAACTGCATCGATTTTCAAGAATAGTAGTACGACTCATAAAGCAGCATGAAGACCTCAATCAATTTAGCACATGGTAGCCAATCTCTCCAGTTTGTTCGTGATATTTAGCCCCCATCAGTGAAATCAATCATCGGAGTAGTCCATCAGGCGTGTTAGCAGTCAAATTCATTGATACGAGAGAGAGAGCTGTACCATAGTTTATGTTCTATAAACAGATGATATTCCGATCCGATAGCTTGATTCGTAGATGTTCGACTCGCAATCGTCAATCACGGGTTCGAGTCCCAGTGGTAGTTCGACGGGTGTGCACTGTTAACAATTCCTAACGAGCCCGGTGAAGCCGATGTACGGTGTTTCCATCGTTTTCAGTAACGTGTTGGGCGCTCATTTTACATGACTAATCATAGTATACAATAAATATCACTTTTTATCTATTTGTGTTGTTCTATCAGACCGTATGTTATATTTTCTCGTGAATAACTTGTTACCCTAAGCCCAATACATGAGTCCTCATGAGGATGCGTGATACAAAACGCTGACTTTTTCGCTTCATATTTTTCCAGCTTTTGTGGATGTCTTTTATTGCTGTCTGATAGAATTTCAAATACTGGGCCTCACCGCAGTTGATACCTAATTTATCCTGTTTCAATTCCTGCTTTGTCTTCTGCATTACATCAAATAAATCTGGTTGATATCATCTCTGACTGATGGATAAGTAACTTGCCGTTTCGTTTATGTATTTCCCTGTCAATTATTTGTTATTGCTATTCGCAGTACGTCAGAAACATAGCCAAACTAACATTGTTTTATGGCCTTCGATTTTCCAGCAATAACCTGTGATGTCGGATCGATAACTGTTTCACATTTAGGTTTGGATTTGCGTCATGTGATGTACAAAGTCAGTTTGCTCTATGTGCACAGTTAGAGCACAAGGAAATGAAAACTATATTTTTCCTGGAAACCCGACTGGGGACAACACAGAAAAGTATACAACCATGATATTGGTTTTGCCCAAGTGATCTCACTTTCCGAGTATTTTAGCATACTTTTGGTCTGAACAGCTGGTGTCAAAAGATCAATCTTATTGATAAAAGCTTTTTTCTCACCCCCCCCCTCCTTTGATCTGGATACAACGGGGATCAGAGGGACTTTACCGAACTTGGTATAACGTCATCGTACGGCCGTTGCAGCATGCTCACCCACCCGGTCAAAACATAATGGATGCCTGCGGTAGATATTCAGTCTGCGTACCTGGGGATTGGAAATTCCGGTTACCTCTCTGGCTGAGTCTATAAAAACTGAGACCATCGACAAATGTAATGTTACAACAGTTCATATCCCAGCATCCACTATTCGCACCTGTGTGGTTGAAATCAAAGCCCATAATTTTGTCGTTTTTCACAGGGAGCATTATGTATTAGCTCAGCTGGTACCATTAGATATTTGTATAAAATGTGTGACTGAAGAATAAACTAGTAGGATATGGTTCGGACAAACCGATCCTAATTGGATAAGTGGCAGATCTGTTCTTGTCGGGCCTACTACCACCCAGACCAAGTTGG
Source organism: Fasciola hepatica (assembly GCA_948099385.1). Taxonomy (NCBI): domain Eukaryota; kingdom Metazoa; phylum Platyhelminthes; class Trematoda; order Plagiorchiida; family Fasciolidae; genus Fasciola; species Fasciola hepatica. The sequence continues at coordinate 919,113 of CANUEZ040000151.1, forward strand.
GCGTCAAGCCATTGTACCCTATTCCAAGTGTCACCGGTATGAACACTGGTTCATTCTAAAAATATGAAGGACCCCTGTTTTTCGACTGTTCTCGTGTGTGAAAATAGAATAGAAGTATACAGCGAAGTATTACTCCCCGTGTCCAATAAGATAAAAGCCACTCATGTGGAACAGCAGTCCACGATTTCGAACTTAAGTACACGGCTTCCATGAATACACCGACGTTTCTTCGACTGCTAATTTATTTTCATTATTGAACCTACTTGAACTTTTTTTCACGATCTTTCTCAGCCGTGAGGGAGCAAAGGGAGGACAACACTGCCCATGGCAGCACGAGTAGGTATTTCATCCCTGTTTCGTAAAACAAGAGCAAGAAATGGAACTTCGGAATTTCCATACAGCGATAATCTTGAAGAAATTCATAGAGACGTCGACCACGTTAACTGCTCCAGGGATCAGTCCCCAATTGGCATCCCCACATTGGCCGTGAATCCCTTCCTGAAATATTGTAATATCATTGCTTTAGAATGGAATTCAGCAGAAATAGAACAAAAAGACACTCAAAAATTTACTCATTACATAGTTCTACCATCTTGAATTAATTTAGGTAGAGCAGACCTTCCAACACTGATACTCATCTAATCTAAGTTTCTTCTCCAGTAGGCCAATCCTTCAATGCACCATGAGTGGTTGCGTGCGTGTGACCTTGATTGCAACGGTAAAATACTCTCAGTGAAGTAAGCAGAACATTACCAACTTATGTAAGTACGAAACTGATCAACAGGATCACATAAATTATCCCAGGATATATTTATGTAGGTCTGTTATCTAAGTAACCGTTTTTCAGTCAGTACAACTCTCGTGATTGTGCCCGTACGACAAGATCGGGAAAAAATATATCATCACTGGGATGGTTGACGTGGTATATGGTCCTATAACGCTCATTACGGATGACTATCTACCTTATCCACAAATGGAAATTCCATTATGCATGAACGTGAACATTACAGTTAAGGTCTTTTAGGCGCGCTTCCTCAATCACATATTGTTATCGTGATAACGGACAGAAGAGTGAACGAAACTGTGTGCGAATGGTGTGTTTCCATGAGTGTTTGGTCTACTTCAATGTGAACAAATCTTGTTCCGTATTCCATCACAGGCTCGTATTCCCACATGGTTGTGGCCGAAAGGTCGCACGAAAATTACTGTTCCGTGAAATATTTTGTGTATATTTTTTCACCACGTACAAACAGATCACAATAGCTGTTATTCGAGACCCCGCCACTATTTTCCGACTGTTTTTGATATAAAATTAAGTAATTCTGTGTTATTGTTGTCACTTTCGAGAAAAAGCGTGGTAATCAGATATTCGTAAGTATTAGTTACAATAATCTCTCTCCCTCCTTCCCTCTTTCTCTCTCTCTCTCTCTCTTATATATATGTAATGGCCCGAGCCTCGGCGTAGAGACTTTCGGTGTACGTACGGAACCCACGTTGGAGGATTCTGGTGTTTTCGTAGTCGATAGTGTGCTTTTCGGATATGGCATGAAGTGCGATTGCAGAGTCGCGTTCTAACTTTCTTAAAGCCATTTGGTCCCTCGGTCTGCATTTTTCTTTACTTTTGTGTTCTGCGATTCTGGTTTTGACCTGTCTGCACGTTTGTCCAATGTACTGAGCGGGGCATCCTTTGCAGTTGATCATGTAAACACAATTGTTCTGTTCGTGTATGTGTTGAACGGCATTGGTTCTTGTGAGATGGCGTCACAACGTGTTATCTATTCGGAAGAAAACGCGAACACCATACGCACCAAGTACTTTCCTGATTGCCTCCGATGTACCCGATCTGTACGGGATACCAACTGAAATACTTCGACGTTATACGTTGTTGTCTGTGCATTTGAATGCAAGATGCGTAATATAAACTGCAGTGTTGACAATTATTGATCGTAGACGATACTCCTGAGAATGTAATCTCTCAGCGCTATATGCACATAGAAATGGAAAAAAGCAGCAGTGTGATAAACGGCAGTCCAAAAAAACAACGAACAAGTAGTGCTGTGTGGACTGATTCATCGCAAGATATCAATGCGTGTGTACCGTACTCACACTATATCAAGGCTCAACATGACCAATGAAAATGGTGGCAACACTAAGCAATTATTGCGTGATGCATGTTGTAAATAGTGCCTTACGTAAAAAGTCTTTCTCGTGGTTCACACAGTTTTAAAACATGACCGCTAATGGCCAGTACCTCCGCGTTTCTCAATAATCTTGCGTTGGTAATGATAAAGCTGAAGATGACCTTTGTGCTGAGGACACACGTGATGCGCCATACCTGCTCATTCGCTAAACCACACATCGGACGTTGACCTTAAAGGACCGGTGACTGGTGCGTGCATTGATTTTGTTCCGTGACCTTTGACCCACATTGTCCCTGGACATCTCGTTGATTTGACCGCTTCAACCTCAAGTGATCATGAATTTGTTTGCATTTGGCCGACTGCGATTCACAGAGCGGTTACAGTTGTGCTTCGAACAGCTTCTGTGACTTAATCTTGATTATTTTATGAAGAACCGTATTGGAACACAATTGGACGCTTGGCGTTTTTTGCATTGTGTTACGCGTATCTCAGCGATCGCAAGAAGTCCCGTACCGCTGCTCCTTGCGTTGAAGAAATTTAGCACAGCCGCACCAGAATCTGTCAATTAAACAAAGTGGTGAATATGTGCTCCCGCTGATTGTAGATCAGTCTAGTAATGGGTTTTCCCGTTTTTCGCACTCATCTCCAACGTGTTCGTGACTCTCCTTGTCACTGGACTCACTTTTCAATTATGCCAGTGAAGTCATTGTTCAACAATTGCTACCAATCCACGTACCAGTGATTATATCTCACTCATGTCGCACATGGGTTCCAAATTGCGTAAGTGGAATCTATAGCCAAAATAATGTGGAATCTAAATTGTTATACCAGAATTTGAAGAAAATCGCACAGATATCACAAATGACGATGCAGTGGGGATGCAAGTTCCAGTAGAGAGGGATAATTGGTTGCTTCAGTTTGACCATTGCGTGAATTGCATCAGGAAGATGTGGTAACTTGGTTGTTGAAAGTAGATAACTTCCAATCCACTGGAATGTTTGTCAGAACGAGTAGTATGAGCAGCATGCAAGAAAAACTTTTGAGCAATCTGAATTCGTTTTGCGACCCATTCATCACACAGCCACAATTATGGTAATACTTTGTGCAACCACAATCATGATTCTATGGAGTGGCGAGAAGAGCGGATAATTTGTGCATTAATATGTCGTGAAATTCATGACGATAGCTATTCGACGAGCCAGTTGGTGCCAAAGCCGTATTCTGATAGACTATTCTTCCGGGAAATGTATCGGACGATGCCTCTTTCTTTCAAGTACTCGAATGCTTTCAACTACGTCAACTGGCATACACGTTCTCTCTTTGAAAGCCGTACCTCAACTGCATGACCTTTCAAAACTTCATAAATCTGGATCACCCCTCCGTCCCATCGTTTCTACGACAAAAATCCCGGTGGATAGTGGATCTTTTGGAACCTGTAAGACAGAGACTCGCTGGCCGTAGGCCCATTGGCTTTTAACACTTCATGCCAGTTGACGTAGTTGAAAGCATTCGAGTACTTGAAAGAAAGAGGCATCGTCCGATACATTTTCTGGAAGAATAGTCTATCAGAATACGGCTTTGGCACCAACTGGCTCGTCGAATAGCTATCGTCATGAATTTCACGACATATTAATGCACAAATTATCCGCTCTTCTCGCCACTCCATAGAATCATGATTGTGGTTGCACAAAGTATTACCATAATTGTAGCTGTGTGATGAATGGGTCGCAAAACTGATTCAGATTGCTCAAAAGTGTTTTTTGCAAACTGCTCATACTACCCGTGCTGACAAACATTCCAGTGGATTGGAAGTTATCTACTTTCAACAACCAAGTTACCACATCTTCCTGATGCAATTCACGCAATGGTCAAACTGAAGCAACCAGTCATCCTTCTTTACTGGAACTTGCATCCTCACTGCATCGTCATTTGTGATATCTGTGCGATTTTCTTCAAATTCTGGTATAACAATTTAGATTCCACATTATTTTGGCTATAGATTCCACTTACGCAATTTGGAACCCATGTGCGACATGAGTGAGATATAATCACTGGTACGTGGATTGGTAGCAATTGTTGAACAATGACTTCACTGGCATAATTGAAAAGTGAGTCCAGTGACAAGGAGAGTCACGAACACGTTGGAGATGAGTGCGAAAAACGGGAAACCCCATTCTTGTAGTATCGAACCGTTTCCTAGTAGACTGGTCTACCATCATCGGGAGCACATTTTCACCACTTTGTTTGACTGACAAATTCTAGTATGGATATGCTAAATTTCATTGCCGTTTGGAGTAAATTATTTTTTAGTTCACATGAACCTCCAGATACGCAAGCTAATGACAGAGCAAAAGTTTGATTGGGTATTGGTCAAACCCTCATTAGATACCGTACAGCTGATGAGTAAAACACTCGAATATTTGATGGCCATTTCCCTGAGCAGTATTCATCCATTTCTCGATGCATGTTCTTTGAGCGATGCTAAAATCAATACAAGCACTCCAACTCCCATGACCACTGGTCAGCTTTGTCACACACGAGTGTAACGGTGACGGGAGCCAATTATCGCCTCGTGCATAATCCGGTCATCACACGTCTTTCCGTCCACCCTCATCCGTATTTCTCCATACCGACTTAGTGAAACCTTTTTCCAACTATTATTATCAATTTGTTTTCAATCAAATGTGATTGTAATCGCTTGGGAATGAAATCACCGAGAACTCGTGTGTTCGTCTACAACTCGTGTTCTAATATTATGTAATACGTCTTAAAAATTGCTCTATTCCATTTCATCTAATTTATCGTGCCACACTGGCTGCATAGGTTCTCTGTTATCTTTCCCGGTCTACTGGTAAAAAGCAGCAACTTTATCTGAAGTCCCTTTGAGTTAATTTAAGGATGCATTGGTGTACCGTGCGAGCAACTTTGTCCGTATATGTTATCATCACTTTCCAGCGTTGACCGCAAGTTGTGTCGAAAAATGTTATTGACTCCGAACATTCTCACAATGTTCTTTTCAGGTGCGTTTCTCAAAAACCTCTTCTCGATTCCGATTTTCTCGCAATAAGCTCTAGAAAATAAAAAGATAAATTTGCAATGGGGAGTTACAAGAGCATCTGAATTACCGCTTTTCAAATAGTGCTGATAGTAACCTTCATCAATCTGTTTATATGGTAACGTCCCATTTCAGACAGTTGGCCTGAACTCTTGCTAATGTTATCCTGGGTATATTTCGTGTTTCCTCTGGCATACACAGTCCGAAATCACCAGTCACTTCAGGTTTCTTCAAACAGACTTCAGTCTTGTGTTCTCCCCAGAGATTGAAGCATATCGGCTTTGGCCTTTTTTGAATCCATTTTTACCGATCCATTTTCTAGGAAAAGATCCATCCAAAGGTTCACAATCGCGTTTGCCAGTATGCGGAGGAGCGTCATCATGTAGAAACTGAGTAGAGCTTAGGTCTTCATCAGTAATCTCACTCACGTTGGTTTCCCCTGAGATTGTCATTACTTTTTGTGGTTACTAACCCTTAACAGACTTTCCGAATAAATAGAAGCAACTAATCCAGTACCAAGAATTACTGCCCAAACCATAACCGGAGACTGTAGACAGTTTGGTCAGTGTGCCAGCCCGACGAAGTACCCGTACACTTGTGACGTTTGGTCTCGTTTCATAGAATATTTGCAAGACTTTTCAACGTTCGTCGTTCGTATGCTGCAACGACATTGTCTGCTATTCACCCCAATAGTGATGAAAGAATCAGATCGGGCTACTATTATTCCATAATTTCGAACCCACTGAATTCAACTATGGGCCTCACGTTCGACGTTAGCTTCGTTTGAACACATCATCGGATCTCACCAACATCACCGACACGTTACGCAAGGAAAATAATTGAAAAGTAACTCGCAGTTAGATGTCTGTGCCCTATTGCGGACTCGAATCAACCTGAGCGACTTTCCAATAACGGGTTAGGTCATTTTCACGACTCTTCCCAACGGTGACGTGATCTATGCGCGCTTGTGTGTGAGACAGATTTTTCTCAACCAGCCATTCGATCCACGGGCCGTGATTAAATTTGCCCATGGATGACTTTGTGGGTAGAACGCACATGGTTTGGGGACACAGTGGTTCCATTAACCTTTTCCACCCTGCATACTAAATATGCGCATGCGAACAAAGTGACGTCCAACAGCGCTGGCAGCCGGGTAATCGGTCTTAGACAAGACGGTCAAGCGAAAATCGATCGATATTGTAGGGGGTTACAGCTATGGTAAAGCCGAAATGACGTCACAACATATCCACCGGACTGAAATCATGCATGGTGCCAAAGCAGCAAAAACAATTGCAAAATTAGGGGACAGGAAGTTAACCCAGTAAAAGAAACAGTTAGTAGGGAATAACGTGCGGTAAATTTCTTTCCTCTCCTTCACAGCGTGTGCACTACAACCTACTTGGGTCAAACGGAGAGGTAGCGACCAAACTGGCTTCAACGTTTTTTTGTTGTCTACATGGTCAGGCCAAACGCATGACGATAACGTTCAAAACCATAAGATCCCGTCGACGGCCGTGGCTTGTCATCTTCACATGACACAACCTCCACTTGATCGTAAAAAGTGTCAAAGAATACCGGACTACTGTTGTTCATCGACGTCACTTCCGTACACTGAAGGAAATGTGTATTACACCAGCAGAAAGAGCTATCTCTACCGTGGTGACGTAATCCGACTCTTGTATTTTCCTCAATAATTTCCGATTATTATTTTTTCATGAACTTAGACAAAGCCATTGTTCTGCGGTGTGCACATTTATAAGATGAAGTAAAACCTTCCGGAACTTGAGTCGCGTTATGTGGCAAGAGTGGCTTCTTTTTTTAAAAAAAAGTAATTCCGGAAAACCTCATTTCAACTCAGAAACCAACGCTGATCCTTTAAAACAACCAAGATTCAGAATACGATACGCAGAATACGAAATCCTGTTCCGTCCCTGGGAAGCTGCTCTGAATCGGCATAATTTACGGGGATCGCGATAACAATTACCGGACCGAAGTGGCTGGCAAAAATGATATGTGCTAATTCATATTTGTTTAGTTGGCTTTACTCCATTAAACCGTGCGGTGTATCCACGCTTAACTGCTCAATCTATGACGAATGCCGTTCAAAGAACCCCTTCGGTAAATGGACAATTTCAAAGCACTATTTCCTATGTGGACTAGATAAACTTTAGAGAGAGCACGAAATGATCACGGAAGCATATTCTTAATTTTATATCCCAAAAAAGAGCATAAGCTGTTGAAACAAAACTGCTATTCAAGGTGTCAAACTTCTTCTCAGGCAAACTGTCCTGTCTGGCAAAATTTGGGAATGTTTGTTGCTTCCAACGTTTTATTTTCTTCTGTACTTGACGAGGTTTGTTGTAGCTTCTCGTCAATCAGTCGGAAAAGAAGGTGACCAATCAATTGCTGTTCTCCCACACACCCGGATTTTATCGCGCGTACGTCGTAGCTGAGGTGTATCAAATAGTTATTTCTTTGTGCATAAAATAACTGAAAGTTGATAAACGTGATTTCACCCGTCACGGCTTCAGTAGATTGGTTTTCCTGGTTCTACTCGTTCTGATCTTTCCGGTTTATGACCATTTCCAACCGACCTGTCCAGTTTGAGCATCACTGAGTGGGAATACTGAATAACTATTTCAGAACAAGGCCTACTGCGATTTTCGCGGGAGGTTTTTCGTTTCCATCGACTTGCATACAACTTCATATCCGTACGGGATACGTAGAAAGAAATATTTTGGTCAGGAGTATTGAAGTGTTATACATAAAAGGTAAAATTCTACTGTCTAAGATTAAAGACTTTACACGAAGAGTTGGGCCCTCATGGCACAAATGATGACAGTGCTAGAACCTGGAAAATATCCATCAACTGTTTGAATGAACTGTTAACAGAGATCCAGTCCCATAGTCTCTCCTGGTTGAGAACTTAGCTTAATGTGAACTTTTGGGTGAGAGACATTTTTGCAATTTTGGAGGCTTTCCACCCTATGCGATTGAAGATTGAACACTTCGAATTTTGCACCGGATGAGCTACGAGGTAACTGCGGGTGTTCAGGGATCTTCCCATCCCCAACTACCGTGATAATCAAAGCCCTAGAAGTGATTTTGTAAACTGGATGTGTAAACCGCAGATTGACTCGACTGAAAACCGTGTGAACAAAATCCAGGCTCCCTCCCCCCGCCCTTCTCCCCCTCACTCCCTGTTCATTCTTGTGCGAATGTTTTGCGCCACTTTCCTCATTGATTAAACAACACAGTGGACACTGACCACCGTGGACTTTTGATTAGCGCGTTTGTCTCTTCCGATGTTTGTCTTGGTTTAGTTCGCTCGATTTACAAACAATTGTGAATATTATTTCGATTGGGCAGACCATAATCCGCGGAACGGTCATCGTCGGTTGCTAAGTGGGAAATCGACTGGCGTTGGTGGGAATCGAATCCTGGTCGTTATTGCTCAAAGTTCACGATGATAACCGTCTGACTCCCGCTGGATCAACCCAACTAACATAAATATACGAAACAATCTTAAAACCTCTCCAGCGATGACATCGTGGGATAGTTTAGTACTCACATCCCGTGCAATCATGGACACGAGCACAGTTGACGTTTGTCGTGCTTCGTCCAATCAAATCGTACCACGTGATGCACTACCTTCCACAGCTCAATCCGATTGTACAATGGCCTTACGCTTTCGATCGTAAACATCGCTGACTCACGCAGTTGCACACGTGGTTGCGTTTCCAGTTACTTGCCTGTACCGGAGCTTATAGTACGCTGCTACTGATTACATATTCATCTGTACAAATGCGCTTTCCTTTTGCTTACCGAATTCGGGATACAACGTGTCAAACCGTATGAATCTGTTCTACAGAAATCATTCATGTTTTTGTATACATAACGTTAGGGTAGCAACTCATGATCAGAATATATATATATATATATATATATATATATATATATATATATATATATATATATATATATATATATATATATATATATATAGGCCTATTTAGTATGATACTGAAAAGTAAGAACATGAACTTATGATTTGGTCACTTTTGAGATGAACAAAACAGAAGAGAGTATGCAATATTTTTTACCGCCAAAAATACGGCACTGTCTTAGAGATTAAAATTAGACAGCTTTTCGGTTACCGCGGGTCACCTTTTTACTATCTCGGCCGGTAACGCCGTGTTTTTGACATCACAACATTTGCATACAACACAGCACATAGTACAGTGATTTCTCGATACACTCTGAACCTCGTTCGAGCCTGAAGTACTGGAAAGGAGTGGCATTTCAAAAGATTTCAACCTTCTACGATATTAAAAAGAGCCGTTTATTTTTTTGGTCAGCAGTACAAAGCTACTACAATAATATCGACAACTGAAAATGTAATTCTGCATGGTTAGTTATCATAATGGTTGGTTGCAAACGGAACTGATGAACTAATCACTAATCACTAGAACGGAGGGACTGTTTTTTGTGTCCCACTTCAAACGGATTCAACAATATGCAAATTTTCTAACTACAAACCGACACTTCTGTTTAGAAAATCACTTCCAGAATAACTTTCAGAATCACGTGACTGGAACATAAGCAGATTTTTGTAAATCACGCCGAGCTGTCAGCTGAGATGGGTTTAACATAATCTCAAGGACGGAAAATGCTCAACTGCGCTCCAGTACACTTCTTGTACTACAATAGTCATAATCGTTGCACAAATATAAGACAAGGGTTGGAGGTGGTAGATTGTTTTAGTGCTTTTGCTTACGTCCTCCGATGTCAGAGGTTCGAATCCCCGCTATCACCGGTTATTATTACAGTGGTAGTGTGTAATCCACTGACTTGGAGCCTTATATGCTTCGCAGCTTCGAATCCCTGGGTGTGGTTGCCAATTGTCGCTCAAAATACAATGGGCCTTTGTGGCCATAGGGCATATCCCTTCTATTGCGCTCAAGTGCAAGTATGTTATGAGAAAAATTGCCGACCGGTTCGCGGATTAGCCTTGTCAAAAAGGGAACAATATTCACTGTTGCTTGCCTCGAAGTCGATCTAACGTGGTTCAGATACCCATGTCGACAGAGGTCAATAGTCATGAGGGACAAACGCCCCAGTCAAACGTCCACCAGGGCCAACGTCCATTGTGCGTTGTTCGGTCGAGTGAGGACAGTAGTGCGAAACACTTAAAGAACAATACACAGGCTGAGGGGGTGTATGACAAATAACGAGCAGCGGTCCTTAACGGGGGACACTGTGCTTCCGATTTGCAATTAATAAGTCAGGCATGATGACTCATAAATCTAGGAAGCGATTGACAATTAAGTTGTGAGGAATTTTTGCACTCCAGTTGGGAAAGGAAAAAATCAGGAACTGCTCCCCTCTTTTCAACAATGATTGCACAATCGGACCGTATCTGGAGGCGTACTTTTTCAAATCGTTGAACCGTTAATACACCGATTCACGTGTCACTGTCTTGTCTCTTACCACGAACAGAATGGTCGCCTTTGTGTGAAGCATTCAGTCACAATTCCGCACTGCATCGTTCAGTTCCAAAGCGATCAGAAAAACAGTTCAAAAATAAATTTTTATTTCGCCCATTTCGCTGTTGTTGATCGACTAGCTTATTCCCTAGGGTAAGAATTGATTGCCTGGTATAGGATAACAACAACTGACAAAATTTCATTTCATTCAGATTAAGGGAAAAAAACCTTTCTCTTGTGGTTCAATAAACAATGAAGAAAACATCTGGAAGATGTAAATAAGACGACAACGGACGGATTTTTCTTTACCTGGTTCATTATTCAGCTTCGCCGGTGCCTTTAACTCGACCTTGTTCTGAACTCAACTGCATAATTTTCAAATCGATTGTCGTTACTAACTATTGCAGTGCAAACCACCTCGGCTGAGGTTTTTATTTCAGGCAGCAACTGAATTATTTTCACTGACTTGCTCGCCTACTCGCATCGACCCAGTGAACACGCTGGGGCTATTCATAGTTTTTTTCTCGGTAATCAATGATATGTGATCGGTCGGTTGTCAAGGTGGCTATCTGAAGGTTAACAGTTTTGACCTTCCGAATGTCATGACTTCCATTTACCAAAAATCCAATGCATTTCTTGCTTTGGAACAAAGTTACAAAATACTATTTGATCTGATAGCTTCTCGCGTGTTTACCAGAAGGGAAACAATGCAATGTTACCGAATATCTCCCGTACTCAGTCACCTGGTGTCCTCAGTAGATGTATGCTATGTACGCTGCTATGAAGTTCTGGGTCATGATTAGTGGTGACCGAGTGTTATTAGGCTCTGTAACCTCTGAGACATAAGGATGAAAGCCCCTAAATGGACAATCACATTGATGGAAGACGACAACGTACCGTCTCCCGGCTTGTTACTACCCGTAACTGAACGGGACTTTAAGTGGTTCTCCATTGCGAGTTTCTCAGTTAAGGGATCTCTGACCAAGCAGCAAGCGTGAATATTATAAAAACCAACTCTTCTGTCTGGTTAAAGTCACGCGTGCTACGCGGACGACCGGTCAGTATCCTTCTCGTGCATAGACATGAATTTGCTTGGAATTGATCATTAGTCATGTTTCATTGCGGGCAGTATAGACTGGTCGATCTTCCGTGTACTGATTGGTATTACTTGTTTACACACGAAAGCACATGTAGCTCAGCTCTTTTACTTGCTTGCTCATTCAATTTCTTGCTAACTTAGGCGTTTGCTTGCCGCTTAATCGCCGGCTGCGGTCGGGTTACATTTATATTCCTACAAACAAATGGAGTAAACCAGTTGTGATTGAGAACACAATACCAACGAGTTCCATTCCTTACAACTTTCGACCACAACATTTCCAGACCTTCTTTGATAAGTTGTTCATATACCAAGACAATACTTTGGCTACCATATATATATATATATATATATATATATATATATATATATATATATATATATATATATATATATATATATATATATATATATATATATATATATATATATATATATATAGGAAGTCATAAAACCAGCATTCCCAACAGTTCTTCTCCAAGTTAATGAATTTGAAAATGGTACTTTCCATAAACTAAACCTCGTAAAGCCTTGCACAAAAACTGTTATTACAAGGACGGAAAAGTAGTCTTTAAACAGCCAATTTGTGATTTGCTAAATGCCAAATTCTTAGAAGTTTCAATTCTCACTGTCACTTATCCAGTAATTGGATCCTGGTTTGAAAGAAGGCCAATTTCTTTTTTCCTGCAAAGAGGAGATTTTGCTGTGAAACAAATATGAACTCTAAAAGGTAGCATTTTTACTGGTTCCAAATCGTGTCACAAGTTTGTCAGACGGAAAGTTTTGAAAAAGTAAGGCACTGCAAAGTATTCCTTTTCTAGCAATACCGGAACGGAAATCAATAGGTAATCAATTTGCAATTATGGATATGAGCTTGAGAGAGTCAATAACTCTTTTCGATGAAAAGGCATATTCTCTTTCTCCTAATCCAACTCAAAACACAGGCACATGCGCACATCTATCGTACCCAACTTTTCGACTCCTTGGGACTACTTTCACAGATTGAAAAAGGATAATTATGAATTTCGGGAACTAGCTGCTTGTCTTGTGAATGTGGGCATTTTCCACTGGATATAAGTATGACTAAAAATCTGCAAAACACGGAAATTAGTGCAAATTGTAGCTGATCGTTGAGAAATTCTTATCCACCCTTGTCCATTCCTCAAAAACGACAGAAGCGAATGGAGCCGCAAGTTATTACCAAGCTGTCAAGCATTGAGAAATCAAATTGTGGTGAATATTAGTCAAGCTACTGAGCAAAAAACTAGTCGATCAAATGAGAAACACAAAGTTGCCAACAGAAACGCACGCCACGATTCACCTCATATTATGTTCTGTATTCCAATCCACTTATACGAGGAAAATGCACCATTGGGACGGGATGTTATATTTCGAGGTACCGAGTCCTCTTTACCCAGTTTCTAGGAGCAGACAGTGAGATGTCCACAAATTTGCAAGCATCCTTGGAAAAGATTGACACGGTGACCTGCTGAATGGAGTTCATCCTCTACGTATTGTGGGTACAAACCTACCTGAACACTTTATATTTATTACAATCCATAATTCTTGAGAGTTGTGCTCAAAGTAGTCCATGGCTGTCCTTTATCTAGGAAACAAATATTTTGCACGAATATATAAAAACGAGCCATTAGATACTGTTGGGTCCACCCTTATGTACTCTGATAAGAGCACGCATTATAATATAAAGTGTTTGTAGATTTGTCTCAACCCAAAGCACCAAAATATTAGTGCCTTCTTAACCATCCACAATTTACTTCTAAACCTAACCGAATTTGCCTCGATGCTGTTTCCATTTGGGCTTACTGAGTGGACAAGAGTTTTAAAGACGTGGCAAGATTTTTTTAAATAGATTTTTCTCAACTACCTTTCAGCCCATGCATACACTCCTTGTTCGCTCTAATTTCGAGTACTCCATACACTTGACTACCTTTCGTGGCTAATGGCTTATATTATTGGGTTTTTTCTTCTGAGATAACATTCATTTGCTCTGTTGGATTACGAGGTAAGAAAACTGCGATCTGTTTCACAATCTGCTGTCCTTCCTTCTTATTCAATTCTGCTGGACGCGAATTTGACGGTGATAGTAGGGATGGTTCGCTCGAAGAATGACAATGTTGCGAAAAAATGTTTTCTTGGTATTTCATTTGCCGGCCATTCACAACGCGTTATACAAATCAGAGATAATGCCTCGTTATAGAAATGCTGATTTTGATGGAGACAGTGGGCTACGAAAACGATGGGGTGGGTTGCGCTTGCGGCTACTAATGATCGGATAATTTGGGTGAGCTCTGACTTATAAGTTTGCTGGGATCAGCTAGGACACGTGACCACAGGAGGATATGAACTCAAGATCACTGGTTTTGATCATTTAGTGTGGGATTACGTAATCTAGTTCCCATCACCTCTGACGCGGATAGCAGTAGAGCCTTAAACTCTTTGGACAGGGTCATGGGAGACTGAACAGAACTGAACAGAACTGAACGGAATGACCTGTACACCTCCGGCGAGTGATTCGCTTTGGCCAAGAGGATAACAATCTCGCCCGCATCCTTCCTTATTGGTCTCTGACTGAACCAAGTCGGGCAGCTTTCCCTCATCTGACTGAACTGGTGTCGGTTTGTATGACCGAACACCATTTTGGGTATATTTCTTTACACACTTCTCTGACGTCTGGTTTGATTTACTTGGCGCTTGCTAGGAAGTACGTGTTTTACAGCAATGCGAGAGCACTAAGTTTTAGTTCAATTCAGTTTTAACCAAATTCGGGTTTACGTTGACACCTGTGGTTGGCTAGTACACGCTTGGATCCGCTTCCTTTTGCTCTCCTTGTATTGGATTTATCCGTAGTGATTCAGTAGCACGATGCACTTCTCGCACACTGTTGCCGACCTCAGGGTGCTCTGTTCCATCGGCTGCAGAAATGCTGTCTGGTTCATCTTTACTAGGCCAAATAGGAGACAAATCCGAGTGTCCCTAGTCCCGCTTCTGTAATCTCAGGATTTTGTTTCACGACCGAGCTTTTACGACTCGCATAGGTTTCTTTTATTTTACTACAGTAAAGCCCGGATTAGGAAGTATTCCACTGTGTCCAAACTCAGTTTATATCCGTTCAAATGTGATGGATGCTTTTTCCAGTCATTAAGGACGTAATTCCCTTTTTAACTCATCAGGGGTGATTATCTATCATCCACCCGTGGTGAGTTCGAACAAGAGTTCTGGATTCATCGGGGCATCACTGAGTACTGATCCATCTTAATTTGGTCTTATATCAATAAATCCAACTGAGAACAACACAAGGATCAACGGATCCCCCGTTGTGCGCCCAAAAACAGTTCGTGCAAGCGCTAAGGCTTCCTTGGCCCACCCCCTACCCACAAACTAACCACAGATCTGTTGATCCGACAAATGACACCGCAGACACCCATTCACGGTCCAGAGACGGATCGAGGTCACGCATGTGAAAACTGATCCCCTCTCCCCCACTTACATTTTCACGCATCGCCTTATCTTGATTTCTGTTCTCTTCACCGAACACTGTTCATATAAAATGTGATGTAATGTCATGATTACGAATCACTGAAAACGAGCTTGTTCGCCACCTTGTGTTGTTCTCCATGTGCTCTGTGGGAATATTCGGACAAATCCAACTGAATTAATTTTCAAATCTGCACTGAAATACTATTTCAGGCAATATGAACTAAGTTCTATTTATCATATAAATACGCTTGAATTGTAAGGAGCGTGCATAGACGAACAACCCTTCTTATATCCACAAGATGAGTCCTCGAAAGTTATGTCGGTAGATGAGCGTACCTAAAGAGCGGCAACAACCGCGAAACCGATCACGTGCTTCCTAGGGAATTTGGTCCTGTCATCCAGATCCAGTGGGTACAAACCTACCTGAACACTTTATATTTATTACAATCCATAATTCTTGAGAGTTGTGCTCAAAGTAGTCCATGGCTGTCCTTTATCTAGGAAACAAATATTTTGCACGAATATATAAAAACGAGCCATTAGATACTGTTGGGTCCACCCTTATGTACTCTGATAAGAGCACGCATTATAATATAAAGTGTTTGTAGATTTGTCTCAACCCAAAGCACCAAAATATTAGTGCCTTCTTAACCATCCACAATTTACTTCTAAACCTAACCGAATTTGCCTCGATGCTGTTTCCATTTGGGCTTACTGAGTGGACAAGAGTTTTAAAGACGTGGCAAGATTTTTTTAAATAGATTTTTCTCAACTACCTTTCAGCCCATGCATACACTCCTTGTTCGCTCTAATTTCGAGTACTCCATACACTTGACTACCTTTCGTGGCTAATGGCTTATATTATTGGGTTTTTTCTTCTGAGATAACATTCATTTGCTCTGTTGGATTACGAGGTAAGAAAACTGCGATCTGTTTCACAATCTGCTGTCCTTCCTTCTTATTCAATTCTGCTGGACGCGAATTTGACGGTGATAGTAGGGATGGTTCGCTCGAAGAATGACAATGTTGCGAAAAAATGTTTTCTTGGTATTTCATTTGCCGGCCATTCACAACGCGTTATACAAATCAGAGATAATGCCTCGTTATAGAAATGCTGATTTTGATGGAGACAGTGGGCTACGAAAACGATGGGGTGGGTTGCGCTTGCGGCTACTAATGATCGGATAATTTGGGTGAGCTCTGACTTATAAGTTTGCTGGGATCAGCTAGGACACGTGACCACAGGAGGATATGAACTCAAGATCACTGGTTTTGATCATTTAGTGTGGGATTACGTAATCTAGTTCCCATCACCTCTGACGCGGATAGCAGTAGAGCCTTAAACTCTTTGGACAGGGTCATGGGAGACTGAACAGAACTGAACAGAACTGAACGGAATGACCTGTACACCTCCGGCGAGTGATTCGCTTTGGCCAAGAGGATAACAATCTCGCCCGCATCCTTCCTTATTGGTCTCTGACTGAACCAAGTCGGGCAGCTTTCCCTCATCTGACTGAACTGGTGTCGGTTTGTATGACCGAACACCATTTTGGGTATATTTCTTTACACACTTCTCTGACGTCTGGTTTGATTTACTTGGCGCTTGCTAGGAAGTACGTGTTTTACAGCAATGCGAGAGCACTAAGTTTTAGTTCAATTCAGTTTTAACCAAATTCGGGTTTACGTTGACACCTGTGGTTGGCTAGTACACGCTTGGATCCGCTTCCTTTTGCTCTCCTTGTATTGGATTTATCCGTAGTGATTCAGTAGCACGATGCACTTCTCGCACACTGTTGCCGACCTCAGGGTGCTCTGTTCCATCGGCTGCAGAAATGCTGTCTGGTTCATCTTTACTAGGCCAAATAGGAGACAAATCCGAGTGTCCCTAGTCCCGCTTCTGTAATCTCAGGATTTTGTTTCACGACCGAGCTTTTACGACTCGCATAGGTTTCTTTTATTTTACTACAGTAAAGCCCGGATTAGGAAGTATTCCACTGTGTCCAAACTCAGTTTATATCCGTTCAAATGTGATGGATGCTTTTTCCAGTCATTAAGGACGTAATTCCCTTTTTAACTCATCAGGGGTGATTATCTATCATCCACCCGTGGTGAGTTCGAACAAGAGTTCTGGATTCATCGGGGCATCACTGAGTACTGATCCATCTTAATTTGGTCTTATATCAATAAATCCAACTGAGAACAACACAAGGATCAACGGATCCCCCGTTGTGCGCCCAAAAACAGTTCGTGCAAGCGCTAAGGCTTCCTTGGCCCACCCCCTACCCACAAACTAACCACAGATCTGTTGATCCGACAAATGACACCGCAGACACCCATTCACGGTCCAGAGACGGATCGAGGTCACGCATGTGAAAACTGATCCCCTCTCCCCCACTTACATTTTCACGCATCGCCTTATCTTGATTTCTGTTCTCTTCACCGAACACTGTTCATATAAAATGTGATGTAATGTCATGATTACGAATCACTGAAAACGAGCTTGTTCGCCACCTTGTGTTGTTCTCCATGTGCTCTGTGGGAATATTCGGACAAATCCAACTGAATTAATTTTCAAATCTGCACTGAAATACTATTTCAGGCAATATGAACTAAGTTCTATTTATCATATAAATACGCTTGAATTGTAAGGAGCGTGCATAGACGAACAACCCTTCTTATATCCACAAGATGAGTCCTCGAAAGTTATGTCGGTAGATGAGCGTACCTAAAGAGCGGCAACAACCGCGAAACCGATCACGTGCTTCCTAGGGAATTTGGTCCTGTCATCCAGATCCAGTGACATACTAGCGACTTCATAAGATTTATTCAGTTTGGTCATCCTAGGCTTTTTCCCTGCCTTACAGTAGCAGCTTTCACCGAGTTGAAGAAACACTTTTGCTTTTGCGATTGAAAAACAAAGTGCCTGGTTCTGCAGCCTCATTTGGTGTTTATTCATTCACTTGTTCCTGTGGAACAACGTATATCGAAAGCAAGACCAGGCGTTTGTCTGAACGCATCCGCGAATACCACCCTGCATAGTTGAAATCTGGAGCAGTTAAGTCGTTCACTAGCGCTGTCGTTTCACACCTTACCCAGACTGATCGAGCAGTAAACGTGGCTGAGGCCTTCCGTGCGCTGTATAAGGTTCGGGGTCGGCAGTCAAAACCGGCAGTGTCGCATGCTAGCCACAGCTGAGGCCGTCAGCATCCGCCTCCACAACCCCCGTCTATATGCTCAAAAACAATTTGTATGTGCTCTTAGGCAAAGACGTTGACAACAACGACAAGGGCGGCAGTTCAACATGGAGAAAACAGCGAGCCAGAGTCGAACCGGTGACCCCTGCATACTGGGCAGATGCTCTACCAGCCGGGCTATCGCGGTCCGGACGGTCCAGTGTGAATAACACTAGTGAATAATCGGTAAGGCGCGAACATACAACTCAGGCTCCTCGTGCTAACAACACTTTCTCTGAATATATTTCAGTGTCCGATGAATCACGTTCATCTGTATGCTGTTCGTCCCATTGGGAAGTGACCGACGAGGCTAGCCCAATGATTAAAACCAGGACAGATACTGTGTATCATTGGAACAGTGGTTCACGCCTTATCGATTATTCACTCACGTTATTCACACCGGACCGTCCGGACCGCGATAGCTCAGCTGGTAGGGCATCCGCTCGGTATGCGGTGGTCGCCGGTTTGTTTCCGGCTAGCGGCTTCCGACTTTCCGATGTGAACAATGCAAGTGGATTTTCCATTGCATGGACAAAACTGTCGGAGGGGCTGGATGCAGCGGTGTTCCCTGGAGGTTGCGCGTGCACAGTCTGCGAAGGCATAGGAAAAGAGGAAACTTGGTGAGCCGAAGCCCAGTAAGCGTATAACCAGATACCAACACTTACACTAGAAAGTATGGCAATGGCGGTCCGTGCCCATGCTTCTCGATACGAGATGGATACTTAACCAAAGGCTTTGGTTCAGGCAAGCACCAGCGCAGTTTCCATCAGTCCTTTCTTCCTCGAAATAGAGAACTCGCGTTGTACTGGGGAAAGATTATTTGGATGTCATTCTTTTGCATCATTTGAACCGATTTCCAAGCATCATGAAAGTCCGGCTTTAAAGTCCACCTTAAAGAGTTTTCCAAAGAGAGTACCATCAGTTGTATTCGAGAACATATTTACTCTAGAAATACTAATCCGGTATTCTAGGAGAAAAGTAATTGGAGGTACCTTTTGATTCAAGGGAAACGTTATTTTAGCATGACGTGCATAATGACACAACTGCTCAAGGGTACACGGTCGTGTGAGTTTCGTGTGAAGATCCGAAGCACTTTTCTTCTCCGAGTTACTCAACAACTGTGGACGAAGAATATTCCTGGCAAAAAACGTCATCTGCATACAGTTGCTTAAATGAAGACGGGTAACTAGGTGATAATAATGGCTCATTCTGCTGCGAAATGTGATGGTATTGGTAATCGGATGCGCACGTTTACAAGGCACATGGTGGAAATAGCCACTGAGATGTCGGGACAGTGGAGTGTATCGTTTGTGTGTGTGTGTGTGATCTCTGCGTGCATGATAGTCTGCCAGTGAACCCAGAGAAAAGTGAACCAATCAGAGAAAATGGACTGACTGGGGCTTGGGAATGGTGAGCCACGGCAAACCCGGCGGGGATTGTTCAAAGTATGCGAAAGCCTATAGCAGACAAACTTGTCGGGTGTGTAAGGCTTGATGGAAACGGTGATTCGAATTCAAGCCTGCCATCATCCGTCAGCATTGGTTATTGTTTCCGTCACATAATAAAACATAGATTCACTGAGCCATGAGAACTGGCTGAAATGGATTTCAACTTCGTCGCTCGGTTCGTCAATCATACTTGACTTGTTCTTCTTTTGAACAATTGAAAACCATCCAGAGAACTTTCCACACATGGCAGTTCAGTAGATTTTGAAAAATGCCGAATTCGGCCAGGTGCTTAGAGTCATTGGTTTTGCTGGGATTAGATCGCCCGCATGGAAGTCACCGGATGCCTTATTGGCGTGGGAGCCCTATCACGTATTGTACGAGGTCGAACTGAGGGCCTTAGACATGTTGCAAAGTGCTATCTTAATGTGTGCCATTAAAGAGGATGGCCCGTTTGTGAACTGTCCAAAGACCATACCATATGGTCTGATGGCATATTTATTAGGGCATATGCTGAACTAAAGCTTAGGTGTTGCACATGTTTGGGTTCTAACACGACCAGAATCGATACCGTTTGGTACGTGTATCAGTTTATCACGTTTTTACCACAGTTCAGGTGTAAGTTGTATGTTATTTTATCTAGATGACAGGAAAATTTTGCCCGGAATCACATGACCGGTTTCGCAGTTGTTGCCGATCATCAGGCATGCTTACCCGGTACTCTTCTGCCTAATCGTCCCCGTACTTGAGCACTCCAAATTAGGCTGGTCACCCACTAATCTCATCTAACTCGTGAGGAGTGTGTATGAACGAAGAGTCTTTGTTTATAATCAGAAGGTGATGTTTCGAAAGTTCATTATTCTCAGTTTGTTATGCGTCTTACTAATTCTGCTGGAAAAATAATTTCTGCCAACTGCTGACAGTATCTATTTTTGGTATGCAACTGGTTGATGTTTCCCGAAATGCCACGATACCGTCAGTGCTCTGAACTTGAGAAAGAGAATAAACATTCACATGAGAACAGTAGAAGATTAGATTTCTCACAGTATTATTCATCACGCTGTTTCAACTTTCAACTCACCTTTGAAAACCATGGAAGCACTCTGGAAGGCTGTTTCATCCTAGTCAGAAATCATCCGCAGTGCACATTCACCAAGCCCCTACTGGAATTCGAACGACTTTGAGTCAAACTCCTAACCAACAGACCATCCGGGCTGGACTTGGTCGTTCTACCGGAAACGGGCAGTTACCTTTCGAAGCAAGTGTTGGATAGATGCTATATCATTGTAATCTATATGTTTAGTAAGCCTTTGGGAGGGTGCCCGGATAGCCTGGCGGTGGGGGTGTTCTAATAAAAATCGGCTGCACGGGTTCGAATCTCAATAGGTGATCGGCTGACGTGCGAAGCTAATGATCCCTGACAAGGAAGAAACAAAGGTACAACTCTTCCATGGTTTTTATTTTTGAAATGAACATTAAAACTGAATAATGGACCATATTAGTGAAATTATTGTTGATGATTTTATAACAAGGTCCAATAACGAGAGTAGATAATAGGATTCTTCCGTTTCGGGTGTGAAATAGAGACGGACGATCGTAGATTGGGAACTTGGAGGGGAGTTCTTAAAATGTCGTCAAGCTTGGAGTCACATCTTCTCAGTACCATTGGGAGTTGTTTTGGGTTTTCTGGTCCGCAGAAACAGTTTACAGGGTCCAAGTTGCCACGACTTGAACCTAGTAAAAAACCTTAGTGTTAATATAAGAATCTTGGACAAGGGCAGGGCATCGATCCGGTATCCACTTTCAATCGGAAATAGTCCAGTCAAAAGTCACTCATTTTTTCGGCATGACAAACACCAGATTGAAACTGCTGGATACCGTGATGAATCTGAATAAACAAATCAGAAGACAAACATTGCGGGAGGAATTCCTTTCGTAAATTCTCATCGGTCGCTCGCGTATACATACTAGGCTGCTGCACTCCACTTTCACTCATTCACACGGTGCCTCCCCACGACCCCACTCAAAAATCGTCATCCAGTCTAATCTACCTCCCACTGCATCTACGCCTTCCCTTGCGACTGCAAGGTAACATACATCGGTAGGACCGACCGATCATTGTGAACTAGAATGGCTGAACACATTCTAAAGTACCTACGTGACGCAATGGCTAAGACTAGTCTACAACGTTCGACTGCTTCACGTAGGCCAACCTGGATAGTCGCTCGCCACTTGATGGAAAATGATTACACCGTAGATCCGGCTACATAATCACGACAAACACCGACTGAGGATACTTGAGGCATAATCGATCGCTCACACAAAGCTGGCCCTGTGTCCAAAATCGTATGACCTTCGCCCTTAACCTACCACGGATTTAGCCAACCACAAGTAGTCACACATACAAACCTACACATTACTTCTAGCCCCATAAAACTGCTTTTATTAATCATTTCATTTCATTTAGTGGTTATCTTTCTCGCTGGATTTTATACGTGCTCGACCAATAAGAGTATACGAAAGGAATTTCTCTCGCAATATTTGTCTCCTGAATAGTTTATTGAAACACCAGATTATTATCCTTTCAGTATTCTTTTCTATCATATAATACTGGTAAAATACTTCATGAAGGGGAGAACAACGAACCACAGGATTATGAATTGGGAAAGTGACCAGCTGCAGGTACACTGAATTAAGAAGACCATGTTGAACTGGCAAGACAACATCTCTTGTGTTATGGGATGGCTGTCAATTTTGTCTACTCCGCTGAACGACACAAAACTGCCCCTGGATGGCTAATTGTTGTTTGTGTTTCGCTTAAACCGTCACATGCACAAGACAATGGAGACATGCACACACACTACCGATCCATATCCCTTCAATGCACGGGCAAGCCTGCAAGTGTACTCAAACACACACACACACACACAGACACACAGTGCGATGCTAGCTAAGCCTCTTTGCAAACAGCGTTGCTCAATCGGATATATCTGCGTATCCAACGTATTTGCTTGGCCTGATCTTAATGTACACTTGGCTCACGCTTGTACTCGGTTGTTACTCGGACTCTGCTGTTTGCCTCGAATGCATCCTGGGTCAATTATCAGACACGTCATCAAAACTAACCGACGCTTATAGCTGGCTAGAAGCAAAGCTCGTTTTGATCCACAGAAAGCCAGTGCAAAGTTCTCCTTTCTGCTAAACGTTTATTCTTACTACGAGTCGCGTACTATCATTTCATGATCCCATAAAAGGGATAAGCAACAGTTTCAGTTCAATCCATCTAAAAAATGAAAAATGTATTGAAAGAATAGAAAAAACTCGAAGAATTCTTCCGAGGAAATAATATAACTGTATCTGAAAGATCGATTTCACTTGAAGTACAGATATTACTAAAAGGCGGATTCCGAAACTGGTCGATAACTAGCCGCTTGTAACCAATGGGATTTCAGGTGACGCATTTGCATGGGCTCCCAAAAAATTAGACAAGACGTTGATTCCACAGAGATCGATTCTATAAATAGCTCGGTCTTTGCAACATCGGTTACACTAATACAGTCCATCATTGACAAACTGCGCGTTCACAGTCTGAGGGACCATTTCGGGCTGGTGGAGTTATTGAATCAAATTACCATGAAAGACCAACACTTCACCAGCATGGACGTCAGGCAGCTGTTTACTAGCGAACCCTTGCAATCATGTGTCAATTTTATCTGTGACTATGTGCACGACAAAGTGTTTATCTTCCTATTTCGTTATCCGAATTGGTAAGATTCCTTCCATTCTGTACACAATATTCATTTCAATTTCCAAGGCCGATATTTCCGCCCACTCGACAGTTTAGTCACCAGAAGCCCGTTAGTTTCGATTCATGGCAAGTCTAGAGCGAAATCTCCTGGACTAATTTATCAAGACCATATTGTATAGCCAGCCAGTCGACCACCTTTGTTTCGTAACCGACTCTAAGTTAGACTGTTTGAGTCTTTCCATGAAAATCACCCGTCCAAACGTTAGTCTAACCATATACCTTGAACTCAGCTGCAGTCTGTCTCCCGTGGACCTCGAAATATTCCAAAGAGCAGACGGAACTGTTAGCCGATCTATTCTCCGAAAACACTGTCTGGTCTGCATTTACGACTTCATGAGTTTTATAAGAATGCTTTACAACCGTGCGCACAATACCATCGACGACAAAATACACACACTGGGTGAAAAGCTCCTTGCGAACGGCAATCTAAATTCGTCTGCAAATATAATACAGCTAGTAGTTTCAGATCGAAGCGCATCAGACATCCGGAACAAAGTTTATGTTTTTCTGACAACTTCCGTCGAAAGAGGATGACTTAAGAACATCATCTAAATTCATCCGTAAACCTAGCCCGCAACACAGTCGCATCAGTCGTTGTTAACGCTTGGGGAAAATATGGGTTCGTTTGCTCAAACAACTGTTTTTACGGTATGAAAAATCCATTTAATTGTATCGATTTGTCTGTGGTTGCTTGGTCATCTACTTGGTTAGGGCCGAGAAACAACTCGGACAAGGAGCAGCCATACACCAAACTGACGGATGACTCATAGTCGAAAGATCAAGGTCAGAGGTCACTCTAGTGTCTCAGACGGACATGATCATTGGATCTCTATGGGATTTTTCACTCTTGTTCTCAGGTTCAGGGTGTCGGTTACTCCAACTACCCTTACGCGCTACTGTGCTCATTCGCTCACGGCTTTTCTTCGAAAAAAGACAACGCGCGACACCTATGAAGTGAGTAGTATTCGTTTTTCCATTAGCGTTATCAGTTTATATTAAAATTGGTTAACAGGGAAACAATATGTTCCCATAGTCAATTCAGTCAGGGAAATGATATAACAAATTGGATCAAACTGATTTGGTTTTTGAGAAATTTCGTCCATAAGTTCTTGTTTATCATTTTTAACGCAAAGAAAAATCTATTGTGACACAAAAAAAAGAATTTGGATTATCCAGGTGGTGAGTGCTATCGTCAGCGGGAAAGACTTGAAAAAAATCCAGAATCCTTGCCACCTGTGAATCTAAATAGTTACCACCACAGAATAAATTCAAGGATCTTATCAGCATTTCTTGTACATCGACGGGGCAGCTACGTGCATTCTGGTTGATACCTGAGAATATGAGACCAGTGGATCACATAAGAGAGTAACTTGAAATCGGAGGCTTCAAAACGGACCAGTTCATCATCACTCTCCAAGCCCGAAAACTCGTTCTCGTAAGCCCACGTTAAAGCTGCGCACCCATTACATGAATACCGTTTCAGGACAGTCTGGAATGTTTGTTTTGCAACAGATCATTCATCCTTAGTTGTTTAGTCTTATTAGGCGTTGCATTTTGGCAGCTATAACGGAATCGGAGTTTCAAGGTCGAGGAGAGCCAATCAGCTTTTAGACAAAGGAAGATATCTATTGGTCGAAAACCGACGGGCAGTCTGCAATTGAACGACTGCGCATGTGCGCACACATGCTTACGTGTGTATGTTGTGAGCTGTCGGTCTAGGTGCAGTTACCACGACGATGTTCCATTCAATTTACTCTGGAATCACAGTACACTGGAGACTGCATGAGGACTACTCGAGCATTCGAAGTGTTTTTGTGAAAATCCATGGCTTCAACCATGCAACAACAAACACCCCCGCAAAACCCACTGAAGCCTAAGGAAAATACGAAAGGTTTGAATCGAACTACCTCGAACGGATCGCTATCATGTGGACAGTTCAAACAGACTGTTGACCTTAGGAGTAAGGCCACCGAAAGTTCAAATTTTATTAACACTGGTCCAACTCCACCCTTGATAACCGATCGAAAAACCATACTACGCTGTGCAACCAGTTCGCAGGATAGTATTGGTGGACCTCTTTCTTCAGTAGGCCCAATTCCTGCTTGTGGACTAGACGACTGGAAATATCGACAGCAGCAACTGAAACAACAGCAACAAGGACAGAAAATGGGAATATACACTGAGCCAAGTCCTTCGGGATCTCTGAATTTCTTGCGTCTACCTTTGGGTCAGATCAGTCTGAGTGGTGTGGGTGCCTCGTGTGCTTCTCTATTGGTTCATGCTCCAAGTTTGTCACGTGTCAGTGGGCAAACGGATGAGGATTTCGCCCCACCGCTGGACGAGGAGTCCATCAGCAGTTCGGCAGTGTGGTTGCGCAAACCTATCGGTTACATTGATGCAACTCAATTAGGCTGTCCCATTTGTTATCGCAGAGATTATGCTCTCACGCAAACGGTTTCCACAGGGCTGCTGGTTCGATCCCGTAGTCTTTGTGCTTTACGCCTACCTGAAGAAATGACTCACCCCGAGGCGGAGAGGGAGGAGCCCGGCGATGGTGCTGTTGCTGTGACATCGGTGACCGGAGTCCACAGACCGGCGATATGTTTGTTCCACAAAACTCGCGGTTGGACTTATCATCGTCAATCGGGTCCCGACATCGCACTGCCAGTCGTGTGGAGCAGCAAGTCCGCAAGCAGCATCAGCATACCGAATGTGCACTTATCTGTGTTCAATCTGAAAGGCAACGCTTGTGACGAGCTAGAGTCACTGCCCACACCCACGGTAAAGGTCGAACCCGAGGTAAATCAAGACCCATCACAAACCAGTTTGAATACGAGCAAACGCAAATGTCAAGCATGGTTGCAGAGTTGGAGATAGTAAAATGAGAGGGAAAAGGAACTACAGAGTGACAAAGAGAGAGAGAGAGAGAGAAATATAGAAAGATGAAAGTGTTTCTCAGATTATCACGTGAATTATTGAAATAACAAAATAAAGGTGCCGGAGAATATTGGAATGAGGCAATTTTGTCGTCTCTGTTTTCCTGTGTATTGATATTGTTTATTTTTTCACCCTATTCGAAGTTATCCTGTTTTTTCTCTCACAGCGTACACTACCTGTCCGGTCTGTCCTGTTCGTGTGCGTTTGTGTGCCTCAGTCAGTCACGGGGTCTGTCAGCCTGTTTGATCCTCATCCACGTGACATGTTCAGTTAAGCGGTACCGGCATGCCGCAACCGAAACAAGATCGGCTGAATGAATTATCGAATTTCGCCATCTATAAGTTTTTGTGACGGGACATCGCCCTTAGGTGGCGTAAATGTGGTGACTCGTTCTTATCCTGATCGTCATTTACATCACCGTCGATCGATCGATGCGTCGATCGACGGGAACAAATTGTTTCCAGACCCAGAGTTTAAAACCCACAAATACTCTGGCAACCATTTTATTTTATTTTATTGATTGGCTGTACACAAGTATACATGAATAAAAAGATGGTCAGATTTTCGGAAATCCCGTAGTTCAGTGACAGTACAACAATTTAAATGTGGTTCGGTTTGCCAGGTGATGTACTATTTTAAAACCGGGGAAAAACTGCCGTAAACCTCAAAGTGAACTATCATTTAGTTTTCTCGACAACAATGTCGGTAAAAGCATTGATCCTTCGCTCCTCTAAGTACGTACACAATGTCGCTTTTCATATGTAGACTGAGTTGACCACTTAGTAATGATATGTTTATTCCATATAAGAAGGTCGATAAAACAGGCTCTCCTTAGTTTAGTTACATTCCTAGAATTATTAAGCGATTGCATAGCTAATTCAAACTTGGTATTACTACTACCGATGAAATAGGATATATGTTACGGAACATATTCGTTCCCTTCCGGCCTCTACTAAGAAATTGTTGCTCATCAGTGGAGTTGATTGCTTCGCAGGAAACGAGATGTTGCCTTGCAAATTTCATTAACGATAAAGCTTTATATTACGCGGCACTGATGTTGGAAAAACCGTCCAGCTTCATCCCGGGTTCGTAACGTGTGTGAATCACTGTCGTATATGTCAGCGAGGATTATAGTGCGGCTTTGGACTCACCCGAAATGTACAGAAGCTAATGACTCCTAACAAGACAGAAAAAAGTTGTACAACGCTTGAGTGGTGTGCTTTCATTGATGAGTTGAGTATTGATATTACACCAGGATTCTTTTCGTACATGTTTAAACGCATATGATATCTACTGTGAGGACAGGATGACAACAGTAGTTGGCTTTTTGAAAACAGAACACGGTGTACAATATCTGAACTGAACATCATCGTTGAAGACACGTGCCAGTTTCAGAAGAAGCTCACTGAGACGGATATCGCTTCAGGATACTTGTTCCTTGAGAGCGATGAACCGTAAGTCATATCAAATTTGATAGAATGTGTTCTATTGTAGCATTCAGTCCATTAGCTATATAAGTATTGAAGGGGTTTCCTGTCCGGCTTGGTATTGGCCCTAAGTTGAGTTTGGCCTTAAAACGGTCAACTTTCTTGTGTTGATTGACACATTATCATCCGTATTCCTAGTTCATATTGCCTGCACTTCTGATGGATTATTCACAACATATTTTTAAATCTCAGAAAGCAGTGATCTATGGGATGTCTGCGTTCAGTGGGCTGAGGAGTGACAATTGCAGTTCACGCAGTCCATCTAAAATGGTTTTGCTTCACAATGTGCGTTGGAGATGATCGATAATTGCTTTTGGCGAATTCTATTTTACAGTTGGACCAGCTCTTTGCGTTTTTTGGTTATAATAAGGCAAACCTTCTAGCCTATCCGAAAAGCGTAGATACGTAATACGATGACATTGAAACATTGGGTTACTTGGAGAATCCTAATGAGATCACGTGAAGGAAGCATTCGAGTTGAATCGATATCTAACTGCATTGTGGAGCGGCAAACCAGTGAGTTCATTATTTGTTATTTTGTGAATGTTAAAACAAGGATTGAGTAATTCAGAATAAAATCAATTATCGAAAAATCTATGCTCCATGTGTTATGGGCTACATGATATTTAATGCCAAAACATTGTTGTCGGTTTTTTTGCATAGAATGTCTGTCTAGGAATAGATTATCCGCGGTAATCGGAACAACATCGCTGTGCTTTTGATAGCACAAAATGTTAAAGATAGGACTTTCTAGCTTTCGGCACGATTTCCTCAAACAAGTAAACATACTGGATGACTTCGTCCAAATGGTCATTATCTGAGCCAGGTCTATAGCCATCCCAGATAGCATTCGGTAAATCTGACGTTTGTTCCTGATATTCATCAACTTTTTCTGATTTTTTGGCAAGCCATTGTGTATACTAGCTGATAAAACCTGAACAGTTATTGTCTGGTGAAGATTTTTTCAAAATTTCTCTAATGAGTTGTAAAACCAATCACCACATGTGACCTGCAAAGACAGTGATCTTGAGAATGGCAGTGAAAAATAGTGAACAGCGCATCAGTAGTATATTTGCAATTGCAAAATCGGAGCACTGGTACTATTCATTCTCTAATAGAGCCGGTGTGAACCCTTTCCCGACAGTTGTACTAGATTTGAGAAAAAACAGGAAGAATGTAGTTTTGATGTAAGTTGTACTTGACCAGTGGCGGTCCAGTGCATTGTAAGCCGGTCACAGTCTCTGACGTGAGAGATTTGAACCGCGCTAGCGCCGGTCATATTAGTAACGTTGTGTACGTCAGTAGTATTAAAAATGGTAGTTATTGTTGCTATATTTATATTCCCGTAAACACGAAACCCCGACCGTGACTGATAATCAGGTAAACAGACAAGCAAGTATTAAGTCTAGTTACGTGTGTTTTAACGGGCAAACTACACATTCATTCGGCTGAGGTCAAGCACGGTCAATCAATACGTAGCGAGATCGATCAGTCAGCACCGTCCGTGCTGAAGAGTGAGTATATAAAAGCACATACGTGTAAGGGATATCGATCGATGCTGCTCGCTGTATGCCTTTCGTATACGAGTCTGTATTTTTTCGTTCACATGAGAGTTTGAACCAAAGAAAAATAGTGATGGTTAGCTACACATTGCCATTATGTTATGTTACCTACTGGAAAATGGTGTCCATCGTCACTCCAGTTCTCAGGGTGTTCGAGACTGCTTGTTTTCTGTTATCTGGCATTGGGCTTTTAAGTATGGTTGCCGGTTGCCTACCATTTCGCGTTGTTTGTGAGTGCTGGAAGAAGCTTTGCGATGGTCATCCCATGACTTCGCGTGGGTGTATTGACCACAGCTGGAGCATCCCGCATTCCTGGCTGGGGCAGCGGGGATCAGGATTGTTGAGAGATGTGGTTCAGAACAGAAGTCAGTGTAGGAATGCTGTACGGCCTGTCTGTTGAGCTCTTGTTCCCCGTAAATACACAGTCTACAAAATGGAAAACAGGCAAAAAAAAATCAAAAGTAGGTCATCTGCCCGGTATGCGGAGGGCCGCCGGTTCGATTCCGGACCAAGGAGTCCGACCTTTTGATGTGGAAAATGCAAGTGGATTTTCCAATACATAAAATGAAAAGAGTACGGTTGCACCTTGCTTGATTCCAAGCTGGCATAACGTAGTCTTCTGATGATAAGTTTCCTTCACCATACTCTAGCGCAAACGTGAATGAAAACAGATAGTAGTACATTAAAAAACACCGTATCGAGCCGAATATTTTCGTTGTTGGCATTACTGCTCTTGACGTCCAAGAGTGCGGGAGATTTGAACGATTAGGAGGTGCATTGACTGGCAGGCTCTAAATCATCCGTTTTTTCTGCCTTGCTCATTGGTTGATAAATTTCGACAAGACTCAACTCGAATTTAGAACATCAATCATCTTTGGTTTCGAAATACACTTAGATAAGATACAATAATCTGTTTTTCCCGATTCATTTGCTAGCCTGTCTTCTTGGGCTATTATATCTAACAGATGAAGATTGAAGGCTTTTGTATTTTGCCAGTGTTTGAGAAGTAAAAAGTATTTTGAAATCCCGTGGCCTCAAGACAGCACAAAATGACGTAAACACCTGTAAATACTACTTAAAGTAACTCACCAGGTTTAAAGAAAAAGCACGTATAAAAATAAGTTGGCCAGCTTTGACCACGACTGAAGAAGTACTCTGAAAGATGATGATTGTGTCTTATCAAGATTGCAATGAGGAAGCTCCTTCAAATGCCAATGCTACCAGGAGTTAATAATCAACAGCCCAACCTCCGAACACGGAAACAGCCAAAAAAGTGATCATTGGCAAAGAGTCCCTCTGCCAGAGATTTAATTTAGAGGCAGAAAAATAAATTCATTTTCTGTACAACAGAGTAGAGTTCCTCCAACCCAATAGGTCTCTGGACATCAAAAAGTTGGCAACGGCACACCGTCATTTCGTTATCCATAGGTTTTCAGTTTTCGAGAGGGAAAAATGTCCCATTTGTTCTCACATTCACGGAATAAATGTTCTGTTGGTAGACACAGAGAGGTGAATAATAACCGAAACTCTTTGTTTGGAACAATAAAGTTGCCATCAAGCTGGTTCCACTATTTTCTTCCTCTGGCTAGTGTCGTTACGTAATAAAGGTGAATATTGATTGATGCAATTCATGGATGTTGAAATTGCAAACATAGGATCGCCCAGTATGAGGCTCTTGATGCTGTCCAAGGTCCAGCAATCCGACACACACGGGAACGATGAACATCAGCATCCACAGCTGAATTGAAAGACGAGCACAAATCGATTCCTTCGGATTCCAGATATGATGAGGTACGGAGATGCCTTAGACACCAACTGATTGACAGCCTAAAAGAAGACCGTGGGCAGTGGTGGTTTGCCAAGTGTAGGGAAATAGAAGGGTCTGTGAAGATCGGCAAAAGCTATAACCGTTTCCATTTGATTAGAAATACCGGTCCGTGAAAGTCAGGCTTTGGAGAACTGATCAAAGTGGTCAACAGCCTAGTCATTCAGACTCAAGAAAGTCGTCTAGTTCGTGGGATGAAACACTTTGAGTAACCATATAATTAGTCTTTACCCATGACAGGTTTACTAACTAGCACGATAAATTAAAGCTCTAGATGCATATACTTATCCTCAGTCAGAAGTGGTGATTCTCTGTCAGATAAGCTGTCTAAAACGACATAAGACTGCTGGACCGGAAGGGGTAACCCCGTCCATTTTTCAAAGATGATGGTTCAGCATTGTTTCTGGAATTGACAAAAATCCTCCATTTGATAATGGAGAAGGAACAAGTTCCAAGGAGTAGGTGCGAATCCGTGATCGTACCGATTTACAAGAAAAGCAGCCGGTTCTCGTGTGAAAATCATAGAAGAATAAATATGGTTAGCACAGCATCCAAGCTGTTTACCTGTATTATTCTCTACGGCTTATCTAAGGCCCCCGAATCAAGCTGAGTTGGGACCTGTTTGAGATTGTCTTATCCACATCCTCACCCTTCGATAAATTTTAGAATATAAAAACTCCTTTCGTAAGCCCATCATCTACTTTTTTTCTTGATATCAAAGCGGCTTTCGATTCGGTCGACCGCACAGCTCTCTGTTGTAGCCTGTTGTTGAAGGGTATACCCGAGAAATTCATTTCCATCCTGAAATTTCTACACCCG
Organism: Fasciola hepatica; assembly: GCA_948099385.1. Classification (NCBI taxonomy): domain Eukaryota; kingdom Metazoa; phylum Platyhelminthes; class Trematoda; order Plagiorchiida; family Fasciolidae; genus Fasciola; species Fasciola hepatica. Next base: position 951,505 of record CANUEZ040000151.1, read on the forward strand.
ATTTTTAGAAGTCGAGTTTAGGCTTGCAGCCATCTTTGACCCGAGATAACACGAGTAGTGGTGTACTTCAGGGCTGCGCTATTTGTCTTTTTTCTTAAACTCTGTGTTTGACATGGTCCTAGATACACTGTTTTTGTCATACAAAAGCACGTCTATTCTTATTGAAAATCCAGGTAAGTCTTAAGCTTTTTTGGACAACGTGAATAACCGCGTGGCAAAGTTCGGTATGCTTTTTGCACTTTCAAAGTGCAAGACACTGTCACAGGACTAGGTTGGTCAAACACCTAGGGTAAGCACACATCAAGTAGATCAGTTTTGTTATCTAGAAAGCTGAATCGTAGCTGGAGTGTGAATGTCGGATGGAGTGTCTTTAGTTGTAGGGAAGGCTGGTTCGGATTTTGCCTAACTCAGTCATCTGTGGCGTCGACGTCACATCCGTTTGATCATCAAGGGTTGAGTGTACGCGACAGAAGCCGGGTCAGTCATTCTTTATCAATCACAAACATGGGCACTAAGGCTGACGGGTATACGAAGCTTGCCAGTAATTGAACACGTCTTTGCAGCATTGCTTTTATTCGGTCGGAACACCGTCTATACAATGTTGATGTTCAGCAGCGAGCAAAGGAAAGTCGTCCGATGAAACACGTAAGCTCACTAGGTAAGGATTGTTAGGACAACTGTTAAGCGTGTTCTCTGACGAGGTTTGTCGACGTATAGTGTTCATTGAGGTGGGTTATGGCTGGAAGAAGAGTAAGAATGGTCAATGCATGACGTGGACGGTAGGTGAGAAATATCTGACGAATAGAATTGGTCGTGTAGGGCGTTTTGGGTTTTCGGGGTTGAGTCCAAGAGACCCTCGGACTCAGTTGCTGGATGCGTTGGAGGATAAGGCTAGCTATCACGATCAATGACGCTCTTGTATCCAAGAAACCTTCCTTGTATAGCTGATACGAATATCTTTATTCATTCAATTAGTCCTTTCTTATGCTTGGTCTTTCTCACTATTCCCGAATGAGGTTGCCAGTGGAGATAGCAACCAAAGCCACTACACACAATGCATTGTATAGGTTCTCTGCATTGAACAGAACTGTTTTAGGGACGAATTTAGACCGTGCACTTGCACTCAACTTAAGTTACGGCTTTTGACCTGAACTGACAATAAAATCTCACACTCTGTTATGGATGTCTGTGATTCTAGTTTGTGACACTGGATGCTGTCTTGCTTTCACACTTGATTTCAGGCAAGCGCACGCAAGGAATGTCCCACCGAGTGTTTGCATTTCGTTCTAAATGTTGTACGCCCCACGCATTTTCCCCCCAGTGTTCACACACACACACACACACACACACACACACACACACACACACACACACACACACACACACACATATATATATATATATATATATATATATATATATATATATATATATGTATAATCTACGTACTACACCAAATATGGATTTCCGATGTGAGTAGCGTGGTGTTTTGACTGGATGACATCGGAAATCCAAACCTGGGACCAAGTGAACTCTTTCTGATGGCTAACCGTGGTAACAACGAAATAACCTAACAAGAATCACGGTGTGATTCCTAAAATAGACTCCGTTCACGCACTCTCCATTCAAATCAAATGATATTACAAATGTGAATCAAATGAGGGGGCTCAAGATATTGAGATGACTGAGCAAAATAGTACCGGGTACACACACCCGACGAGCAGCAGCACCCGCGATACCTGTCACGTGCTTCCAGGGGCAAGTCTGATGAATTGGTCCCAAGTTGGACGAACATGCTGCGCAAATCGTTGTTATGCCCACAGAGCAGCCCGGTAAGTCTTTGGAAACGGGTAGGTGATAAATTCATCAAGCTAGAGAAAAAACTTTATTATGCAGTTCGGTCAAATCAATAAACAGTTTCCTTTGTTGGTAATTTCTCCATCAACGGCAGATCAGCTAAATGAATGATGGTTTACTTTTTGTCTCTGGTTCCTAAATTCGTTTCATGACCAGGGGTCACATTTGAGTGTTTCCGTGGAATGTTGTTCTGTTTTGGTGTTTTGTTTTACTCATCTGTGAATGGTTAAACACATGCCATACCGACTGAGAAATTATTCACAGCAAAATGACTGCACGATTTGCGAGACTTCCTGTATGTGAAATAAACTTGGTGAGTTTGGTTCGAAACATTTCCAAGAAATTGTGCATTGCATCCAGACCGGCAATATACGTGCACGTGTCCAGGTAATCACCAAGTGGTTTATCAGCATGACCAAACTGTTATTGGTGCTTCGTGTGCCATTCAAGACAAAAAGGGTTTAGTGGTCCACGTATTTAACATACATATTTGAATATTGTCCATTAGGAATAACCTGTTCTTTTTTGAAACGTCTGTCTGTTTCACATTCGGAATTCGGGCGGAATGACAATGGATATTTGGGTTGTGTGCAGAATTGGTTTCGGCTGATTGCCATACAGTTCTTGAGAACGGAAAGAAGACAAAAGTCGCTACGCACGAACATCTTTTTCAGTGAGCACACGCAATAGAGCCGAATGGATTGAATTGAAAGCTCTTCGGTAGAGGGCGAGATCTGTTCGGCTGGTGCCAATACAAGGACGCATATAGTTTCCAACTTTTTTGTGCACAAAGCACATCATGATAAGCATAGCCCCGTTGAATGCCCAAAAGCTTCGGTTTAGGGTTGCGCAGCATCACTCTAAAACGTGGGGTCAGTTCAGCTTTTTCATCTGCCATACAGTTGCACGACCTGGCCTATTCTCTCCGCAGATGTGCTGTGTCCGAGCAACGTTATTTCCACAAATAGTCCTGGCAACTGGTGGTAAAATCGCTTGAATTACAATGATTTTCGCCCCCGTACTGCGTGCGATTTGTATCCCTGACAGGGATGATCCCACGGTATGGATTCCGAAGATCTGAACATGCTCCGAGTGTGACTAATACCCAGTGTGTATTTCTACGTGTACTATTTCAGCACTGTGGGCATGACTGGTAAAACCTGTAGGGCGGTTATTCTCTGACCCGATTTGGTTGTATAATGGAGTGAGATTGGGCATTGGCCTCAACCGGTGTACCCAACTTCCTGGGTTGTTTGGACCAAGGATCGAGGATAGTCTTGATCAGAAACAATAAACATTATGCTATCAGTACTGTGAGGTGTGTTTAGTTTCTTCTCACGAACAATGTTAGCTGAGATGCGATTCGGACGGGTTTGGTTTGAAGATGGAGCTCGGTGGATTTTAACTACTGATGATCATTGACAAGTTACGTGAAATAGGTTCACCCAGTTTCCATGATTTTCTGTGGCGTGTTAAGCTTTTGATACGGCATGATGAATCGCATTATCGATATCAAAACCATTGAACAAAAAATTACAAAATAGGCACAGTGAAGAGAAACGGAAGGGCCCTATATCATATAGTGTATAAGCTCAACAAATATTTGGAACCAGCCCGGATAACCTAGTGCTTAGGTGTTCGACTCACTCTTTCCCCCCGGGGTTCGAGTCTGTAGTGTACTAACTGTAGTAGGCTTGATACAGTATCTCCCGTGGGAGTCGCTCGTGCACGATCTGTAAAGACAGAGAAGGAAAACTCGGTGGGCCGGAGCTCAGTGCGTGCATAAACAAGCATCAACACTTACACCGATAAAGATGGGGGTGGTGATCTGTCTGAGCGCGTTACACTAATCAGTCTATGTGGTACACTAGATCAGTGTCAAAGCTATCGAACAAGACACTACCACACTAGAATGATTGGACGAAAATATGCTCAATAGAAGAGTCAGATAGCATGGAACGAACTCACAACAGTTCATCGATCACATTCAGATTTCCGGTTAAATAAGTTTCAAAACGATCCTAAGTCAGAAAAGGAAGTTGGGTGGGAGAAAGGGTTTTTACTCCAAGATTTGCATTGCTGTATATCATGATCAAGTGTATGTTTGTATGTTCGAAAAAAGTGTGTATTGATTATTTACATTCGAACGTCGGTACAGCAGAACGATGCGGTACCAAAATAACGCAATAAACATGAAAAGATGTAAATTTTTCAGATACCCACAAGTCCCGATAGGTGCTCGGTGATAGTGCACATCAGATAACTCCGTCGATTTTCAATGGTGAATGGCCATTCAACCAGAATGGTGAATAATATGATGTAAAAAGATTGTTTCTCCTGTCTGTGAGTCTTTTTTCTCTCACACTCGTTTAGCATTCACGTCATTTTTCGCGTAGAGTATTTTTCATCAAAACTATCCACAGGCTCGTTTCGGTGAATGTTTTTATTTCAGTACCAGTGGCCCCAAATGGTTGACATTTGTGAATACATAATAAACTGGTTAGAACTGAAGCCTATTCTGTGTTGCTTTTTCATTACGTTCATAACACTGCTTGCTGGTTGTGCTAATGTATTAGGTGGAATTGGTGAGTACTTTTTAAATGCACTGTTGGGATTAAACGGCAACCGTCAGTGTTTTTTTCTGAAGAAAGACACATTTTTAAAAACAAATCCTTTTGTTGAAGCCAATAATGTGCCAACATTCTCTCTTTCGTGGTATGCAACTCGTAATCCCAAAGAATTCTACACTGTAGTTTACGAAATCGATTTTCGGTTAGATAAAAGCACAATTCTGTTAACCGGAATGTTCTGTCTGATACCATTTGCGGGTACAAACACCAAGCTCGTTGCGTACCCACTTTTCTCCTAAAGTAAATTGATCTTAAGGCCGCACGGATGCACACGCATCCATCACGTACGCACAAATGTCCCTCAAATTGAAAACATTCCCACAAGTAGTAGTGGAATTCCAAATCTCCCAGGGTACACGCGAGTGGAGCCAGAACAACAGATTTGGACCTGAAATTCCAAACCGTTAGACGGTTTTTCGGTTCCGGATATATCTTCACCTTAGGATAATGTTTTCACTGAAAATAGCTGGCCATTTCGTATAGCAGCTAAATTAGTTAGTCGGTTGTTTTCAGTCACGCCATCGGAAATAATGTTGTGAGATAAATTCACAATTCTCAAATATCTATAGTAATTTTAAATCACCACGTACTTTTTACTGAGAAAATCCCAATATAGGAACAATACCACGGATTTTATCAATGAATAAGTGCACACATCGGTTATACTACACGAGTTTCGCATAGACCGAAGTACCGTCACAGATTCAACTGGATAGGCACTCACCTCCGAAGAAATAACCGAGCGTTCGTTGTACTGTTCAACGAGGAAGCTTCTCAAACAACTCACAGCCCACCCACGTTTGTTAGACTGGTTGAATTAGCAATTATTCTTCCGTGAGCGGCCTTGATTCCCTTGGACAAACTACCCTTAACAGGAATCGTTTACTACATGAATTTCCAATATTTTCGACGAATTTAGACAAACAAGCATTATCTGTTCTGATTATTTAACTGATCATCACTCGACCTGTTGGATGAGTTCTTCGGTATGAGTAGTATGGCACTGTATCTGGATGACAGGACGAAATTTCCTCGGAAGCACACGACCGGTTTCGCGGTTGTTGCCGCTCATCAGGAATGCGTACCCGGTACTCTTCCGCCCAATTATCCTTATACTTGAGCACTCCACAATTGGTTTACAGCTGTAATCTCATTCGAATCGAATCACCGTGTGATTCTAAAAATGGACTTCCCGTCCATGCACGCTTCATTCGATTCAAATCATTTTCGTTCTGTTTTGATTCGAATAACTAATAATTAGAAGTTAGAAACTACGATCCGGTTGTTTCTTTTCAATCAATGCTAACAGCTTGATGAAGTCGGTAGTTAGCAGACTGCATACGCTACTACTGATAAAGACCTGTGATAAAGGTATAGCTGATTAAGTACAAAAATTCGCAGGTAGAATCTTCTGAATGAGTCACATATCTACGTGCTCAGACATGGGAAAGGACTTTATCTTCGTCCGTCGGGGGGTAGGAAGCGAGGGAGGGGGGTTGTGGGTGAGGTGTAGGCTTGCGTATGCTACTTTTTAATGGTTCCCATTAGGGATTTGTTTCTGTTCATATGATCTTTTTTTGGTCCAAAGATAGTGTTGCATACTATACAGTTATGATGAACGCTGGAGACAACTCACTTTGGAATAACTCAGGTCACATTCTTCTTCACTTTGTGTGTCGGTGATTACGCGTTCACCACAAAGTACGAATCCGAGGTTTAACTTTCCCATTTCTTCAGTGCCAGTAAACCGTTCCCTTCGTAATCGATTATGATTCACGCAGAAATTACTTGAATGTTGAATTTCCCGATTCGCTTTGTATTCATTGAGTTTCCCTTGTTAGAGTATGTTCCAAAATAGATAAGTATTTTTGAAAACAGTTATTTCGTATAAAGTTACAGTATTAAAACAAAGTTCTCTTAAACGAAAATACTATTCATATTTATTTTAAAGCCTAACTGGTTCGTCCTCATTTACCAACGTTACCAAAAGCATAACCACCACGGAATGGTTCATTTCACGGGTATCTTCTACAAAAGAGAAAGATCTTGTATCCTCGAAGGGTCAGTGAACTGGACAAGCCAGTAACCTTAAATCTGTAACTTGTAGCAGCCGACGATTGAGTTACTTATCATCCAATTGGGACTGTTTTGAAGGAGGAGCCTGTTTTTTCCCCTCGTAAACCAGTCCAAAGATCGGTCACCAAAACCAACCTTTCAACGTTCTTCTAAGTACGTCACATTTGCACGAACGATTCTCATTTTTCCGGTATTTTTCTCACACCCGATTCTGAGGCTGGCGTAAAACATCTTGCTGACATGAAAGATATATTACCTAATTCCTCATATTGAATCATAACAACTCCTAAGTTTTATTATTCAATGGGTAACTGAGTTACTAAATTGCAGTTCATATCAGGTGCGCGTAAGATAAGATTTTGGTGAAATTTCCATACTCGTTCATGTCACTAACAAGTATACGTGATGGTCACAAACGACAATCACCGGTGAAAGTCAGTGTAGCATACAGTCGCATTTTCACCAATCCCTGATAGGCAATTCTCTTAACCGGGAAGTTAACCGCGCAGCACATTTGTTCCACTGATCATCATGATATTGACCACGAATTTCATACCAAAGGCAACTTGATTCCGATAACTTCTCTGGATAAACTTGGGCTATTGAAAAAAATGGGATCACCCTCAGTCTCATAGAATTGAACATTGTCATCGTGTGAACAGTGCCGGTGAACCTATCCATATGAAAGAGACATTTCTTCAAGTCATTACACCAAAATAAATGTGCAGTTAACCATTGTACCTTATAAATACTCAACTAAATAAGAGCCAATCACAAGCGAGTTAGATTTTCGTTTAAACGATTTTTACTCGTGTGTGGTGAATATGTTTGCATCCCTATAGCCCTAAAATCAATATACTTCAAAAGCATTATGAGTGTTCAATGTGCCTGGTGTTTGTACCCGCAAATGGTATTAGAATGAACATTCATGCTTTTTTCTAATGGGAAATGGATTTTGCAAATAGCATAGAATCCTTTGGAAATATGAGTTGCAAAGGATGAAAGAAAGAATGTTGACATATTAGTGTTTTGAACAACAAAATATCTGGGCTTGATAAGCTGTTATTTTATGATAAAAACACCAGTTTGTCAGTGGTTTTTGTCCAAAACATTCTAGGCAATGGCTCATGTTTAAATCGTTCAAACAGCTATGTAATCCAGTTCACGAATTGGGATTCGTTATCTGCTGCTTGACTATCGATCTCATATGCTCAGCCTTCGGGAGAGATGGTCTAAGCAAATTCACGGGGACGGACAATCTGTTTCGTGAATTCTTGTCCACCGATTTTGACTGTTGGGCAAATTTTGTGCACGGTTGAACACGGCTCGGATAAACACATTTGGGCAGAATGAAGTGTGTTTCCAAACGCATAATCCGCCTGTTTGTTTTTCTTTCATTCTTTTCACGGAATTGACAAATTCCTTGCAGGAAATTGGCGAATCAGTATGGTCGGTCTTTACTCCGACCGCAAATCCCCACCGGTACACCGTCCACCCTACAACAGATCAAAAAGTGAGAAAAAAATCCAACGTGGAATGCACAGAACAATTCACATTTAGTTTTGAGTGAAGCCGGAATTACAATTTGAATGAACACATTTCACTCATAAATTGTCACCGTTGGATTGGAAAAACACGAATCAACTCACTGGATCCACGTGACTGAAATTTATGATTGACTCTCAGATTGTTACCACCGAGCACATTTAGATGACACAGATGGGAGTAAAAGCTAGTTTTAAATAATTCATATTCCGGCCATCAGGTCACAGTTTATTAGGACAAATTATTGGATTGGACCGATTAGACAAATAAGATGACAAAATTTTCCCGGAAGCACGTTTACATACCACTTACCATCAGTATGAGTGTTTTCACATGTAGCCTCGCTGCTCGTTTGGTTAGCAGTGACTCAGAAACGAATAATTAACCGAAATCGCACTTGTGATTTATTTGTAGAATTATCAAAGAAGAGTATTCACTCATACTTCAGACGATTCAAATTAGATCCCATTGAACGTTATATATATATATATATATATATATATATATATATATATATATATATATCCAAAATGGGACTTTGCATCATGCAGCCACAAGAAGAACATTGGATGTGGAAACGGGCTCAACTTCTTGAATTCAACAGTAGCAAAATGGCTCAAAAAGAGCAATCCAAGTGTGTATACTTCGCTGTCTCATTCCATTGCATAGCGACCACTGTTGTAGGGCTCTTTCTAGTTGGGTGAAGACTCTTCAGCATGAAGATAGCGTTGGTCTAATCGGATACGTCGTCTCGCAATACGCCTTGTTCCCACTTCGTCAGGTGAAGGGAGTTGATGTTGTCTTCCCTTTACAGGTTATTCGAGCTTATGCCGTCGACACACCATCGCCTCATCGATCGAACCACACACACAAGAGCACCGTCTACATGATGCTATACCATGAACGGACCAATGACGTCATCATCACCGGTTGGCTTGGTAGTACAGACTTTACTTCTTGTTGAGCCCGTAAGGTCGGTGTACACTGCGTACTACCTGATTACTTCCAAACACACAAACTGGCAATCCCCATTACGCCTTGGAAGTTATCATCCAGAATGCTGTGTTTGACCTAGGCTCATTAGCTTAAAGTAGCGACCGCCATGACGTTGATACATTAGCTGCCACCACTGGTTTCATTTTATCGTTACCAGACCACAAAAACTGTAACGAATTATGCCAGAGCGATCAAATAAATAGAACTAAACTAATACCGAACTTCCTTGATTTTTAGGCTGTGCGTAAATATATAACTATATATACTATGTGCGTCGAAAGGCAGTTTATCAGGAAAACAAATCAGTTTGTTCTTCCAAAGTCCAAATGAGAGATCTCCCCAGTTACTTACTCGATTTACAATGTGCAAAACAAAATTCCTCTGCTGACCACTCACGAAACGTCTTCGACGTGGTAAACCTAAACCATAGCCAACATATCCTTCCTGCTTTGAAAGCTTCGACTTGAATACCAGCTGGTAACTTTGGCCACTACGAGTTCCAGACAGGGAATACTCCCCTCCGGCCGATGACCGTTATCTCCCTCGTTCTCTTGCCTACCATCTTCGACTTCCTTCTCTGCACGGTCGTGGACTTCTTCAGTGAATATGCCTCGTTCATCGCAGACTTCCTCTGGTTTTCACAACTGAACCGGCTGTGATCAAACCGTTATCATCGTGCACTCTGAAAAATAACGAACCGGGCTCGATTCCCGAAACCATCGATCAGTTTCCCACTTGACGACTTTTCATTGGCTGTGGCCCTCTTCCTAAATTATTGTACCTTGCTGTGAGACAAATTACAAAGGAAAGCCAAGAGAGTATTTGAGTAGACCCAGTCCTTCTAATTCAAAGACCGCCAAAATATGATAGAAGAGATTTCTTTGTGGCGCGACAGCACTTCTGCTTTTGTCCAAGATTTTTCTGTCAGTTCTATTGGCTGGATGCGGACTGTATCATCTGTCTTAAGTGGATGCACAGGTTTGCTATCCCGATCGTTAAATCGTTTTGATAAGCCATAAATTTGCTTGGCTTTAATTTAATTACTTACACCGCTCCGACATTCAGGTCCACCAACCTTTCATAAGCAGGGAGGGTGGTGGGTGTCCCTCTTCCAGATTGGCCTTTCGTCCGGCTTGTTCCCTTAGTTGCAAACAGCATATTTTGAAGCTCAAGTAGAGCAACAAAAGTAATCGCTCCCATCTGACTTGCACCACGTGAGTTCCTTATTCCTCTGTTTGACCACGCTGTTTGCTTTACCATTGAACTGACTGTAACGAAGACTGGTAATGTGATGACAGAAATGCTTCTTCCCAATTATTTTCGGGCCAAACTTGAATACTAACTTCCTTCAAGGATAGTAGACGCGGATCTGCCTTCGTGGCTTTCTGGATTTGGGACAATTCATATTTCTTTATTGCCAATGCAATGTTTACCGTATTCGGTAGTGGGGCTAGTCATAGTGTGTTGTCGTTTGAGTGTGGACTCCAACTGACTCAGTTGCATTGAAGTGTGTGCACTACGTATGGCCGGCGATGGTCAAACCGTCATCACAAAGAGCTCTGAAGCCTTCTTTCCTGATCACGAATCTCCCCACTACAGCCCATCACTCCCTAGTTGGCATCTTTAAATGGGCCGAGAGCTCTCTCTGAAATATTGTATCTTTATTACATAACAATGAAGGAAGTAAATAAAGGAATGAGAAATAATATAAAAATGTATGTCGCTTTCCAAACTTAAGATGCTTAGACAAATAATGTTAGAACAGTAAAAGCTGATCTGCTATAAAATACGAACTAAACTGTGTTCAAGTAGGGGATGAACACCCTAGACGTACCCGCGTAATATCTCCCACCTACTGCACGATTACATAGAATCTCACACGGCATCAGTCTCCAGGCAGGATAATCAAGACCACCCCGCATCTAGTAGAGTGGTTACTTATAAGTGGGCTACTGCTCAGAGTTCTCTCTCGTTCATTCTGTCTTTGTGTTCTGTCCCCAACCACCTCTCTTTGCCCCCTCCACCCATCCATAATGTTCTCACGGATAGTACGCTAGATACTCGCAAAGGTTCATTGTGAAATTGTGTCATAAATATTCCTCTGTCTTGCAACTCATTTTCTCAGTCCTCGTCAGCCTCAGAATTTGGCTCCTTTGAGGTGCGTACTCCTATGTAGAGATTGATGTCTGCTGCGTAAGTGAAACGCGTATCCAGGATTCGAGCTGTGTGATTCAACTAATTGCTCCTGGTATCTCATTGAGGTATTTCCTGAACACCTCAGGTGACGAAATAGCTAGAGCTGCGGGTCAATGACGTATGGGAACAGTCTTGACTGAGAAGGCTGAGGCTGCCCTGTTAGACTGGATCGCGGGCAATAGTCGTTTATATGTTGTAATACTCCAAAGTTCAGTTGACTTTCAAAAAGATAGTTAAGTTAAACGCAGTTTGTTTGTGAGTTCGTCATGAGCCCCAAAAAACTACAGCTCTGACACGCAAAAGGATGGTTTCTAGGGTGAACCCACTACTCTCTTTTGCATGAGCTAAAACCCTGATGTTGTAGTACTCGCTGGTAATTTCAGTGCACAAAATGGCAAACTTAGTGCTTCGAAAGCTTTTTTAGGTGCATAATGTGCCTTAGCGTCCAATGCACAAATAACGGGGATACGTTTCACCAGTTTTGAGCAGACAGTCGGTTATTCCGACACAGCTCGCGTCGCACAGCGACGTGACGCTCTAACTCTACAGGTACTTTGAACCAGGTCGATCATATCGCAGTAATTTACCGGTGTCGCAGTTCTGTCTAGATCTGTAGATCTTTCTAATTCACGTAAGTAAAGTTGGACCATACGATCATCACTCCAGCCTCATGGTCATCGACTCAACACGCAAACACGGTTGACAGTACAACGTTTGTCTGATCCGGAAGTTAACACCACTAATGAACAGAAATTATCACATGAGCTAGGAACTACGACGAACTGTAATGCATACGAGCAGTGGGTCCATATCCAGTGGGCTATGCACGTGGTCGCAGATTCCAAGTGTGGTATTGGATCCCAGGTTCATCAAAGACACTGGATTTCGCAAGAGTCGATCAGTCTAATGAACCAAAATCGTCAGTTCCCGAACTTTAAGGAGACAATTAGGGTACAAAGACATCTAGAGAAGCAAGTTACAAAAAGCCTTCGGAAGGATTGTGAAAGTTGGTGGGTCAAGGTAGCCGGAGAAATGGAAGTAGCGGTTGCTTCAGGTAACAGCGAACCCCGGTCAGAGAAAAGGTACGCAATAGAAGTGGAGAGGCTGTCTATGGGAAAAAGCAAAGACTTGACCTTTGGACTGAATACTTCAAGGAGCAGTTTAGCTGGCCGCGCACTAGTGTAGTTACACGGCTATCAACAACTGCGATTCCGTGAGAAGCGTCATTTGACTCTTATTGGAAATAAAAGTAGAACTTAGTATTCGACTGGTAAACGTGGAAAAAGGGTCTGTCCTGACATACCTCCCTTGATTCTTTCCAAACTGGGTGGAGATGCCTTGATAAGATCATTTGCCATCTTGCTTCGTGATATTTGGATCTGGCAGCTTGTTCCGTTATCACGAGGCTAGTCACTTTTTGTACCCATCTATGGGAAGGAAATACGCAACGATTACAGTAACTTTCTTGAGACCAGTAAAATTCCAGTAATCATCAAGGTGTTAACCTCGATTTTGCTATGCTGTCTGACGCCGGCTCACAAGAAGAACGCCCGCGAACAACAGATTCGATTATTCTCATTTCGAGGATGCATCCACCGGATGTTTACTCTTCGCCAATCACTTTAGACGCTTCACATATACCGTTCACCGACTTTAAAGGATTTCCTAGACTCGAAAGTTGTCTTTGATTCGGTTGGTCGAACAGCCCTGTTCAATGCTATTCATCGATGAGATATGCCCCGGAAGTTCATGAACCTACTGAGATTATTGTGCTTTAATACTTCTGGCCGGCTAAGGGCTTACGGTGAACCGCAATAGAGAATGATTTGCGAAACCTTCAGGATGTGGGCTGCAAACTAGGAAATAGTGAGAAGCCATGTGACCTTGATTACGCGGACGAACTTGTCTGCTTGTTTAAACGAACTGAGCGCACACGAAGTGCACTAGGTAGACTCACAAAAGCTTCAGCCCATTCGGCATGCTTTTTGCACCTTCTAAGTGTAAACTGATGTTGCAAGACTGGACGTCTACGATTCCGAGCTTGATGGTCTATGGAATGGTGCTGTCAACTGTCGACCGGCTCACTTACCTCGGCAGCAGCGTGACGACGGATGGGAGCACTGAAGTTCAGATGAACACGCGTACATCCAAGGCCCGAGGGGCTTACGCTGCACTGAAGCACCTGTGGTGCCGACCTGATATTTCGCTGAAGTTGAAAGGTCGTGTGTGCTGTGCCGAGGTGCGTTCATTTTGCTGTAGAGTTGCGAGACTTGGGGGACTATTCATCGCTTAAGGGTTTTCGATCACCGATGTTTGAGTAGTATCGCTAAAATTAGATGTATTAACCAGGCGAGCAAAGCTCAGGTCCGAAATTGAGTATTCGGTACCAGTTCGGAGAATATTTTTCGCAGTATATCCAGCTTGGTAGACTTCGTTGGTTGGGGCTCGTGTTGTATATGACATCTGCCGTACCGTGCCCTGTTTTTCGTTCCTCCTAGGGAGTGGAAGAGGCCAAATGGAGGCCAATAGATGACGTGGTAGAGGTGAATAAGAAAAAATCGGGATGAACTTAGCAAAAGTAGGTGTCTCACTTCTTTGTGATTGGGAACTGAAAGATCCCTCAACCGGTTGGCGGGAAACATTGGAAGATGTGGCATCTACCTGTGATTGGTGACGATTGTGTTGTTACTTTCTATCGAATCAAAATGACTGATCGATGTACTTTTGTAAAGTCAGACTGCATTCCGTAAGTTGGCTTAATAGCGTTCTTTTCGTTTCCTACTCCTGTAGGTCTTCTCCCTGTTCACATTGTTGCTACGTGGAACACGTTGAGAAAGGCAAATGTCAATAGGGCGTGCTCTGCTGTTTACCACTGTATGATGATGCTGATGATTTGTTCAAACATGTTTCAGTAACTGAAACAAATAACAATTCATTCTTGTAATTTGATAGCCCTAGTAATATAGACTTCTTGTATACTCAACAATGTGTAGTGCGCTGTTACCGCTTTTTTCCCGATCAGCTTTGGGCACGTCCGGCAAACAGTCACCGCTGTTCGTATTCTGTCGGTATTTTTCAGATCCGTGTGACGTAAATCATTTGAGGAGAAGAGCCTCCGAGAGCAAGTGACCGAATTCAGTTTGGCTCTGCTCCTTCAAGTACCATTAGATGACGGCGGTGGTCTGGCTTAGGTTACTGCTTTCAAGTTACGAGCGAAATGATCAGAATCACAAGGTGCACACCAGCAGCGAAGTGGATATCTAACAGACTGAAGAAGGCGCATTTCGAATGCGGTCCGTGGAACTTAGTCAGGTGACTCGATTTCTCCAACTGTCCACTGTGAATCTCGTGGACCCCAACCTGAAAGCCTATTAAAATGTTCTGCATCAAATTCACCGGTAAGCGTTTTGCTGCCAATGTGAGAATTATCGGACTAAAGCGCTTTGCAGTGCCGTTTGTGTTGGGGCCTTTGGGAACTGTGATAATGGTAACCGGTCGCAAACATTCAAGAACTGAACAATTTGATGGGAATTCATTCAACAAAACTGGCATGGGTTCCAACTTTGGGCTGGACCTTTGTAATAACCAAATTGCCTGAAATGGAAGACACACAAACTGGCACTGAAAAGTATTGTCTCAGCGTATAAAATACGGTATTTTTATGGGTATGACGTACATAAAGGAGTGCACATACACACGGATATTGTTCAATGGGCAATATGATTGGCGGGTCCATACTTGCCGAACACTTTCACGTGGTGTGGAGGCAGATCATGCTCACAAAAAGTGCTCTCTGAGGCGATCAATGCCGTTGGTTGCTCCCAGATGAGTCATATGAGCATGGTGCCGTTGTTTGCGTGCGGAAATGTATGGTTGCTGATGAGAGTGTTCATTGAATAAAAGTATATTGATTGGTCCAAGTGGCTTTTCTCGAATCGCACATGGATGAGACAGGATCGCGACAACCTTGCTTGAAAATTGCAGGGGACAGGCCATCCGGACTTGCAGAAGACGAAGCTTTCGACTTGGGAATAATATCAGAAACGCCAGAAAGTATCCTCATCTTTCTGATACAGTCTTTAGATATATAGCCGGTCATATACGCGAGGTGATAACATTTACTGTGAATCAATCTATGGGTTACGATGCAGTCTCCAACTTCTGGAGGCCTGTTACCAGTGCTGGCGTTCCAGGGCCCAGCACGGTAACATATGCTAAGTCACTTGCACTTTATAATCCCAACAACTAACGCTCCGACAAAGACCGATAACACTATCCTCACAAGCTTTCAGCCTCGCGTGAACGTGCCTCATTATCTTTTTCAAGGTACACATAAACCAAAATAGGTGTACTTTAAGGGATTCAGGTTATACCCCTCACCGATTAGTACGCGGATGATGTGGTTCTGTATCAAGCCTGCCATTCTCCTGACTGTAATAGACTCTGCGAAAACATTTCACGCGTTAAACTGTGCACTTAGTCTGGTCTTCCATTGATCTATCTAAATGTTCAAAAAGCATATTCGCTGTTTCACGCTCAAATTTCTCGAGAGACAGTTCGTTCTGTTCTGTCCCACTATCTCTACTGAGAAAAAGTTTCACCTTCTAATTGTTTTATCCCCAGGAAATTGAGAGTGTTGAATAGAATGCAAGAGACGTTGTCATTATTCGTCACCGAGAAAATTACCTGGTCCAAACTGGCATCGGGGTTACATCTATACCGAATGGTGATACGGCTGCCACAAGTTGATGAGAATCCTTTCGTCATATAGAATCATTGTCCTATCGCTCTTGATTCCGTTCGCTCAAACCTCGACCTAGAATTTGGACAGACACCGACGAGCAGACGGCTAACGGGACTTGGCTCTCTACCCACTGCGAGTTAGCTCGTAGCCTCAAAAAAATCTCGGACAGCACAACCAATCTTCGGTACTAAAGCTTATTGATTGGTTCTACATTGTAATTCTCCCTGGTCTTCTGAAACAAGATATGAAAGCCTCATCGAGCGATCTAATGATAATGAATGGCGGTTTCCTAATCCATTTTAAGGAATCGATCGGTAGACTTACGGTACAGGTCTTTTTGTCCGATTGGTAATATTCCCTTTGTCACCAAGACGCTCCCGAAGAAATTAAATACGCCCCTACGTCGTGTGGGGGAATCGAGGGCAGATGGTCAGAATAAATGTGTGCCTTTTATGTTATGCATGGTAACCACTGATTTAAGCTCCTTACTTGATTCGGTTAACCCTAGAAACGTCTACTATTCACGATCTCCATGTCATATTAGGATGACTGAGTGGATTTCAATTTAGGTGTCATTCAGCAAAATGAAAGGGAAATTAACCCAAAAGACTGGGAAACTCTTGCCACGCACTTTCAAACTTAGAAGAATAGCGCCTTACGAAGCTCGATTCCCGGAGAACAGTGAAATATAACAGGCCTTCCAAAAAGTTTTCCAAAACACACTGTAACCCCGACGAATAGACCCTTCTGCCAACTCTGACCGCAGCGGAGGTGTTAAACGTCTGCTTTTCCCCACATGCGTCGTGCTACTTCAGGAGAGCAGTCCACGACCTCTGATAGCGATGAATGCAAGATGACCACCAGAGCACATGTGATTCAAATGCAGACTGTTTATAGTTCACAATTTATTCCCATATCCAGCGAAAATTTAGTGACACTAACTACCGTAACGCATTGGCAGAGACCGCCACTCCCATTCTCCATGATGTAAGTGTTGGTATCTGCTTATACACTTTCTGGGCTTCGAATCATCGAGTTCTCATTCTTTCAGTGCCTTTGCAGATCAAGTACGTGCAATCCTCACGGAAGAGTGCTGCATCAAGCACATTCGGCGGCCCTGCTCGTCTGTGTCCGTGTCGAATCGCCGTCGTTGTCGTCGTCGTCGTTTTCGTTGTGTCGCGGGCGCATTCGTTATCCTGTTACTCTACAGCCTTTCTAACCGCCGACCTTTTGACCGATTTAAACAAACATACCATGTATGATCTGCACAGAACAGAGAATGTTTCATTGAAAGCAGTTATTTCAGTGAAAACTCACACCGTCACCTTCTTATATGCATGTCCTCGGATTGTAGTCCTGTGAAATGATAGAGAAATAGTAATGAAATTGGTCACTGATTCAGTCATTCATTATCTCAGTCGGTCAGTCAATCAGTCCGTTTAATATTGGTGTACTCATCCTAATTTGGGCACGTCATCAACGCTTCTCGAACAGCACAGCCAGAATAATACATTCGTTGCTCCTGGAACGGAAATTGGCAGTGGTTTTACGGAAAAGATTCATTAAATTGGCAAGTTGTCCTCTTGGTTCATCCGGTCGCAATAACTCGGGTCAATCGAAAGGCGAGTCCAAAAACGGTGTAGATCATATTGAGGACCAGAGGACTGGAAATAGCCGTGAAGAAATATCCAATTTTGTAATTTTCCCAACAAATTTATTCACTAGCAGGTTTGTCTTTTTTCCTTGCTGACTGTCCTACTTTGACCCTCGGCTCTTTGTTGCACGTGTTCACTTTGGACTCGACGATCGATGGAGTCGTCAAATTCGTAGTCTTCTTTGTGCTGAAAACCTGCGTCTCGTGTTTGGTTTTATTGATCCATTATTGCTGAATACTTATTTAGGTTTTACTTAAGCCTGTGGCGTCAGATTCCTTGGTACCTGGTACGCCGTACAAGATCTAGTTTTGTCGACACTGCTGATCCTATTGGTTCATCGGCCGCAGCCATACCCGATGAAATCTGTCGAGAAATAAACTGGTGCAAACATGAACGTTGTATGTAAATGGAAGATGCTGGGTTGATACGGTAATGGAATTGCTCGAAGAAACCAAGAAAAAAACCGAAGACAAAATTCGACGTGAATATTTCGGACTTAGCTTTACAACAGACACAGTTGATTCTGACGACGGAAAACAGAAAATCAGCAGAACCCAACACAAACCGCAAGGTGGCCCCGATGAACAGGTTCTGATCACGTTGGCTATCTGAAAAATGTGACGAACACAGCAAGCAGAGTATGCCAACACCTTCAAGAAAGTGGTCAAAAGAGACCCTGAGCACACAAGTAGCAGAAAGATTGATCTTGCGAAAAATGGACTATCAAAACGGTTAAACAGAGATAGTCATGCGAATACCGCTGTTGGTTCGCCCAATTCCATCATTCTTGCACAATAACCAGATGTGGCAATGTAGTCAGCTTGTTGGTTATCGCGGCTAGTACGCGTCTGAAAAAATAACTGATATGGTCGATCAGTTGTTCCGGTAGATAGATAGAGGCGATGTTATAACATCCCCGTCACCAACGGCGGTTTGAAATTCAGTTTTTTTCTCTCGATCAACATGCCATGTACATCATTGTTGATTGTTCTGGATTTGTTGCGGTGATTAATTTAATAAAAATGACTTTCCTTTATGGAATCACTTATCCTTTGGTATAAAACCGGCTGATGTTTTTCTTTGTAATGATCACATGAAAATTGATCGATATGTACATAATATAATAGTAACCACGTGAAAAACAAATGTCAAGTCGATTCGATGGATGAACTTGCAGTGAGAGAGTAGTGAAACAAGTGGAGGCACTGACGAAACACAGATCAATAATTTAGAAGATCAACCGATCGATGGCTGATGATACACGATATTCACATACTAATTGAGTCCACACATCAAGGCCTAGATCTTGTTCATCACGTGAGTGCCGTTACTCCAATGAATAGTACTGTGTTTACGTGCAGAATTGTACTGTAATGAAATGGGTCATCACAGTTCCACCAATCAATATAAATCCATCAAAGAGCTGTTCACCATTCATAACAATTTGTTCATTTCTTTCTTTTACCGTTTACCACTGGTAAAAATATTTCTGGGAGATGAAAGACAAAGGTTAATGAAAAATTCAGTCAACCGTGTGTCGTGAAAACTCCAGTTGGTATGCTAATTATCTTAGTTTGGTAGAATTCACAAACATTGCATATTTTGAACTGTCCCACTAACTCTAGTTAGAAGACTTTTGCTTGTGAATCATCTCATTTTATAAGTGTTCAATTCGATGAATATATGGTTTGTTGTTCCATGTACCCATTTGTTACAAAACGTATTGGTCCGACCGGATAGAGCGACCAAACCCAGAGGCTCAAACGCCGGTGACAGAAATCATCTTTCATCCGATCGATCCCCGCCGTCGATTGTCTTTTCCGTCGCTCGTGATTTCGTGTGCTGGGGCCGGTGCTAAACCTTTACGTCGAGGGCACTGAGCCGTCTATCGATTGGTGTGTTTGGTTGTACCCTGACAGAGCACAATCAACGCGTTCAGTTAGGAGTTCGGGTCAAGAGTGCCGAATGTCGTGTCTTGTATTGGTTCCACATCCAACTTGAAAATGCGTCGTGTCTCGCCATTGCACTTACATTAAAAAGTCTGTTAACAACCGTGAGTACTTTACATCTACCCTGATATTCTGTGTCTAAACACACACACACACACACACACACACACACACGTGAAGGGAAGGAAAGAGAAAGAGGGAGAGGGAGACTCCCTACTCGTCACATTATCCTCATTGGTGCTGGCCGTAAAGCTACCCGAACAGGAGCACCATGTTGTTTCTTTCATGTTCACGTCTGTACCTTTGAGCACATCCCGTATCTCATTTCACATAAGCACACGATCTAGACCTTATCTACTGGGTATACCCGGCCAAGGAGCTTGGATAATTCTGAGGGGATCTGTAAACAATGAGACGTCCGTGTATTGGTCACCCTATAAATTGATGATCCATCCTTATTGGAACATGCACAGGGTTTCGTCATTGTTTATTGCTTCCTTTTGTGACATAGGTTCGCACGTGTGTACGGACAATGACATTGATCCAAAAAGCAGGGCCAACTACTTTTCCATCAAACTGATGACTTTCGGTCACGCCAGTTTTCGTGTGTGACTCTTGCAAACTGAAGCTACCACTACTGTGAAATATTCTCACAGTCGACGATGTTTTTCTACATTGTCACTCAGTTACCCACGGAAACATTCTCCAAAATGACGGATGTCATCGATTCAGTGCTCAGGGAAGCCCAGTCGAGAGTAACCATACTAAAACGTAACAGATTATTGGACGAGGTCCGGTTACATCAACTCCTATCCGGTAATCAGCTGGGTGATCGTGCCCGGTTGGTCGAACACACGCTAGCGCTCGCTGGCCACCGCGAATCAAGCGAAGCTTCAACTTACTGGATAGTTTACTATCTTTACATCAAATCCCAAGTGAATTTACTCCCCATCAGACACAATAGCTTGATAATTATCGAGCCAGTGACTCTCACTTCGATCGAAGCCACGACAAATTGCACACCTTTCTCCATGGGGTCTTCATAAGGTGTACATCAATCAGAGAAGCTTGACCGGTGAATGGATGAAGCTGTACACGTCGTAAATCAACGATGGACTGGTTCTTTATTATCTAAATAATCCATTACCTCTCGGCTCATGCAAACTGTGCATTATGTTGACAAGTATTTATCTTTGAGCTCTTTTGCGGCACGATCTAAATGATATTCTGATGTCCAAACAGTCCAGAGTACGCCGCTCGAGCCTTGGATATACACGTGCTCATCTCTGCTACTGTGCTCCCATCCGTCGTCACGCAGCTACCGAGGTAGGTGAAGTGGTCGACAACTGCCAGCGCCTCCCCATCGAGCATCAAGCTCGGAATCGTTGACGTCCAGTCCTGTAACACCACCTTGCACTTTGAAGGTGCAAAGCGCATGCCAAATGGAGCTACAGCTCTTGAGAGTCTATCTAGTGCACGTTGAGCATGTTTCGTGGATTCAAACAAGCAGACAACGTCGTCCGCGTAATCTAGGACACACAGCTTCTCACTACTTCCTAGTTCGACGCCTACATCCTGAAGATTTTGTAACGCACTGTCCATTATTTCGTCCATGACGAAGTTGAACAGGAATGGAGGCAAAGGGCATCCCTGTCGAACACCACTGGTCGTTTCGAACCGACCGGATAGTACACCGTAGACTCTAAAGCGGTCAGAAGTATGAGAATACAATGATCTCAGTAGGTTCACGAACTTCTGGGGCATACCTTTTCGATGAAGAGTACTGACAAGCGCTGTTCTATCAACTGAATCGAAAGCGCCTTTTAAGTCTAAGAAAATCATTATTGTCGGTCGGCGGTGCGTGTGACGCGTTTCAAGTAGTCTGCGAAGAGTGAAAATCTGGTCGATGCATCCTCGACCTGGGCGGAATTCAGCCTGCTGTTCGCGAGCATTCCTCTTGCGAGCGGGTGTAAGACGGTGCAGTAGAATTGAGGCTAATACTTTGGTGATTATCGGAATTAAGCTAATCCCACGATGGTTACTACGGTCATTGCGTATTCCCTTCTTGAAGATGGGAACAATCAATGACTCACCCCATATTAACGGAATACGCTCCTCGTTCCAAATGTCACCGAGCAAGGCGGTAAGTGATTTTATCAACGCCTCACCACCCAGTTTGAAAAGAACTGGAGGAAGTTCGTCGGGACCTGCCGCTTTCCCCCGCCTTAGTAATCGAATACATGACTCTACTTCTACTTCCGATGGGGGCTCAAGTGATACCACTCAAGGAGTCACAGTTGTTGACACGGGAGTAACTACACTAGCGTGTGGCCAGCTAAACTGCTCCTTGAAGTAATCGGCCCATCGGTCAAGCCTTTGCTGTTTGCTTTGGATGGGTTCTCCATTTCTGTCCCAAATCGTTTCACTGACCTGGATGCGCCGTCCACCGGTGTCACGAATAAGTTTGAACAGTTTCTGACTGTTACCTGAAGCAGCTGCTATTTCCATTTCTTCGGCTACCTTGACCCACCAATTTTCGCGATCATTCTTAAGGCTTTTCGTAACTTGCCTTTGTAGCTTTCTCCGCATCTTATTCATCTCCTTACGGTTCGAAAGCTGACGCTTTTACTCCATTATACTCAGAGACTCTTGCGAGACCCAGTGTCTTTGATGGACATTGGATCGAGGACCACAGGCGAAACCTGCTGCCATGTGCATCGCCTGTTTGATGTGAGTCCAATACCCATCTACATTACCGTTCGTCGTAAGTCCTAGCTCATATGCTAACTTCTGCTCGTAAGGGGTGCGTACTTCTGGATCACACAAACGTTGCACGGCTAATCGGGTTTGCGGTTTGCGACGATGACCATGGAGCTGGAGAGATAATCGCATTATAACTAATGCATGGTCCGACTCTACGTACGTGGATCAATAAGATCTACAGTTCTGAACAGAACTGCGCCACCGGTGGCTTACGGCGATATGGTAAATTTGACTAAAAGTACCTGTAGATTTGGAGCGCCATGTAGCTGTGCGACCCGAGCTGTGTCTGAAATTGGTGCTAGACAAGAACAACCGATTGTCTGCACAAAACTGGAGAAGCCTATCCCCGTTATCAGTACGCTCAGCAGGTAAAGCACAACGCCCACCTAAACAGGCTTCTGACACACTGAGTTTGCCAACTTGTGCATTGAAGTCATCAGCTAGCACTACAATGTCAGAACCTTTACTGCTGCGAACGAGAGTGACGAGGGCATCATAGAACTCATCTTTCTGCAAGTCTGAGCTACAGTCCGTCGGGGCGTACGCCGAGATCACAAACAAGTTGCACGTTAGCCTAGTTGATAATGTCCGGGACCAATTACTAAAGTTTAAACCAATTCATAATATTGACCAGAAGAGGAAATCCCGTGAAACTGAGTTTATTTTCGACACCAGTCAATAAGAGGACATGGCTGTCCGCACCAATACGTGTTGTGCGACTGCTTGACACAAGGAGAAATATCCTTTATATTCACCGAGTTCAAACCCCACAAGGTTAGGTGGCGTGAAAGCGGAATAGATTTCGTAATAAAGTTTATGGGCCAAACCAAAACACCTGTTCTTTCCAGTAATCCAATAAGTCCCACCTAATTTGACCATGATTATTTTGGTGTGAAATCGGAATGTAATAATTCAAATTATTAGTTTGACTTATCCTTTTTCCGGCATTGAATTCACTTTCCTCTGATTGACTCGTAGCAGTTTTAGCTTGGATGGGTCTCTTTCAATCCAATATCAGTGTGCGTGGTAGTCGGAGTATTAACACCCTGTTCTATACTTCTACTCTTTTTCAACTTATCTACGTACTGGAAGGGACAAGCCCTGCATCCCCTATGCCCTATTTCAAAGTTAAAGATTACCCGTAACGAGTACCTGAGACTCCAAGTGAGGAATCAAACAAGGTTCATATAAGTCAGGCGAGAGTGGAATACAGTCTACCACCAAAGTGGCGGGTAGGGCGGAATGCTAGGTCAGTACTCGAAACCATTCAATCAACACCGGCTTTATGCAACTGAAATCAATCCCTGGGTTTGAATATCAGTGTTGTCTGTTGTTCAGGATGATAGTTACCTCGGAACTTGGATTCATCAGCTGGAAGTCACCGGTCAGAGGGACAAAGAACAGCGATATTGGTTAAAACTATTTTGACTGGATCTGGGTGTGCTACACTCAGATCTGATCAATGCTGGGAGATGTTCATCTACAAACAAAGTTCAACTCGTGGAAAATTGTTCCTCCTCCGCAAATACCTCAGACAATGTATCTTCTACCCATGGTAGACCGAAAAGTGTCAATAAATCATTGACAAGCATGGATAATCGCAAGGCACCGTGTTAGAAATATTCTAATGAGGGATATCAGCAACGTTTCGAAGACTTATTTGAGCATAGTAGAAGAGAGCTTTTCGGTAGAGAGAATGTCTCTGAACGATAAGCTAATCCTTGACGGATTCGAACTGAACTTCATAATATGCGATTACCAGTCCAAGGAATCAAACCGTTTTTGGCTAGAGACCAAAAAATATGGTACAGAACATACGTGATTTAGATAAACTAAACCTGCCTCGTGATATTGTCGAATCTCCTACTACTCAATTGCAAATATTAACCAAGCTCTGTAGGTTGTTCATAACGGAATGCCTTCGTTGTACTTAGGCCCCTACAGAGAAGTCATCCATCATAGGAGTCGATCGCTGTGTGGGAGGCGGGTTGTTACCGTTCGAAGCCAGTGACGGAAGGGTGCTATATCATGTAGTGTAGATGTTCAACAAACCGTTGAGAGCCAGCCCGGATAGCCTTGTGGTTAAGGTGTTCGATTCACAATCGTTCACCCCGGGTTCGAGTCCCCGTGGGGGCTCGGTGGATGTGCACTGCTGATGATTCCCAACAAGGATGAAACAGCTGTACAGTGCTTCCATGGTTTTCAATGGTGAGTTGAGCGTTCAAGCTGCATGATGAATCATATTATATACAAATCGAATCTCCTACTACTCAATTGCAAATATTAACCAAGCTCTGTAGGTTGTTCATAACGGAATGCCTTCGTTGTACTTAGGCCCCTACAGAGAAGTCATCCATCATAGGAGTCGATCGCTGTGTGGGAGGCGGGTTGTTACCGTTCGAAGCCAGTGACGGAAGGGTGCTATATCATGTAGTGTAGATGTTCAACAAACCGTTGAGAGCCAGCCCGGATAGCCTTGTGGTTAAGGTGTTCGATTCACAATCGTTCACCCCGGGTTCGAGTCCCCGTGGGGGCTCGGTGGATGTGCACTGCTGATGATTCCCAACAAGGATGAAACAGCTGTACAGTGCTTCCATGGTTTTCAATGGTGAGTTGAGCGTTCAAGCTGCATGATGAATCATATTATATACAAATCGAATCTCCTACTACTCAATTGCAAATATTGTCTTCACGTTCCTGTTGCGACTGTAATACTTTGAAATATGGGAGAACACAAATCACCCGAAAAATTATTTTCAATGTTTCATCCTCAAACCTCTACTCCACCACAGGATAAACAAAATAATGAATGCAACCGGTTTTCACATTGGAAGAACAAAAGCATTTGGGACGACCGGATTGCCCAAATTGAACTCAGAAGTCACGGCAACTGTTACCGAAACGTATTGCTCGTGAAGCATACGAATTATGCCGTTTCCAAGGGCAATATGAATGTAGAGAAACGCATACGCACGCAGCTTTCGGATCACAAGCGCACGAGTTGTCATCATTGGTCACTGATATGTTGTTAGACGACAGAGTCTGATCAAATGTGTGATTTTTCACAACCGATCAGCATGGTATGCAATGAAAGTCTGAAGTGGAATGAACGATGTTTACATGATGTTGGTTGTGTGAAGATTAACTATGTTTTGTTGATCACGTGTCGGATTAACTTAACTTTGTCTTGGACTTAATTTAAAATGCCGCATTAATCACAAAGTCACCACAGTATTTATCAGCGTAGAATAGACATATGTTTGATTGCCGGTTGTCAGAGCTTTCTTTAGGCATCGACCGTTTGATTACGTCATACTTAGTGACAGCTTTAAACTTTGTAGCAGGCCATTTTGTTTGCTTAGGTGCAGCTTTGTATGGCCAGTGCCCCCTCTGCGCACAAAATGAAGCTTCTGAATATAAGGATTTAACCATTGTGGGAGATTGTCTAAAATGACTGAATATCTAGTATCAAGTTTCAACAGATATTCGAAGGCTAAATGTATCGTTTAAAAAATCCAATTTGTTAACTTGGCTCATATACATCATGTTCAGAATTTGCCTGTGTCTAAACTACCTTAGGGATATACCGTTTCGTCGAAACTGCGCAACGATGCGAACGGCGAATTTCTTATTTGACGTGGTCACGATAAGTAAAACCCCTGCTGTCTCGGGTTGATCCCGCCGATCAAATTCGTCGAGCTGTCAAATCTGATCAACATCAATACTGTTCGTGTGTGCGATATGATGTCATTCAACGGGATATATTTTCGAGACAAGCTCTTATTCCAAATGAGTTATTTCTGAGCCTTTCAGGGCCAATCATACGAAATACAAACCCATCGCCAAAACGATAGGCTTCTTGATTCGAGTCCCCTAGTTACACTATTGGGTGCTCTTTTGTTGGGCATTATGAGCAAGCCTCATGTGGGCTGATACTAGTCTCATTTCAGATCATCTTTATCTTATGTGCAACGAAAGAAAGAGTGCCTGGGAATATTTATACTATTGTTTGAAGACGTGGAACTACGGCAGTTTTCTGAGTGTGACGCGTATAAAATCAACTTATTGCTTCCTTATGGTGGGTCTTCTGCCTCAGGAACAAGTATTTGGAAGATTCTTATAAATTTTCCCAATACTGATGTGCATGTAAACGTAAAAACGCTATATAATATACATTACTGTAGATTCGTACACAAGAGTTCAGTGCTGTTCAACTTTGCTCTTCCTAATGAAGGCAACGAGGACCTACAGTTTTTTATTGTTTTCTAATTATCGCCATAGCGCTATGCGCGATTGACAAAGTGCACCAAAGTGACCCTGACTTACAAGGTCACGTAGATGTAAAAACTGGAATTTCCTTCATCAATAAGTTAGACAGTCATGGATAAGGAGCTAAATTAGACTATACATCATCTCAAGTTTTGTAGTTAGGAAAGAACTTCTTCTGGCTTTATCATATAAGCACGCACGATAAATATTTTTCTGAAGAAACGGTTTCTGCACTATTTATATGATAATTCTATATAAATATCGCCTAGAATAATTCCGTATGGTCTTACTGATCAATTTAATTATATTTCCATACCTCAGTTATTTTTGGGATGCTTAACTCAGTAATTTTTCCCCATGGAAACCAAGGTCACGCATATTGAGCTGACTAGAGGACGGCAAATACTCAACATAAATGAGACGAAAGTTTTACCAAACTGATCTCATTATCAGATGCTCTAAGATATATTAATTGGGTCACAAACCTGGAAATGTACACAATAAATATTTCCAAATGCATCCGAATTGATTTTATCTGTGCAGTTGAACTTGAGGACAAAGTTACCAAAATAACACGGAAATTATGATTTAACTTATTCCTGTGGGAAAAGTTTTTGTTTTTCTTTTACTACGGAAAATATTAAGATATTTTAACTATCTCTATATAAACAACAACATATGGACACTGCTGGTTGGCGGCTGTTGAAAGGCGAGCAAGAGATGAAAGAGGCCAGAGATGATCAGTGGTTGAAACAAACACATCATTACAAGGTTCGCCATGGCCGTCGTCTGATCACAGTCAGTACAGAAGTGAGCTAACAATTTTGGTGAACCAAGAAAAACCGAGTCATTCGTTATTCACGGAAATTCGGGAGTTGGTAAAAACGTTGTAAGAATAATTGTCTCAGTTCAAGCATAATCACATATATGTTGACGAGAGCTCTGAAGTGATACAAATGACACGAGTTTCCGAAGTCGATCATATTCGAGCCACACCAACATGCCAATACATCGATGCCCATCGCGTGCGGCCTCATATTTGAGCAAAAAAGCTACTGTGAATCGTTAAACAATATGGCGACGGAGAAGCTGATGATAATCAGCAAAATATCCTAATTTTGCGGAGCCAGTCCTTTCGTATTGCATCTCAAGCATTGTGAAGATTGTTCGACTACTGAACAACAAACTGCCGAGGAAGAAGAAAAAGTGTTATCCCAAAGGGAAGTAAACAACATTGACTATAATAATCTGAAGGTGTTTGCATTGCTGAGCATATATATATATATATATATATATATATATATATATATATATTGATAGTAAGCAGTACGTTAACGTGTGGAGCACACGACCGGTTTCGCGGTTGTTGCCGCTCATCAGGTTCGCGTATCCGGTACTCCTCTGCCCACTCGTCTTCATACTTGTACACTCCGATTTTATATGTTCCGTAAGATCTAACTGGAATTCTCTGGAGTGTGAATGGATACTTTTCATTGAAGAGCCCACAAATGAATCACAACTGTGATTTCTCATAGTTATTCGTGTCTGGGTCACTGGTAACCCAACGAACAACGATGCTTTTCAATGAACAGTATCCATTCACACTCCAGATGATTCAAATGAGATCCTTGGGAATATATATATATATATATATATATATATATATATATATATATGTATATATAAACACATGTATATAGCGTATCCATGTGCGCAGCTCGGTCGCTCACTCTTTAAAAGAGGATGGAACAGCCGCGCATCAACTGAGCACTGTACTAAACTATACCCCGCAGTATTCTTTTCACTTTGTTTGTTATTTATCGTACAATTAAAGACAACGAGAAGCTGCCAAGTGAGAAAGTGACGGAAATCGGGGACACCTCGTTACTGTCCAACGTCCAAAATGCTAACCATTGATCATCGCCAGTCATTCATTTCCTAATGTAAATAAAATACACAAGTTATATCTCTGAACACCGATAGCACTGACTGAGAAAGCCAGTTGATTTGGGGGTGTTGTGTCTGGTTAGGGTCTCGCACACTACGCGGACAACCGATCAATATTCCTCTCATGAATGGACATACTCCCAATTTGCCTTGATCTTTAACCATGCTTTAGCGCCAGCAGTATTGACCTATCGATTTTGCTGTGTACTGATTGGTCTTCCTCTGCTGCGCGTGACGGCACAAGTAGTTTAATTCTTTATGCCAACTCACTTGCTTGTTTTCCGCTTAGTCGCCGGCTACGGCCGGGTTTTGTGTTCACAATCGCATAAGTAAATGCAAAGCCACCATTACGTGTTCTGCTACCGGTTGTGGACACAACAGGGGGGGGGGGAAATTGGGACGGAATTATCTGAAACATTTCAATATTACAAGACACCAGTTCAGTTCAGTTGAAAATAATCAATAACCGTGCACCGAGTGCAGCGGTTTAGGTTGCTATCAGCGGGAACCTCAATCGGAAATAGTCGAAGGAACTAAACCGCCAAAAACGTAAGGAAAGATCTGCAAGTGGTAGCATCAATTCGACAAAGAATTGTTTTCGAATACAAGAGAGTCACTTATCACAAAAATAGAATCTTATCCTCTTACGGGTTCAACTGCTGAGTGGAGTAATCTCTTGGACCCCACGCGAAAGCTTAACACTCAAGACATGGTCAAATTCGATCTCGTTTAAGTCCAAATTCGTCCAAATGTTTATAATGCGTATATTTACCATTTCACGATTGGCTCATCCTTACGATCCATCTGTCTTTTCCACTGAACCACTTGCCAGAGAGGATTCTGTCAAATATTCAGGCATTACTATCAATGCAAATTTGAGGTGGCTACCTCGCATTTGAAACTGTGTGAAGAAACTACGCTGACTGTCTTACTAGATCCAAAGCTGAGACATTTTACAATTCTTCGCCGAGGTCTATGTGTTATTGATCGAGTATCTTTTATACCCTTTACTGAACTATGTGCCAAGTTGTGTGAACTACACCTGGCCGCATGTGGAATGGTCGCTCACAAAACCCTTGTAGAGACCAACCACCCTTTACACAGTGATCAGTCCAAATGTAACTCGGTCATTTTTATACTTTCCTCCTTTCGATCGATACCCTCTAGGATTACCGTCAACAAAACCTCTATCTTTCCAAATCTGGCCCGAATCCTCACAAACCGGACTCCGGCGTGTGCAAAATTTCCTGGCATTTTTGATGCGTAATCTTTCATTTTTCATCCCATTAAATCGATGAACTGCCAAGCGTAAGTCTTTTTTGACTGAAATGAAGACATCTGTCTATGCGAAATTCTGATCAAATACCATTACAGGACAAATGGGCTGGTCAGTCTCTTGCTATAATTCCCCGACTTTATCGATTGGCCATCCTTTCTTCATCTTCCAACTTGTGTCCACTTCGGCGAGTACTTCGCAACACGTGAACTAACCGCCTTCGCCTGATGACATTCAGTATTTGACCTAATGATATAGTTCGAGTACCTAATACTCTATGCTGAACTTCAGTATAGCTGATCCCGTGTTCCCACCAGATTCGAGCAACATTACGAAAACGTCAGTTTCAAATACTGACAAGCTTCGCATTTCCGTCAACAGCGGTGGCAATGTTTCTGAATGATAAGGAAGCCCTGGTATGGCTTCTCCAGCATACATTCGATCCTTGATAGGCAAACGGATGTGACGTCGACGCCACAGATGACTCAGGTTGGCCAAAGCCAAACTGCCCTTCCGTGTACGCGAAGACACCTCATACGATATCAAACCTCCTGCTGAAATGCAGCTACTCAAATAACAGAAGTTATCTGTTTGGCTATGGTTTCCCTATATGGAAACAGCTTTGTTGTTGGACCGGTTCAATCCTGCAGCAGCATCTTGCACTTTGAAGGTACAAAAGCATACTGAACAGAGCTACGCAGTTGTTCAAACTGTCAAGAAAAGATTTCAGCTTACCTGGATCTTTACTTGGAAGGGCTATGTCGTCCTCTTTTTCAACGTCTGAAATATTTTCCACCAAGCAACGGTTCAAAACCGTTATACTCACATGACAAGAAGGACCACTTCAATCACTAGGTTAAAGAGAAAAAGATAGACAAGGCAACCATAACATACACCTATTCTTGTGGTATGCTCGGAAGATTGTCGTTACCTGAACCTCGGCTTCAGCAATTAATGTACATGCACTTTATTATGGAATTCAGTTTCTCTGGTAGACCTTCCAACAAGATGTGGCATCAGAGAGCTGTGTAGTCGACTGAATCGAAGGCCACTTTCAGATCAAGACAAACAAAAATCATGTACCGACAGAATGCGTAGTGATGTTTTAAAATTTATCGACTCACGAATAGAGGATCAAAATCGGCATACCTGTTACGAACGGCTTTTTATAACAAGCTTGCGTGCTCAGGCAAAGAGGTGAACGTAAGTGAACTGTCCCTGTTCCATTTGAGCGAGTTTAATATCCGTTAGGTCGACTACCCCTTGGAGAGTTGATTTAGGAGCTACGACAATAAAGGTTGTCTAAGTTCCACGTTGAAGTTTGTAGGACTAGATGAGAAGAGAGCAAGGCAAAAAGGACAACGGAGGACCGGTAGGCAGACGTGTGTGCATAAATCATTTGTTAGCTGTTGCGGGTGCAAGATGGGGAAGCACACACGCTGAGGTCCCTGTGAAGCGAGTGGAGAGAGTCATTCAAATTCATCCCGGAGAATCTTTTACCCATTTTGTGATGTTGGGATATGCCGGCTTCTACGAGATCCTTACGGGGTACACCACCTGCATAGGATAAGTGCCTGAGATATTTCTATTGTGGTAAAATCTTTAGCACGTTGGCCAGGTGAGAAGACTGGAGGAGAATACAGCCTGTGCGGTTATGAGCACGGGGTTGACAAGAGGTTCATTTATTAAAAGAAGTACTGAGATTGGTTTCAGACGTAAAACATAGTATTTTAGTCGTCCCATTTTGTGAAAACGCAGACAACATGTTCTGTCCGACAAAGATTATCGGCGATCGTAATCCTAAGTTATTTGACCAATAGTTGACAACAAACGGAGATGTGTCCCACGTGCACGTGTGGACAGAATTCCAGAAAGTTTGCATACTGAAATCCCTTGAGAAGAGCAAAAACATCTGAGCACTCACGGGGATTGAATGTTAGGCTATGGGCTTTGGACCAATGGTCAGTATCCGAGAAACCAGCTTGTAGTTCAGGGGTAGCTGATGCATTAGGATGAGATAAACCAACCGCAAAGTCATCTACATAATTCATAAAAAATAAACAGTCTCTGACAGGCATGCAGGACCTGTAGGCGAAGGACAGAAAAGGGAGAGGATTGTGCCTTATAGTAAGCCTCGGTTTGAAACAGAGATAGAAGAGGTTCTGCCTTGGTATCTTGCGGACTGTAGCTGGCTGAAAAAAATTAATCAGACAACGGTCCAATGAGTGAGGGTCGTATCCCGTTATTTTAGAGTATGTCGAGAAGTTTCCATCTGTCAGCACTGTTAAATGCATCACTGAAACCTAGGAGACAGATATGTATAACTTTTATTTTCTTGTCCAGCAACGACAAGATACCATGAGTCACGGAAGCAATAGCATCCGAGGTAGAGCAAAAGCCGCGGTAGGCGAACTGGTTCATGCCTCGTACTGTCAAATCACTGGACAATTCCTAGGGTTATAACTTCTCAGGCTTTTTAAATGCGATGCAGATAACGAAAATTGGGCGCAGTTGTGATGGAAGCTGATTTCTAACAGTCAGGAATCTTCTTGCTATACAAACATTGTGTCATAACTGGTTTGGGAGACGAAGCTGATAGAGCAGTGACAAGAGAGGAAGTTGATACAACTGAACAACAATGGACGGGACTGCTCGTTGCAGTCGTGGTTCAAATCTCTGTCGTTACCTTTTGGGGATGAGTGTCTTGTGGAGATACCACTCAAATGTTCAAAGGATACCGAAAATCCTCGGCAATCATGGCTGGCTGCGAGCAAATAATTGTATGTCCCATTAAACATGCCGGTTTCTTATTTATTTGACAAAGAAAAGGTTTTCACTGTGTGATAGTTTCCACTTTGTACACATTTTTGCTCCTGCCGCGCAACTTTTAGAGGGACGGAGGAGAAAATCGGTCACCGCGTATATATACATATATATATATATATATATATATATATATATATATATATACATATATATATATACATATATATATATATATATATATATATATATATATATATGGTCTGTGATGGGCGGCGTACATTGTAGCAGAAATTCAGGTAACTTTTAAGATGCTTGCAAAACACCGTGGAGTTTTGGTGGTTGAAGATGTCGATGTTGGTCTGTTCGAACATAGCTTGAAGTCTTCGTAAGTTTTTTGAATCACATTCACGTGTTTGTGTTTCAAACCACGACAGCAGATGAAGATTCTGTGGTTATTTTTCAGCTGTCTATCCTCGGAGAGCGCAAAGCAACCGGGTGATCCGATGCCTTCAAAGGAGTTCCACATGTGGCCCGAACCACATCGGGGCTGTTTTCTGAAGCTCAAATCAATCTGGGCATCAATCCCAGTGGAGAAGTTTACAACGATTTCCGGACCCAATAGCATCTAGAATTCTACCTAAGAATGGTTGAAATCACCACAGACAAAGCACAGAGAACTAACAACGTAGCCTAAAACGTTAAGAATATAAATTTCAGAGAAATCCCAAAAACACAAATGGGGCACGTGGGAGAAATTTAGGCGTTTGCAATAACCATGGACTGATTTCCATTTATACGTTAAGGTTTGCATAAGATCGTGGAAGCAGTTATGTATGGATTTGAATGCATGAGTTACACTTGGATAGATTTACACCAGTTGTCATCAAGGCAATTATTAACCCCTCCTCAGCTTTTCTTACTGGACGAGAATCGATAAACCCGGTAGCAGGTAAAAGCATCGAGATGGATAATTTCGTCGTCATTATTGTCATATAGCCGGGTTCCGTGAAGCAGTGTGACTCCAATTTACTCACATTCCTAAAGAAAGACAAGGTCTTTCAAATCACCAAAGTTTCCCATGGTTGAGAGCACTTTTGAACTGAAAATAATGGGTATTCACATGTCTTGTATTCTCTGCTGCTGAAGAGTCACTTTTCATCCGGCATGGTATTTCTTCAGTATTCCAATGGCTTTAGCATAAATCCCATTTATTCTGTTTCCGACTGGTTTCTGGATGAATTTTCGTGATGAGATTGTGAACCTGATGAGTTTCGTAAATCAGCCAGAATACTTTGGCATTTCTTGACCACCAAGTTTGAAAAACACAAACAAATTATTGCCGCGGTATAGGTTGCATTGTAATTAGCCCTGATGATGGAAGACGGGATAAAACCAAGGTCAGTTTCAATAAGCACGAAGATGTTTCGACATATTCTCGCCAGATTTTAATGAACAGCAGCCCTTTTCCTGATCTAAAATACCATACGAAAGGTGATGAAAATTGTGTGCGTACACGATAATCCAACAGCCCGTTAATAACTGACAGGAACTCAGCATGAGGTGGTTTTTATTACTCACAAACGCATTAAATCAGAACATGAATTTAAACAATGAATACAATCCCGAGGCGAATTATCAACGTCATTTTCGCTTGATTTACTCACATTGTTTCACGTCATGCTCCACTCCGTGGCTTTCGTAAGTTTGTGATTCTTTTCCGTGTAAGTCATTTCGCATCACCTCTTTAGGGATGTAAATTCAACGTGAGTGTCTTGTTCTGACAGCTCTAAAAATATTTCTAATGGTTAAATGAAAAATAATTGTTCACCTCCTTCAGCATGCGGCTGGCAGTGTGTTCCTTGAACTCGATATAAACGACATAACGCAAATAGACCCACTTATGGCCTCCGCATAATATCTGGTAAACTACACTGTGTACGGAAGTTACACCGGAGAGCAAATTGCCGTGTTATTTTTGGGCACTTTTCACCAAGGGTGGCGCACCTGCTGTACGTGAAATCAGTTTTTACTAATGAAAAAGACATTGGAATGAACACTGGTTAACTGTAGAGTTTTTGCACGGCTAACGCTTCGCAACCGAACATTGAGGCACCGTTTCCCGTATGCTCATTTTTTCGCAAAGTACAGTATGATCACCCACAACTCAGTGTTGCGCATCTCACAAACACGTTCGCTTTTATGACGAGCTAGGACAACTTTGAAGGGGATTTTTTTCTCACACATTTTGTTGAATTTTAATTTTGTTTGCCCATTTGTACCGTTGAAAACAGTTTTTTTTCTCTCGCGCGCAGAACAAAAGTGAATGCCATGTTCTCACAATCAACAACATTTGAAAATGATAAGCGATAACGGAGGTAACAATTTGATGCGAAAGACTGGAAGAAAGAGGATAGTGCGGTGACTGCCTAGATGTCAGCCGGATATTTTCTTTTCACACAAGTGGAACCGAGGACCGCACAAAGTGTATCGCGGTTGCATGGCTATTCACGCCACGGGTCATGACGTGACCAGATATAATGTAAACTGGTTTTATACCGAAAAAGTAAGCTGTGATTTCATGTTACGAAAATAGGATTTGTTCACTTTTCCTGTCTAATTATCTTCCACCTTTTGAGGTCACAAAGAGTGCAAAGCAACGTCAGGCTAAGGAGTATCACGAAGTGATGTTGCCCAATGTCATTCGGGAACAAAGAGAGAAGAGTAGATATTCCCAGAGGTTGATTAGAAAATTGACTTCCTGGAATTGGTCTACTGTTCGCAAGAAGCACTTTATCCCGGGCATAAATGTTTCGCTACATTTTGCTCCCGGCTTCACTAGATTTTCTTCCCCGTCTGGTAAGAATAAATCGTGCAAAATGTGAAAATCAAATTTTCATTTCATGTACAAATAGAGATTGAGAAGGTTGTTCCATGTTTTGTAACCGTAACTGAATTCATCAGGGAGTTTTCCTCTTATACATGTTTTTGAATTTCAAACTTGGTTCGCACAGAATTTCTAATTCTGGTGCGCCTAGGTTGTCTTCGTCTTTTCCGCTCTCTATCGTCTGTGCCTCTTGCATATCTTTACCTTGACGCTATCAGACAGTATTGTTTATAAATTACGATCTCCGTTAACCGGTCAAACTTTTGTGTCCAACGTCCCTGTTTTAAAATACGTTTTGTTTTTGCCGTCTGTAACATGCCCTAATTTGAACAAACTGATCGGCTGGGATCAAGTTTATCAGCCAGTTTCTTTGCTGCAATACGAGAAACCTAATTTGGTCACTTATTCGAACATTCATTGAAATACGTTTCGCCGAATTGGTGAACATGCTGATTTGTTTAGCAAAGGCAACTGGTCCTGTGACCGGGCCTTCTAAATCAGACTCTACCATTTGTGGAACCAATGCATCTCTTCAGCTGTGAATGATGACTTACGAACTCGGGTGAAAAGGAAGAGCACTCCCGATATGAGTAGTGTAGAAACTATCCCGATTACTTGAACTTTCAATATAGCAGAAAACGTGGTCTCACTAGCTTTACGCACGATATGGGCTGTACACGGCTACGGGCAGCAGAACAAATTCCAAATGTATAACCGTGTTTATCGTAATTTCGTGGTTCTAAACAATGCAATACATAAAAATACATAAATTCAATGACTTACAGCCAGGTGAGCAACCAAGAGCAACAGCACAGAAAGTTATCCGAAAAATCGGGACAGCGCGGTCATAAACGGTCCACTCAGCAAGGAGTCATGCGAAACTGTAGCGCAGCACGGTTGCGGTACAGACAGTGGGTCAAGAAGCGTAAGTGAAACGTTCTGCAAATTTTTCTTACAAGGGGAATGTACAATCATAGAACAATCGAGTCGGGAACATAACGTAAAATGTTCACGCACCATACGTCGGAAAAGGGTAAATCTGAACTGTGTCAGTACAGTAAAAACAGATAATTGGATCACAAGTATTCGAGGTTCATGACGCATATACACGCTACTCACGAGTAAGACAGGCGAAGATGTCGTCATAAATACAAATTACAAAAAGTAATTTACAAGTAGTATAAGGTTGTATGTGGATCACAGAACAAAATTTCTCTAAAAGCACACTACGGGTTTCGAGGTTATTGCCGCTCATCAGGTATGTGTACCGGGTACTCTTCCGCCCAATCATCGTTATACTCCACAGTTGAGCACTCCACAGTCGGCTTAAAGCTGTAATGTCATTGGAATCGAATGGAGCGCGCATGGATGGAAGCATCACCATGTGATTATAAAAATGAACTCGCCGTCTATGCACTCTCCATTCGATTCAAATCAGATCACAAAATGGAAGTGTTTTCACATTTTTGGGGATTTTCGTGTTATCTCAAGAACTTGAAACAGCCATTTGAAATTTGAAACGAAAAGTCAGAATCAAAATATTACACGATTCAAATCCACGAAGATGTCGCTGCATCTCAACACAGTTCGTGCTACAGGCAGCAGTTAATACCACGGTCTTTATCTGATCAAAAGCAAGACAACACAATCAAGAATGTGTTTCACCATGGTAAATATAATGACGCAATTCTTCCTCTTTACGCAGCGTTGGTTTCCATCGTGTAATTGCTATCACTTCCGACAGTCGAAGCAGTTTTGTCTTTTCTATTCTGTACACTACCCGAAACGCTTTCTGTTTGTAAATTTAATGTTGCGTCATCAGTAATTAGTGAGGTATTGATGATGTCAGTGTCTTATCGGTTCGTCGGTCGTTTGACAGCTTCGGGTCAGTTGTGCATTAAGTCCAATTGGGAATATGTTCCAAAATCCGATTACGTAATTGCCTTTCAGTTCGACCGACGTAGGTGGCTCCACACCCACATTCAAACTGGTGTGTCACGTGTGAAACGGTAAACAGAGATGGGCGTTCTTTAGTCGGCGAAATCAATATGCCTTCCGTGCGGTTAATGTTTTTTGTTTAGGCAGCATAATATTGTGATCGTGACTTCTTTCAAATATGTCAAGCAGTGTTGATTTACCAAGTTAACGTATCGCGGCTGAAATCATTTCGGCCAGAATCGAAACAAGATGAGCTTTGTGATATGCTACTTCCGAGTGTTTATTCTTCCGTAACAGTGCTGTCGGAAATAATGCCAGTCAGTCGACGTTTCGAATACGGCGGGTTGCCTTTCGCAGGCCTCGTTTTCCAGGATTACGAGCACTCGAAAAGTCAACTGATTATCATCACTTCTGAGGTAGTTTTTTTACCGAAATACAAACGTTTACGCTGGTTTACATATTTGTAAGGAAACGAAACATTCGGTTTTTGTTGTCGTCCACATATAGCAAATTGAGGATTCCGTCATATGGTCAGTTAGATATGGCACGTGTGACTATGGATGGAAAAATCAGCTCTGATTATCGATGAACTTTTCAAGTAGTATAATACACTTTAGGGAAGGAAGGCATGTTAACACAGTTTTGGTCACTTCATAAAGTTTACACGAAAATGATCTATCGATTGATCAGCTGATCAGTCAATCAAATAATCAATCAATCGATGCCACAACTGTTCATTGAGACACTCAAACAGTCGTTCCGTCAAACCCACAGTCAGTCAATCAGTAACTAATCAGTAATCCAATCAATCAACTAATCCATCATTAGTGTCGGTAATGCGAGTAATAAGACGGTACTTTATTGGTCGTTTTTCGGAACACTCCTGAGAGTAATTCTTTGTCGTGTTCTTTACTGTCTGGTTTTCCACATTTAAAAGAGTAGAACTAAACATTGGAACTTCGCCTAATGTACAGTTTGTCCAAAATATTCGGGCTCATTTTAGTTCGGTCGAAGTCCTGAAGTACGGTCGAATCCCAGTTTATACAACTGATTCCACTTTCCGTAGCCAAAAATATACAATCGATACCAGTGTTTAGCAAGAAAGAAAAGTATCAGTAGCATAAAATGAAATTTCATCATATTTCAGGATTTCGACCTAATTTAGATGATCCTGAATTTTCTGGACACACTCTTCTTAAACTCACTTGATTTTGGTCATACATCAACCAAGCGGATCAAAAAGTAATTGATTTTTGAATGAAGGTTGATATGTTCCTAGTTGTACAGCGCAGTTTTGGTTTCAAAGACCCCGTTGAAGGTGTCAGACTCCAGACGGAATTCGCACAGGACATCGAGCAAATGGGTTGAAAGCAGTGATGGGAAGTGATCCACTCACGAGGCCAATCTCAGTCTAAAGACAGAGCAAACGTTGACACTTGATAGTTGCACGTCCCGTAAACCGCCTTTATTAAAGTCCAATAGTTTTGTTATTATTATTGTATAGTGCCCTTTTCTCGTGCCACCAAGATTCTTGCCTAGGCAGCCTCAAGAAGCAGACAAAGAGGAAACAAGGCCGATCCGAGAAGTGGGACAACAAACTCCCAAATATATGAACTATTTGGTGGTCTTTGCCGAGTTTTGATCCACCCCATGCACTCGAGGCGTTTTTATTGTAGGCTAATAGCAAGAACGAATCCGTTACGTACACTGGTACCCGGAGCGTATCCATGCGGCACGGAAGTCCCGCTCGATTTTTGTAATGTTGGAAAACACGTTACTGTTTACGCCAAACTGTTTCTCTTGATTATGCTTTGAATGTTTTAGCCCTTTGGCATTCTCTTCTAGTTTCCTTTTGAGCGGGGGACGACTAACGCAGCTAGATAAACAGCTGGAAAAATCCATAATTCTGCACCATTTGGATCAATGAATAATCTTCTGAATATAATGTATATTAAAATAAAGGTGAATGAATAATTGGGGTTTAACCTGACCGATTCTCCGTGGAAACTGCTATCTGAAAGCTGCGTAAACCCTTTATCAATCTATCTACCGAACTATTTTCGATGAAAACTGAATGGAACTGGCCAAAGAAGATTCTGAGTGTCAAAAAGAGTCTCACAGCTTGAATACCCGGGGTACTCTAAGTGTTAACTCATTGCCAGCATTAACAGCATTAAGATCGATCAATGGCGGTCAAAATTTATTTAAGAGAAGCTACATTTAAGGCTGTTAAACATATCCTATTTGTAAAACATTTCTATGACCCCGGTATTTTTGGTTCTGTACCCGGCACGTAATTGTTATGCCTCGACTATTCACTCTGATTTCATGTCCTCGCACGAACTGACCGACCGATGCTACGGAGGTGCACGTGACTATCTCGTCCATGACCTTCTGCAAATGGATCTTCAGAATCACAAGCTGTGGACAGGACTCTGTCAAGCATTTTTCCGCCTCTGGCATCTGACTTTGCTTTACTTGCAGAAATTACGGGATGCGAAATGTTTCACGACATCAGTGACTGAAAATTCCGCGCTCTTCAACCTGGATCACTTGCATTTCATCTCACACGTTTCATCAATGCAAAATGCCCAGACACCGGGAAAACCATCATTTACGGCCAAGTAAAGGCAATATACTTCCATGTGTCATTTTTCCATAGTAAAAGCTTCATCCTTATTCGCACACCACAGGAGGGTGAGAAAATTCTAACCATAAGCCACAGTACCCGATATGTTGCTTCTTCGGGCTTTTGACAAGTTTCTGTAAAATAAACTGACGAAAAGGTCATCCAGTTTTTTCAGTCTAATTATGGACACAATCAAGTGTCATGTGATAAGGGGTGGTTTCAAAATGTGCAACTTTTTGCTGGAAAAGAGTTACGAACTGATTTCTGATCTTCATGGATAAGTTATACTTATTTAGAAACATCGAATCGTAGGGTTTTATCGGTATGACACGCCAAGTCATCGGTCGGTACCGTCTCCGTAGCCGAGTAACAATTATGGAGTTAGCATGATTATCACACTTATATCAGTAAAGTATACAGTTCCACTCCCTCAAACACGACTATCAACAAATTGATGGAGTCCCGCAAGGGCAGTCAGTTCGATATTATTCTAGCATACCCAATGTTTCCTGGTGAAGAAGCATTTGTGATCTTCACTGGTCAAGATTTCTAGAACAAAGACACATCTTCCACAAGCCTATCATCTCTCATCTCATTGGTCTGAAAGCGTCATTTATTGTTGATTGGGGTAGAGAACAAATAACTTACAGTTTATCAGTAGCGAAAACCTGGTTCAGGCCCACTGTGGTTCTACACCCGAAGTTGACACGAGAATCGAGAAAGGTAGAGGTATCCTCTTCACTCGACCAATAACCTTCATCAGACGCCGAATCTTACGGTAACTCTGCGCCGTCTGTTCTCCCACGTACACAGAAGACAGTTTCGACCTTTGTCATAAGTGGCGTCCAAATGACATCCGCCCACCTATCCCGGGCTGAGTGTACTCTGATGCAGTTGGGTCGGTCCTTCGGTATTATTCAAAAACGTCGCTACTGCCGGTGAAAGCTCTACGAAGATTGGTACTATTCGAACCGTGGTGTCTTCGTAGTATTACTCGAACCTGATGGGTATACGGGGTCAATTATGATGAGATTGGGTGCAGAGAATGGTGCACATGGAACAAATCAATCGACGAAACACTGAAAGTGACCAGGCCAATGCGGTTAGGACATTTGTTGTGGGTTCCCACAGGTAGGATTCATCTGTGCACTGTGATAACTTTGAAGGACAATGGCTGAGGGATAAGTAAAGGTGACATCTATATAATATGGAAAAAGGTACGCGGAGCGTGACCAATAGACTAAGCAATCTTGACCGTGTTAAACTTCCTGGGTGGGATCAAATATATTCACCCAAATCATTGGTGTCGCGATCAGCGAAGCTGGTGCTTTTGCGTCCTCACCCTTTTCGAGTGGATACGATCAGTCACAGTTATCTCCTCTTCCTATCCACGTATCTATTTGTTATGCCCTACAATATGGGTTCCTGCTTTGCGATAGGAACCGAAAGGCGGTTGTTTGAACCGTGCTGAATGGCTTCTCGTGGATATTTTTGATACCAACCTAGAAAACAAGATGGAGAACGAAATAGTTCCTATGATACTTTAGTGCCTCTATGTGATTGATATTTGTGTTACTATAAATAACATCTATATTTGAGGTTGACTACTAACAACGAAAGGGAACATTCTTTTGCAGTAAAATTCTGCGCCCCGGGGGTTTGACTGACTTGGGAGTCCCACTTGCCAAACGCACACCTATCTGGTCATGAGGGCATCTACACAAGTTTTGTTCCAATAAAGTATGCGTTTATTATAGTGCTTATTCCGCTTCTCAGACCAGAGATTGTGTGCAAGACAGAAAAGCTTGAGGAAGAGAGTAGCTGTCGATTTCAACCTTAGTAACGTACTGTATGCATACGTAAGCATTAGTGCTCAATACAGCAAGGTGATTGGCGATTTTCGATTTAAAAACTCTCTTCACTGTGGGAATTACACCCTCCTCTTTGTGCAGACCAAACCAGGAGCTTCTGAGCGCATTCTTCAAAGGGATGAAGGATAATCTTATAGCAACCCATTAAAGCAAATCGGACATTTGTCTTCATTCACTCCTAGTTTGTTACTCTTTGTCAAATCCAACTGATGACTAATTATTGTTGAATAAAGGCAACATATTCTAACAAATTTACAACTTTCAAAGAGTCAACACTATTCTGCCTTGTATTTCTTACGCAACCACTGAGAAAAACGTTATCCATGTCACCAGTCGATTTTGCAGACTACCGGAAATAAGACCGAGAGGGGAAAGTGAGAAGGTATCATTATTTTCTCTGTTCCATTTCGAAAAGCCATCGTTTGAAGATCAAAATGACCAACATCCTTGATTATACTCTCTTAATGATTTCCACCCACTAATTATATGTCCGTACGCAATCACCGCGACTGACTAGCAGTCCGGTACACAAAACGCAGTACTGGACAAAATGTGTCTGAAATCTTGTTGCTTGTTTGTTTGTTTGTTTGTTTGTTTATGCAAGTGCGTGTGTGTGTGCTCGCCCACCTCAGGTGTTGATACACTTCGCAGATTCAAAAATTTATACCAAAACTAAAATAGCATAGTCCTGAAATCTGTTCTATATCACGAAAATTTAGAAATTATGTGGAAGCTAATTGTTTGTTCTAAACTGGCACCAAGCCTTTTTTTCTTTCACTTGCACTTGATCAGAAATTTATATCGAAATTCCACTTATGGTCGCCAAGACTGATCAAACGTCCCAAGTTTACAAATGCCTGGATGGGTTTGTTTCAATGAAACAGACTAACGGCTCTCATCACGTGACAAGAAACAAAGAGCATCGTGGGTCTTGGCTTAATCAAGCGAGCCAAACCATTCAAAATGACAAGATATACAAGCCTGTTTAGGCAGTCCTATTTTCACACTCGTCTTCGATCATGATCGATCGTTGTGCTACGTGCGCGGTTTGGCTCCGTTCTGGTCACTCACCCGAGGGCGTTGGACTTATTCATTTGCGCACCATTCTCGTTATGCTGTCCAGGTTGTCTCGGTCGACAATTTTGTCTGACAATCTTGGTCCAAGTTATCTTTTGGTACTTTGTTTGATTTTGTCATTGATCCGAGTTTGTGCTTCTCTTCCTTGCGCATAACATTTTGCTGTTTTACTAAAGTACACTTC
The DNA here is from genome assembly GCA_948099385.1 of Fasciola hepatica. Classification (NCBI taxonomy): domain Eukaryota; kingdom Metazoa; phylum Platyhelminthes; class Trematoda; order Plagiorchiida; family Fasciolidae; genus Fasciola; species Fasciola hepatica. The sequence continues at coordinate 994,757 of CANUEZ040000151.1, forward strand.
TTGAAAAATACGCAACTGGTTTTCGCAAAGTGTACTCTTAGAGTTGTTTCCGTGGATGTTTAAATCAGTGACAGCTACGGTCAAACTCATGCAGCACTCCACGCATCCGCAGGGCTATCATTTTTTCCCGTCACCCATACTAATAATGCATAAAATTCACCGAGTTCCGTCTGTCTGAAGGCAAACTACCGACGCCGTCGGCTCCACGTCTCTTACCCTGGCCTTCCCAACAGACTGAGTCACTTTGATTGCAGCAGTCTATTTTTGTGAACAGACGTTTATTATCATACAGCATTTCGGGTATTTTTCTTGAAGAGCTGACACCATCTATTCACCTGCAAACATTTGGATGCCATCCAATCATCAGTGGGTGCAATCTGCATTGTCTGTTGCGTACAGCTCCGGGCGCAGTCACGTCTTCTTCTGCCTGTGACTGTTGACGGGAACGTTCATTCAACCCTTTTCTCTCGATCTGTCACCAGAGCGGTTTCACTTAGAAAATCCATGCAACTTTAGTCACCGACCAAAGCTAGGCATCTCAGCTGGTGGGTTAAACGAACGGGCTGTTCGGTAATAAATTGTTCCAGAATGTATTCACTCAATAAAGTTTCGGTGGAAAAAATATCTCATATTAACACTGGTTTCCGGTGTTTAAAGGCCCGAATAATAATTGTTAGTTTTCATATGAAACCGGGAAAAAGAGAGGTACAATGCAACCCTGGGGGACAGTCGGGACAATAGAACTATGATTGGTGATGTGACCCATAAAGCTGGAGAATTCGAAACGACTTGTTAAATATTTGGGATCAATAGCTCCCAGTGAAACCACATCTTGTCCGCTTTAGGTAAACAGTTATGATGATGCAGAATTCATACACAAGTTTCGCATGGAATGGACGAAGGAATATATGGCCGAAACCGTGACCGGATACAAGAGTTCACCTAAAGAGGCCCACTCTGTTTATCGACAGTTGTATTGTGAAATACTGCTGACCAGCCATCTCGACTGTTGCGTATCTGCCGGTGGGAATGCCAAAGTCGAACTGACGCTGTAATTTCGGAGGACACAAACCGCAGGTTGTTATACATGATTGAGATGCAACTAAACCTATTACCATAGACGAGAAGAATAATCCGCATAACAGTTGTCAGCTGAGTGCAAAGGAACGTAAATCTGCCAAATCGGAGGGGTTCATGACACACGTGAGTTCGTTGTTTATAAAATAAGGTATTTCGTGCTAGTGTAAAGCGGATTTTGATTTATCATAAACTGAAAAATTGTGGTTTCAACCGAAGCCTTAGAGATGTACCACTTTTCCCGGGGGGTGAAAGTATGAAAACGGTCGTAGTTTTGATTCACACTTATTTTGCTTATAATGCCCATCCGAGGATCGATGTAGGACGGAATTTTTTTCACTTCTGAGTGTACTTTAACGGTCCGTTTCTTGGAACGAGTTACGCAAACTGTTCCCTCCCATTGTTCGTCCCTTGTTACAAACGGTCGTTATGGAAGTGAATAAAAAACAATCGTTTTACCTGAAAGTCTCACTCACGCCTGACTCATCGACGATCCGAATCAGCGGTAAAGTAGTGACAGTCACGGCGCATCATTGCAGCCCTCCATACCTTATACCCTTTGCGATCCATTACTACTCGCAATAATTTCCCAACTAGCCAGTTCGCTCACTTCTCTGGAGTTTCCACAGCACTCTGTCTAGTCGCCCTTATCGTCTCAAGGTGTGATGGATTTAATGGCTGTATTCATAAACCATCATGCAGTTAAGGAAGATTATCGAATACACATATATCGTTAGGACGTCCGTCGATTCGGTTTATCGGCGAAGTCGACTAGAAACTCCTACGGTAGTGGAACAGACACACACACACACACACACACACACACACACACACACACACACACACGAGTAATACTGACAAACAAGCAAGCATCCACCCAAAACCACTCAGATACGCGCGGGAACAAATTTATTGCCATTTTTTGCATCAGGAATCCAAACCAACATCAATTCCTTGAAAAGAAACCATATAAACGTACCTCATTCTTGGCTCTCGTAGTCTTGTGACGGACCACTTAAGACGAGATCGATGGTTAGGCCTGCACGGCCGCAGCAATGACGCCATCTCGTTCGGAGACCTTTAGAAGGGAAGAAACATTTTCACAATATTAAATGTATCACTACACTGGTGTCAACTTTGGGAATATGGTTTCCTTTATGGGTGATAAATGTACTTTCTCTACGAAATGACATTGCTTAATTAAATCGTTTTGGACCGAACTATAAGGTTTTTTGGCTGGTACTTCTTATTAAAATCAGTTGTTCCCACATCATATATAATTTGCCAAAATCTGTTAAACATCCTTTTCCTTGATCCGTTGTTTCTCTCTCGCTTTGATAAAATTTCTTGGTCATTTTGCGGTCACGTGAACGGGCTTGATGCTCTCACATTTTACACTATCTGGTTAGAACCCAAACGTGAAATACGAAAACCTAATCTTTCCCGTTACCATTCGTTTTCATGAACTGAAAAGGAACCCCTTCTTGAGCCTACATGGTTTTACTACCACTTTCTTTTAACCTTAGCGAATAATATGGAATGAACTTGTGCGCCCTGCCGTTGTCGTTTCCGCACAGTCTGTTTCACCTTTCTCCACGGTGATGCACATCGCAATGAAAGCTTGTTTTATTGCATCAATTTTCTTGTGCCGTTGTCTGTGCCGCGCCCGTTGAACTTGAACGATTTTCGGACGACTGACCCTGTGCCGTTGTTTGATCCTGTGATTTATAACTTCTTAGCTTCGTACTGTCATTTATCTCCATCAAGTTTACCTCAGTAGTATCACATATTTGCCCCGAATGTGTCTTCGTTCCTGACTGGATTCGCTTCGGTTCTATGCGTAACTCAACGAACTCGATATGAAAGCTACAACGCTGTACCACTCAAAATATCGTGGAACAATTAAGGATTGTAGAAATGATTCAGAGTTGTTGACCTCGAAAAGTACCCATATTTGAGCAATACGTGCTTGCTGTCATTTAATCTACGGAGCCCCATCATACTATTTGAACACCCAGATTACATTAGCATATGGCATCCGTCACCTTAAACTATTAGTTTGGCTTCCTGTAGAACTTCTTTATGACAAAAGTCGTCATGCGGTAGTAGGGTTTTTTCACCTTTAGGACTCATTCGAAGCTTGGTTACAAAAGGCCAAAGTTTCTAGTATTTCATGATAACAGTCGTTATACAGTGGTCGCCAATGAACCCCCACTCTCTCCTCTATACTAAACAAAACGTTGTACATTGGTGAAATTTTTCACTGAAATAAAAACATATTCCTGTGAAGCAAATAGTGTTTGTTCTCAAACGGTCACTTGTTCGTAGCAACAACAATAACAAGGCACGCTGTCGTTACCCCGGTCGTACTGATCGAAAGTCGAAGGAAAACAAAATTTGCCAAACAAATTTACATCACAGAATGCCACTTTCTGGGTATAAATCTTTGTTGTTGAACGAGTGCATGGGATGAGATAAACCTTGAAAATCATTGGCACTTGATTTATGGAAAACGGTTGACAATGCCGCTGATCCAACTAGCCTGAAATCTGGGCTTTCACCTCGCTACCTAATTTGAGCCATCATGAATTTCGGAGCCAGCCCTGTTGATACGCACCATCAAAAAGAGGAGCCTGTCGCTATTATACTCTCCTTAACACTTATGATTGCTATTTCACACTTCAAAAAAGGATTTTGTTCCTAATACATGACCGTTTAAACTGCCCTGTCTCATGAGAGATTCGATACAGTGTATTTCAGTGAAATTCATTTAGTGGTCAATAGTTTTCTAATAAGTGTGTGTGGATGTTGATCACCGGAAGATCATTATTGTTCACTTCTCACCTTAAAACCCCGGTATAAGTTTGACTGCGTAGACCGTGGTTGGTGTTCTGAAAAAGGAGGTAGTCATTCTGCCCTCTAAGTTGTCCCGAGAATGGCGAAAATGGAACACGTGACGAGGCACGGGATAAAATGTGACCTGATCTTAAGGTTGGTAAACCCTATAATCAAAGGACAGTCGAAAATCCCAAAGAATAGTCCCGGACAGGTGAACTTTCTGTACACCGTTTCCTTTGTCAATGGACTCCAGATTATTGTTCCTCTAAGGAAACCCATGTCATGGTAACTGGTATACCACTTCCTGGGATATTTCCTAAATTCGACGACTTTTTGTCATTTCTAGAGGCTATTGAACCACGCATGTTTTCACAGTGGAAACAGCTAAGAACACAGTGTTTGTACTGGGCATAAAAGTATATGCTTTGGCTCTCATCGGGTAGCGCGTGCTAAGAAGGGTTCACGTGAACTCCTGCATCATATACTTTCTGACAATGCCTGCAAATAGCACTGTTGCCGTTAGACCCGCTTTTCTATCAATAGGTGAAGCGGAAATTGATTGTCTTTGTTCTATCTTTTGGATCTTTCCAACCAAACTAGTGCTTCCCTGGTTCATTTATGGTAGTTTTATGAAAAAGGGCTGTCTGTTTTATTTATCCGAGAGGATAGAACCATTGCTTCCATTTTATAACACGGCCTTCCGAATATGGAGTCATCCATCTCAGAAGTCGATCGCTGTGCGGGAAACTGATAGTTGCCGTGTAAAACCATTGGCGAAGGGTGCTATATCATGCAGTTTATGTTTTCAACAGACCGTTGAGAGCCAGCCCCGATAGCCTGGTAGTTAGGTGTTCGACTCACAATTGTCCATCCTAAGTTCGAGCCCCAGAGGGGATGAAACAGATGTTGAACGGTAATGCTACATGACGAGCCACATTCTGCGAATACGAATACTTGGTCTAGTAGGAAATCATTCTGCCGAAGTCTTCCAATGTATCTGTATGAATTTTAAAGCATACTAACAAAAATTACAGAAAACCGCACAAGGATTCGATAAACGAAACTAAATGTCGTGCATGTGATTATCGTTTAGCATCCAGGCTTGAGAACGCATTGAAACATTTGGGAGTTTGTCGTATGCTAGCCTCTCTATTTGATAGAATCTAATCCATATCCCAGTGAGACAAACAGAATTGTGAAGGTTCACCTATGGTAACCGAAACATTGGCTAATTACAGACTCTAAGAAAGACTCTATAAAACTTACTGCCAAGCATTTACGTGCGTACGAATCTGGGCTTTCTCGTTTGAGAAAAAAAGGAGAAAAGCCTCCAGCTGACAAGGAACCTATTCATCATGGGTTTTATAATCATTCATCCAAGGAAATTTAGGGAATTCCCCAAAAAGAAACGCCGCTATCCGCAGCGTGTTGTGCGGTTTCCATTCTGTTGTTACGCCCGAATTCAGTGATTGGACAAATCCCCTAAAAAAAGGGTTAGAAAACATAATCCGCAAGAATTGGAAAACTAACCATGATCGGTAGTGCCAGGCTGATTTCTGATTTGATACTGAATTCCGAACACTTCTTGTTTTGAGAATGGATATTTGAAAAATCTGAAACAAGTTTCCTAGCTACAGTAGTCTTCCCCTCAATTTCATCAATAAGGGTGTGAAATGATATTCAAGGCGTTGTGATGACACACTGATCATGCTGAATGCTGCTCTGCCCTATGAACGCTTGTTTTTGTGCAGGCAAAGAACTAGGCTGACGTGAAAACTATCCTTTTAAAAATCCTTGTTTAGCTGACAGTCCTTTAGCCTCCACCTTTCACGCACAAACCTCAGGTCATCCGATCAACCCGACACCCGGAAGCACCAGACTCGAGTTTCGCTCTTGTTAGAGCTCATCAGTGGTGTGTATCCACTGCCACACCCTGGGGTTTGAACCCGGGTACTTTCACCGCGAAGGTGTGTGTGTGTTACCACTGCTCCACCCCATTCCCGTCGGGGTTGTTCCAAATCGCCAAGGTAGGCTTGATCAGATGTTCGCGTTAGGGGATCGTGAGCTTGACAATGTACACTGAGGCACAGTTAGAATCTTTCTCCTCAGGGGCAACTTTTTATTTCGGAGGAAATGTAACTGGTCACCGCTGGATCTTGAGCAGAACATTCCTAATCTTGAAAAAATAAACAAGCACAGGAGTAGAACAGGGGTGGTCGAGTGGTTTACAGCGTTTGCTTACCACCTCGAACGTCCGAGGTTCGAGTCTCTGCCATCACCGGTTACTTTGGTGGTAGACAGTAGTCAACTGTCTTCTGAATGGTCACCACACTTGACCCCTTGGGACCTTAAGGGATTCTTCACTCCAAGTCTCAGGGTCCGGTTACCGGGTAACTCCAAAAGTGCAGCGTGCCCTCGTGGTTGGAATTGTTTTTTTTTTTTCATTTACACGTATTAGGTCCAGTGAAAGCCATGTTATAAATTCGACTTGGAAACAGTTTTACGGCTCCGAGAAGGCTGCAAACTGTTACTTAATGAAGTTTTGGTCCAGCTACGTTTTTTACCGGAGAGGGTTGAGCTGTATAAATTCATGATGCGTAGTCCCTGAAACTCCTTTCTAGCTTCATGGGTAATGATAAGTAGGTCAGACGATGTCTTGTGTATACTTTTAGTAAGAGAAAATGATCAAAATTTATGGGTTCTGAAATGTGAGCGGCGAAAAAATCAAAAAAGAAAACAAACTAACTAACTAGAAACAGGGTGAATCAATACAGATGAGACTTATTTGGTCTTCAAAGATATGTGGAACGAGGGAGACAGAATTATCGCGGACTTTATTTTCCTTATAGCATAGTTTGATGATTGAGTCCATGGAAAATTTCTTGAACACGACCGCCAATGAGACAAAAACGAGTATGGGCTAGCGAATCTTTTCCAAAAGACAACCGAGTTAGCACAGGTTGGTCAGCGCAGCCAAAAAGTGAAAGCCCAGAGAGTGACCAAGTTAGAACCGACAGAAAGTGAATTACAATCAGTGTACACAAATGGGAAATGGGAAAGGTTTGACTTGGTTTTCCTGGAGAACGAAGAGGCCTGATGGAGGTGGGTCCATTATCTCTGGACATAGACTCGATGTGGGTGGCTGGCTGCTTGCACTCGAGACGAGGACGACTGAGGAACAGGAGACAGCGGGTCAGGAAGGCTAAAAAATGGAAGAAAATACACTAAAGGGAGTGATAGATGAAAAAATGCAATGGGCAGTCGATGGGTTAACGAAAAAAGATTCCATTATAAGAAAAGGCTCATCAATAGGGACAATAACTGCACACTGAATCTCGCAGAGGTCTCAATATATGTTTGATACGCCCAAATATTACTTAAACAAGTATGGAAGTTTCCATGGAGTTAATTAAAGGTGACTTTCACTGAACGGTGGAGCTTATCATGGAGTACGTGAGAAGCGTTGCGCAATTCGGACCGGCTTACCGTATCACTTTGTGTAACAAGGCATCATTTCGTGAGTAACAAAATTTGACCGGATAATTCTTCGTGTTTTGCTTGGTTATAGGCTACCGTACCATGACAGAATCATGCAAAAGTGGTCATGATTTTTCGAAAACTTCAAAAATTCAGTTCAAAACCAAAGAGTTTCAGGGGAAAACTTCTAATTCTTTTTTATGAAGAAAACCAACTCCAATGTAATGAACACCTCGGATCTTCTCAAGGAATCTTTAAGTTTAGTTCAAGCAACCGTCACCATGTACAGAGTGTAGCGGTTTTTAGCTGATATCACTCAGTGGAAATCTCAGTCGGAAATAGTCGGAAAAACAGAACGACTTAAGGAGTAAGAACTACAAGAAATATAGGTCGTACCTTCAGGTCTACAAATAAATTTGGCTAACACAAAAGCACCACTATTCGCAACATCAGGCTATCCCTTGGACTCCACCCAGGGAGACGAACATGTCCTACATGATCCAGCCCACGGGCCATAGCTTTCCGCGAGTTTATCATATCATCAGACGGCCACCTTTGTTCGTCTTGCTCAACACCACACAGCTTAAGAGAACGGTTCACCCCGAGGAATCTCAACTGGGACATGCCTAACACATGTCCCAACAAGCTGAGTCCGGTGACCTTTACTGTCTCACCAACCGACCTAATACTGCAGGCAACCTCAACTTTGGGGATACACTGCACCTTCCAAATTCTAACAAAACTGCGAAGACATCGGAGTTCAAAATACCAACAATCTTCGCCAGCCGTGACCATGTTTTTGAACCTCAAAAGAACTGCTCCAACTGTTGCAGTGTGCACTGGAACTTGGTAGGTAAACGGATTTCTCGTTGATGCCAAGGAAGACTGAAGCTGACAAATGCTAAACCAGCCTGCTCCATACGCAAAGATACATCATCCGATATCAGACCTCCGGATGGGAATCAGCTGTCTAGACAACAAAACTGATCCGCATGCTGTATGCTCACACTAGATACATTAGGGTTTGGTGTTGGACCAATCCAGTCCTGCATCAGCATCCTGAACTTTGAAGGTGCAGAAAAGCTTACGGAACATTGTTACTCATTTGTATGAGGTGCCCAGAAAAGCTTGCAACTTACCTGGATCTTTACTCAGAAGGATGAAGTTTTCCGCTTATTCAAGGTCTGACATACTTCCAATCGGGAAAAGTTCAATATCACTATCGACCCAAGACAAAAAAGCGATCTTGCTGACCCCGTTAATAACGAAAACAAAGAGAGGATGAGAGAGAGAGAGAACCCAGTTAGCATCATTTCTGGTGGTGAACTCGAGTGAAATATTACTGAAGACCCAAAATCGACTTTAGCCGTTCATGTACAGGGACCCGATGATTGAAAAGAATTTTTCTAGTAAGCTCTTCAACAAGTGACCGTGTCAGAGAGCCTTGCGGTCCGCTGAGTCAAAAGCTGCTTAAATTACAGGAAAAAACGAGGATGATGGGACTACGGAAGGTGTTCTTATGTTCTAAAATTTGTCGAAGGGTGAGGATGTGGATAAGACAATCTCAAACAGGTCCCAACTCAGCTTGATTCGCAGGCCTTAGATAAGCCGTAGAGAATAATACGGGCAAACAGTTTGGATGCTGTGCTAACCATATTTATTCTTCAATGATTTTCACACGAGAACTGGCTGCTTTTCTTGTAAATCGGTACGATCACTGATTCGCACCTACTCCTTGGAACTTGTTCCTTCTCCATTATCAAATGGAGGATTTTTGTCAATTCCAGAAACAATGCTGAACCACCATCTTTGAAAAATGGACAGGGTTACCCCCTTCCGGTCCAGCAGTCTTATGTCGTTTTAGACAGCTTATCTGACAGAGAATCACCACTTCTGACTGAGGATAAGTATATGCATCTAGAGCTTTAATTTATCGTGCTAGTTAGTAAACCTGTCATGGGTAAAGACCAATTATTTGACTACTCGAAGTGCTTCATTCCACGAACTAGACGACTCTCTTGAGTCTGAATGATTAGGCTGTTGACCACTTTGATCAGTTCTCTAAAGCCTGACTTTCACGGACCGGTATTTCTAATCAAATAGAAATGGTTATGGCTTTTACCGATCTCCACAGACTCTTCTATCTCCTTACACTTGGCAAACCACCACAGCCCGCGGTCTTCTTTTAGGCTCTCAGTCAGTTGTTGCCCGAAGCATCTCCGTGCCTAGTCATATCTAGAACCCTGAGGAATTATTCTAGGGGTATCTAACTGTTCTACTGAGAGTGCAACTCTCCATCGTTTCTGTTTTGTCTAGTTCTACGGGCCTCGGGCAGCATTAGCCGCTGTAAATAAGGCTTCCTGTATTTGTGAATATTGATCATCTGGATCTTGGACATTTGGATATAGCGATAAGCAGATCGAAAATTCTGTAAAAAGGATCGATGATTATTGTCCAGTCGTACAGGGCGGGGATGGTTGGTTCGGCTACTGAGGAGAATTAGGCTGAATCACGAGGGAATTCAAGTGTGATCAATATCCGCAGACTTGGGCAAAAAAGATAGACAGTCTTGAATCTACCAGCAGTCAAGGTAACTCATAGCATCACGGTCGTTCTGAGTCCAATGTTGCGAAGACGGAGCAGAAAGCCAGGATTTTGATGCCACTTTCTGTGAGAGAAATACATACTCTCTGGGAATGTTCCACGATCAGAAAATACTTGGATGAGTCAATCTCTGTTAATCGTTCGATCGTTTGTAATACCAGTAAGCCTTATATATGCTTCTTCGACTCGTTCGGTCTTCCAAATTGACCGTTTAAATCGCCGGAAACTGCCGTTATGTCCACTGAGCGCACGCTATACCACAGTTTAAGAAGTCATGGTACCAATCCTCTGTGGCTTCCGGAGAGCTACTGCCATTAGGGCCATGCATAGAAACGACAAACAAGAGTTGGCACTTCAGTTCTTTGCTGTTGATATGCACAAAACCACGCGATCGAACAGCCTAACAACGACTATTATCCGGGATTCAGTCGAGCAGTGCCAGTTCAGCCTCCATAATCGCAGAGATGCTACCTTCAACCTGACCACGAAAAGTAGACAGAGAATCGTCTGACACGAGAAGTGTGAAATGAGAAGTACAGCTTGCGTCTGGAAAGCGTAACATCATCACTACAAGCTAGTGTGGGCAACAGGAATGCATTTATTTTAAAAGTTTCTTAGATTCCACTTGTGTCAGCGTGTTGCACCTTTGTGAAGTGTGCGAAGTGACTGCTTGGGGCTGATAATTGGTTCTTTTTTGCTTTATGTTTATTTTTCCATCATTGCCTTAAATAACAAGTTCTCGGTCACTTCACACCGTGGCTTCTTCTCTTCAGAACTAAGAAGTGCAAAATGAAGATCATAAATAAATGTTCCCGAGAGAATGATGGGATTTCCGAGGAAAGTATAATTCGTGGCTGAAAGCACTGCACAAGTGTTTTTCTCTTGGAACCCTAATCTGAGACTTGAATCAGCAGTTTGGCTCATAACGCAGTTGGACCTTAACTCGGCACGGTGACGAGGCCGGAGCACCCGAGACGGAACCTCTTCTGATCCGTCACGTGATTGCAATCCTATCATATCCTGTATTCGAGGGTATTTTATTGCCGATCCGCTTTTCGGATTTAGTCTTTAGCCATAAGCACCTAGCTGAGCTGGCAGAACGAGGAAGGTAAAGCCTCTTTTGAGCTGTGGGCTGTCCAGTCTAGGTGGGCTGTAATAGTTAGGTGGAATGCGATAGCTATGCCTGTTCCCCCAAGAGATCCCAGATACTCCATTCCTAAGTCCATCTAGTGGTAGTATTTTGATGGGTAAACTGTTTATCTCCGTGCTCATTCGCTGAAGTGTCCTGTTCTGAGATAAAACGGTTAGAACCAAAGATTTTGCGTCAAATGATTCGGAAAGAATGGACTTCGTTTATCCTCTACTCGTCGATCTGAAAGTCATGACTGCTTCTCCTACCTAAGGAAACCATCTTGAATAGCTCTTTGCGTCCTAGCGACACGTGAGCCCTCATAGCAACTCAAGGTAAAAAGTGATTGCAGGGGGTTTCAAGGTGCACAAAAGTGGATATTTTTGTCTTTCAACAATTGACCATTTTTGTTAGGTGTGCAATGATGGCTTCAGATCGACCGAGAAATGATGCTGCTTTCTTTGGAAATATATCGACTATTTCTAAATATCCGAACCAAACGACGTAAGGAGTGCATTGAAAATACGACGCACCATGTGTCCTTTTATTGTGATCGCTCTAATGTTAATAATACAGCTTTGTTAGTAGATATAATACACCAACGTTTCGGTTAACGTGGGTAACCTTTTCCAAGGCAATTTTACAATCTATTGTTTTGAGAAAGATGGCCTGGCGTATTACATCTACCAACAAAGCTGTGTTGTTACCGTTATAACTTTCTCAATGCCGACTATTTCTTTCTGGATATACTTATAACGATTGACGAGGCCGAAACAGAATCAGAAGAGACACTAACTGGCAATGAAAAGTATTAGTCCAAATGGGTCTTCTCGAATCACATATGAATAGGACAGAAACATCACAGTATTATCCAACTATTAGGAGTTCTCGTTCATCAAAATACGAAAGAACCCTAGTATCTAAGCTAGCAGATAGAGTGAATATGAGAAATACTGTTGAAACTATTCTAGCTGATATTTTGTATTGGTCCTTTGTAATGTGTACTACCAGAGGATATTACAAAACTTCCTCTCTGCTTCTGCTACGGTGACGAAAATGTCCATCATCAGAAAACGTGCGGGCGTAGCAGATAGAGTGCATTCGATCCCTCGTATAGCTTCCACCCAAATATCGAATTGCCCCGGTTGTGGGATAGGGAAAGATCACATCTGCTTTCTGGACATTGGTATTTCTCCCGGATCAGACTTTTGATTACATCTGTCTGCTGAGAATCTTTTCGCGAATTTCTTACCTATGAAGTGTAAGGTTGGTCTTATTCGAGCAGTGTTTGACCGGACTTGTAATAAACGCATAGACGACACACAAAGTAAGAACAGAACTCAACACGGCGCTACAGTCTAATAGGTATCCGAGTGAGTTTATGTCGAAGCCCTCCACAAGAAACCCGCCTATCTGGAAGCCAAAGGTGATCAGAAACTAGAATTTTTCTTTTAACAGACGATCCACGATGATAACTCCAGCCAACAGACGAACAGGCGCTTGAATTTCAATTATCAAATAAACTTACCCCGCAGCCGAGCCCACCTTGGTCTTTACCACAGTGCGGCTAGAGGTTTGCCGCTTGTGGAAGAGCAGCCTCCTTTTTGTAACAAAACGAGCTGAGGACATCATTTCAAATACGTACGCCAAGCGGTCTGCACAGGCATAACGGAGAGACAGTTGCGACACCGAACGATTAAAAAATATTTCTGTGGGACTCAGAAAAAAGGAACTGACTGTCAGCTCGCTAGGATGACATCCACGAAACTTACCGTCTCATGGTTGTTTTTGATGCACAACCTGATTGAGAAAACGTGGCATAAATCCGAGCAATCCGTTTAGGGTCATACGCAACATTACGTACCCAAGATCGCTTGGAAAGTTTGAATCTCTGGTCGTCCTCATTTATAAACCCGTACTGTGCAAACAATGTGAAGGGCTTATCTGTATGACCTTTTCGTGGCAAATAAACATCCAGCCTTCTGACCCATTCTTGTCGGTTCAATACCGCCTCAGTGGCAATGACAATTTTACTGATTGCATAAATAATTGCACTGACTGTGGCACGCACATGTACTGATGCAGTGAAATGGGAAAGGATACGTTGTGATAACCATGAGTCCTTGATTTCATTATTATTTCAAAAAACGTTTATTCACTTGAAAAAGATTACCATCAAAGTTCACTAAAGAAACCCGTGCCTCATACGTTATTAACATCTTATTTCCCATTCTTTGACCTGATTAGCAGAATTTTCTGGTTCTGACCGCACATTTTTCCAACGTCCCAAAGTCATAATGGAAGATAAAGGAAGATGGTCACGTGACCTTAGTGCCAAGGTCATACATTGCAGAAAAATCGACAGTGTTTTCTCATCAATTACAAAATTGCTGTTGAACAGCGAGACAATATGTCATTCTCATAATTTGTTCGCCTTGTTTTACTTCATCCTCATGGGCAGACGAAAGATGTGCAGTTCATGAAAATGAAATACTTGTGTCGGAATCAGCGTTTATTTTGTTGGTGTTGAAAGAAATTTTGGTGAGGCTCGAGTTCAATGTTTTAAAGTCTATTCACGTCCAATATGGCACTAATTTTGGTCCTTCCCACTTCAGGCGTATTTATCGTGTTAACGAAAATCCCAACAATTCAGTTGTCCACAGATCGCAGCACATTTCACACTAATAATACTGAGTGGTATATATATATATATATATATATATATATATATATATATATATATTTTATTTGTGCCTTGCATTGCGACATACAATAAAAAATTCAGGAGACAGCTATTCATAGTGATCAAATCAGTTACTGCAGTGAAACTCAACAACACGTACATCCATCATGTTGTTGCTCCGAGTATTCATGAATGTTCATATTTTTACGAATGATATGAATTACATAAAACGTATACAAACCAAATAATAATTTGTACGCACCGATTTGCCTACGACACATTTAACGACACACACACACACACACACGCAGAGGAAGAGCTGGTTGGCTTTCGCTTTTTTCATGTGTTTTTGCTGGCACGGGGATTGTATGTTGCTTCACAAACACACGATCAAGCCATTTCTGATTGGAACAAAACAACGCGGTTTCATTACATGAAGCACAGCAGTTCGAAGATTGTTGCCCATTGTCAAATCTATTCACTCATTTCGTTTTAGCTGTGAATGAAGTCATCTTTGATAGAGATTCACCGAGATTTCCCAAGCTGCATTCAAGCGGACTTTTGATTACTGGGATTTATCCCGCTTCACTTGATATGTTTTTAACTACAACTCATTTTATACCATTTGGAAATTTTGTAAACTGTGCACCTGAACTATTTCGTTCAGTGTGTGAACTTGATTTAGCCTTACCGTCTTCTGTCTACTAAGATGTTCAAAACGGGTGATGGAAACTAGATACATCTAGACAGTATAATAGATTACAATTAAACATATTCCATTCGACATAAGCTGTTATATTGTATTTTAAGAGAACTTGGTGAACAGCTAGTGCTGACGCAAGCATACCTGTCTTCGTGCACTTTGCAATTTCTTGTCCTCTTACCGAATTTGCTCCTTGTGGTGGTGTGATGGTTTGTGCTTCTCTATAACCCAGAAAGCTAAGCAGGATGGCATTCTTAAACCGGATATGCAATCGTGCATGACCGGTTGATGGATAGAGGCCAGACGAAGTTCAGTCTTTTACCCAGTTATTGGGCAATATCTGGTTCTAACCACTATGCCCCTGGAGAGAACACTACAGCGAATCAACGCGGCAGGAAGTAGGGTACTAATTAACAAACCACCAAAAATTAAATGTAAGAATTGAATGACCGGGGTTTCTGTCGACGAAAGGAGGGGGGGAGGGGAGAAGTTTTCTCGCTTCACTGGGCAACTAAGGCCCACCTAAACTGATCGGGCCTCAGCCCAAATGACGCGGCCCTGTCCAAGCTCCACTCGCTCCGCTGGATGTACGGGACTAAAGATTGGGTCTGAAAAGGTGATCGATAATAAAGCACCAGAAATCCATGCAAACGGGTAAATGTGTCAGTGACGATGAGTTGTACAGCCTGGCGTGAGATGTGACGTGGCACTTCATTCTACAACACGACAGTTATTATAGAGAAACTTCTGGTCTGATCGATAGGAAAAAATCATCAAACTCCAGAAGTAACTTCCCGAATGCATTTGAACCGGAGCTGTTGGCGGAAATCCCGAAATCCAAGTCATGACAGTTTTCAAAGATCTCACTACTTCGAAAACTGAATGCAAATAAACGGATGTCTCCACAGCTATAAGACATGCAACCTCATGTAAGACATGACTCGGTGCATTGTCCCACAAGAAAAAAGTTTTTATAGAAATATTCCTGGTATGACGGACAGGAAACATTTGTTCTTTGAACCCGGTGAACTCTGAATTGTTTAGATTGTCTTTGGTAGAAAGCCATCGCAAAGATTGATCGGGATATTTCATAGCCCGTATCAACCATCGTGTTGAGTTTTGCAATCTCAAGATCACCAAAAAGAATTTCGTTGGAAATTTCTTTTTACAAATGACTTATATGTAAGCTGCCGTAAATCTCACCACAGTTACCGCAAGCTCAATCAATTCGCGAAGCCATTCACGAAAGTGATTCCTTTATGTCAGACGTTGAGACTCGGAGCCACCTCAACTGTTCCCAAAATACCCTCTTACTGTTCTGCACCTCCTGTTTATAGCAGAGCAAGAGAATTTACAATCAAATCATTTCCTTAAATATATACTGATTGCTCTCTGGATGTAATGTTTTATCTCGGTGCAATTAACGAAAATATTCAAATTGGATGTGTTGGTATTTTGTGTACCACGTATTGGCCTCATGCCATTTACATAAATATTTGAAGAAAGCATATTGTCATTCACAAAACGAATAGGAAATGGGATTATCACAAGAACAACTTATCCCTCTTCTGTTCAACAACCTAATGGAATTTTTCTGTTCCTAATAAATCTTTTCTTAACATTGCAAGGTCAAATTGGATATTCAAAGGACCGCGTTCATAGGACCATGAAGTCCAGACCATGCATTCGAAATAAACTAAACGTTTTCCTCCAGTGAGGCTATCATTCACTGTGAGTTGGTTCCTCGGTTCATAGATAACAGAGTATTGAATCGGTTGCTGATAGCTGAGCTTCGTGAGACCTTTAACTCCAAACCTATCGATCAATAATCCATACAAACCATCAACCTGAGCTACGAATAACACCAACATTCGAACTTATTAAAAATAAATTAGTATTCTTAAAATGAGCTCGCTTTATTTTTGGTTCTTCCTCTGGGACATAAACGCGTTAGATAAATTGGAGAAAAATGTTTCTAGCAAGGTCAGCATTTACCTGATAATGACGACAGCTGCTTCGTGGTGAATTTTACCGTCATCGTTTTACCAATAAGCCAATTCAAAATTCGACTTATTTCGTATCTCTGAAATTTAGGCTAAATTACCTTGACAGAAAATCCGTTGCTGATAGTAAGCTCCAGATAATTTAACATTTTAGAGACTGGAGTTAGTTACTGAGAATAAATTTTGCCAATCAAATCTCCACGACGTATAATTCGCATTCCTGTGTCCCTTTCGTCGAATCACTAGTCCTCTATTTATGTTTTTCCGATCACAATGTAACAAGTAGTCGAATCCGTCGACCATCGATTTCACTTATCAAAACATCGAACCGTATCACACATTTCAAAACCCTGACACAGTGTAATGATATCAATACGAAAATCATCCACTGTGCAGTGTGACCGCGTCCCGTTCCAATGTGACCAAAAGCCACAGCCAACTACTTTGTACCCCTAAAGAACCCAATAGGCAGGTTCTGTGGATTGTGTGCAATGTCTGAGTTCCATTCGGAACTTATTCATTTTTATTTCAATCAGAGCTTTGTCGCCGTAATCTACCTTGCTTGATAAACTGTAACCGATCGAGTCGGTGACGAAATGACCCCGCATCCTGCAGTGCTACAGCAAAGAAAACTGTTGCTACTAATCCAGGATTACGGAATCATGAACTCGAGGTTCAAGTTCCAGCAATGACTCAGTGAATATATACTCCCTGAAATTGGATGTTGCTGTGAAGCTTTGTGATTGCATACCAAAACTTGTGATTTAGAGGGTAAAAATTCCAAATTTCCCTAGCACAAAACTATTTTTACTGACCAGAAAAGTTTCCAGCTATCAGAATTATAAAAATATTGAAGTATTTTCCTCACGGGTGGCAAGAAAAATGTTGATACGAGCGTTTGGGCTTGTGATTCTGTGTCACTGTTTCGCACAGGTAAACTTCCGGACGAATGATGACGAAATATTTTCAGTTAATGAGAAAGTCCTGTGTAGAGTCAACAAACGCGACAATCCAAATTGGGTGACCCAGCATCTTTTGCGATTTTTGACTGATTTCCCGGTAATGAGGTTATCCTTTTAACGCATCCCAACTCTAAAAACTGTGTCCAATAATTTTCGGGAGAAATTTCTAAGGAGACATTTATAGTGTTTACAAAGGCGTAGATGTTGTAATTGGCGGATGGTTTAGTTGTCGTGGAAAACCGTTCACTAGGCAATTTTGCAGTCAAACTTTTACACTTCTGTTTTTCCAATTTCTGTAAGTCATTTCCAAAATGGAATACGATACAAAAGAAAGAGTTTCTGAACCTACCCGAAAAACTATTTCACAGTGCACTCATCTGGTGTTTTTGTCATCATCCTTGACACAATAATGTGTTTATATATGATAGTATTTGTAACGGCAACATCGGTAATCTTGGCACTAGTATGGATAAGAGTTGAATATCCGTGACGACGCGGCGTGCATATATTTCATCGGGCCTATTGGGAATCCCCAGCTGAAATGGAAATTCAGTGAATTCCTACTAGGACTCGAAAAGTTTTGTCTTGCCAGGATGTGAGTACCCCATCCGTTCACTGGTAGATAATCTGGAAAAGATCTCCGCTATGAGGAGATCACTGAAAACTCATCAACAGCAGTAACTGACTTCATTACGTTCGACCGAGTGGCGATTCCCTTCCTCAATAGTCCTAAAATTCTGCAAGATTATGCCATGAGAAAAATCATTTCGACGCAACAATAAACCATAAATAGAAAAGTAGTACGGATTTACACAACTATTCTACTAGGTGTTGCGTACGTTGTCATGTTTTCTGTAATATCGAACAATGTATGATTACATCCCCATTACATCCTACGACGAGCATATCTCTGCTGATATCACCGTTGCCGTGTACGGGAGACTATCACATGAGCTGAACGGTGCACTCACGTTTCGTTGGTTCGGACTTCGAAGAAACATCGGGAGAACGAGGAATGAGGACTTTTTCTCCTGCAGATGTTTTGAGATACTAAAAGACGGTGATAGGAATGAAAACTGTAGCAGACGTAAACTGACAAAATAGTTCATTTTGATTACGCAGACGGAAAGTAACTGAGGAGCGGTGGGCCTGGTTGTAGAATTGTAAGTTCAGAGGGAGTAACTGAATCGTGAAGTCTGAACATATATGCTAACTTCTGACACAACCTCTCATTGCATACAAACACTTTTTAGTTGTCAGCCATTCCGTCAAGCAATAAGAAAGGGCTAATGTGTGATGTAAGCTCTGAACTGGTCCAAACGATGTGATCAATGCAATGGAATGCCAAGTTACTAAACCTGATTTCCCCATTTTCGTCATATTCTGAGTGCGTTTAAACTCAGTTTTTTTGGTGAAATCAAATCTGTCACCCGGATTGCATGGGGTGTTGGAAAGGAGTAGCACCCTGGAGTTGGTAGATTGTCGTGTCCCTTGAGAAATCCTTCCTCTCCACGGTCTTCATCAGTCATTCTCATTTCACCTGTGGCTCCACAAAGCTGAAGCATGCATCAGTAGCCCCACCCTGGTACACTGCTCGACAGGCGGGCTAAACCAGGTTGAGGGTAACCGAGGTCTAAAGCCCCAGGGGATTTGGTGTTCGGCATGCGATGACAGGTACACCTTAATAGTCGGACAAAATCTACTGATCCAACGGCTACAAAGGAAGACTGTCCAACCTACCCGACCTGATATTCCGGAAGGGTCGAATGAGCCGCGCAACAGGCCATCGGCTCATCTGGAAAAACCCTGCTGCCTTGCAGTCTGCACTTGTGTGTGCAAAGGCTAGAGATGCATTCTCGAACAAAAGGGCCGGATGAGACGCCGCTAACTTACCTCTTACTCCGGACTGGGCGACCGAGTATTACAGCAGTCCCGAGCGGTGCTTGGGACACGGCCTCGTACCATATTTCCCTGAATTCCTATAGATATAGTTTTGTATACATGCACTCTGATCACGCTACGGCCTCCCCGGCAAGCGACTCACCTCATGCTCCAGCGGTCGAGGCATCAAGGCAACAAGCTGGAATACTCAACTGTGGGAAACAGGCTGACAGAACTTGCTGGAAGGTACGGACACTGTTAGACGTGAGCAGCCAAAGCCCCACAATGAGGACACTAAAGAACTACAACATCGACGTTGCCTGCCTTTAGGAAGTCCACATACCTGACTCCGGCACTGGGTGCATAAAAGCCCCAGGAGAAGAGGGAACTTATTGGATTTATCATAGCGGCCCGACAGAAAACTCCGGGCTCCACGGCGTGACATTCGCCATTAGCAATGAAGCCAACAGCGCAATGACAGCTCAGGAGCCGGTTTCAGCAAGACCTACTTTGGCACGTTTCAAAGGCTCCCCGCAGGAAGTGACGGTGATTGCGGCCTATGCTCGGACCAACGAGAAGGACATTGAGACAATAGGCTAATTCTACGGCAACCTTCAAGAATTAATCATTTGAGTCCGGAGAAGTGACCTTCTGTTCATCGCCGGAGACTGGAACGCTGGCACATTTCCGTTGGACTCGTCAACGCGGTACTTCCTGGGAAAATTTGGTCTTGATCAACGCTGTAAAAATGGTGGCCGCCTGGTCATTTGGCCCACTCTAACAGAATGGTAGTTTGCAGAGCACGTTTCCAGCACCCTCAAAAGCACTTATTGCTGTGATACGCCAAAGATGGTTACATTTCGCGAGAAATCGTCTCCATATTAGCGAGGTCTCGTTGGGTTTCGTCTGTAGAAGACTGTTAAACGTACTTCAGTGCAGTGGCGGGAAAAGCAAAACATACAGATCACGTCTGTGTTTGTGCAAGCTTGAGAATTTTTTTAATTGTCTCTCCAAAGACCGGCATAAAAGTGACAGCCCCGAGAATGCCAGAGAAATGCCAAGTGCTGTTAAGCTCAATCGACACCCGATTGCCCACAGTAACCGAAGTATCACGGGATTCAACTCCAGCAAAAGAACAGTGAGTGATAAACAACTTGGCGGTTGGAGAAGCTGTTTTAAGAACCAGGAAAGACTGAATAGCTTCTAAGAAACACGATCCCTCAGAATACACTTCAACTCTCGGTTAAAGCACATGAAGCCCGGATATCATGAGGTGGCAACAAATAAGTGAGTTTACTAAGTAAGTACATATTCAGTTTGACAAAACAGTGCTGGCTTTCTCAATGAGCCGCGCTTCCCAGAGAACTGAGTAACAGCAATAAGAATTTTTCCTGGTTTCAGTTACCACAGTGATGTGCTTGAGATTTGGCTTTAGAGGAGTTATTTCGTTTAGCAGATAAAGGGAAAAAGACTGTCAAATTATAGTTGCTCTACACGTCACTAAGTGAATCTGATGTGAAAGTTTTGAGCAGGGATTTTAAGATCCAAGTGTTGAATTATCTAATCAAAACAGAAACAAAGAATGGAGTATTACAAAAACAATGGTGTACCAGTTGAATATCAGCAGTAAGACTATAGTATTTGCAAAATTCACCGGTTCATTTAAAGTAGACACTCAAAATTTGCCTACGTGCCTCCTGAATGAAAGTGTGTGATTCACAAAAAACGTATAATTCAAGTAATCCGAGACTGATTTCAGTGTTTTGTCTCCCGGTTCAAGGATCACAAACAGTGACTGGGAGCCACATTGAAAATGAGCTCGGGGAGTGGCAGCGACACAATTCCCTTGGGTTTGTAGAACTTCCTCCTTTCTCGATGGTAAACAGGATACGTAATTTGAGATTAGAAGTAATTTCTTTGCATCTTCCGGATATATATATATATATATATATATATATATATATATATATATATATATATATATATATATATATATATATATATATATAATTAAACGTACTTTGAAACAAGATGGAGTGAGCAAGTATTGTAAGAAAAGACAAAATATATTTCTATATTTTCTCTGTACTAGTTCTGCGATACTCCGTGGATTTTTTCTCTTTGCTGGTCTTGCGTAATAACTTGACGCTGTAGTATGAAATACACGTCGGTGAGCATTCACATCACAGATTATCATTGTGGGCCATGGTGAAAAATATTTTCAAGCAAGAACGGTCCTTATCACTTAAAGATGTGCCAGAAAGACTCAAGGCACTAACGGAAGTTAGTCTGATGATGCTTATTTCATATCCTTGTTCCGTCTTGTCTTGATCGATGTGCCATTTATTCCAGCCCTGTGCAATACGTGCAAAATGAAAACTTCGTTAACAAAAAAAATGCTAAAATCATTTCTCATTTGTCACCAGATGTTAGCAACAGACGCGAGCAATGCTTCCGAGGCATCAGCTGTCAGACACAAAAAGCCGTCAAATATCCATAAAGCAAACTAGTCCTAATTCGCAAACTCAAGACAAAATGTACTTCTGACTCTCAAAGAAAAGTCGGACAGTCGGGATTCTAAAGAGATGTGCGACTGACTGAATCAGCATAAAGCATTCCCCATCCGTCCAAATAATCCGTGAGCCTCAACCTAATTGTCGAATACATAAGCATACGGGCAGAGCTTGCAAAAATACTCATTCCTCCAGAGCAGTTAGTCAATCAAATCAAAGCAACGATTTAACACACAGGAAACGATCCAGCAATAACAAGTCTGTGTACCATACTTTGTTCTTCTTTTATACTCAAATAACTTTTGTTCCATTTCAAGATGCAAAGTAACATGGCCAGCTTGCTGGAATCTACAGCTTATTGTTTCCTCCAAACTGTACTGCCACGAAAACAACAAAATTTGCGATGAGAATATTCACAGTGCAGTGATTTATCAGTAAAAATGTTTGCAAATTTTGAGACAAATTATTAGAAAATTCCTGATTCCGTTACATTCATCGGAGGTAACTGTGGTCTTGTGTAAGTTCTATACGAAGATATCAGTCGGGAATAAGTTAAACAGATTTTTGTTCATGAGTTACATAAATGCCAACCATTTATCACATTCCGTTTCCCTTGTTCGAATATTCTTCGGCAACAACTGCGAAGACAAATTGTGTGACTTTCTATAGAATGCGATGAATCTATCTGACGAACATTTTTCACGAATCAACATCCATGAGGACACACAAATTGACTAGTGGAATTCATGACGTCTAATTACTTCCAAGAAGCACTTGTCTTTCTCAAATCTGTCGTTCGCTAAGATGGGAATCACCTTTGAAAACCGGGGCAGTTTTGTCTGGTTAACCCAAAATCAACAAGAAGTTTGGAAGACCCTAGGGAAATATCCTAATATTTGATTTATGGCCTTTCGCATGAGGAAGCAATTCCCATATATGTTTTGCTGGCGATCCTTCGGATTCCACGTTTCACGCACCTCATCCGACCAACTCTACTCTCGGAAACACCAGACTCGAGTTTCGCTCTTGTTAGAGCTCATCAGTGGTGCATATCCTCCGCCACACCCAGGGTTTGAACCCGGGCCCTTCCATCTCGAAGGCGTGTGCGTTGCCACTGCACCACCCCGCTCCCGTCCGAGCTGATCCGAATCCCCAAGTTAAGTTTGTTCAGATGTAGTCATTTATGGCAACCAGAAAAGCCCCACAGATTTCTATATCGTTAAAAATACGTACAACTTCAGTTTAATTTCACCGAAAGTGACATTCTTGCAATAGTTCAGCGCCTCAAATCCGAAAAAGATGCTTAGGGTTTTGTTGTCCAAGCTGGTAGATAAACTGTTTTGCGGTTTTCGTGTCAGCTAAAAACAGTTCCCTACATCAGCCTTCGTTAGAGCGATCAATCTAACCGACCCCATTGTACAGTTCCTAAAGTCACACAATGAGCATCAGCAATGGATAAGATAAAACAGAACGCCACGCCTCAGCTGCGTATGTCTTCTTTTTGGTGCGAATATTGTGAGTTTAAGGTACCCAATAGCGTTAATTTGATTTTACTGCTCAGCAACGATTCGTTTAAGGAAGACAAACCAACAAACATAATGGTACTTGTAATTGTACGCGAAATAATGGAAAAACGGATATCATTGCTGGCTTGATAAGAAGTTCGTTTGGATAGCAAATTTGCTGAATGTGAAAATGCAAATGATGTTCATCAACAGAACTGAATGACAATTCAGCAAATTTGTGTAACTGTAAAAACAGCCGAGAAGGTAACCTATTATCGGCTATACTTGCTGCTACGTGACACAATAATTTTCCAATGCCCTCTCCTGGGATCAGTTTTTAGTTTGAGCAGTTCAATGCGTTTCTCCGATATTTCAATAATAAATGAGAAAACTGGCAATAGGAAATTCATCCACCGCACACGTAAAGCTTTTGAAAGTAATGAAGAATACTTGAGTTAATTTGGTAGGCTGCAGTTGAATAATGCAGTGGGTGGCAAAATGTCAAACTCGAGATACAATGCCCAAAACTGTCTTTCCATTGACCTACTGCGGTAGCAGTCAACCCTGATGCAGCCCAGATCACGTTCACTATCGAAGGATCGAGGTATTATCTGACCCCGTATGTGAAGTTTCAGTGATACGATAAGATGGTTTTCGTGGTATGATAACACGATTCAAAAGAAAAAAGAATATCATGGTACGCTTGGTTCATCGGGAGATTAGAAAAATTTATGAATCGTTGGTCTCCCTAATTATATTATAGACGTCGTGGGAGCACCTGTCTGCTAATCCCATCACGTACACTTCACGATACTAGTAGCATTTTGAAACATTCGAGCAATAGAGAAGCTTGAGTGCTTGAATGATGACGGCAAATCTCACAAGATCAATACTCAAGTCACTACTGAATATCCATAACGAATCGTGCATGCTAGGAATACCCATTTCCGAATTAGCTCAACAGAATCAAATAAAGATTGGTTGAATAGTGTCGTGGGTGCCGACGCCGAAATCTTGGCAAAGCTTCGGGGATAGAATATAATCATACATTTGAAACAACCTTTTCCCGATTCACTGATTCAGTTAGTCGCATATCTCTAGAATTCTGACTCCCTGACTTTTGTGGTTCAGAAAGCCGATAAGCCAGACACTACACCACACCCGCCAGCACCACCACAGCAACTACCATCCCTGGTAACCCGCCTTTCTGACAGAAACGTTCAACATCCTGTCAGATTTCAAGACTTTGTTATTTGACGTTTTCTTTCGCTAAACGTTTTCTCTTTGTATTTGGCTATCGAGCGTTCATTTTGTACAACAAACACTCTGGAGGGGGAGTGGTGTAGGTACCTGTACATTTCCGACTTTTTCCATGATTTTCAACGTCCCTTGGTGCAACACTCCTTTGTTGTACCGACTTTTTAATGTAAAACACAAAAACGCCTTTTTGAACATCATCATAGCGCAATACAAAAGGGCTGTTAATAAACCTTTCATTTTGGCACGGTCTCATCTTCTGATTTGGAATGTCTTGGAATTATATCGGTCGGAACTAACTGTGAGAAACAAAACATTTTAGAAGCTTCCACGGCGTCAATTGGCACCTCGCTCAATACCATCCTGTTGTGTTCAACGGATGGCTGTCAGACCAAACTGAACTGAAGATATTGGCGGATATTGGCTCTGTGGCGCTCATTTCCTGATCACAAGAACAGCGAACAACTGTGAGTTTGTGTCACACCTAATGTACATACCCTTTTGGCCTTTTTATCACAGCACACTCCTCCGCCCATCTTAGTTTGCTAGTGTCGTCCTAGATATTGTTGACATTGATTTGGCGTACCACATAGACAAAGAGAGAGAGAGAGAGAGAGAGAGAGAGAGAGTCAAATGTACACTGTCGTGGTTTGTGGCACTTTTCCTTGAGTTTGCGCGTTATGGCTACCCTGAGTTGTGAATACATGAGGGTTCTTCGTGTTTGGCTACCGATGCCTCAAAAGCATTGTTCACGTCTTTTATCAACACCGGGTGAAAAGTGACAAGTCAGTCTATCATATTTTGGGTTCAGATAGTTGTGATGGACCTGATTAGTTAACCTGTACCGTGTCCGAGGTCTCGGAAATATTTTACATATTGTTTGCCGTCATCGACCCTAACTGCTCTTCTCGGACATACTGGGATGGTGCATGTTACGCTACCGTGAAGAGACGTATGGGCACAAAGAAAGAACTCTCGGCTGTGTGTTTGGCTGGAGCTTCACGCTTTCTGGTTTCGACCCAAGGGATGGGAATTTTTGTAGGTTTGACAAAATGGAGACTACGATTCGGAAATGAAGTCAGTGGAATAAATATTGTACGACCTACTTGTTGTACAATCACGTCTTGCTAATACAAAAAACCACCGAACAGTCAGAAAAGAACCGACAAAGTAACAAAACCTCGCACGGTGGAAATGGAAAAACAAACACTTCTGGTGATTTTTTCCTTCTCATGTACGATGCTCAAAATCCCATTCGGACCGGTCAGTGGTTGTTTGTCCAGTGTACACTCCAACCATCATTCGAGCACTTCTACACACAGCCAAATTCATCGTATACACAAGAATCATCATAGTGCCGAATTAGCTATTGGTTATCGTGATGCACACGGCTCGCGCAAATTACATTGTTCTTGAATCAATAAGTGTGAGCATATGTTTTCCTTTACATATTCCATACCTAATCAGAAGCCCTATTTCTGTGCTTAGGAAGGAAAGCATCCACTGGCAGTTCGAGCATCTCATGATTGCATTTAGAGTTATTCGGTTACTTCAGTTTTATATATATATATATATATATATATATATATATATATATATATATACTTAGATATAACTGGCTTGAGAAGCCACGAAATCCTAGTAGTTGTCGCCGTCGTACATTGGGCCACGAAAATGCATTCAGTTCCATTTTCAGGTTATCGCGTTTATAATATTTTATTTGGTATTAGGAACTTTCAGAATAAAGTGGTGTAGCGGATTTACGAACACTATTGAGGATGTCGTCAATATTTCGTCCGGCCTAAATTGAAGTTCCAACAGCCGGTGAGGAAGTATTCAGCCAATACATCCGTGTCGGATAAAATTCGCTAAAGGATAGCTAAATTTTTCATTTAGTATAAAAAAATAGATGAATTTGGAACCGAGTTAAACCTCGTACTTTTATTCGAGCTGCTCGCAAGAGATTTGATTCGAGTCAATAAAGTGGTCTGCTTTATTAGACACGCTAATCTTACAGCAGGTACCCAATTTATACCTAACTTTTACCAGTACTGATTGTATAGATCATACAAAACCCTACTTGGATGTCTTCAAAACGGAGCCATGTAACGATACGTAGAACTATAACGCTATAGGCGTATCTCTTTTTACGATAGAGAAAATGTTTCCGCTTTCTTTGGCGCTCATGCTAATCACCATGGCAACTGAAAGGGGGAAAAATCTGCTCTACGCGTATCTATCTCTCTGGGGAGTGAGGCACCACAAAAAAGCTAGCACAGATTTGTCAAACTGAATGTGCACCTAAATAGTGGACCGGGTGACAGGTTCAATTTCAGTGAAATGTGATGAAAATGGGGAAATAATGTTTCTTGTTTTAGCGTCGCACTGCTTTGATCGTATCGTTTGGACGAGGTTTAGAACTACAGTCACGCATTAGTCTTTTCACATCGTTTGGCGGAACGGTTGAACGCTGGAAATTGTTCGTATGCGATGAGCCTTTTGGTAAGATGTTAGTGTATGTGTTCCGAGTTTATGACCTGGTTACTCCCAATAAGCTGACAGTTCTACAACCAGACCTGCCGTTCAGCAGTTTCATTCGCTCTGAACATTAGAACTGAAAGCCCAATACAACTGTCCTATCTCCCTCTCACTCACCCAGTCTTAAGACTTCTAAACTTGCGAAAAGAGAACGCCCTTATTCCTCGTTCGCGTAAAGTTTCTTTGAAGATGGAATGAACTGAACGTGAATTCACATTTCGGTTATTATTCTAATCTTCAGTACATTGCAAACGTCCAGACTGGATTCAAGAGGAATATCAGCAGAAATGTAGGCGCAGAATGATGCGATTGAAAAATAATCATACCTAGTTCGATAAAATTTACAACATCATCATATATTCTGAGAACACCGTAGATGCTTTTCGGAAGTTGATACGAGAAACTTACTTGCAGAAGCATTGTTTCACACGTATTGACTTATTCTTGTTCATGCTTTGTTCACCTAATGACAATCGTACTATCTTCCGGGGAAGGGGTCCGTGCGGATCATTGGTCGATCGATTTTTGGGATAATTCTTTGAACAGCAAGCGTGAAAGTTGATGAATGTAGCTCATAACCTGAGTCAGTGATCTCTTTGTCACTGAGCGGTAAAATGTAGCAAATCGCTGAGTTTGATTCGAAATCGATCACCGGTTGACGGACTCAAACACGTGCAAGGTGAACTGGTCCAACCCTAAATGGGGCTCCGGCGGATTGGCTAGATGCAGTATATCAGCGGGATGCATCTTCGCGGATTTGGAATAGTTACCGTCTCCAGTATTCGAATCCCAAGAGTACTACTACTATTACTGCCACTATGGCTACTATTGTATGAAGAAATTTTCAGCATGACTTTTCTGACAAACGAACACCAAAATGTGTAAACATATCTCCGTATAGAATGAAAATATCCCTCTTGTGTTGGACGTCCTAAATTTCAACTGGCTTTCTGCAATTGAAAAGGTGAAGCCTCCAGTTTTTCTTAGACAAATCATAATTACAGCTTCCAGAATTGGGACTCATTATGAAGAAAACCTCATAAGTGCGAGAACACTCACGAATCACAAAGGTCAGAAAGCTTTCAAACCTGGACTGTCGTATTCGTTGACTTTAAAAAGGACTTTCCTACTTTTTTGGGAGTATTTCATCAATACCATCCCGGAAATTTAATTTCAAAACATAATAAAATTCAACAATAAACGGAGACTTTAGTATTGACAGTTTTATGCCATTCGTAAACAAGTTATGGAGACTTATCCTAATTTGGGCACAGGGTTACTGAAAGGAGTTCAAATCGGAGATATCTTCTGGCCAACGTGTTTTCTGTTGATAGGAAATTCAGAACGTTTATGTTACAAATCATCAATATAAGTATCAGTGCGCAACTTGCCCCCACACCAAAACCGTTCTGTTTTGGGGTTATCTTCACTGAGTCGTTGCTGCAACTCGAACTCGGCTTGCATGATTTTGGGTCACAGGCTATCGCCAGGTTATCCGGGATTGGTAGTAAAGGTTCGTCTTGGTTTAACACAACAGGTTGTGGTCCATTTCCCTCACCGACTCGTTCGTCAGCAGTTTTTAGAGTACGCTAGATTCCTGTGATAGACATTTCATCGAGGCTTGAATCCAACTTAGACAACGCATGCTACCTACAGAACTTGCCCCTTAAGTTCTTCTGGAGTACTAAATAGTTAGTCCAGGTCCTAATACAAATCACCTTCCGGTCCAGCTGAGCAGTTATGCGTGGATACTGTACGGTGAGAAGTTTCAATATTGATACCTTTATATTATATTGGGGCTTGCAGTATGCGATATAGTATGATGTTTCGATAACTGAAAATAGTGGTCCATTTATTCGAGTTGTAGTTACAGAGTGGTCGGAAAATTCGCAAAGAGGACTACTGATTCGGAAAAGGAGACACAAAGTAACAAAACAGACAAGGCTTACGAGGACACCTGTTTTTGGACGGCCAAACAAGCCCAATCCACGGAACATGTACAACTGTTTGAGTAGTTCGTTTTCCAAACCGTGCTGCGGCAACACTGATCCTCTGGCTGCCTGAGCATTTTGCCTGCGTTCTGGCCAGTATCCTTTGGCCAATAACTTGATTCATTTGTGCATTATTTCCGTTCGGCTGATCCGATTGCTCTAGTTGACAGCCTGATCGGCAGCCCCTCACTTCGGCTATCATCCTCGTTGTCAAAGATCCCGCTGTATCCTCTCTGCCAGTCCGAAAGACTCCTCCAGTCTGTTGCAGGATGCTTGCGGCATATTCACAGTCTGTTTTTTGGTCTGCGGTTCTCGACTGGTTGGCCTGAGTGGCTTGCTATTCGCATCGTTCTGTATCTCTAGCATTGGCCTCTACAATAAGAAAGAAAGATACAGTTTAGAGAGGGGGTGGGCTATTCACGATGTCACTTTGAGGGCTGATAAACGTGCTCACGCATGGATGAGATTTCAGTGTGGTGGGGTTGTTCAAATGATCGAACGATAAAACGATGGGAGGATCAGTCAAACAAATGACGCCCCCACTGTCCTCAGATACCGACATCAAACAATTCCGGATAGATTGGAATGCTAAGTGAGCAATTACTTTAGGACGTTCACTTCGCCAAGTGATATAATTTGTTCTTTTTGTTTATCACGCTGAAAGTAGACAAATTTAGGCCTGGATAATCCTAAAAACCTAACTGACGCCTGACATTTTCTCCTTTACAGTGCAACATATTTGGCAATAAACCTAGGATGGGAAATCAAATTGGAAAAGTCCCTATACAGTGACAAACGTGAGACCATTTACCCGTGTTCTTCAGAGGAAGTGATTATCGTATAGCTATTGTCAAACAGCGATTATTGGACGATAGAAATTCTTCTAACCAGTTTTCTAGCTGGTTTTCTCGGATTCCGTAGATTTATATTTTTTTTGGTCTCGTTTATCAACCTCTTGTGGTATTCTGAGTCACTTCTTCTGTCCTTTGTAAGGTACAATTAGTGTAAGCTTTTGGTTATACCCACCAGTGTATCGCTTGTGACGAACCGTCCATTTGAGGTATTGGTCAACAAAAGTAGACTAGTAATTTGTCATATAATGAAGACACGAAGAGTCGAGCAATCGCAAGTGATAATAGAAATTTATGGGATGCTGTTGGAAAGGACTCATGATCACAAAATGCCATCCGAAATTTTGGTTTCTGCACTCGTCGTGAATGGTACCAAACAGTGCGCTTGATCCGCATCACACACAGGTTTAAACTCATCTATCGGCGATGGTCAAAACGCCTCCTGAACCGAAGCTACTAATCAGGTTGGACGTGCCGAGCGGAGCCAAGCATTCACCGCATGCCCATCCCCGAATGTGGCTGAACCAGCAGCGTGCCCGTTGACAAAAATGGTCTGACCTAACTACAAGAATGTCAATCCCACAGCCCCCCCCCCTCCTCTCCCCGAGGTAACAATCTTGCTTGACTGGCACCTAGCAGATTACTGTTTTCACTTTAATTAGCCTCTCGTTCTTTCACACTACAGCACTGTCACGTGACGTACGGCGTCTTCGCCTTCGAATTCAGGATAGTGACCTGGCATGATGGAAGTAGCAACGGAGATCGATTGCGCAGGCCGTCCGTAGACAAATCACAGAAACAGGGACACGAGAGATCACAAAACCGGTTATTAATGGCAAACCTTGAGCCTTGTGGTCCTTCGTTCGAATCCTGCCACGACGGCTACCGCCGGTCACTTCCACTGTTGAGAGTCTCTGACTAGATGCGACCCCCCTCCCAAAAAGTGGTACCTGTTCTTGTGAAATGAACTTAAATGGGAGTATAATCTCATCTTTCAATGATTCTTCCCAGTCGTGCCTGCAAATCTTATGAACACTGATCTAATTTTTGTGATCCATGTGTTCGCGATAAGCTCTAGTCACCAAAACAAATAAAAAAACGAATTGCTTGAATGGCCTAGTACAATATTTTCCAGTAAAAATTAGCTGGTTGAATAATCGCCGTCTGTGTAACTGCAAAGTGACGCTGAGTAGAATAAAAATTAGAATGGATAACCTGACGGTTGGGTGTTCGACTCGCCTCCGTTCACTCCAAGTTCGAGCTCAAGCGAGGGCTCTGTGGATGTGCCTTGCTGATGATGCCCAACAAAGATGAGACAGCTGTTTGGCTGTTCGGTACCCCCGCGGTTTCCCATGATGAGCTGAGCGGTAATATGGTTTGATAAATCATATTTTGCGGATCTAACTTCCCACTACCCAGACGCAAAATTAGATATTAGCTTTTTCGTAATCCTTCAACTTCCTTTTCCATTCAAAACATGATGAAAGTTATACTAATTCCGGAAGAGAGCCACGACCAATCGAAGGCATCCGAATGAGGGTGAATTTCGGGGGCGTGCAAGAAACTCTGGAAACCAAGGTCGAACTTCAGTTATGATGACGATTTGACCACCACCAGCAAAGGTAAGTATAAAGAGTCGCCACTGCTTTCAGCAATCCTCTAAAATTATTGACAGGAATTTAGTGTACAGTCTACTGTTTTTTCAAAGACTGGTGGTTTATTCCAAAATGGAGTGTCATACACGTTTTCCTGTTCATTTTGACAATTGAAGCGGT
This sequence comes from Fasciola hepatica, assembly GCA_948099385.1. Lineage (NCBI taxonomy): Eukaryota > Metazoa > Platyhelminthes > Trematoda > Plagiorchiida > Fasciolidae > Fasciola > Fasciola hepatica. Next base: position 1,026,544 of record CANUEZ040000151.1, read on the forward strand.
TGTCAGTTTGGCGTGACAATACTGTTTGTTCAAGGTTATCCAATTGTGCACTCACAAGCGTCGTGGACCAGGTGCGCGCAACTGCTACCCAGGGTGGACATCTGACAGAGGAGTATCAGAACACGATCAAGTTGGTTTATGATGCACATGTCAAAGAAAGCCTTTGTCAATCATCATTATCATGTTTACATTAGGCAAGTGAAATGTGTCCTTTCATTCAACTTCTGAATTGACTATGACCTCGCTGTAGTTCTTGGCATACACCTTCCCAAATACCACCGAGTATGCACGATTGTTCTATTTTGGGAATAAAGCAAGCAGGCACGAAAACTAGTGGTCACTTCCCCTTCGGTGACCTTCCAGGTACATTATACATTGTGGTATATTGAATAAAAAGTAAGAGGTTGTTGCTATCATTATCAATATTATTATGATTATTATTATCATTATTATTATTATATTATGACCGTGTCTCCGCTTCGTCTCTTCCTAGGTCTAGCTCTTCACTGAGACAGAAGTGGACGATGAATTTGCGACACGGAGCTACTTCTAAGCAATGGGTCGGCGCTTTCGTTTTTCTAGGTCTAATCGCTTCGTAATTGACGTAATGCTAGAGAGTGCTCTGTTACCATATGAGCATAACGGCACTGAACTTCCCCCAGGTAGACTGTTGTCAGACTCTTCCCACGACGTAGGTCTTCTAATTAAATATTTGGGTAAGCTGCAGATACTTTGGAGCCGCTACGTAGCAATGTATGGCACACATTGCGCAACTTCAAATTGCAGGATTACTTTCGAGAACTCGGTTGGCCCAACACCAAACATCACGGCCTCTGGGCAGAAATTAAAATGAGCACGCAAAGACCGCAACGTTGCATACACTCTTCTGTGAATTGCGCAGTAATTGATGCCCTTATTTACGGTCAAGCACTGTACCAGCCAGGTTCAACACAGAAAAGCAAAGCTGAACAGTCCTTGCAACCTAGGTTTGGTTTCGCTTGATTGAAATAGCGAGCCACTCGAGTTCGGTCAATTTCTGTCTTCACCACCACTGACGCAAAGTGTGAGCGTGTGGGCTGACTCATTGTCGCTAGACGGCCAAATCGCGTAAGTAGTCAGCCCGTCAGCGTGTGTCCAAAATCCAGGTTAAAATTTGAGCGGGCTGTACCGCAAAAACAGGACAATGGATCGATAGGACGTGAAAGAATTCCCGTCAAGTGGTGGCTGGCTTTACCGTCAACCAATCAATCATTCAATCAATCAGAAGAGAGGTTACCTAATGCCAACTTGAACCAGTTGACTTATGATGCGACGAGTGGTGTCCATGGCTCTTGCGTCCTATCTAATTTGTCTGTTTTCTGTCAATAAAATGAGGTGATTTATGGGCAGATAAGTCTTCTCACTAGAGCCCGTAGGACCGATTCGAACAGTTGTCACAACGTTCATTGGAAAAATCCACACATCAGATCTGGTTCACTTTCTTGTCAATTCGGAGATCTGCCTATTTCTTAAGCGCATGTAAATTATAACCTGTGGAATTGTCTCCGTTTCCCTTCGACTACACGCATCAGCATAGTGCAACCGTGGAAACAAATGAGATGCCACATATTTTTATTGCACCGTTTTATCACAGGGTGGATATGGTAAGTTCATTTTAGATTAATAACCACATAACACTGATAGCAACATACACTCGGAAAAATGTTACGAAACAATCAGAAATTACGGCATTCGAAAACAAGTCAGGACTGATAGTTTCATCGATTGCATTTTTCAGATGGTGCCACCAAGCTGCGTCCGTGGTGGTCGATTGGTCTGGGGCGTTTTATTTCCGCCTCGGAGGTCTGCGGTTCAAATCCGAGCGATCAGCGGTCACTTTTGGGGGTATACAGTAATCCACTGCCGTCCGGCTTGTTACTATCCGTGGCCTATTAGGACCTTATGTGGTTTTCCATCAATCCAAGTCTCAACGTCAGATTGCCGGTTATCACCCAACAGTGCGGTAGGCCTTTGTGGCTATGGGGTATACCCCTTAGACTTAACTCATGCGCAAGCATCCTATAAAAAGAGGCTAATTGAAGCCAGGTCCACCTTGAGAGTATTGGGGGACAGTCGACACCCGGTGTGTACAAAGAACACTTTGGAAGTTCCATCCAGAGTCTAGGTTTCATCACTTGTGTGTCTGATCTCGAAGCATCGTTTAACTGTAACAAACAACTTCGGTTACATAAAATTAAAGATGATTTCCAAATGGCTCATCCTCTAGCATCACCACTGAGCTTATGATGGAAAATGTATCTTTATCAGCGATGGTTGAATGATTACGTTCGTGGGCTTTTTTGGACAATGAGGCCCAGGTTTGATTCCCGTCGCTGTCGGTCACTTCCCCCTTTTGGCAGCCTTTTTGTTGTTGCTGTACATTGCTGCATAATAAATAAAAAGGAAGTGAAAAAGTATCTTTGAAAGAAATATCACGAAGACCACAGATTGACGATCAAACTCATCTTCTGTTATTCATACTCACACCAAAGTAAAACTTTAAATAATACACCACAAGAGGAGGGATATCGGTTTACAGTCCCAATGATCCAAATCTGTTTCTGAGCGTGGATGTGCCTGCGAAAATCCTTCCACATTTAAGTCGATCGTGTGTCTTTGACTGAAGGACAGATTGCTATATTCTGTGGCCTGTTTTTGCGTATTCATTCATCTGTTACTGTAGGAATAAAATCATTGAAAGCACAACCTAGCACTTATCCGAACGTGTTCGTGAACACCAACCGGCTTGGGTGAATTCGGAAGCACTTCAGGTAATCGCATTTTTTTAGTCTCATCACTCTCTAGATATGATCAATGCGTTTCTGACCATCAGCAATGCTTGGATCAGGCAATCGATGCTAGTCAGGTGTCGCATCCTTGTCAAAGTCGAATCCAAAACTTGGAAGATTCTTCTCTACTATTGGTACAAGCAATTAAGCTCGCCTGACCCAACTTCTCGTGCCCTCCCACATGTGCGTGCGCCTAGACTTTCTATTCTGTGATCAATTTTAGGCGCATACACGCACGTCCAGAGACAAATTTCAATAAGCACAACTGTCACCCATCATCCCTTTTAAACTACAAGTTACGTTCATTGTTATGTATTTGTTTGATTACGATTGCGGACTAATTCGCATTGTTGCTTGGTCCTCAAGGCGACTCGTGAGATTTGTCGGAAATTGGTCTTCATAATGCGCAACCATTTTCCGAATCATAACCGGATTTCAGATGTAGCACAGAAATAAATGCATTCTGCACGAACACCTTTCAGAGGAGTTGTTCACAGCGCTTTCGGTTTCAGTGCTTTCATAAGGACAAGTCGCTTGGCACTGATGGTGCTTCGTCGAATACTGCACGACGCTAACGGGAAGTTGGCCCATTTATTGCACGGAAAATAATACAGCTTGTCAAATCAGCTGGACTCTAGGTTGACAGCGCCACTAACTAAGGTGGTTCACAATTTCTTGCATTGAATCAGCGTAGACCGTGATCAGCTGAAAAGTTCTGGGAACTTCGGTAATTTCTGAACAGTTCATCCTCAGCTACAGCTTCACGAGACGGCGGTGGTTTAGAGACCATGTGTCAGGAAAGTGTGCATTTGTGAATCAATACGATAAGTCCACAGCTGACTGCAGAGAATGAAATGTGTTCTATTTAACCTCAAACGATGTCCTCATATGCGCTTAAAAATAATTACTGATGCACACACGCTGCGGTGACACGACCGATATCTCCATAGCTTGAACATCTTATGTTTTCTCATTGCGAGTAGGAGTCATATATGATTTGGTTCAGCGTGAAATATCGTCGCCCAATTCGCCGTTGAAAACCATTCGTCTACCGGCTATTTGGATGAAATAGAACGGAGGGAAAAATTTCCCATCGAGGCCGCGACAAGTACTCATTCATCTTTATTTCTATGTAAATTTTTGTGGAAATGACGTCTCAGTTAGTGTATTTGTGTGCGGTGCTAGTTGGGATCTATTAGCATGCATGTACAAAAGGAGGGCTGCTCTACTCCACAGAAGCAAGTTGGAAAGTTGTTCGACTAACTGGTCGTCGCGGCTTGCCTCCGTCTAACCGCGGACAATCCGCGAGATGATAGGGGAAATAGGTGATGCGGAACAATTGCACAACAGCCATGCAAATGAATTTGATTCATCGGGTTAGTCGAAGAGTACAGCCCGGTGTGGTCAACGGTGAGCAGTGAGTATTCTCGCGGGCAAAGTTGATAGATTCTGTTTCGTTTTTCTTCTTCCGAAAAATTCGAACCACTTTTCTGGCCATTTGATGACTTATTTTTCAATAAAATAGTTGTGTTTGGGCGTAAAACTCCTTCTGTAGATGACCAAAGGAGACTCGAGAATGTTTCCGTGCGTTTATTTTAACATTCCTCGGGGCACGTGAGAACAAGTGCAGGGTAATGAATAGCTACAGATGAAGTATAAAACTCCTCCTCCAGTAAAGGCAAATGCTTTAGAATAATATTGACCCCTTCTCTAATAATAACAGATCGGTAACCGTTGTATTCATCGGTTAATTTTTTCCAATGACGTTATCCATTATTCAAAGCCAACGAAAACGGATTTGGTACAAACGACTCATCAGACAGCTGGAAAAATCAATGTACTAATTGTTATCATTATTATTAGTAATATTATTAGTAATATCATCCGACTGGGCTTCTTTCTGCTAATTTTCATTGATGCTGTCAGTATCGACGTTTACAATGTGCATTATCCTATCCTCATTTTGCACAGTATTTAGGGAATTCTGAAGCCAACCCAAATGTCATTTCGCAGTATGATTCACCGTGTAATAGCAACAATCAAATCACCACTGAACGAGTGAAAGCCCTGTACAGTTGCTGCACCCCTGTAAAGAATGACGCGGAGTGAACATTCGCCCAACCTTAGTTGGGACTCGAGGCCTCGATGAACGACTGTAAGTTGAACACCAAACCAATAGACTCTGTAGGTGGTTTTCAGAATGCCTTCGTTGAACTTAAGTTGTAAAGATTTATTGAAATTGCCCATGGAAATTCAGCTCGCCGTATCGAAAAACTCCTTTAATCTGGTTTAGTCCAGATCCCACGTTTCCAAAATAACTTCATCTCGTATTTATCTAACCATTCGCTTGCTTTTCACTCACTTAGTCCACCAGTTTTCACGCCTACACCCACCCCCTCACTTCCTCGTCAGTATGATAATTCGTTTGCTCAAGTCTTTTGCGTCACGCAAGCTTAGCCTTGTTTCTATGACAGTTTTCGACTGACCCTAATGGTCACGACACAAATTGTTGATCTTATCTGTTCGACTTTATCCCTTAAGTAACTTTTCTCTCTGGTTTTTGAATGACCAAACGGTATTCATGACCCGTTCTGTTATTACGTCATAATTGCCTGGATTACTTGACAAAACCCTAACTTTTGGACGTAAATAAATTTCTCTCTTCCCATCAGCCTCATCAGTGTGAATGACTGAAAGTGGCCATCACTCCATGATTCGACCCTTTCTCATAGTAATGCTATTCCGTTTGCTTTTCACCACGCTTGTTTGTGTGTTCCCTCGGACCATTACTTCTCTTCTGACGGCTGATTGGTCGAAATCCCGCCCCCTCCATAAATGAGAATTTCCTTTGTAAACCACTGGACTCGGTCTTGCATTGCCGTCTCGAGCGTTTCCCGTCTATTGTTACCCGGGATTTTCGAGGCCTTTGTTGTCTGTTTTGCTTCTGTGATCGGTTTGTTTACACGTAGCACAAGCGATCCTGCTTTCTCTGCCTTAAGATTTGCGGTTCTTTGATCTGCGAGTCACCCAGTTACGGGACGACAATCCTGTATGTAGGTCCCTACAGGAAAAGTCGTCTATTACAGTAGCCAACTGTTTTGCTTGTAACGGGCTGTTAGCAATCGAAACCAGTAACGAAAGGGTGTTATATGTTCGACAAACGGTTGTGATCAAGCCCGGTTCCGTGTTCATTTCGTAATCATTCACTCGGGGTTCGTGTCCCCGTGGGAGGTCGCGAGATGTAGACTGCTGATGATTCCCAACAAGGATGAAACAGTTGTACAGTGCTATCAGGGTTTTCAGCGATGAGCTGACAGTTCACGCTACAAAGTGAACCGTAATATGCTAATACAATCTCAAAAGCAACCCTTTGGATCGTGAATGAGTAAGTTGGTAGTCGATTCCCATTGAGCTGTGTTTAAGGATCATGATAACGTTGGAGAATTGAAAAAAATAAAGGTGAATTACTTTCTGATTTACTCATGCTCAGTGTTCGGCAAAAAATATCCAGTCAGTAACACAGTAGGCGATGCTCAGCAATCAAGGCAAGACAAAAGCTGATTTACGAGAACATTGTTCCCATCTTAGATTGATCGAACAGCTGATTTAGCAACTCAATAAAGCTCAGAAACTTGCGGATTGAAAAGAGGTTTTATCTGCTTTTGTGATTTGAATTGATATGATTACAAATAACGGAAATTTTCAGTAGTCAATCAATGGGTAAGGATAAATAACAAATGTCAACAGAGAATTAGAACATTCAATTACGATGATTTGATTTATAGCCATTTGTCGTCTACCCACGAATGCGGATCACTTTCCGAATAATTTTCACCAATTCCAGAATAGAACATCAGGTGTAACCGTCTTCTCAAGAACAACTGAATTTTCGAAAACAAAGCACCGGTCGACCTTTGAGTTGTCGACTTGCTGATTGATCCGTCGAACTTGAAACTCCTTCTCCGAAAGCATTGAAGGTAAATCGTTGTTCTCTTAGCAGCAGTCAAAACTAAACAATTCAATGGCTTTCCTTCCGACCAATTTTCAACAGAATACTCCAAAGACCCACGGTGCATATTGGTTTGAACGTTCTACTGTGGAACCGTATTTTTCGATAATCAGCTGATTTGGTTTGATATCGATAAAATTTGGCAATGATTGCCACGAGGTGGAATAAGCGGAACTGGCGTAGTTGGAAACACGTTCCCATCAAACCGTGGCCATTGCAATCGGTCACTTACAGTGTTCCACGAAAAAAGTTACTTTCGAAGTACATGATGATAATTTTCATGACGTAGAAAATAGGTTGTATGTTGAGTAACAGGGAATACTGGGGAGGAATATTGCTTGAGTGTATGAAGTATAGTATTCCGCAAAGATTTTCTCCGTTAGAAGAATTTCAGTGCAATCTTCCATTAGGAAATATCGCAAATTTAAATTATGCCCCGGAATATCTCACTACGATTTGTCTCTGTCGTGGCCAAGTGTTGATCTTGATAGTTCAATTTATCTTTCAGTGCCTTTCAACATTCTAGAGTGAACTCTTCCAAACGGAGGACCCTTGTACCATGCATAGATTCACTTGGCTTCCTTGCTAATGATAAAAAATTTCTGGCATTTTTCGCTGCTACGGATGTGGACGGTAGTCAAAGTACCGGTTCGACTTGAACTTTCCTTAACCACTCGTAATGCAGCGAAGTGCTACGGGACAGGCAACGCTTCGGAAATATACGTTTAAGATGTCAGAGAAAACTTTCCATTACAGAATTCTATCATTTTGATATTGAGAATGTTTTATTGACTGTTTCTTTTTTAAAACATCAGTAGTGCATCTTTTCAGAAGACGAATGAGGGCTCAAAGAAAGACTGCCGAATGAGAAATGACTGGACAAGGGCGGGGTTCGAACTTTGATACTTCAACACGAAGACCGTTTGCACCAAATTTGATCAAATTAAATTGTCGAGTACCGTCACTCTGGAATAGATTTCTGTAATTTGGGAGTTTTGCGGTATCTTGATTAATTATATTCCCGTTTCCAAACTTACTTGGTCGATTGGGGTGAACGTCTTCTTTCCGATATTGTTCACTATGTGTACAACGGGTTTTGAACCACTGCCTTGAGAAGTGTGATCCCAAATTAGTTCAGATGCTTGCACTAGCAGAGCGCCAATATATCCCTAGTTTCCAGTAAATAAGTATTTCGCATATTCAATAGGTGATTTGACTTGCCTAAGAAACATTTCTTCATGCAGTATGAGCAATCAACTCACTAAAGAAAATTGACAGATGAAAACTGGATGCTATGTATCTCTTTTCCGTACTGGATTTAACGAGGTAACCATACGTGGCCTTAACAATAACTGACAAACGAAATGGAAACATTATCCGTGAGTCCAGAAGACTTACTCAGAGCTGCTTTTATTTAAACCAACCTATAGCTAGACTGCACTTTCAATGCGATGTGCGAAAGATTTTATTCTTACTTTAAGTGAGTTTTCATTTGGTATTGAGGTTTTTCTTCTCATCAGAATGGGCACTGCAAAACGGATGAACAAACATCCTTCATTCGCATCTGTGTCGTAGTCATTTCTTTCATTTTTACAGTTTACGGAAAAGCGATCAAAAAAGTTATCGAAATTACTCTAAGTTACGCAATGCAATACGTAATATACAGTGTAACGGAGATGCCTAAATACCGCATTGGACACTTGAAGAATTTTCAAAATCCATATTTCCCTTCGAGCAATTGAACACTCAGAGTCGATCTTTAGATTATTGCCAATTGCACTTCCTTGTTGTTTACGAGGGCAAGATAACACGTCTCCATTGGTTTCAGTGCAGTCATTTTCCGAGAATTCACCCCATGACATAACCTTGGTTATACCAACTCCTGCGTGGATAATCGGGAAGGTAGAACAAGTACCATGACGGGACACTACATTGACAACTCAGACAGTCAATCGATATGGATACAAAAGCACTCCAAATTGAATGACATAATTTTGGCCATATTATCCATCAGTACCAAAAAAGCGTCATATGCTGTGCCAGCTGTGAGATAAAGAAATTGTGTCCGGCTACTCAGGAACACAACCTATCAGATGAAACAATTATGCAATCAGTCGATGATTGTTCGGACCTCGTAACTCATTCGAAGGATAAAGCAAGGTGAAAAACTGAAGACCCCCGCTCACATTCAAACCCCTTTCATACACAACAAATACTTGTTGTCTTACATCAGTCTCATGTACGGGGTCACGTTTATTTGACCGGCGGTAGTCGAACGGTCAAAATCGTGGTCTTCACTCCCTACTGCACCGGGTTTACGGCCTCATGCCGTAGCCTGTCACTCCCAAACGGGTAATCTCAGGTGAGCCTCGACCCCATTCCTGAATTCGTGTACCATTGTGATGTAAGCAAATTAAAGTAAAAGGAATAAAGGATAGTAATAAATAAATAAAGTGGTTCGGGAAGGTTCGCACCCTAAAGCCAAGTAATAACCAGAGGGAATTTGGTAAAATGTGCAAGTAAGCGGGGCAATGAAATATCGAACAAGGAGTGTCGGGGACGATTTGGTTTCAACCCTAAACAGATTTCGTTTTTCCAGCAATTCCTCTACTCCGGTGGGACAAACTCATGGAATTTCTTGTATAGCAAAATCGATGGAACTGCTTCTATCTCAAAAGAATGAGTTTTACTCATTGATAACGAACGAAATTCACGTCGAACGGCGCACATTCCGCAAAATCAATAAACAGCGTTCTTCAGTAAACAAGTTAGAATCGTACCACATGACATTTGCTTGCGTTTGTTCGACTGCTGGGATAGAGAGGAAAATTTGTCGCGTTCTTTTGTGTATTTCAAAATCGACAAACCCAAGCAACACTTTGCAACACAATCTAACTCCGGTTCAGTGTTCAAACTGGAAATGAGCCTTTTCGTATTAACAAAATGATTATGAAAGCTGTTAATCACTGGATTTCAACTATTGTTTAGTGGTGGGTCTTAGCCTTCTGGATGCATGATTTGAGTCACTCAATCACCCATGCCACTGGTTTCAGAAAACAACCCACTCCCGTACTACTCCTCACCAAGCCTGATCTACAAAACAATCCTAATATGATACTCCTCTCGTGGTCTCAGCCTGAACTTACCTCGCTGTCCTGAAAAGTGCAGCGTGTGTGCATGTGTGTGTGAGTGTGTGAGTGTGTGAGTGTGTGTGAGTGTGTGAGTGTGTGTGTGTGTGTGGATGAGGCCTCGTTTTCCGCTGATCTCGATTGTAAATATGGAATAGAGAACAGTAATCCTGCAAACAAATAGTTTCATCAAAATTTTGAACTTATATCATTACTCGATTGCATTTAGTATTCAAGACGATATTTCCTAAATCAGTAAAATAAATACACATTTCGTCCATTGTCTTCGAACATGCAATCAAAATTAACGCAATGATTTCATATGAAATCCCAAATAATCCGTTTGATACTTCGTTCACCGATTGTCGAATCGAACTAATCCCATATGGAGCCCTGATTATTCGTTCATTATGCAAATCCGATACAATCCTCAACGGAATCCCGACGCCATTTCTAGTTATCAAAGTTTACATGTTCACGTTCAATGGGGATCCCTTGTTTTACTGAATATCATTCATGAATCACTGAGTGGCAGAGTAGTTTCTCTAGAATCATATTCAGAATAGAGATCGCGTGCATCGTTTTTTGTTGTTTTCGGCTTTATTAAGAAAAGCATAACTAATTGTGAACTATTTTTCTATCTCTTTTTTGACTACGTTTGTTTTATCAGTCTCCGTGTTACAAACTAGAAAACGTGGACAAAATCTGCACAGACCACTCACCTGAGCACGAACTTCGAGACATTGTAATGTATGCCCTTTTCTTCTTGTAACGGAAATAATCCTCTTCGTCCGGGACCAGAGGAAGATAGCCTGTAAAACTATTTATTTGTCCTATTTGTCTCGGCTTTGGGAAATGTTCGCCGGATGAAAATATCCCACGGTTTACCCCCGATCAGGTGGAATGGTGACATTTTGGGACCATTCATCTAACATAGTACTTCGGTCATGAGGTATAAAGTTGCAGTACGGTTAGAATTACCAAACTTTTATTATTCTATGCAATTTTCCTTGACAAAGTTGTAATATGAATTCTCGAAAATGTGCCACTGTTGACTTCGAAGCCAGTTTCTATTTGACGTCAAGTTCAAACTTCATTGAACAAAGGTTCCATTAGAGCCAGGTTTCTCAAACACCATCCATTGAATGATGATTGATTGAAAAGACGCATTTTCATTTAGGCAGCACCATTCAAAGATTTGATTGCTGATCAAATGAAAAAGATTTAATTATCCCAAACAAAGTCAGATCAAAAAAGAGTGACGAGAAATCCAGATGCATGCACACACAGACACACGGATGTGCTCAATCTAATTTAATTAAATGTGAAATTGAATGCGAGACTATTGGGGCAGCAGGTGATCCGTTGAAACATTCAAAATAAAATTCTCTACAAAATATCTTACTATTCACATTTAGGGAACGCATTTTGTCGAACAAGATGATTATCAGGGATTCTTAAGCATGCTATTCGATGTAAATTTGTGGTGAAAAATTGTGGAGTGGACGATTTCCACTCAAAGCTGTTGCTCGGGTTAGTAGGATAATAAAGTGGTGCAGACTGACGTGAAAATCGGACGAAGGTTTGTGGTTACAAGAAAGTCAGTACACATACCTGTCGCTTTATTATTTTGACAAACTGTTGATAATTGCGTATAGAAAAGTATCAGTCGTCATCAACAAAACTTGTAAAGCGGAGTAGCTCTGGATTGTGTCACCTTCCAGGTAAGCAGTGTTTTCGTGGTAGTTGATTCGGCAGTTCCCTGCTGCGCTCATTCCTTCAGTTGTTCTTTTAATGAAATGTACACCATGAGCCTGATAACTAGCACGCATGAACTGTTTCGAGAGCACAGTCCTGCCTATTTGAACTTTGAAGAAGTGAAGTCATTGTATAGGACAGTGTTTCCACTCGTAGATCAGACTAAGTTTACAGTGAATGTGTTCGAGGATTTCCGAGCCCTGTATAATTTCTGGTGTTGTCATGCAAGTTCGGCGAAATTTCCCTACCTAGCTGCATTGAATCTCTCCGAATGCTTCCTGTTATGTTTTCGAAAAAAGCGATCTGTATTCTTCAATTGCTCTATCCCTTCCCTGACCACTCTAACACGGACCAGAGATTAGACGGGATCTCTTCTATTACATGCTCGTGCGTGATTGCTTTGGAAGAGGTATGTATCCCATAGACAAAATGTCCCACGGCATCATTAGCGATAAATGGCAACCTGGCCCAAACACCTGGGACGACGACGGAGAACCGTATGAGGTCCCAATAGGTCACACGCGGTACCCTTCTGGATGAGATAGAATTGCTGTTTATCAATAAAGTAACGGAGGACGACGGGGCACCGAAAACCTGACCTACGGGATGGAAGTGAAACACCGTAGATAATTGTCCATCACCGGTCGATGAGAACTTTCAAGAAGCACTCTTTAGGTTAAGAACTGAGCCCGAATCACAACAGATATACACAATGATCCATTTCACGTCCGTTTAAATATCTAACAGTTTCAATTTCATATCTTGCATAACGTGGTGTATTGACTTGATTTTAACTCAGGGAAAACGATCACGTTAGTCTAGCTGTCTACCCTGAGAATAGTTTTATTTACCCGATAGAATGATTTCAAAATCACGGAGTCACTGAAACGATTGTAAATTTTGATGACCAGCCATTTTGAACTGATTATAATTGAGACGAATCTTTTATAGATCATGTGAGCCGATCATGGACTTCCTAATGCAAGACACAATTCAGAAATAATTAGGGAATATTTCTTGTATTTTCCCTCTCTAGGTATGAGTTCCTCTTCATGTTTGAATATAATTCCATGTGAAATTTGCCATAATCCAGATGGCTGTTTGCCCTCTCCCTAGAAAAATAAATCACTCGATGCAAAGTCTTGGTTCATTCCTGAGTGGCTGGGAATATCTCTGTCTTTTCTTTTTCATAATCAAATAACGTGAAAAAAGCAACTAAAATCGGTGTGACAATCTCAGTGCCTTCTTTACTACAGTCACTTCACCACATGTGCCTTCCTAGTTTTTGCGTCATCATTGGACACACTGACATCAGTGCAGCAGATGTTCACGCAGTGGCAGGTGCTTTCATTCAGCGCACGTGTCGATGGTTCATTTACTTGTGTGATTTTGAAGTCCTTTTCGAAAAAAAACATGAAAACCACGTAAAGTTTATTACGTAATCGGTTTTATTCTGTGTGCGATTAGCACCTACAAGTAATCGAGCAGGGCTTGTCGTGAGAAACAGATAGTTACGAAAAATATCGACTGATCCTCGATCTAATAATAAATACACACAAAAGTTGCTGTTACAGGAATTGTCAAAATTCGAATAAAAGTACAGTCTTGGAATTAAAATATCCTCGACATAAAGTGTCATAATCTAATACAAATTTTTGATACCATTTTCAAAGATCATGTATCATCTTACCTGACCAACATTTAAAATGATCGCAATCACAAAGAAGGGCATTATTGGGTCTTTTTTCTAATGGAACCTCTAACATTGTCACCAGTTAGTTAATTTGAAGGTATATAAAAAAGAAAGGAAATATCTACGATAATAAGATCAACTCTTCCATGCCAGACCTAACCTGATGTATTATTTGGAAGCAAGGACGTTCTCCCAGAAGCTCTTCTAATCCATCAAACAGCAAAAATATATTGCCTCAGCACGTTAAATTCCTTGTTGTTCATAGCGTCGTAGATGATACTCATCCAAACTAGATGATCATGGTTTATTACATCTCATCCAAGTTGACGTAATAAGCTTCACAGGTTAGATGACTGAAAACCCCAATCTCATTGTTGATCATGAGAAGTAGAACAAAAACCAACACAAATCGTAACGAACTTTAAATTTCCTAGCCATTAGAAGTGATTGCCTATGGTGAGCAAATAGTGCTCGATTTTGATCGACTAAAATATCAAGCACCTCAGTTAACTTTATGGTAGTTCGTAATGGCTTGTGAGAATCTATGCAGAAATACTCTCGATGGATATCATGAGGAGAAATTGATTGTTCCTTGTACCATAAACCCCACAACACTATTATCCAAGTAGACTGTGTTGGTTTGTGCCCACCCCCCTAATCATATGTTTTATACAAACAGTACAAGAAAACCTTTATTCTTCTTTGGGGAGGTTTGAATAAAATTCTTCATTACTTCATCACTGTCCTAATAATAAAGAGCGGTGGTAATGTATGTTTGTCCATCGTGAAAAAATGACTTAACTATTGATGGACCACGCCCATATGACCTTGATTTCAAGGTCAACAGCTTTCCCCTCGTGAACCTACCATGCACCCGGAGGCTGATGATGAACCACCAGACAATACGGTTTTTCAAAATGTTTTTATAGATTTTCCTTCTTCCACTTAAGCAGAAATATAATCAGAACTTGCACAAAAATTGGCTTGTGACAGGATTAATATTACTGTCGCCGTGGCTAAAACACGTGCAATACGTTTTATCCTCATGACTTTCAAAATTAATTATGATAGGCCGTTGACTGAATTTTGCTTGTCAAGTATCAGTCAAATTATTCGTATTGACCAAGTCCAAACAATTTCGAATTCATACAGAATACAACAGAGTTAAAGTAAACAATAATCAGCTTTAGAGAATACGGTGTTTCCAACCTTTGCCTAATGGTGTGCGGAAATTACAAACCTAAAGCCTGTAACGGTGGGATTTTTTCATGCTAACCATAGAATCCCTAAAATATCCGGGCTCACTGTTGACTTATCCCGTTATCACGTACACAACGAATTTATTCTTTCGTGAGTGACTGAGACAATTATTTGCGTGTAGTTTGCATTATGTTGTAACAGAAACAGGGCTCTTGAAATTAACACAGTGATAAACACTTTGTCAGAAAAATCTACGGATTTAATTTGTCAAATTATCTTTGCATCCGATATACAAGTGGGATTCATTTTTCTCTTCTCTTCTGTTTTTTTTTTCTCGTTCATTCACCTGGGCACCTAAGCACAAGTGGCTCTTATTGAAATGCTCACAATGAAAAAACGTGATCACTTCTGATGATAAAACGATTTCAGCTAAGTAAATAGTCGGATTACTCTATCAGTTGCTCGCTTACGAATGATGCGGATTCTTTACCACGCCCAATCCTCGAACCAAAAAAAATATAAACGACCGTTCCTCATAAATATCGAATAGGGAAACCAGACCCCGTTTCAAACTTCACTTCTGTGTAATTCATGGTGTTTTTACTTTTAGTTATTCGCACACCGCCTACAGATGTTTTACCGTAACGAATCAGGTAGGATTCTGCGAAAGCCGTACTTTTTCTGCTGATATCGCCTTTTTCAACGTAGCTGTCGCTATAATATTCGGGAACTCTGTGTCCTATCTTGGATGTTTGTTGGCCTATCAAAACTCCACTTGTCTCCGGTGATAGATAAGCCTCTCCACCACTGATGTTTCTCAGCAGGCCACGTGATCCCTCAGACACGTCTTCCCGAAGTTTAGAATTCGAGCTACGTTCATATCTAATCAGGGTGGAGATAAAAAAGATTGGATATATCATTTATATCAAGTTTCCCAGAAACTACTCTGTGGTCAAAAATCCTAATCCTACAACAACGCAATTGAAGTAAGCTACCTCAACGCTACTATCATACACTCTTCCTGCTGCCGTCCTCCTTTCTATTGTCTTTGTTAATGAAGACTTTGAACCCTTCTCTATGCCCGACACAACAATTTTTTTCAAGTCTACAGCTTCATCTTATTCAGGTCCTCGTGGTTTGTGACTTTGTAATTCTGAAAACTGGGACCAAACATTTTGCGGAATCCATGGCAACTCTGGTGAAATAAAAATAACTGCACCGCAGCTGTTTTATCCTTGAATTTTGGCGACCAGTCACCATCATCCCGACTCCAAGGAACTTCGGAAAATTGGAAAATAAACTTTTTCCTTTCGATTTTTCCCACACAAGATGAACTAGAGTTTGTTCGTAAGATGACATTGCGTATTTTTTGATGATTGCTCAGCACTACAGTTCAGAATCTCTATTTCTCCTTCGAAAACTTCGAATTTCCAATCGTCCCTCACAACTATTCGCCTGGCTATCTAACTGTTCACGAAGTAGCGTGCAAAAGATCAAGACTGGGCCCTACTATTCAAAAACCCTAGTCAAAATGTTGTGGTAACCCGGATGCTGTGTTAGTGGCTTTCATATATTCCACTTATACCAGTGGTTTGCCAGTTTCTAGCACGTCTGAGGTATTCAAATACGCTGGTTTTATCCTTTGTCAAGCCATCCCCAATTTCTCAGATTTTACAAACCTAAATAAACGTAGAACATTTTTCCACCGGATTTGGTACAAAATGGAATCCATGCAAGTGCCCTGAGTGTAATTTTAGTATCTCTCGGTTATCTTTCCCAACGTATTTTTCTTCTAGTGAATCCAAATTCGAATCTGGTGAGTCCTTTCAGATACTTTGGTGGTAACTTCGGAAAAAGCCTACGGCGGACAATCTACATTCAATATGGTATCAGAAAACTGCGAAACTTGAAGACAGAAACTCTCGCAGCAATTTCCAAGTTCTCCCGATTTTTTTAATTCCTATCCCGCCTTATTTTTCCTTTGCCACTTCCACCAAGCTTCTGAAATTGGTTTTTAATGTCCTACGTTGCAGCCTTCTGACCATAAATTACGTTTAATCCATTCCCAATGACACTTGTCTTATCTAAACTCGTGGATTCCTACACCAGGTTTTGTACAACTATGACCCACAAGGTAATCCTAGAACCTACTCATCTGTTACACACCGACGTATCTCCTTGTCACCCTCTTTCATCCACCCGTTCGGTATTCGAACCCGTTTTGGCTCTAGAATAAACCTGTTAAAAACTCCCCTTAACCCGTCTGACTGCGGTCGTGAACAATAGGGAGAAGAAAACATTTTATAATAAGCTTAGTGTCATTTTTACTCTTACGGATAAAACTTGCCACAGTTTTCTAGTCAAACGTGTTCCCGTTTTGGCATTGTTGCGCTACTCCCTTGTTTTATTTCTGCTTGAAATGACTGAAACAACAATGATTGCAAAAAGTGGTTAGTGTAGAACAATGGATTAATATGAGCAGTTAGTAAGATAACATCTAATCTCCTGGTTATACCCTGTTTGCTTGTTTTGATTGACAGACGATCCTGTCGTTACAGCAAACAGAAGCTGTACGGACATACACCTCCCTGAAGGTAAAGTCAGAAGTCACAGAGGCGCCAGCTGTGTGTCAGGTTCGAGACCACTACTCTGGCGCTTGTTATTCTCCCCAACACGACCTCTAGCTATAATCAAGCTCATGAGGTACTTTGACCCATCGACTCCTTCCCGCTAATCACCACACAGGGTAATTGCACGGTAACTCACCCCTCCCCCAAAACAGTCTTGGAGAAGTACATTCCACTTGGAATGAGTAGAGTACAAACCTTATCCTTATGTCTCAATTGTTAAGTAATTCAAAGTTTGCTGAAATGCCTGTGCTTTTTCATTCCCAAATGGGGTATCATCATGGTATTGCAAGTTAAAACTCTTTTCTCCGAAGGTTGTTTAAACCCACCTTTTAGCAGATCAGATAAAAGGATTTTGTTAAACATTCTTGATGGCAAAATAGTCAAAAAATGTGGATTCATGAAAATTTCGTCAAACTACCATGGAGATGATAAGAAGTGGAGTAAAACTGGCCGTAGTGCTAACCCGATCAAAAGTTGGACGATAAATGTGTTTGAGAACCAACACAAACTCTGCAGATTTTTCACTTAAGACACAAGCAGTTCCATTGTGTAACCCTTTTAACAGACTCGAAGCTCGTGCGAGTCACTAAAATCACAATAATCCTTCGTCATTGGAGGGCATAGAAGCTGTCGAAGAGTGAGAATTTGATCGAAACATCCGTGACCAGAACGAAACCCAACGTTCTTTTCGAGAATCAGCTCCCTACTTATGTAGTAAAACTTGCGGTAGGTATGACGATTAGGCTAGTGACTTACCGTTAAAGCAGTTACTTTACTAGCTTTCCTTGGAGATAGGGACAACAAATGATCCTCACTTTGGAAAGAATTGCTTCAGAATTCATATCCTTGGAGAAAATAATTTGAACTTCTCTCGCAAACCTTATTTGACCATCTTTACATACTGCTCAGAGGAAGGTCATTCGAGCCTGGCTTTTTGTGACATCTGATCAGGTGGATCCGTCGAAGCAGATCCCGGACATGTGCCGGAGTATCTGGCACTGGCAGTGGGCTAAACTGTACCTAGAAGGGCTCGCTTAGCGTTCTGGATTCCGTTGCTGATCGTGAGTCAGGGAACCATCAGTGTCACAGTTCCGTTCAATCACTCCTAGACATTTCATCAAAATTCAGACGATCCCGTACGTTCTGAAGCTATCCTATCCCCTGTTCTACAAGTTATCTGCAAGTGGGACGTCGTAACTACTGAGAATAAAGGCATTCCGGTTTATCTTCCCTCTTTGCGAAGATTACAATTAGACAAATTCCATAATCTTCCCATTTACGATGTCACATCGACCCACAACACATGAGGGATAGTGAACCACCAAAGATAAAAACAAGAGGTACTTATTTACATCCACACAGTTATTTTGATGGTATATTTTTGTGTTATCATTCTGTCCAGAATTCGTTGGTTTGCTTCGCTTTCAAGAAACATTTTGCTATTCAAGCTTTAGAGTCCACCGATCTAGTAGCGATACAAATAGTTATCCTGTGTAACATTACTACTGGTAGTGCTATTCTCAGCCCCGAATTTTAATTTCGAAAAAAGTGCAATAATTTGTCTGTCCAACCCTAAGAATTGGTCGTTCATCTTTGCAATCAAATCAGAGCTGGTACGGGGGAATTATGAAAATGAATATTTAAACTTTCCTTGGGTTTACTACTGTGAAAGAAAGCTACCGCAAGTTTGGCATTTTCACGGCTATAAGACGAACATCCTCCTGTGGGGCATATCCTGATGCACTTGCCCAACCGTGAAGTAGTCCACCCGGGAGCATTTTTGTCTGACCGACTGAAAGCGTCTATTTGTGGCACGCAATGAATTCTGCGTTAATCAATGTCATGAATAACAATCTCCTGACAAGGTTGATCATGATTTATTAGTGCCCGATCAAAACTGGCTTGAGAACCGGTACAAAATCAAAATTATGGAAATGCGTTTCTCTGTGAATGTCATGTTTTTCCTCACTTTTTATGAACACTCAGTAACTCGGTTCAGAGTGCGAAACGTATTCCGACATCCAAAACTGGTGACGAAGCTGTTTAATTATTTTTACCATTGTAACATTCAACCACGTTTGATTGGCGTAAGATGCTGACATTTGAGCAGCTGAAAAATCAAGCATTCCACTTGTTTTATCTTTTCTGGCAAAGAAGTGCAGGAATTTGATGAAAAGTTTTCTTCCGACATGCAGTACTGTACCGTGGGAGTTTTTTTAATAAAAAGACAATAAAAAACCACTAATCGATTCACACACGACATTCTTGTCCACTTTATCTCGTATGGACAACATTTCAGAGGAACAAAGATTTCGAACGATATATCTAAAAATTATGTGGGGTACGTCATATGATCCTCTTGTCCGTTTCATTCATCGGTATAACGAAATTTCATGCTTAATAATGCAATTTTTACCATAATCACGAGAACAAAACTAGCCTTCAACGGGCCACAGTCATGTGACTCTGACTTCAGAGTCATGTTGACAAAAAACAGTGGTTCCGTTTAGCCTATTGTCAAACGCGAAACAGATATAAATTAGCGTAATAATATTCTCCAAAGAGGTTTGATTTTTTATGATTGTTCCCATTAGTTACATGTATGGTGAAACCATCAACTAATCAACCCTCTCCGGGACGATTTACGATTTACTCACCCATAATAGAATCTATCAGCGTGGAATTTCATTTGTCTAGTTTTTATAATCATTCATATTCGATGATTTACCAAATTCGAACTTTCTAGATTCAGTTAAATTTGGCACGGTAACTAAGGTCGTGCAAGTTCAACTGCCCCGAGAGCACAGTAGAATCAGTGAAATCAAAATCAACCAAAACATAATTTTACATTTCCAATGTTCATTAGGAATGATACACAATGGATGAGGAAAAAAAATCTCATCGCAAACAAATAATTTTCATTCACATTTTGATACAGCATCGGTATTGATGATGGACTTAGAGAATTCGACGAAGTGTGAAGGTCCAACAAGATAGATCACAGTTCACTGGGCCAGTGCTAGTCTGCGTTACCCAGTATTTCGATGACGGGTTTTTGAAGGAGAGCAGGTGAGCTGGTTGAAAAAGCTCCCGGTAATCTAGCCGGCGTTTTGGCCAGTTTTCGGAACGTTCACCAGGGCGTATGAGCAGCCTGGAGCAAACAAGGTAGTGGTAGGAGATAATGGGAGGGTTTGCCCCAGTACACTCGGCAGTCGTGTACTTAACCGTGCCATTTGCGGTTTCCTGCTAATTCGAAGGGCACCGAAGCCGTGTTATATACCAGCCCCAGGAGTTTCTAAATATAGCATTGTCGAGGAAGAAATGACGGTTTCAGCACAGATCTAAATATAGTTCCGCATTTTCCAAGTTTGAGGAAGTTCGCAGAAGGATAAAATTGAAGCATCAATCAGAAGGCAGAACTGTAGTCCTGAATACGAGTCCCCTGAAGGCAACCAGCGTGCGAGCTTGGCCAGCTTTTTGTCGCATACGCACTAGAGTTCACTTGCTGGATGTAGTTAGTTTGAACGGTCGTCAAGAGCAAAAGACGGCCGCAGTTTGCGGTAACTGGTTCCGTGAGACTAATAAGCTAGTTGAAGACAGAGGGCAGAAAACTTAGCCGTGATTTACCTAGGAGGCATTACGGCTAGTCTGGAGAAATAAAATTGCTGTCGGATGTGGATAGTGCAAAAAGGATTGGAGGACAATTTAAAAAGGGAGAGGAAAACGATTAGTTACAGAACCAAGCGGCTGTGTACACAGTGAGAGTTCACTCGATAGTATATGAGGAAGTTCAAGCAATCGTTAGAATATCTGTTATTGTAGTCTGCGTTGTGGGTTGTTATACTGCTCGACTACCACTTCCACAGAATGCGTTATATTCGAGGAGGTACCTATGGCGCTTGCGAATCCTAGCGCGTCTGCAAGGCTGCTTTCTTGTCCAAATGGACTGATTTCCGGCTGTATGGTTCACTCACTCAGCCTAGGGAACCTTGTCGGGTAAATGTAACAAAACAAGGAGATATAACCTCCTTTGGTGATGAACCACATTCCTCACATCATCATGCTGTCTACAGATTCGTCTAGCGTCTTCGAGCGGAAACCGATTGCCTCGTGCTCGAACACTGCCACTGTTCTTCTGCAACGGCCTAACCAGCTAGCCAAATCCCCTATGTATTCTAGGCTAGTCACAAAATAGCAGCCGTTCCTCTTAGCACGATCTGAGGACGCGCACGGCAGCAAACAACTCTGCTCTTCCAGAAGATAAAGACACGCAAGGAATTGAGGGGGATTTACAAAAATTCCACGATAACTGTGACAGGTATTCTAAATTTGCATACCCATCGGCGTCAAGTCAAAAGTCAATCCATGACCTAATTGATCACACATATAGTCCCCTGGTGCAAGACTCGGTACCTTAAAGACATGATCTGTACACTTCGCTTTTCTTCTTTTCTTCAAATGGGAAAAGAACTGGTAGTTTCGATAACATGAGAGGGAACAATACATTTTCTATGCTGAAAATGATAAAACAAATGAGATCTTTACACTTTCCGCGCCGATAACACACACTTAGTTTTTCTCGGTGAGTGTGTGTGTGTGTGTGTGTGTGTGTGTGTGTGTATGCATACGTACCAGTCCGTGGTGGCTGACTGAATCCAGCAAGGTGGCTTATATCGGTTTGTTATCTCACATTTAATCCTCATGTATTCCTGTTCTCGCCTCAGATGGATCATTCATTACGTGACATAGACTCAGCAAAGCTTCTGACCTGGGATGTGATTTACGTGTGTCAACAATTCATAGCAAGCTGCAATTTGTCTTCGGTTTGTCGACCAACAATCTGATGGATCACCACCGAAGGAACATTTTATAAGCAGAAGTGTTCTGAGCCGCCATAAGAATGAAAATGATCAGGTTAAAAGTTCGGACAAGTACAGGAAAAACGGTGTTGTCAAATCAGGTTTATTTCACAGCAATCTGACTTTTGCATCGGGAATATGAGTGGATGCTCCTCTTAAGAGATGAATAATGAGTACGCATATCTGATGAGTCGAAGTAACTGCAAAAACGGCCATGCGCTTACGATAAACATTATTCATTCGTCTACGTATACCACGTACGGGTTAACTGGTTGTATTTGTTTCAGTGATGAAACAGCGGACTGTTTATTTTACATTTCCGTCTCGCAGTTATTTTGTACAGCCACACGAATACCATGATGAGCCACAGTCCGGCTACGGCGTATTTTTGACAGCCACGCTGCTCTCGCTAAATGTCCAATTTTCATATTTATTCAGTCTGCGTTGTCGGATTTCGGTCAACCTTGATTTGCTAGGGTTTAACAAATAATTTCCTAGTTCAAATGTTTTAGCCTGAGAAATGACTCCTGGAGAGGCTATTGAACCCGGTAGCGCTGTTCCACCACCTTCGGCATTTATGACGTAACCTTCTGCACATTCTCAATTTTCTGTTTTATTTATTGACCTTGCTTGCGGATAGCTATTGCGTGTAACTATTCATGATCACAAAGTATCTACAAGAAGACATAATCCACGGTTCTTAAAGTCCATTCACGAGGATCAAGAAGGTCACATTTTCAATCTGGATGAAGCTCACCTTCTGGACCGAACAGCATCGAGACACTCAGGGGAGTTCTACGAAGCCTGACGTTTTTCGACAAAGTCAATAAATGAACACTTCGAATTGGGCCACGGTTACAATCTCCTGATAGGCGAGAAATTCAACGAATCCAAGAAATGATAAACAAATTAACTGGACCGCAATCATCCTGCCCCTTTTCACTGTGAACATATCAACCAAACGGCTTCAAAGACCACTCGGTGGACCAAGCTTACGACAAAACAATAAAAGCAAAAAGCATAAAGTCGAGGGAAAACAAAAGAACTAATAAGCATCACGAATGTATGCTGGTCTAGTTTCTGAATGTGTACGGTAGTGTAAAAATCCAAAGACGAAAGTACTTAATTTATAAGTTCGCATCAGAAGGTCGAAAGGTAAAGTTTCTAAAATTAGTAACCTCTCAGGGTCATTGTCATCCGAGAGATCAAGGTTGCCTGAGCGATCAGAGTCCCATCCCGGACATGCTTCAAATATGAGCAAATGAGCACGGGAACCTTCGCCCGTGCACTGACAATGTCACCTGGGATGGTGATGAAACGTTTTGCGACCTAAGTGGCAAGCTCAGTGACCTCCAACCGAAACCAACAGTCATTTTTAACCATAAAATGTACCGATATTCAACTGCTATGCTAACGAAACCATGCCATCCACGAAAACATATTTCAGTGAAATGCCGGAGCCTTTCAAAAGAAGAGCTTTACCTGACTGTTAGGCTTCTCTCGGAAACACAGTAGGGAACAAATATAAAACAACCTTCAGGTAGTCCAGCGGTGGTTCTAAAAACAGAGCGGTTTGGTAGGCCACCCTTCGTAAAAGACTGATGCACAAAGTGCGCCTCCTCAAGACGATCAGCAACAATATCCGCCTAATATTGAGTAACTTCTCGGGGCTGTGAAACTGTGTAAGGTCTTATGAATATTTCCAGCTGGGTGCAATCTTATTACAAGAAAGGTAGATTCACAGTGACATCGAGGATTAAGTTTCTAAGTGTGGCCGTTTCACTGGGTATCCCGTGGATCGTCCTGTTTCACAAAGGAAGCGAGGTGGTGGGGTTATAACATACATCAGCAATCAATGTTGACAACACATCAGGCCCGTGTTCGTGTATTCAACTGTTTCTCTTAGTCCCTTTGTTATTGGATGTAAATCTGAACATTTAATTGACTGTAGCTGGACTGTGCTAGCACCTATCTATATTTTGCCAAAATTCTCTTCTAATGGCTGTCAAGGACGAATTGATTTCATTTCTCAGGTTACAGTAGCTTACGCAGACATTTATTAGTGTATATTTGCTGGAGATTTTATTCCTTTGACTTTGATCCTTGTAATTATTTGGGTCGTGTAAGTGAGGTTAATTTTTCCATTAGATTGGTTGTCTTACAAAACATTTCCTCAGTCAGCAGTGTACATATTTGTCCATTTCATGTCGCTCTCTACTTGGTTCATTACATCACGCTACAATTTGTATGTGATTTATAGCTTCGCAAGCCATCAGCACTTCACGCAAAGCCGTGATCGCAAAGTGCACAAAAAGCAGACTTTTTTGCTGAACATGTCTCATTGTCGAACGAAATACTTAGTCAGAAAGACTTTTCCGTATTCTCAGACGCTAACACCTGTGTGTCTTTGGATCATTTTATCAGTTATCTTAGCATTTACCCTAACATTCACTGTCCTATCGAGACTCCTCATATTCACCCCGATCATTTCTCATCCCCTCACTTCAAATGATTTCGTCATCGGGAAGAATGCCTTTTCTAAAATCAGGGGCCGTGCAACCGTCAAGCTCTTGGCAAAATCAATCCAGATCATGCTATCCAGACTGAATCACTCACATGCGCGCAACTTTATGGAACATAAAAACCGTCGGTAGACAGGCAGGCTATTAAAATACTCTTGTATAGGTTCAACTGCACGCAAGTCCACTGCTGTGGATTACGAAGCTCTCAATTTATCATTCAATAAGAAGGTTGGCCCTCTCGTTTTCATAGATGCTGAAAATAACCCTTCAAATATGCCTCCTTTTTGTATTTCTACCCTGATATTTACAAAGAAGTGATTCTTCTAAATTCCTGAAAATATTTCTGGACCGGACGGCCTCAGCCTTTTAGTCTCCAAGGGATTTGGGGCAACTCCGTTGACGATTTTCTCCGAATCTCTTAATCACTGCCTGAGAGACAGAAAAATTTCCGACTGCTGCGTGATAGTGGCCATCACCCTGTTGTATTCGTGATCAGCAGCATAATTCGTAGTTGTTACACTCAGTTCATCCGTAAGAAAGCAATTGTAACCAAAACGCAGCTGTCGCTTAAGCCGCAAACAAGCAAGCGAGTAAAAGTGCTCAGCCACATTTTCTCACACGCGTGAACGAGTAAGGTTGATCGATACATCGAAAAGTCGATCAGTCAATGCTGTCCGCGCCGAAGCACGAACATGGATCAATACGAAGCAAGCGTACGTGCATGTACGAGAGGAATAAGGATTGGCTGTCTGCGTTGTATACGGGATTTTAACCAAACACAATTCACCTGTTCCTGAGACGGATCCTTTCAAATTCTGTCCTAGTGCTTTCAATCCAGTCGCTTGGGAAGTTTTTTGAAAAATCAGTAATCCGACATTTGAAATCGTCCCTAAATAGTTCAGACAACTATCAGTTTGCTTATCGATCCTCACTGTCTATCACTGATTCTCTTGTAGTTCTCTTGTTACTTTACTACAGTGACGGTATTAGTTGTGCGAACGTAACAAGATCATAGGCTTTTCCCTCCCATTCAGGTCTCGAGCATCGTCATATTTCACTACCGAGTGGAAGGTTTCCGTAAACGTCAGCAGTTCATCCAGTACAATGAAGTCAGCTCTTCTTTCGCTAATTCTGCTCTTGGTTTCCCGCAAGATGTCATATTACCACCTTTACTGTTTTCATCATACGTATCTTCCATCCCTACCCACGACAATAGCTACCTTATCAAACACACCGAAGAAGTCATCCTTGGGTAGCCATATTTTTGTAACACCTCTTTTTCAACCCTTCGAAATGGTATTGCAGACCTTTCTGAGTTGTCCACTACACACAGTGTGGTTATTAATCCCCTCAAATCAGTTGATATTCTATTATTCTTTGCGCAAGACAAAAAGCTTTTCGATTTCACGGACTCTTCGATTCCAGTATCCATTGGACCAAAAACTTACCTAGATACGGTAAGTAAGTCAAATATTCAAGAAGATCAGATGTTTATCCTTCTAAACTTGGAGTTTCAAATTTCTCTGCCTACCGGCATACCTCATCGAAAGATGGATTTCTCATGTGTTCTACCCGAATGACGCTTAGCCTATCTGTTCATTTTTTCAGGTCTATTATAGAAAGACGTCAAAAAAGTTTCGAAACCTCCCAAGTTCTCATCGTCTTGTAGTGGTATTCCCCGGGCTGGAATTCACTCGATTCATCACTTCCCAACACAGTATGACTTGACGTAAGCTTTCCACAAAAATACTCACTGATTCGACTCATCCCATTCACAAGCACCAAAATGAATGTATTTGCCCTTCTGCCACTCGGGCTAGTTTTGGGCACGTTCAAATGCGTACCCGAGCTTACGGCCGTACTACCATTCCGTACCTGACATCAGTTTTAAACAACCCGGAAACCGTAAGATCGCACCTTAAAGATCGATTTAACTAGTAACTCATCACCACGGGAAAACCTCTGCTAGGATTGTGTTGCTTTTCACTTTGAGAATGTTATTTGATTATGCAAAATCTTAATAGCCATCCCCTGACGTTGCACATAGCATCATCTCATCTTGATATTCCTAATTCAGAAAAAAATATACTGCAACTTTCCGTGGTAAGTCCCTGTTACGTCATTTGTGCATCTGGGGTAGGAGTGGAAACTCCCTTATAAAGTTCAGAGTAACTGTCCGTACAAAAGCAAAGTCGATAGACCAAAGCCAGTTGTTTGAGCACATCTAATTTGTGAGTTTCACAAGTCAGGTATTGTTGTGTAGCTTCCGATTGGCTGTAGTAAAAACACTCATCTGCCTTGGAACTATAGCGTCCTATTGGTACAAAACGGGTCCTTCATCCAGGATGAGTGGTCGTCTTGACCAAATTCCTGCAATGGAAGCTTATCGGTTCACTGATTTTCCCGAACTGCTGTGCTGACTTGTTTTCGGGTTGCACCCGGATTGGTTGAAGCGGCTCGGGTCGGGATAGACATCCGTTTACGGTTGGTGGTGTTGTTGTAGCTCAGGTTGATCGTTTGTATCAGTTGGTGATCGCTGAGCTTGACGTTTAAGTCGCGGACGTTTCATCACCACTCAAGGTGACATCATCAGTGCGCAGGCCGACAATGTCACTCCGAGTGGTGATGGGAGGTGTGCCACCTAAAAGCCAAGCTGAGCGAACACCAACTGATACAAACTACTGTTTGTCGCTGATTAGTACATTGATCCGCTTGACTAGCTCTACCCTTGTTCACGATTCTGGGCAGCTAATGACTTGCTGTCTGTCACTGAAACAAGTCGTCTATTGAAGACCCGCCACCCGATATCCTAACAGGTAAAAATCGAGAGAATGATGTGGCAAAATAAGTTTGTTTGAGTAGTATATGAAGGGATCCAGTCATGTGTTTTACCTTCATTGAGATGGTCAATCGATATGGGAACCTTTTGCCCCTCAGTATGACAAAACTGCTTCATAAGAATGCACGGAAGATATCTAACCGCTTCCAACAGATAACTCTATCTTGAGTTCAATAAATATTTATTGTGAAACGCTATAAGTATCCACGGAATAGGGCAGCGTTTTAGGTGTATAAGTCGTTTTTGATTGAAAAAAATTCGGATGGCATTCAAAGCAAGGCTACTTGCATCCGTGTAGCCCCACCCATTCCTTTTTTATTAGTTTCATCCTGTACTACAGAATGGTCGGCTGCCGTGCGCAGCCTGGGACCAAACCTAATCCAGAAAATTTTATTCAAATGATTCCAAGTCATGGAGAAGACGGGTATCTCACTTAAAATGGGTTGGGCGTCATTGAAATTCCTCTTTCGTAATCCCCGTTGACTGACCTCCCAGCGATATCTCGGCTGAAAGACCATCAATCAGGTGAGCGGAAGATCGCCAGTTCGATTTCGGCTCGAGGCATAGACATGTGAATCTGAAAAATGCTAAGGGATATCCTCTTATACACAAACATTCATTACGTGTATGAAATTAATAGAAGTGCACTATTATAAGCTGTTTTTTTTTAGAATTCATCAGGCACTGTCCATATTCACCGAGCCCCAGTTTCAAGTGGAACATAAGATGCACAATTTTGATTAACGGACTGGATCCGTACTGTTCATTTTTGATTCAACAACACACTACTGACGGTGAGTAGTAACCAATTGCGACCCGCGGATCAGTCGTCTACCATGATGAACAATTTTCCCGACAAAGCCAAACTGAACTGAGAGCACGGCATTACGAACAGCCTAAGGTGCATGGCTACTTGATGAGCACAAGTAGTATGAGATTGATCGTAAACGCATTCCCAACCGCATCAACGTGTCATCTAGGCGATTTGGGTAGCGGTTCTCGGTGAAATATGGCCACGCTCCAACTTGTCATTGTATATTTCGATATATGGGCGCAACTTCTAATCACTGTAAACGAGCACTTGCTCTAGTCAATACTTTGTAAATGTGCACACTGGGAATTTTTGCGCGGAACTTTGCATTTCGAATACTTTACTGCTTCACTTATTGGTCCAAATATTTTGCCAGGCAATTTTGAAATTAATTTGACTGGGTGCAGTGCATCTATCCGTGCCTGTGTGCAACAGATGAACCATCACCTCCAGTAAGACTAATTTGATCTCGGATAATTAAATGTTGTCACATAATCGACAACCGTACCTTCGATAGAATAGGCAACGTCTCCAACAGCCGTCTCTCACAGACTGCATTGAGTTTGAGGGACTTGGCCCTAATTAAGACACTTTTCCGTCAGGTTT
The DNA here is from genome assembly GCA_948099385.1 of Fasciola hepatica. Lineage (NCBI taxonomy): Eukaryota > Metazoa > Platyhelminthes > Trematoda > Plagiorchiida > Fasciolidae > Fasciola > Fasciola hepatica. The sequence goes on from CANUEZ040000151.1 coordinate 1,055,427, forward strand.
TGATCTAATTAGAAATCAAAATTGACTCGAAGAGAAGCGATGGAACATTCTGGATGAGTAACAATGTAGTTTTATCCCGGTAGAACTCACGAACTCCATAACTCTAACCTGTTCTCACAAACAACAGCCTGAAGAAGATAAAACTTAGTTTGTATTGAATAAATATGCAAATAATGGGTCTAAAATTATAGCTAGGCTACGGACTTCCTTCGGTTATGTCCTAGAAAGATGACTTGGGTGCGACCACATCGCGACTTACTGCTTTATGAAAGAAATTATGTGCCGAGTGAATCACCGTAGAATATAAACAACTTTTCTCCTGCCTGCGTGTACTAAGACCCTATTTCCGCCCGGCAAACATTTTCCAGGGTCAAGAAAAAAATTGGACAAACAAATGGCTTTTGAAGGCCCTCTTCCCTAGTCCCGAAAGAAGAGGAGTATTTCCGTTCTAGGAAAAAATGGGTAAACAGTACACTGTCCTGAAGACTAAACTCCGGTGAGTGGTCTGTGTAGATTTTGTCCACGTTTTCTAGTTTGTAACACGGAGACTGATAAAACAAACGTAGTCAAAAAAGAGATAGAAAAATGGTTCACAATTAGTTTTGCTTTTCTTATTAAAGCCGAAAACAACAAAAAAATGATGCATGCGATCTCCATTCTGAATATGATTCCAGAGAAACTATTCTGCCACTCAGTGATTCATGAATGATATTCAGTAAAACAAGGGATCCCCATTGAACGTGAACATGTAAACTTGGATAATTAGAAATGGCGTCTGGATTCCGTTGGGGATTATATCGGGTTTGCATAATGAACGAATAATCAAGGCTCCACATGGGATTAGTTCGATTCGACAATCGGTGAACGAAGTATCAAACGGATTATTTGGGATTTCATTTGAAATCATTGCGTTAATTTTGATTGCATGTTCGAAGACAATGGACGAAAAGTGTACTTATTTTACTGATTTAGGAAATATCGTCTTGAATACTAAATGCAATCGAGTAATGATATAAGTTCACAAGTTTGATGAAACTATTTGTTTTCAAGATTACTGTTCTCTATTCCATATTTACAATAGAGATCAGCGGAAAACGAGGCCTCACCCACACAAATACACACACACACACACACACACACACACATGCACACACGCTGCACTTTTCAGGACAGCGAGGTAAGTTCAGGCTGAGACCAGGAGAGGAGTATCATATTAGGATTGTTTTGTAGATCAGGCTTGGTGAGGAGTAGTACGGGAGTGGGTTGTTTTCTGAAACCAGTGACATGGGTGATTGAGTGACTCAAATCACTCATTTCATCCGTTGGGCAAATGTACTTAAATGTGATGCGATGCTGTTCGAACTCATTCACTGAAGAATGCGGTTCACTGGTGCTGTGAAACGGGCTTCGTTCCACATCAGTTCCACTCAACGTCAATAAGACAACTCAGTCTTCCGAGAAAAAAAGCAGTTCAGTCCAGTTTTTTATAAAACTTTTCAGCTGGATTGGCGAAATCAGTTTGAGGTTGGAGGGAGATCTTCTACAGCACTGTGAACGACTTTTCATAGCAGCCTTCATCTGAATTTTTCGCAGATGTTTCAGGAACGGGATTGTGTCCACAGTCTAAAGACCACGATGTTATCCGTTCAACGGCGGTCGGCCAAACAAGTGTGACCCCGTATACACATAAGCTTGATGTCAGATGTCCGTGAGCAGCCACTCCCAGAGACCGTGAAGTATTTGTTGTGTATGAACGGGTGTATGAACGAGTGCGGGGGTCTTTAGTTTTGCACCTTGCTTTATCCATGCAAAATCCCTCTAAATAAGTCACGTGCCTCGGACGACCATAGACTGATTTCATAATTGTTTTATCTGATCGGCTGTATTCCTCATTTTCATTATCACAACAGCTGGCATGGTATATGGTGCTTGTTTGGCACTAATGGATAGTATGGTAAGATTGTCATTCCATTTGGAGAGCGCTTGTATCTATATCGATTAACTGTCTGAGTTGTCAATGGCCGAGTTCCCCAATCAGGTGTGTCGTGATCTTTAGCGTGCGAAAGAAGTTCAAAAGGTCACTCGTGCGGTAAGTGAATAGAGGCAATCTAACGGGGTGTAACAATGTGAAAAGAAGGGAAGATGTGTGGGTCGAAATTGTTGGAAAGTGCCGAGTAACACGTCGAAAAAAGTCACGAAAGTGAGCGAAGGGGAGCCGCGTGGGAATTTCATAAATATATACTGAATTAATGTTACACAGACTAAGTTGAATAAAAGAAACCGGTTTAAGGTTTAAACGAAATGAGAAAATAGTGTTGCCGTTATTCGTCTAGTGTATTCCCATCTAAGTTTGCCTTGAAACTTTTACGTTAATTTCTAATCAAATGTTCGTTTGACCATTAAGCCTCATCTTACTGAAAGGTTTCTCTGTTTCTTCCCTGTTATCGAAACAAATGTGACTTTCTACATGAATTTGTTCAATGGAAGATGTTAGACAGCGACAAACTCCTACGACCGTGAGTTCATTATTGTGACAAGAGGCACACTATCATGTATACTTTACCTGTGTCTCATTTCCCATATCTTTTATTCCTTCATGTCAATTCACTCAGAATTGACCACACTCCCAGAACAACCGTCGGTTGACTTTATGGTCGCTACGTTTGACAGGTGGGATTCCTGTGTATAACACGTAGCACATACTTTGTGAGTTCAAAAACCATCTTCGTTATCATAACAGCTGGCGTAAATTATGCAAGAGTTGGGCACCAATCTACAATTCGGCGAGACAATACCATCGGATGGTGATAGTCTCAATATCAGATAAATGGCATAATTTGGAAAATGAATCATTCTATCTTGTTACCAGCTGAAAATGTGTGGTTTTCCACTTTTGAGTTAGTCTAGTCAAGGTTACGGCTAACAGTGAACCCCAAGAAAGTGACCGAAGTGAGACCGATAGGATTATTTTGGCATAAAGTATGTATGTGTATGTGTATGTGTATGTGTGTGTGTATGTGTATGTGTGTGTGTTGTGTGTGTGTGCGTGTTGTGTGTGTGTGCGTGTTGTGTGTGTGTGCGTGTTGTGTGTGTGTGTGTGTATGTGTGTATGTGTGTGTATGTATGTATGTATGTATGTATGTATGTATGTATGTATGTATGTATGTATGTATGTATGTATGTATGTATGTATGTATGTATGTATGTATGTATGTATGTATGTATGTATGTATGTATGTATGTATGTATGTATGTATGTATGTATGTATGTATGTATGTATGTATGTATGTATGTATGTATGTATGTATGTATGTATGTATGTATGTATGTGTGTGTGTGTGGTGTGTGTGTGTGTGTGTATGTATGTATGTATGTATGCATGTATGTATGTATGTATGTATGTATGTATGTATGTATGTATGTATGTATGTATGTATGTATGTATGTATGTATGTATGTATGTATGTATGTATGTATGTATGTATGTATGTATGTATGTATGTATGTATGTATGTATGTATGTATGTATGTATGTATGTATGTATGTATGTGTGTGTGTGTGTGTGGTGTGTGTGTGTGTGTGTGTGTGTTGTGTGTGCGTGTTGTGTGTGTGTGCGTGTTGTGTGTGTGTGTGTGTGTATGTGTGTATGTGTGTATGTGTGTGTGTATGTATGTATGTATGTATGTATGTATGTATGTATGTATGTATGTATGTATGCATGTATGTATGTATGTATGTATGTGTGTGTGTGTGGTGTGTGTGTGTGTGTATGTATGTATGTATGTATGCATGTATGTATGTATGTATGTATGTATGTATGTATGTATGTATGTATGTATGTATGTATGTATGTATGTATGTATGTATGTATGTATGTATGTGTGTGTGGTGTGTGTGTGTGTGTGTGTGTGTGTGTGTGTGTGTGTGTGTGTGTGTGTGTGTGTGTGTGTGTGTGTGTGTGTGTGTGTGTGGTCTTATACCGGGCTTAGAACGGTCATTTTAATCGTCTTGATGCGTTTTCCTACCTGAATTAAATGTCATCAGGTATTTTCAACAGACATTCTATGGCGAGCTTTCTCAGTAATTTTGCCTAACTATTTTCTATACCACTTCTGTTATAGAGATATGGGAGACTGTAACAAATAGTATCAGTCGGCAGTATTCTTTAACCACTTGTACCTTATGTGAGAGAATGGACTGTAACATATTGAACAGGCGGCTTGGTCCGTTAAGTAGGCAACACGACGGTTTGACAAACCGCCAGACTGTCTTCACTGGAGCCGAATCAAGGATAAGATAGGAAAAAACGAAGTGGACCGAGGAACCAATCAGAAGCCAGGTTTTGTCTGAACCGGATAAACCGATTAGGCTTGTTCCCAGACTAACCACTCAGAAGAGCTGGCTGACGCTAACAGGTGAACCCATAAGAAGGCGGGCCCATATTCAATTTTGACCACCATACATTGTATGTAAGCTGTCATTTTTGTACTAATTATTCGAGATAATTCGAAGGCAATACTGTATTCTTACTAGAACTAGTGGGATGGATCAGAGCACTAAGCATTCGTCATTTATTGTCATTTCATGAACCCAAAGGTCACCTCGTAGATTCACTACATTTTCAAAAGTATCGCTCACTGTATTTGCGCGTGCCAGTAGATTCAAGCTAGCAGTGTACAGAAATCCGTGAAAATTATCTCAACAACAGTATACGTAAAATCACGTTGACGGATGAACAAGAAGAACACAATCGGTACGGCACACAGACTTCAGGCAAAATACCCGCGTTCTAAATCATTCGATCCACATCGCTGTTAGAAAACAGCAACATTTTGGATGACTAACTTGCAAATCTATTGATGAATTTTCTCACAAATCAACACTGAATGCTTAATGGAACACTTTGTTTAGCAATGTAATCGTACTTCTCTCGGAGTTTCCGACTCAGCTAAACCATCAGCATCAATTTTACCGCCTCCTGTTACAGCAGAACCACGTATATTGTCGGAGATCTGTTTGTAAAGTAAAACCTGAGGATGTATATGATAGAATTTTCCCCTCCCAATGCAAAAGCTGTCGTGTATAGCCTGCTAGAGAATTTCATATTGTGTTTCAAACATATCCTCGTTTTGTCCAGGCTATCTCAGTACTAAAATAAACTTTCGGCTTCTCCTTTGTTTGAGAAGACCTCAGATCCCAATTTGGTCAATCCCAGTAGTGCAATACTTTTATCCATGAATTCTATGCTATTACGGCCCATAATTCTATGCCCAATCCACTACGTGCGTGAAGAGTAGGATAGCACAAAGTATTTCTGTTTTCGAGGCAATCATGCTTGCATCTATTATAGTTCCTCCGCCAGCTGTTCCAACGCAGCCGTATTTATCAAAAGCTAACTAGAATCTTGTTTCTAAACATTCTTGTGGTATCGGACCTCACAGATAATTTTCATATATTAGTTCAGGACTACAGGATTTGGAAAGCACATCAAATCCGGTTCAGACCTACAGTCAACTTTTACTAATGTCTGACGGCTCTGATCAGACTGCAAGGATTTCAACTTGCAGTACTAGAATAACATGACCTTTTACCTGGTACTTCATATATGCCTTATATATATATATATATATATATATATATATATATCGTGTAATACCTGGTGATTATTTAACTGTACCTTTGGTTTTTCAAAACTGACAGAAACCTGAGGGCATGATAACAGTTTTCAGTGATCAGTTAAAAATATATCAGAGATTCAAACACCTCCCGAAACCTTTTTCTAAGCTGTTGGATAAGTCGGAGAGGACAGCACTTTGCAATTCACAAAATTCAGGTAGTCCTTTTTGAGCCTAAGTTAGTCTTAGTAAATCCTTTGGTCATGGTTAGTTCTAGTGTCAGGTGATTGTTTAACCCCTTAGCATAAGGAATTGAGAAGAGCCTCCACGTTTTCGTTCTACGTGATCAACCGTCTAATCATATCCAGCTAACATTCTAAGTCCCCTTCAAAGTTTGGCGTCGGCCGGCGTCTGAATGGCTTTCCACGTCGGTGTACACGATTTAGGTAACCCCTCTTTTGAGACAGATTGAGCTAAAACGAGGGTGATATTATTCATCTGTTTGACTTCTGATAAATGTTTCATTTTGTTTGTTTCAAATCGTAATCTGTTTTAGCTCAACGGGGCATCTGCAACGGGAACACGTGATAGAAGATCGCCGTGGTCTTCGTTAAACATTAGATTTAGAACTCTTCGGTTTTTGTGTTCTGATTTACGATAACGAGACCTGACACCTGAGTGCTGAGGGAGCCCGGTAAATGCGCGCATTCGCAAACTAATATCCCCGACACTTTTTCCGTGTTTCCCAAGCACTGAAAAAGGTTTGCGGTAAAATGTCGACTGGAGATAAAGTAGTGATTCGAATGTCTCCATGCACGGTCCAATGCGTTATAGCTTCATTTCCAATATCCAACCTATCGGGTAAAGCCGGGCCGTAACTGTTAGACCGTGTAGATACAGCGAAGTCGCCCTGCGAGTGGTCAGCACGTTATCTGCCAATAAGTGCATGCATATTTTTGTATATAAACGAGTGAGCGTAAGCCAAAGGTAACAGAATACATTCTAGCTGTTTTTGTCTGGTCTTGTCGTTCTTCCAGTACACGTAATCTCGGTTCACGTTATTTTATTACGTGCGATTGGCCTTTTAGATACGATTTCAACAGATATTTCTCGTCAAGCCTGGGTATTCCTGGGTATCGCATCCTTTGAATGGTAAATGCTTTGTGTATCCAGGCCGGCTAAATGGGTCGGTTCATGTTTTGCGCATGCCCTCTGATAGGATTTCTCTACTTGCAACTCTGACTTAGGTACAAGAAGAATAAGGGTGACCAACTCATGCGATGAAAAAAGGGTATAATGTCCTTCTTGGTGGACTTGGGCATGAAAGGCTTGTTGGTCTTTTTAGGCGAGTAAAAGATAACCCCCTCTCAGTGGGTAAATACCCTGGGGGGGGGGGGGGATATGACTGTGTGTCACGAACAGTGGCACTCATTTATCCGTGGACTTTCTATATCAGTTTTATACTTCTGTTGGCAGTTCAATTCATGCGTTTCTCGTGCTCTCCGACTGAGGTTGCCGCTGAGTGATGGCGACCAAAACGACCGGGCCCCAGGTTTGGTCATTGGATGTTCATATTGAACTTAACTGAACTGAATCTAATTTGGTCCATTCTAAACAGAGTCCACCTGGAATTATCATCGGTTTCAAATGCTTTTGGTTCGACTGTCTCTCTGGAGATCATCTGTTAGCGCTCTCCGCGACTAGCGGTATGGTAAGATTATTTTCCGTCCTAATTAGCTGGGTGAAAAACCATGAGGCTTTTTTATCAGTTCCAAACCTTAAAGACCGTGGCTTGGCTGATATGCCTTAAGGTTTTACACGGAGAAATTTAAAAATTCCTTTGTCGTAGTATCATTATAATAAGGAATCGAATGATTATTCATATCACAACATTTTACCACCATGGTTCATCGCAAATGGCCACGAAATTCCGCTTTTCAGTAGGAGTTCAATCACTCCCGGATGGGTTATAGTGCGTAAACTACAAATTCAAAAGTGGTACAGTCAAACAAACGCGTTTTGGCTAAAATATTTGAGGGTCCAAAGAGTCGCAATCTGGTGTGAATACGAGTACTCAAAAGAAGGCATCACGTGCATACAAATATCTTGATGATGTAAAATTCTTACAAAGATGGTTTACCCAGACATAATCCATACCAAATAGCTCCGTTCTTCTGGATACATTCATTTGGAATGAATGGACAAGCGATGTAACAAGCCCTTCTCCCAGGAAGGAGTGCTACTGTTAGTCTTCAGAGTAATCTCACGTTGCAAGGTGTTCACACTGGCCTCGAGTAATTCGCAAGCTTGAGGTTGAGAGTGATTGGTTCAGTTGGCGCAGAGTCCGAACTTTGTTTCAGTCCACACCTATAACATGCTTACTCGCTAAACATAATTGCGTTGCTAAGCTCTTGTGTCATTTCCATAGGTAATCTCTTCACACACACCCCTCCCAGCATCCGCATTTTTTCATTACAATGACGCAATATCCCCAATTTCGGTTTAATTTTGATAATAGTATTCACAGTAATGGGAGGTTTGACTGGTTCACGGTGCCAAACCATAACTAACTGTAGAAAACTCATGCATTCAGTAAGCAGCCAGCCGTTCTATCCGTGTTCAGATGGGTCAAACCATCAGATCAGTCACTACCGGCATTCATTCGACATCAACTAAGCGACTCGTTTGAGCCAAGTTCGTTGCTCGATGGAAATCCAGAGCATTTGATCATCCCATGACAACTCAAATGGAATAGTCACGCGTAGTTGTACTATCATGGGTTGCTAGTTGTGAATGTCCGGTATACTGATACCACGTGATGAATTCTTTGAAAGGAAGTTCATTTACAGCTCTTAGGCAATGCAATCATGGAAATTGAACGGATAAAGCAATATTTATGACGCTTAGAGCTGTGGTTCGAACTATCACTGACCACAATCGATTCAGCGTTTTGCTTTTTTGGCAAAGAACATTGATCACTGCCATAGATGATGTCATTTATTCCAGAAAAGCTAAGAGTTCGGGACTTCGACAACTACGTCAAACTGGGCTTTACCAATTTTGATGCCTTTCACCAAACCTACCTGTGACATATCAACTGCTTTTAAAGAATGTTGTTCCCATAGGTACTGCTTGCTGTTCAATATAATTCAACTTATTCTATGATAACTAGTATTCAGTGATAGGAACCCAAATGAATGAATAATAAACTTATTGAGAAGTCTCACGAAATCCGGAAGAATTTTCACGGTTGTGTTATCTATTGAGATATTTTTGCACTAGCATTTCGATTATCAATTTCTATTTTGGCCTAGATTAAACATCATTCCTGCAATGAATACACTGATTCGTCGGTTGAATGACGCGTGTACCGCAAGGAATCTGTGCAAGCCGAAACACGCAAGTCGTGCAAAAATCGATAATACGAGTCACAAAACAAGAGAGTAAACGGGCGATCAGTTTCAACGATACTATCCACATGTTCTATTTCACACGGAAGAAGTGGTCGATCGAGGCTAACGGTGATTCAATCTAACCAACTTATTTCTTCAACAGAACAAAATCATATCTTCAGTTTTATGCTATATCTGGAATATCGAGAAGGAAGGCAAAATCAAGTATCTCAACATGGCATGATTTAGTTCCGGGACTGTGGTGTTGTATTCGTTTTTATGGTGCACCCCGCAGAACAATGCATTTCTCAATAACTTTGTGCAGTTTGCGTTCTGATGACATTCCGGCCTAGTTTACTTGTCAGTATCGCGTATATGTGCGGTGGATCTCGAACATTCATAACTTGATTTTCTCCGTTTGCAATGCGCTGACAATGTTTATGATTAGATTTTATGATACACATTGCATACACATTATATGTGTATATTCCTGACTCTCGAATCCTGGGATTGTACTTTTCTTTCATAAGTAAAGGCTTTCAAAAGCTGCACCCACATATGAAATTGCCTCTGAGGCTCAAATTCCCAACCCCTCACTCGCTGTTGATGTACTACATCCCTAAGCCAACAAAAGCATTTTCACAGCGTAAATTCGTTCACGTCTACATGTCTATCCTGTCGTTCTCAAGTTGCAAAGTATTTGTACTCCATTGTAGGCAATTCTCTTACATATCCCAAATACAGATAGTTTTTCTTATTTTCTGTAACTGAAGCAATCATTCCTAGTTAACTACAAGGCTTCTTGATTCACTTTCTGTACCTTGACCGCGATATTTTACAGTTTCTTTATATATATATATATATATATATATATATATATATATATATATATATATATATATAAACACCGAATATCCGATAGACGCGGTTATTCTACGGGAATTTGTTCTACTGCTTGCAGCCGTGTTTACTTCTTTTCGTCAAATTGTTTTTCTATCCAGTCGACAGCTGAACTATTTGGGACCGTCTCTACAAACATGTAAATATTCGAACTGATGCCGCGGAAGTTTTATAACATCACCACTGAGTACACAAGCGATCGGGCAGCTTCGACCGGATTTACATTCGTGTTATATTCTTTCTGAGTTATGTGAGTCGTGTTATGGCCAAAGACTGTAATTTTTGAGCCAACCCACCACTGTTTTGTTATTTAGGAAATCACTGTTCTGCAAATAATACGACTTCCCGTTGAAGAATGTTTTATGCGGTGTAAATGCTGAGTTAACCACGACGGTTTCACTGTACCCTAGCGGATTGAGAATCATGGGTAATCCGTTTTCATCTAGTGCTACTTGTGACTACAGGAATGATGGATTGTTAGTCTGTCAGGTTCGCATTCAGCCTAATCAAAGGGACTATCGGTGTCTGTTTGGTTGTGTGATAATGACCTTGGAGAATAAGACCACTTATGTTCATGATCAGAAAGTGCCCGTTTATTCAGCTGATCGAACCTGGCTTCTTTTTCGGACAGTTCTACAGCAGGCCATCAAATAACGTGCTAGTTTCCCATGGCAGATGTCATTTGCGAATGCATTCTGAGCTTGCAAACTGCGTGATCCATGTACGAAAGGTCCAAATCGCTTTACTGTGGCCCCGCAGATCAGATCAGATAGAAGATACACTGTACTAAAGTTTGGAGGACTTCTTTGCACAGATCTGAACCAATCCAGAACAGTTCAAATTTCCTAAACCGTATTGAGTAGACTGACTCCGGTTGGTTTGATTTAAGTTAACGAGACGTAAAGAAGCTTCAATCCATAGCTGGTTGGTGCCGAAAGTCCAAGGAAAACATCACTCACGATGCTACGGACTATAACTGCACATGTACTTTTTGGAACTCAAAAGCCGGCTGTGTTCGAACGGTCTACCTGCTGCTAGTCAGATCAGTCTGTTCCGGATTTGGATTTTGCGGTCAAAGGTCAGTTTCATTATTTGGCACCCTTTAATTATCCACTACACCATTCTTGAAACCGTGCACCTTTAATAAGTGATAGAACGGGAAGAAAACTTTATTTGTTCTTTTGGATTTCTTTCCACTAATCAGGAAAATAATTCCATGGGACAACTTCGTGTTGTAAATGTAATTTGGTTTGATTCGTTCCCCTATTAATTCAAGGGTATCGTTTTGTTCACCAAAATGAAGGCAGCGACCTGTTTTATATGCAAATGTTCTACTTATTGGTCGAGGTAACGGTGATTTGTCTTTTTATACGGTATTTTCAAAAATATAGATCAAACAATAGCAAAAGCTTGCTTTTGTACTTTTGCACGCTTAGGGCATTCCGGTTCAGGCCAAAATTCAATCAAAGTTGCACATCTGTTATACATTAGTATAATTAGAACCTTCAGCTTAACATTCCATTCCAAGCTTGGTTCAATTATTCAGTAAAGCGAACCAAATAAAAGATGAGTTCGCTCAGAGTTGGTAATCTGTTAGCATTGGTTACGTACACAGTGAATAATGAATAATTTTTGACGTCAGTAATGTCAGCAGATGGGTTTCTTGGAGGCACACGCCCGGTTTCGCGGCTATCACCGCTCATCAAGTAGGCGTATCCGGTACTTCTCCGTCGATCCATTCATTCTGATATTTGTACCCAGCACAAATGTTTACGCACAACAACCCACTTTGTGTACCAGGAGAGTGAGTGTATGCTCCGCAGAAATTCGTAAGCCCATTTGTAGATTCTCTTCGTATCAAAAATTCCAACAGGCAACTCTGGTCTCTAACTTCTTCCACTAGTAAATCCTCGCACTTGGCAATTTCCACCTCATATTCCCTTTCAGGTCGAAACTTGAGCGAAATTATTTTTATCAATTTCGTTCAACTATCTGTGCTCCGAAACCTTGATCCGTTATTCATCGCAATGCTCATTTTCTCATTTGAATATGACAGTCCAATTAGTGAGTCGAGTGGTTTTCTTTTTACACAAACAATCGTAGGTTACCACTTCTATAGCTATGGATTACTTTCTGAGGTTTCGCGTGTAATGAACGATCTACACATGTTTTCTGCTTAAATCTGTAATGTCTGGCTTTGCCGTTGTGAGCTTGGTTCCCCCAAATAAGCTTCATTTTCTTGCAGTCATTTTTGGATTTCTGACTGCTTTTTACTTGGTGCATGCACGACTGGTGATTTGTCTTGATGAATATAAAATATGTGGGACAAGGGCTGTACGACTGATAGGAGCCACTTGATGTCGCACATCAGGTTCTCTACTTGATAGCAGTATGGTGTACAACAGCCGCGAAGGATTGCTTATCTCATACGGAAGCTGGTTATATTATGAACTTATTCGAAAAACAAAAAAATAACGCCACCAAAGGCCTAACGAGTGCCATCTTTTACCGATTTGACTCAATATTTGAGCTTCAAAGTTTCGTGATGTCAGGAAGTGCTTCTATCGAAACCACCTTTTGACCACTTCATTTTGACCAAAATTATGAGTGTTCGACTATCTCAGTCCATAGGTGAAGTGTACGTGTATTTCACTCTTCAGATGAGTTTCTTAGCCAACAATTCGCTGGTCAGACGGGAAGTGTCGATAATCAGTGGCGTTCTCATGGTTTCAGAAGTTCATCCACTGTATAGTCCTTATTCATGAGCACGCGATGAAATTCAATCAGGATGTCCAAGCTGCTTTCGCTGATTAGAGATGTTTACCTTTTGACTCAGACTGTCTATCGATCTGACACACACACACACACACACACACACACATACATACATGCATACATACATACATACATACATACATACATACATACACGCTTGCATACGTCCATTCTCATTTTGGCTCCAATACACACACACGCGCGCAAGCAAAAGGAGATTTTATTTATGCATCTCCTCACTCCGTACCCATACACTCAGGCACACCCACGCACACACACTAGCACAAGCAAACCTGAGCAATAGACGTCACGTACCAATCGGTATTCTCTACGGTTGTCTTAGGTCTACGATTGAGTGCATGGTCAACACAATCTGTTTGTGGGGTGGTAGTAACGGTGAACGTTTTGTTAGTGGGTCCTTTCTTGTTGGTCGTCATTTTACTATTTGGCTTTCCCACCCACCCGAATGACATTAAAACCATCAGAATATTTTGATTTCATTGATTTTTCCATAACAGAAACTCCCTTTACTAGATAGATCGATCGATTCTTAGACAAAGGGAAATAAGTGGACTAATAATCGCGCGGCACAATCGAATTTCGAACATCGTTCGTGAAGTAATGTATAATATGGGCCGAAATTTGTTTGGTTTGGGTCCTGTCAACAAGCGATAATCGCAATACAGATATGTTCTTCGAATGAAATGTTTTGACTAGTTTTCAGCTGTTATACTAAGTGAAGATTTATGAGGGTTTAGTAAATCATTAGTTCAAAACCCGAAGTGAGATTACAATCACTTTTTCGAAATAGTGATTACTACAGTAAAGCACAGTTACCACGGAACCAAATTTCTATGGAGACGTTCACAATATGAACACCAGTCATAGACTGATATTATATCGCGTTTTATTGCATTGTATGGAAGAATGAGCCAGTTAGCACACTCACAATTTAGGCAAAATAAACAAGACTAATCAATGTCATTTTTCAATAAGCGTAACAAATAAATTCTGCTGAAAAAGAACTGGTTTATCCACCGAGATTCTTGCGAAGTACTTCTGTGACATTTATCTTTTCAACCATGATACGTGCTAACTAAGGCCCTGTAGAGTCACAGAAGACATTTATCCGAGAGCAATGCGTCTAACTGCGGAACGTATGGAGCGATGCGAACGGCACGCCGACAAGTCATGGTACAGGGATGGGTGGGGTGAGCAAGAATCTTCTTGGCGAATTTTCACAGGATGTGTAAATTACTAATCTGGGACACAATGGAGCCGACAGGAATCAAAGAAAAGTGACTGATAGTGGTCAAGTCGCGGTGTAGTTTGGTGAAATCTTTCTTAGGTAGACCAGGAAAGACTACGGGAGAGCAGTAGATCGAGACTGGGAAAATACATTGATGGACGAAAGAAAAAATAACAGCTCCAAACTGCCTTAGCCTACGAATTTGAAAAGACGGTCTACGCAGTTCTTTAGCACAAACAAAAATGCGAGAAGACCCTTGTAAATTGGCGCTGATTGTAACGCCCAAGTATTTGATCGAGTCAGCTCTGAAAATGGGGATACCGTTGATGATCGTTAGCTGATTGGGGTTAGAGAAACAAGACAGACAGGAAGTACGATCAGAACTTTTGGAAGTGTTGAGGTGCAGGCTAAAATGGGGCAAGAAATTCTAAATATCGGATAATCTCTCAGAAAAAGAGTTAGAGTCAGGTTTAATTGAGGTGGACTGACAAAGCACCAGGTCATCGTCGTGCTTTAAAAAAGTTGTCCTTGTGGGGCAGTGTTCAGGTCGCCGATGTGTGGTAAAAAAAAATAATGGGGCAAAGAAAGGCTTCCTGAAGAACACTCGAGTTGTTCGGACTCGATAAACTTCTACCAACTTCCGTTCTATTGGAACAGTCGTTTTTTTTTCAACCATGCGAGTAAAGAGATGGGTCAGCCAAAAGTCTCCAGCTTTCAAAAACGTAGAGAGAACCGAGTAATCGAATCCAAAGCAGAATTATAGTCGAGAAAGACAGTAAACTTATTTCGCCGAACGGTTCAAGCGGTTTGAAATGAAATGACACACCGAAGCAACTGCATCGAAAGTGCATCTGTTTTGTGCGCAAGCTAATACGGGTTTCATTGGCGGCAACAAATTTGGAACACAACCAGCTAAGAAAAGTACCCTCGGTCAAAATGAATGTAGAAAAAGTGATGACAATGGGGCCAAAGCAATTCACTTTTTCAAAGCAGAATGCTTGGGAATGAGTACTAGTGTCACCGGTGTCCAGGAGGCTGGTACCGCTTTGACATCCAGAGGGAAGTCATAATTCCGGACTGTGAGGGAAATAGTTGTATGTCTGAGGAGGAAGCAAGAATATAAGTTGATGGTGGGGTTTCCGAAGAGGGGTAAATAAACTCGACCTTCAGACTGTCGACATCCATACCGTGATCTTTTGATCGAGACTAATGTCTACGTGGGAGCCGGATTCCATGCCAGATAAGTATTGCATTTGTAGCTTATAAGAACTGGTGATCAAATGTCACTTTTATCCGTTATATCTCTCGTTTGTTCAGGATAGAGCGTATTTTGACAGAAGCCTGGTCGTGTTGTTCCAGGGCATGTTCTTTTTGCCTTCTCAGAAATTCAAGCAACGGTTAGGCTATTCTACCATTGTACAAAAACGCAGTCTTCTTAGGTTAGCATAAATCAAATGCCACACTCACTGTCTTCGTAATTAAGTCTAGCTGGCAAACAGAGTAGTCCAAAGAATACCACTGAGAAGCAATGGAAAAGGATCCTTGAAAAAGGGCAATATTAACGGATGACGAGTTTTTAGAGGTGAACTTTGTTTTGTCCTGAGGAGTGAACAGTGTGTTGAGAATGAACACATTTTTATATATCACACTTTTACTTGCGATTATTGCGTGGAATTGATAAATCCTTGTGTGGCAGACCGCGTTTTGGGCTCCACCGCTCACGCCCAAACCCCAGGTCATCCGACCAATCCTGGGCCAGGAAGGACCAGATTTCAGTTTCACTCCTGGTGGAGCTCATCAGTGATGCATTTCCTCGATCGCAACCACGGCTAGAACATGGGCGGTTTCACCGCGAATACTTGTGTGTGTGTGTGTGTGTGTGTGTGTGTGTGTGTGTGTGTGTGTGTGCTATCAGTACACCATCGCGCTACCGTCCAGGCTGATTCGAATCACCAAGCTAGGTTTGTCCGGATGTCGTCTTCTGGGACAGCGAGGTGGGAACCATAAAAAAAACTGGGAAAAGAACTTGGAACTAGCCGGCCGCACTGTCCAAAACTGTTTGAGTTTCTTTTTTCGGCAGTAATGAATACGCAATGCAGTCTTTTGAACAAACTTTCGTGCCTCTGATGTAAGAACAATCCGACGAGAACACTTTGATTTCATTCTTCCGACGTCCTCTCGGAGTTGAACTGATGGCAACTGGTCGCCCAAATTCAGGAATAGAACGGTTGCACTGGAGTTATTTCCTCACCAGAGTTGCCATGGATTTCGCAAATTGTTTTCAGTAACTTTTCTCAGCATAGCAAACCACAAGCATAAAGAGCTTGAATAAGATGGAGCTACAAGCTTGGGAAAAATGTTGTGTCGGACATGGAGAAGCGTTCAAAGCCTACATTAACAAAGAGAGAATATGAAGGGAGACAGTCGCAAGAAGGGTATATGATAGTAGCATTGAGGCAGTTTACCTCAATTTCATTGTTGTGGGATTAGGATTTTTGACCACAGAGTAGTTTTCGGGAAACTTGTGGTAAATGTTATATATATATATATATATATATATATATATATATATATATATATGACGATATATATCTTCGCTGTGATTAGGTATGATCATAGTTCGAATTCTAAACTTCGGGAAGACGTGCCTGAGGGATCATGTGGCCTGATGAAAAACATCAGTAATGGAGAGGCTTATCTACCACCGGAGACAAGTGGAGTTTTGATAGGGCAACAAACATTCAAGATAGCACGTAGAGTTCCGGAATAGTGAAAATGGGAAAACCACGGAAAGGTAGTAGCGACAGCTACGTTGAGCAAGGCGATATCACCAAAATCCTACCTGATTCGTTACGGTATAACATGTGTAGACGAAGTTTAAATAAGCGAATGTGAATACAGAACGAATTAGGCAGAACTGAAGTCTGGAACAAAGTCTGATTCGACATTTCTGAAGAACCGTCGTTTATTTTTTTTTCGTTCGAGAAGTGCGCGTGTTAAAGACTCCCTCATCAGTCATACACGAAGAATCGATTGCAGAGCATGACTATTTACTCAGGTAAAATGGTTGCATCATTAGATGTGATCACGCGCTTTGAATGTCGACTTTTACCCGGAGCCACTAGTGCTCAGGTGCCCAGGTGATATATCCTTTGCAATGATAAATTGACAGTTGAAATCCGTAACTTATTCTGAGAAAATGTTTATCTTTGTGTTACGCCCACGAGCCCTGTTTATCATAATGTAACACGGTGTACACAATCACTCACGAAAGAATAAACTCGGGGTGTACGTGATTTATTACTTTACTGGACAAATAAACAATGAACCCGCCTAATTATCGATTCTACTGTGAATCACACTGAAAAAATAAATGCAGGTTTCCTTCAAAGTTGGCATGAAAAAGTTGCTCCGTTATGAGCTTTACGTTTGTAATTTCTCTACATAATTAGAAATAGATAGAAAATATCAAATTCTCTATAACTGAATATTATTCACGTTAACTCTATCGTGTCCTGTGTGTATTTTACAGCGCACGAACTTGATCGGTATGAATAGTTTGGTTGATACTAGATAAACAAATTTAACGGACGGAGTATTATAAGAAATTCTCAAGGTCAAATGGAGGCAAAATTCATTGCATCTTTGCTACAGACGCGATAACAATTATCCTGTCAAAAGCCATTTTTACGGAAATCCCTACTGTATTTCTGTTTAACTGGGGAAGAGAAAAAAAATACAAACATTTTGAAACACTGTATTACCTGGTGTTTCATCAGTAGCTTCGTGGTTGATTGTAGATTAACGAGGGGAAAGCTGTTGACCTTCAAATCAAGGTCATATGTGCGCGGTCCATCAAAAGTTAAGTCATTTTTTCACGATGGACAAACGTACATTACCACCGCTCTTTATTGATAGGACAATGATGAAGCGATGAAAAAATTTATTCAAACCTCCCCAAGGAAGAATAAAGTTTTTCTTTTATTGTTTGTTTAAAACACATGATTAGGGGAGTGGGCACAAACCAACACAGTCTACTTGGATAATGGTGTTGTAAGGTTTATGGTAAAAGGAACAGTCAATTTTCCCTCAACGTATCGATCGATAGTATTTCTGTATAGATTCTCACAAGCCATTACGAACTACCATGAAGTCAACTGAGCTGCTTGATATTTTGGCGGATTAAAATCCACCACTATATGCCCACCATTGGCAATCATATCTAATGGCTAAAAAATTTAAAGTTCTCTTGGATTTGTAATGGAAAATCCACTTACCTTGTTCACATCGAAAAGTCTGACGCCGGTTCGTTCTCGGCTCGCGGAGCCCGACTTTTCAGTGTGAAAAATGCAAGTGAATTTTCCAATAAACACGATTCAGGTTCCTCGTGCCAACAATACATTCTCTGAATATATTTCAATGTCCAATGGATCACGTTCATCTGTGTGCTGTTCGTCTCATTGGGAAGTGACCGACGAGGCTAGCCCAATGATTAAACCAGGATAGCTACTGTGTATCATTGGAATAGTGGTTTGCGCATCACCGATTATTCTCTTGGATTTGATTCGTTTTTTTCATGATCAAGAGTGAGATTGGGGGGAGGGAGGGGGTTTCAAAAAGAGTGCCCACCCAGCCTGTGCAGCTTATTGCGTCACTTAGGATGCGATGCAATAAACCATGATCATCCAGTTTGGATGAGTATCATCTACGACGCTATGAACAACAAGGAATTTAACGTGCTGAGGCAATAAATTTTGGTTTGCTGTTTGATGGATTAGAAGAGCTTCTGGGGTAACCTCCTTGCTTCCAAATAATACATCAGGTTATGTCTGGCATGGAAGAGTTGATATTATTATCGTAGATATTTCCTTTCTTTTTTATATACCTTCAAATTAACTAACTGGTGACAATTTCAAAGGTTCCATTAGAAAAAAGACCCAATAATGCCCTTCTTTGTGATTGCGATCATTTTAAATGTTGGTCAGGTAAGATGATACATGATCTTTGAAAATGGTATCAAAAATTTGTATTAGATTATGACACTTTATGTCGAGGATATTTTAATTCCAAGACTGCACTTTTATTCGAATTTTGACAATTCCTGTAACAGCAACTTTTGTGTGTATTTATTATTAGATCGAGGATCAGTCGATTTTTTTCGTAAATATCTGTTTCTCACGACAAGCCCCGCTCGATTACTTGTAGGTGCTAATCGCACACAGAATAAAACCGATTACGTAATAAACTTTACGTGGTTTTCATGTTTTTTTCGAAAAGGACATCAAAATCACACAAGTAAATGAACCATCGACACGTGCGCTGAATGAAAGCACCTGCCACTGCGTGAACATCTGCTGCACTGATGTCTGTGTGTCCAATGACGACGCAAAAAAAGCGTGACTAATGTGAAGTGACGGTAGTAAAGAAGGCACTTGGATCCCCATAGTGACTTCGATTGCGCCCTTTTCACGTTATTTGATCACGAAACATAAAATGAACAGATAATTCCAGCTCCCTGGAAATAGATCAAAACTTCGCCTTGGGTGACTTGTTTTGCTATGGAACAGCAGTTTGGATGATGGGGAAGTTCGTATTGTATAATATCTGAAAAAGAAGACGAATTCAGACCTAGAACAGCATAGATTCAGTAAATGTTTTCCAAACTTCCCCCGTTTTTGTTTTCTGTTCTAAAACCACTGATGTGTTCAAGTAATTCACAAATGTAATTCCACTTACGATTTCATGACCCTATTTGTTGGTGCCAATTCCTTATGAAACATATCATTTCCTCATTGCGGTTTTCCCGATGAAACATAATGACAAATCGATCAGGTGTCAAACCGAACACCTGGTCCCGTGACTCACTAGTTCCAAGGTGAATAAAGCTGTTTTTAGAGGAGACAGCTAGATAAACGTATTTCTTTTGAGATAATAATAATTAAATCAATAAAGTGCATGGGATACAATTTCGAGAATTTAAATAATCAGAAATTCAAATGGGTGTGAAGTGGATTCATATGTTTATCTTTTGTGGTTCAGGGCCTGATACCAGACTTGAAGCGGATCTTTAAGACGTTCTGTCCGCTTACAGCTGATTGGTGACCTTTATTGAGATGGGTGTGGATAGAATTGTACATCTCAATAGAGCAAGCATTATTTTTCAACCACTGGAAGATTGTGGAATTTTTTCTGACAGCCGTCTTTGCTGATGGATTTTTAAATTTTACCGAACTTCGATGACGACTGTAGAAATAATCATACAGGGCGCGGAAAGTCTCTAGTTGTTTCACAGTGTGTGATTAGTCTGATCTATGAGTGAAACCAATACGCTACGGAATGACTTCGTTTCTACAGCTTATCAGACAAGTAAGGTTGGGCTAGCGAGGTTCATGTAAGTGCCTGATCAAGCGGCTGAAGTACATTTCACCAAAGGACTAACCGAAGAAATGCGCACTGCAAGAGGCTGCAGAATCAGTTACACTATCTTTCGATGACGGAAGTGCTGATGACCCGAAAGGAAACAGAATGCCGAGCTTTGATGATTTAAACGTTTTTTGATGACGACTGATGCTGTTCTGTGCGCAATCTGTGACAACGTGTCATCTTTGAACAGGAAAGAAATCTGCATTGGCTTTCTTTTCGTCACACATTCCTGTCGGATTTTCACCTCAGTCTGTTTTAAAAGTTCTATTGGTAATGACTGATACTCTTCTAAACACAGTTACTAAGAGCTTGTCAAAATAATAATGGGAAAGAGATGTGTACTGGTCGTCTTATCCCCAAAAACCTTCGTGAGATTTTCACCTCATCATCTGCATCATCTTATCATCCTGATGACCTGAGTAGCAGTTTTCAATGAAAATCTTCAGGTTCACAATTTGTCACCACAAATTTACATCGAATAGCCCTGAAAACCATCCTTTTCGACAACTTGCCTTCTCTAAACGTGATCAACGAAATGTTTTGTAGAATAAAATATTTTTAGTTCTGAATATCCCAGCGTATCATTTACTGGCCCAAAATAATCTGATATTCAATTTAAAATTAAATTACATTAGATTGTCAGCGCCTCCTTGCGTGCGTAGATGAGTGTGAGTGTGCATCCGGGTTTCGCTTATCCCTTTTTTCGGTCTGGCTCTGTCTGGGATAATTAGATTTTTTTCACTTATTCACCAACCCTAGCTTCTAATGGTTCTGCTTGATCCATAAAGCATGGAAACCATCAAGTCTACTCCCACGGACTGGATTGTGTTTGACGCACCTCATTGCATTCGAGACACTCGCCACTGACGTTTGAAATTAATGACAAATACGAAGTAGCTATCGGAACAACGACATCACACTCCCGTGTAATTTTTCAAGGAAAAATGCGCAAAAGTGTACCGCCTGGCTAGCACTAACATACAACCTAGGTTATTCGTAACCATGTGGTTATTGAAGTCATTACCGACGTGCTTCCAAAAATTGGTGTAAGATAACCTTTCTCAGTTCTATACTTGCAGACACAATCGGCAAATAACATGGCCTCACTCTTGCACTTCACTCTAAAGGATAGTATGCGGTCTTCATACAGAGATCAGGACAGGCCACTGATATAATGTCGTTTTGTAGGTCAGTCTTGGTACTGAGCAGGACGAAAGTGCGCTACTATCTGCTACGAGTGTGACGCAAGATAGCGCGGTTCAAACCTTGTCCCTTACAAAGAATAAAAAACCTATTCTCACCGACGGCGGCCGGCACAAATCAAATGAAGATGTTTTTTTTCACTACCGCACTCTCTAATGAACATTTCCCGCCTCACTTTTCACATTACCATTTCCCACAATAGTTATGGTGATACATTCGAATTCGATCTTAAAAGGGAGAATCTAGTTTAACACTTTGGTTTCTGATGCTCATTCCCCAACTAGTCACTCGTTGACTTACCAGTGAGAAGAAAATTGAAGAACGCTATTCATACTTTCTGTGAGTTTGAGCTCCGTTGTATATGAGTTTCGTTGAATCTGAATAAATGAACTGGGTTTTTAGACATACCGTGCTTTTCTAAAATACTGGTGTTGCGCGTAGCTTAGTTCGACGGTTTTCGCAAGTTCCCGATCTCTGAGCGTGAAGCTTAGGTTGCCAATGATTTATCACCAGATTACGTGACGTATTCTTTGCTTCCTACACAATAAATAAGTGGATAAAGGTGACCTTTTTCGTGAAAATTAACTATTCAGAATGTCAGACAAATAAAACTCTCACACGTTCTAAGTAAGTCTCATTTTGCTTATCACACTTACTACATCTTGAATGGCTTTGAATCGATCGCTTGATTTGAACCTTCATCGATCGACTGCCTTGCTCGCTGCGTTCAACCACTTCTATTTCCATCTAGTCAAATAGATCATTGCATCCAGTTTTTTCTATTGTGAATTCGCTTATATTGACACAATTGTTGTCATGAACGGTACAACTTGATGGGCTCTAACCAAAATGGGCAAAAATTGTCATTCCCTACATTGAGTATTTGCGCGAACATCGAGTCATTTTCAAAGTTATCTGCATGAATCCGACTTTCACGGGACTCACTATGTGCTCGTATATCATTGTCTGGCATTATCATGGTTGCATATAATATTGCGTTGGTGCGGGGGCATAATTTAGTTCTTAGAATTTTCAAAATAACGTAATATTTTCAGTATTAACCTGAACTTGTCTTCGTAAATAATAGGAAAAATACTTTACATTTGTTCCGTTTCAATTTTGTTTCGCATCATCCCATACACTCAGTCTTTTAAAAGCGATTTGAAGGTCCAGTGGAACACTTCGTTCTGTCGGTTTTATTTGTCACATGGTTATGCATTCGTATGACTACTTGGCATGGTTGTACGGGGACCATTTGTATTCGTATGTCTAACAGCAACCTGATCTCCTTAGTTTAGGCTCAAATGTAAGGTCGAGAAACCGAATTCCGAAAGACGACCGTGTGATTCTGCCAACAGTAATTCTGAAATGATCAATGAGTTGTGAAAGCATGGAAGGAGAATAGTGCCTTACATGGCAACGAATCAGTGTAGCTGTTCAAGGAAGCACCGGTGATAACCAAGGTCACAGGCCCGAGGAACAGTTATACAACCAAAATTGCAATAGAAGGAAAAACTCTCAATCATTCGGTGAATGTACTAAAACTCAACAAATGACAACAAAGAATGTAATTGTGACGATACGAGAGTGTTCCACAGAGTGGATGCCAATTGCTGTGAATGTATGAATCAAAGTTATGCATTAATGTCAGGCTTGAACACGTGCCTTGAGGTAGTGAATTGTAAAGCGGTAGCGTGGGCCACCATTCACTTGCGCTCTGTTACAAATATTACTGCCTAATTATGCATTTACTGAGCTTCGGCTCGTCGAGTTTTCTTTCATTCTACGTCTTTCCAGATTGCACAAACCCCACTGAAGAGGGCTGCATCCAGCACCCATCCGACGACTTCGCCTGTCTCTCCTTCCACATTAGACCGCCGCCATTGTCTTTGTCGTCGTTTCAGTCGTTTGGTAGGCGCGTTTTTTTATTGTGCTACAGAACCAATCAGATCGATATGCGTTTTCCGTGGTGGAGTAGCACGAGAGAAGGAGATTCCTCGCCTTGGGTCCATTTTGAGGACAGAGCAAAAGTTCACAGTGATTTCTCCTAAAGTTTATTCTCTAACCCAGAAGATTTTTGTTAAGGTATTAAATAAAGATCTCTGGATAGTTTACTCAACACTTGCACTGTGCGTGAACTGGATAAATGCGTCATGAGTGTTACAAACCTCAATGAAATTGAAAGGGAAAAAACTTGTTATTGCATACAAACCCTTTGTCACAACATTAGACGACGAATATCCACTGATGAAACCTGTGAACTAAAACGTTGGTTGTATCTCTTTCTAGGTCGAATTCCAACAACCAGGGGTTATTAGTAGGCATTCAGCATCTCTCTCGGTAATAGGGCGTAGTTTGATATCGTTGGAGAGATAGGAGTGACAGGTGATTGTGGCAGTTTTTCTTCCAAAAAATATCAAACAATGATATGAGTCACTGGTATGGCCAAATGAATGATCTGTCTCTTACAATTGTCCACTCAACCAGTTCGATCTCTTTTCAAATGGCAGATAGTAGAAACTAAAGGAAAAGAAATGAACAAGGTTTGTAAGAATCGCATCCAAATACGCCGGTTGAATTGCACACGAGGAGCGAATCAATAATTGTTGGAGCCATGGAGAAACCAGCCCCATCACCGCGGTCTGTCTATCAAATTCTGTTCACGTACATGCGTGATTTTAATTCGTGTTCGTGAATAACAGGTGTTACAAATGGTTGCATGTGAAATTTATTGAGTTATTTTTGGGTACATTACGGAACTTTGGTGAACATATAACTGACAGTTAGTTGACGAAGGATCACAATGTCACTAATATTGAACAATCTGATCGGATACAGCTGATATCCATTGGAACGAAACAGCTATAACCAGTTCATCCTTATAGTCGGCGTGTGAAGCTCGCTGTTTTATGTGTCAAATAATAATCGCTGTCACTTTTCGATTATTATTGGAAATGGTGATTTTCAGGAAAGTGTATTCTCCATCTTGAGCAGGTTTTCAATATTGCACGACAGAAAATCGAAAGTCACTACAAATCTAGACAAGGAAGCACTTTTACCGGTATGATCAATCATTGTTTTTGTTACTTTTGTAGAACTTTCACTGATTTGTGTGGCAGTCTTGAAGATTTTCCTGTGTCTTTAGGATTTAGGTCTTTGTCACAGTTTTTTTTTAATTCCCCGTACTCGTCTCTCTATCATTCCAATGCTTCACACGATGAATGTTACTGTGGTAAATTGTTAACTTCTAACAACATCGGAATGCGTATTCCAAATTGTTTTCAAGTAGAAACTTATTTTTTCCTAACGGTAATTTTACCAATTTACTTTGAGAGAATAAAATTTTCTCTGGATCTGCTCGAGCAGTTCTATTGAACTGAATTCGTCCTTGTCAGTGATGATCAGTGCGCGTACCGGGAATCTCAGAACCGTCGGGATAAAGTTTTTTCATCTGTCCTTCCTCACCACTTGAACTGAAGAGGTCTACCCCCACATTCCGCAAAGATCCACTGCAGTTTTCAGGAGAACCGCCTGTCTTCTTCATGAGATCCAGTTTTGATTTTGTTTAGAATCTAGTCGACACTCGAGCTGTTCTACAACAGAAGTGACCGCTTCTTTGGGTCACCGGGACTATCAAGGAAAAATATACCCGGCTAAAATATCCTCTTCCTGAGAAATGTGGTTTAAAAATCATGCGACAAGTCAAGATCTTACGATGCTTTTCTTCGGTCTAATTTGGAATTCTGCTGTTTGGTTGGTGCTTTTGATGAGCCACCGAAGTGAAATTTCCAGACAACTGAGAAAATCAGTTGGGAAAATTTTTCGATTGGCTGGGTAGTTGAAATTCCGGATGATAGTATGCCATCGTTCCACGAGGACTACGGCGTGTTGTTGTAGCCTACTGAAAATAAAGATGTATCCTAACTAAAGATCATCCGAAATTCGGGATCAAATATACTCCAAAGATCACGCATACTTCATAAGCCTAGAAAGGAAGACCTGATGGTTGTTCAAAGCTCATCAGTGTTTACAAGATCGGTAGAAAATGCTCAACCTACGAGACAAGTAGGACGGGGACAGTCATGAATGTCGATTCGTAGATCTGACCAGGTTTTTCTGTTATTCAAAAAGCTCATCTTGTAAATATGAGCAAAATGGCTTTGAATCACCTTTACAGTCTGGGCAACATAGAAAAGCATCTCTTTTTTACTGACAGCTAATTAGAAATTGAAAAAGC
The DNA here is from genome assembly GCA_948099385.1 of Fasciola hepatica. NCBI lineage: Eukaryota > Metazoa > Platyhelminthes > Trematoda > Plagiorchiida > Fasciolidae > Fasciola > Fasciola hepatica. The sequence goes on from CANUEZ040000151.1 coordinate 1,081,223, forward strand.
GAGTCATTTAGGTGACAAAATCTACATCTGAGCAGAGTTGATGACATACGAACTGGAATGTAGCCGAAAAATCTACAAAGGACGTTAGATCATGGGAAAGGCTACTCGTAAATACTTTGAGTAAAGTGGATATGTAAGTGATGGACCCAATCATCGGTTGTTTTGTTTCACGTCAGAGTTACGCAACCACTATGTCAGAAAATGACTGGTTTTTTGCGGGACTCCGGGGTAAGACAGATGACATGGTGGAAGCCAACACAGTCACACACTAGGAGAAAATTCATAACAGTGGCCGTTCAATTTCCTTCGTTCCGACGGGCATGAACTCCTTGGAACTGTTGCTTACTAATTGCTAGTCAATTGGTTCCATTTTTCCCGGAACGAAGAATGAATGAGGCCGTGCCTTTTGTGGGGGTGGAGGAGCAAACAACAAGCGGTATCATAAAAGTGACAAATCGATGGCTGACTTCGTCCTCCTAGGTGTGATCAATCTTTCATTTTGACCATTCATATGTTCACCCATGAGTCGTTTGTCCATCGACGTTCTCCCCTTAGATTCAAATTACTTTTGATTTAAAGAGTGAAATCGGTCTAAAAGCAAAATAAAGATTTGATGGATATTTTGTTCATTATCTTAAACCGGGCTCAGGAATCCGGTAATGTTTTTATAATAACGAGATAGGTCGAGATATTGGAGTGAATCAAGACTCGAAAGAGACCTTTCAATTTTCAAGTAGCTAGAATTTTGTTCACTTATCACATGGTGATACTTGTTAACCAAAAATTCCAATAGGACCTTAGTAGTATCGTGCTGCGTTCGGTAATACCGGCGAATTATAATGCACAGGAAATCTGTTTATTCGTATTCAAGTAAGCGAGCAAGTTAACAGACGAAAACCTCTATCCCAATCGTAAGTAGTACATGTAATCGAGTGAGGCCAAGCGGGGTCGCTAGGTGGACAACGAATCAACCGGCAAGTATGACTCAATGCAGAAGTTTGATTGTTCGGAACTGACCGTACGGGGTACAGGTGAGTTCAAGGTGATTTGCGTGTATGCATGCGTGCATGCGTGCACCATAGTAGTCAGCATCGACTAACAGGTAAATGAGTTTATCGAACTGGACGGAACACAGTTGGAGGCTCTTTCAGTGATAGGATCACTTGCCACAGAGAGATCAGAATTTACTCTTTACCCTTTGTTCAGAAAGTTAGCGTTCGCTGTTCTGTAACACAACGCTGTCAGAAATGATGGCAGTTACGGAGGCACTCTTTATGGAGACCGGTCAGCGAGTGAATAGTGAAAATAATTACGAAGACGTTGCAATATAAGAGCTGTTCGCATAAATAAAGAGGTCGCTGGGTATAAAAAAAATTAAATAATACCCATATCTGGACAGTGTTGAAGTGAATTTGGAAAACGGGTCAGTTGTTGAAACGGGAACGGAGTAGAAACCGAAATTTGGGTTGGATCCTTGGATGAATGGCATATGCCGAGGTCTGTGCGTGTTTAAAACATCCCAATGTTAAATTGCCGAATGGTTTTAGTTCAATGCTACATGGTTAACTGTAGTGGGTTAGAATCGTGAACCACCCCTTCAAGTTCAGTCGTAGCCCTCAAATATTTCATAGAAAGTTACCACCAAGCCGACGTACATCCCATTTCTGTTTTGTTCACGGGAACATAGCATTCTGTAATTCGCATAGTATTCCTTGCGAAAACGAGGGCATCATGTCTAATTTCGTATATTACACGGTTGATATGTTGTTAAATTTTAGTCGCCCTCTACAAATTAAAGACGATTTATCGGAGACGATAAAAATGTAAAAAAGACTCCGTGAAAGCCAAAGAGAAAGAGATTGAAGAGTTTAGTTTCTTGGAAACAGCTTTTGTCACGCATGTGCATTCCACTTACCTCCCGCCACAATAATCGATCTCTGATTGGAAATGTTGCAGATCTGATTGAACTAATATATATATATATATATATATGTATATATATATATATATATATATATATATATATATATTAGAGAAAATAAACGAAATGTTTGATGGTTAAAGTAGCTATTTCGTGGTATTTTACACCTGTTTCTACACAGCCTGTTCTAAATTAGAAATCGATGAGCCTCTTTGGCTTGATCTTATCGAAAACACAATGAAAACGAAAGTGGTTTGCCCGCCATGTTCTGTTGATTGACATAGGTTTTAAGTAGGAGAAATATTTTCGAATTCTAAATGAAACTGGAACGGAAAGTTTGTTAAAAGACCTCAATCTTTGAAAATATGCTTCCCAAGGATCGTTTCATAAAATAAAAACTGTGATCATTGTGTAGGCTGTTGTATCAAATGGCTGTCAAATAAGGTAGTCCAAGCAGAATCGGGAGACAGTGAAGATAATGAACAAGATTTTATTTGCCATCTGTTTTCACTTAAATTTCCAGTCTTATCTGAGCACAACTATCCATTGATCAAAAACAATACTATTCACGCGATCAAAATATAAGTTTATCTACTTATGAAAATGCGTGTACCTCGTGCGTTCATCCATAAACTACTGAATAAGCTAGTATAAAAGTGCAGCTTTCGATAACAGTGTGTGGATGGCTGGTATCGTGGCAAAGTGTTGAAAACAATTAGTATCTGTAACAATGATGCAAACCAGATTCTGTGTGAACTTTATGGCCACGGAGAAAGAAACGTTGGGTGTGAAAATCGAAGGTAAAGAAACCCAGGATGATGGGTTGTATTCACGTGGTAACTATTGGGAGGAACCACTCAGTACAGCCATGGCAACAACAACGAAAACAGCGATTGTATCAGGCTACGTTTTTGCCGCGGTGGTAACCTTCGACATTCTGTGATTTAGACTATCATGATCACCCGCGTGAGTCTTCCTTGGGCATGAATTCGAGGCGATATCAGAACCGTATTGTAAGCTGCAACCGCATCGATCTGGTGCCTACTATGAACCGGGTGTTATAGGATAGCTCAGCTTGTATACCAACTACTCCATATTTAAGCCTGAACAATATTTGTGGTCACCTACACTTATTCATCCAACTGGTCCAGTCCCCTAATGATCAATATATATATATATATATATATATATATATATATATATATATATATATATATATATATATATATATATATATATATATTATAGTGATGCAATGACATAATGATGGATCGCTGGAACCACGTTGTACACAGCCCGTGTTCTCTGAATGTGCTCGATGGGAATATTGGAGCACATTGAAGGGTATTTGTTGTATACAAGTGCTTATTAAATGTTAACATTTCACGGTATACTTTCTATGGGTTGTTCAAAGTCTGTGAGCAAAAGTGGGACCATATTTGCAAAACGCGCACACAGCTTAAATTCCGTGAAACTCATCTATGATTATCTGAAGTGGCAGGACAGACTAAAAGTGCTCTTTGTAAATCCGTGGCTCGCGGAATGGGACACGAAATGTATAAGCCGGACGATCGAACGAAAGAGAATTCAACGACTGTATCGGTAGGGAGCCATTGACCCAGTAGACGGAACCGATGCGATCAGACCAGACGTGACACAAATAGAGTTAACTAAGGCGAGGTCAAACAGCCATCTCATTTCTGCCCAGTCATCGATTTTGGAGCCACAATCGTAGTGGTGGTAATTCTAACGAAAACAACAAAGTGAATCAGGGTACGAGTGTGTTAAAAAAACGTGATCCCTCGGTTGGTTTTGATGATTTCCCCACAATACAGATTTCTATGCTCACAAAATTGTATTCAAATATGAAACGATAGCCCAAAGACGCAGCATTCAGTGAAAAGGTAGCGTAGGATGCTACTCATGAGTAGACTACATGGAGCCTGAAGAGTTGGCGCTCACGTGGATAGATAGACCACAATATTACGCACGTGGTTATAAACTAATCTACTGTCCTATATACCTAGTAAAAGCATGAGGGAAACTGATATTTTTCGTCATCACCCTTCTCTAACCAGAAGGAAATGAAAAAAACTTCATTGATTGAATAGACCGGGTTCTTTTAGCGCAGATTTTCCCGGATATGAGAAATTTAGGTGAGACTGGCTATCGATAAGTTGACGTTTTTCTAATCAAATTCCGTGACGATTTTGAAGTGGTGTGACGTCCCCCCCCCCCCCCCCCCCTAATTATTATCCATTCCCGAGGTTATGATTCCATATTCCCAAAAAATTTAACTTTACTTTCTTGTGCTCTATGTAGCTTCCATTCAACTATAATGCTGACGTTCATCAAAATGTCCGAAACGGAAGTGTCACCCTGGCGATCAGCTGAAGAAGTCAGTCAACACGAGCATGGCGAAAGCATCACAGCTAGGCCTTCAGTTGGCCTTCGTACTTCGTTGGTAGTGCAAGAACTGGATTTCATGGTGCGTTGACTTTGCCACCGATTGAAACTCATGGAAAGCAGTAATCAGGAGTATCCAAGAGGCTAACTTGTCCTCTTTCAGGTGTTAACTGCATCAAACAAAAGTAAATATCCATTTGCCTAAATCCCATCAAACTGACAGTAAGTATATTGCAGCAGTCTATCAAGTTTGAAAAAAGAAAGCAATGTACCCTGATATTTGTGGGAGAATCGTGGGTGAGATGCTGGTGCTCGAGTTCACAGAAGCGACGAATAATCTGTTTGGAAATAAATCCACGGCTGGTGCCATTTTCTTGAATGCGGCGAAAAATACCTTTAAAATGAATAGAAGTTGCGTGACCAAATGACTTGCTTAAGGTTCTTGTGATAATTCCATGAGATCTACTCTGAGCTGGTAGCGTTAGGCTCTTCTAATTTACGTGACTTTGTTTCGAACGCGATCATAAAAACGAACTATCAGCGGCCACCACCTGACCGAAACCAGATCAATGAACGTTCTTAAAAAAGACAAGAACATTTAGACAAAGATTCGAGGAGGTAACGATGGACAAGTAAAAAGTAGATCGCAAAAGACTAACAAACCATTAATGCATATTCTTTCGGCTCCGCAAAAACTATTAACAATGGACCAGTAGCTTATAAATGATCAAGGCTGCCTCGATCGTGATTATTGTTACTCGGTGTACTCTCCATGGGAGGTGCTGGTCCAAACGCCTGCAGACTGATTTCAGAATACTCTGATCGAGAACATTTCATTTTGTTTCAGAGACCGAAATTTCTCTTCACTTTCAACTGACTCTGGTGTATGATCACGTGGAATTTCGTCACGTTTTCCGCTTTTTCGCATGTTAAACAACTTCCAATCAAGTCGACATTCATTGGCTGCAAATACTCCGACGATGTGGTTTCAGGATGTGAATTATCGACACCCGAAGGAACTTCACAAATTCAGATCAAACTAAACGAAGTTGTTAACTGGTCCTCGTCTCGCTTCCCTGTACTGAATGCTCCTAAATGCCAAGATACATCGTTTTCCTCACTTTCTGATGAACCACACAGAGCCCCCACCAACGGGCTTTCTCTTCTATCTGCGAACAATGAACCCATACCAAAACCAGCAGTGGCTGGATATCTTCGTGTCAAGTTATCCGTTATCTTCCAAGATCCATGCATATTCAACAGACATTTTGTAAAGTTAGAAAGTTGATATTTTTCTCTCCTAAATCAGTTACATTTTCAATTTGTAATTACACGTCTTCTCCCACACTGGTTGTAATGCTCTCCAGTTGTTTTAATGGGCCTATTGAAGAAAGATTTTACCTTGATATTAAGATCTATAAAACACATTTCTAGGAGCAGTGGCATATTCAGAGATACACTTGTTGATACTATCACTGATAAACACTTCCATGCTTGTGGCCAGTTTACTTCAAGAATACTCTCAGACATACACCATCCTCTACAAAATGAACTTTCAAAAGAACTGTCTATAACGTGTACGCGCTTAAAGTGCAAATTTTTGTTTGTTCGCATTTCTGCCTATTGCAGTTCTGTCTTGCCTTATCTTGCTCGTCTGCTTATTGATCCCGTGAAATCACCAAAAACGTACGAAACTGTTTAATTGGACGGAATGCACCATAATCTGCACTTCTTTCAGGATCCCGTTTTGATACCCACAGACGGGGTGCAAATGCGGAAAATCCACCCAATCGGGTGCATGAGGCTACTACTGACTTGACTTGATTTGACACACAACCTCCTGGTGTCACACTTTCGGTTGAACCCTTGCTAAAAATTACAGCTCTAATCTCATTTGAATCGAACGGAGCGTGCATAAACGGGGAGTCCAATTTTAGAATCACGCACTGATTCTTCCAAAGTTAATTCGTCGGTTAACACGGCTAAACTTTAGAAGGAGGACACAAGGTCCCAAGTATGCATTTTCGATAAGAGCAATATAGCATTGTATCCGAATGACAGGAAAACATTTCTGTGGAAACACACAACCGGCTTCGCGGTTACTGCTTTTCTGTCATCCAGATGCAGTGCTATACTACTCATATCTAACATCCATGCTTGGGACACTCTGTCGCCGTGTTAATCGACGAATTAACTTTGGAAGAATCAGCGTGTGATTCTGAAAATGGACTCCCCGTCCATGCACGCTCCATTCGATTCAAATGAGATTACAGATGTAAACCAACAGCGGAGTGCTCAAGTATAAGGATGATTTGGCGGAAGAGTGCCGGGTACGCATACCCGATGAGCGGCAAACTCTGCGAAACCAGTCATGTGCTTCTGGGGGAATTTCGTCCTGTCATCCAGATACAACGCGATACTACTCATATCGAGAATCCCTGCAAAAGTTAGTCACAGTCTCTGACATCTTCAAATAACACTCAGGCAGAGATAGCTGTTATTTGCTTTTAATTTCGTCTAGGTCTGTCTCACCCTAGCCGGCTCTATCATCCACTCATTTTCTTCCCTCCAGGTAATTCTTGTAGTAGTACTTTACCAATATATGAGTAGCTAAAACGAACACTGTCTTTAATTTACTTCCCCCTCAGCCATACAGTTCATCGTCTATTATTGAACGAAACGTGGTTAGCTTAGTGCTTTGGCAAACGCTGTCTCCCTAAGCTGCCACTTATCTGGCCGACATCGGTCTATGCCTGGCGCTCCATTCATCAACAGCACCGCGCAATCAGTGGCCAAGTTGTTCCCTAAAACAGCGAACAGTCGATCGATTTAGTCATAAAATAACCAACAGAATCTTTGACTTGTTTTATCATTTGTTATACAGTAACACACAACATTTCTGGAATGAACTCTCGGTAAGTCGAAAGTTTCTGAATGTGAAAGTGACCACCACTGTCGGGAACCGATCCTAAGTCGTGAAGATCTGAATTACACGACGGTCATCCATTGACCACCATCGGTCAGCCAAATCGTAATCACAACAGTGTTCAAAACAACTACTGAGTACACGGCCTGCACGGATTATTGTACATATCGAGGAGAATTTAGCTCATCCGTTACTGTAAACCTTACGAATACCTATCACAAAGTGGCAGGTGAATTATGACGGCTGATAACCTAATCACGCGTCGGTACTTAGAGAGCAATATGATCGGTGGCTTTACAGTTAAGCGGGGTTCAGCTGAAGTTACAAAGACACCAGTTGAAGATATAAAAAGCAATATTCTGAGCAGTGGTCAACCAGGATTGGCTCATCACGATTGATGAGATGACGATACGGTCTATGAAGTTTTCGACTAAGAATGGAGTTCATCTTGAACTGACACAATGGCTCCATTTGATATCACCACAATTCTAGCAACCAGCTGGTACCACGAAGAAATTTCTTTTCGGAATATCACTCCAGGCATTTACGTTTATAGCACTGGGTAAAGGAGAGTATATGTGCAGCTGTAGATAACAGTGAGTGAGTAAGCGTGCAACAAATCCGGTAACTTGACGACATGCTTTACCTTGATGAACCTTGTCCATTGTGTGAACGACAATAAGCATGATATGTGTAACCAAATGGCGTAAAAAGACCAGTGTGAAAAAAGAGGCGCAGGGCTGGGGAGACTTTGTACATGGGAACCATAAGAGAATCACTTGTTACGGCCAAGGCAAAAACAACTGTTGCACGACGTTACGTTGCTTACACAATTCCGACTTCAATAGTCAAGTTACTATGGCTTCTAACGTCACCAGCAACCGCCTGCGTAATCCGTTCGCGTGAACTCTGAGAGTTGCAGGACTGGTCTGAAAGCTGTCACTGTGTCGATTTTACGTCTCCTAACCACCAGATGTTGTAGGATTACGCTATTGATAGCCCGAACTGTTCCTTTGCGTAAAGAATCCGGGACGTTTTCTGATATCCTCTTGGACAGGCGTCTCGTCGTATGTTCAATATACTGTGCACTACGAGAGCACGTAAACTGATATAGAATAAAAGATTGAAACTGATGAGGCAGCCCTAGATGTGAAATCCTTATTCACAAACGTTCCGTTGATCGAGACAGTAGATTTCGTCTGTCACTACTTGACCGATAATGATATCAAACTCGACATCCCCCTGGCCAAGCTGAAAGAACTAATCCTTAGATGATATACGGTGATCAATTCGTTAGGCCTCTCGGATATGGTAGTCTCCCAGTGCACCTTCTGAAATAAGGTACATCAGAGGGGAATAAGACAGTACGCAGCTATGTCCAAGGGGTTTGCCTACAATGGCAAAAGGCAATGTCAATTATGGTGCGTCAAACAAAGGCAGCCGCGGCTGTGTGCGTACAATAGAGCGCACGTCTGCGTCCAAAAAATGCCAATGATCCCGGTCACAGGCATTCAAACGAAATGTGATGTAGGTTAACTTGTGACATGCGTGAATTGGACAGAGATTACTGTGATATGCCACTCAAACGTGAACCAATCAGACGAAGGAAGTGAGGTGCACAAAAATGAATCGCGTGGTCGGGTATTTGTGAGCTGTCACTCAAGACGTGTATCCGTGATAGCATATGTGTGCGGCGAGTGACGGAAAACAAACCAGTTAGACGGAAAGGATCGAGGGCACAAGTGAACTGGGACAGGGAACAGAAAATCTGTGATCCGTCCACCCGGCGGTGTGTTTTCCGTAACTTCATCCTCTGGCTAATACAGTTTATATATGTATATATACAATAGGAATGCAAATTTTTCGGAACAAAATAGAGGGTATTTACAGTATCAAGTTAAGATTGGTCAATCAATATTGTAGGTGTTTTGCGGTTCGGAAAAGGGGTGAGAAGTTGGTTGTTCGTGGTTGGGAAAACTCGGTGTAGAAAGTACATCTGGGGTGGGTTGACTGTTTCCTGTCACGACTGAAAGGTCGCGGTCGAGGTCACCATGATTTTGTCCCCCATTTTCCGATCGCGGCCAGGGTAGCTGCAGGGATTTGACAAATCGCTTGTGTGAACAAAGCGATGGATTTAACAGCCTAATCGCTACTGCCTTCGCTGCTCCCAAAGTGATTTGGCGAACGAACTTCGAAGAATTCACAGACACTTTGTAAATTATCTTGAAGGCTTCGTTGTCTACCTGGTGTCCTGTCTCGACAAGGTGCGCTACGATTGCACTAGTTATGGTTCTTCTAGTTCCTGTCCTCAGCCAAGCTGGTTTGTGTTCCTTGATTCTTTGGGACAGTTGCCGTGTCGTTTTGCCTACATAGCTTGCCGAGCATGAGCAAACAAATGAATAGGTTAACATGGAGGAGGAAAGGACAGACATTTTGTCTTTGAGATTCATAGAAATCATTGACCGGCTTGTGAAGTGGGCGCGTAGAGTAGCGGCGGGAGATGTACGGGCGATTGCATCCCTTAGGCGCCGAACTAATAGTTCGCATTTAACATCTCCTTTGAAGGGAAGTTGCATGTGCAATTCTTTCTTCTTGGCGATGATTATCAATGGTCGCTTGGGTACTTCTGAAATGTTCTTTTGAATGAAACTTTCCGGATACCCGTTGTTTAGTAATGTTTGTCTTATGTGATGTAATTCTTCACTCACTGTTTCCTCAGAACAGATCTTTCGTATGCGAGACGCTAGGGATCGGACTAGGTTCTGTTTGCGTTTTAGAGGCACGAAACTGGCAAAATGTGTGTACTGGCCTGTCCATGTTGGCTTACGATAGACGCGGCGGACGAGCTTCCCATCTTCCCATTTCGTAAGGTTTACATCCAGAAATGAAAGTTGCCATCTAATTCCACTTCGGATGTGAAACTGAGCGCGCTGTGAGCCTGGTTAAACTTTTCCATTAGTTCATCTAGGTGAACATGTTTGTCAATCATAATGAAAATGTTGTCCACATACCGGCAGTACCTTGGTAGTCTTTCTGTGGTGTCTTTGAGTACCCCATTCTCCAGCTTGGCAACGAAAATGTCGGCAAGTAGGGGTCCCAGAGGCGAGGCCATCGCAACTCCATCGATTTGTCGGTAAAGCTTGTTGTTGAAGCCGAACTGAACATTTAGCTTAAATCGTAGTAGTAGTTCTTTCAGACTGGCTACCAGAATACCAACGTTTATTTCATTTTCGATTATATATTTGCACAAATATTCGATAGTTTCTAGAAGTGGCTCTGGAGTTGTGCCAATGGATCGCAAAGACTACCTTGATAAAATGGATACCATTCTAAGTGACTCGACAAAATTTACGGAATCCAAAGTAGAGAAGGACAGGACCAAGACAGTGGAAGAACAACTTACTGTAGCCCTGAGACTATTGAAAGATCAGAATTATATTTCGAATGGCAACTATGAACAGTTACGACCTACTGGCACTAGTATTCCTCGTCTATATGGCTTACCGAAGATACGTAAATCGGGAGTACCACTAAGACCTATACTTTATATGAGCACTTCTCCCTACCACTCTACTGCTCGTTGGCTCATCGATATATTGGAACCAGTACGCAGAAGCATTGCTCAATACAGCCTTAATAACACATTTCAGTTCGTAGAATCAATTAAAAATAACAAAATACGACGGGACTTAAAATGCCATTTCTGGACGTAACATCACTATTTACGAGCGTCCCACTTCTAGAAACCATCGAATATTTGTGCAAATATATAATCGAAAATGAAATAAACGTTGGTATTCTGGTAGCCAGTCTGAAAGAACTACTACTACGATTTAAGCTAAATGTTCAGTTCGGCTTCAACAACAAGCTTTACCGACAAATCGATGGAGTTGCGATGGCCTCGCCTCTGGGACCCCTACTTGCCGACATTTTCGTTGCCAAGCTGGAGAATGGGGTACTCAAAGACACCACAGAAAGACTACCAAGGTACTGCCGGTATGTGGACAACATTTTCATTATGATTGACAAACATGTTCACCTAGATGAACTAATGGAAAAGTTTAACCAGGCTAACAGTGCGCTCAGTTTCACATCCGAAGTGGAATTAGACGGCAACTTTCATTTCTGGATGTAAACCTTACGAAATGGGAAGATGGGAAGCTCGTCCGCCGCGTCTATCGTAAGCCAACATGGACAGGCCAGTACACACATTTTGCCAGTTTCGTGCCTCTAAAACGCAAACAGAACCTAGTCCGATCCCTAGCGTCTCGCATACGAAAGATCTGTTCTGAGGAAACAGTGAGTGAAGAATTACATCACATAAGACAAACATTACTAAACAACGGGTATCCGGAAAGTTTCATTCAAAAGAACATTTCAGAAGTACCCAAGCGACCATTGATAATCATCGCCAAGAAGAAAGAATTGCACATGCAACTTCCCTTCAAAGGAGATGTTAAATGCGAACTATTAGTTCGGCGCCTAAGGGATGCAATCGCCCGTACATCTCCCGCCGCTACTCTACGCGCCCACTTCACAAGCCGGTCAATGATTTCTATGAATCTCAAAGACAAAATGCCTGTCCTTTCCTCCTCCATGTTAACCTATTCATTTGTTTGCTCATGTTCGGCAAGCTATGTAGGCAAAACGACACGGCAACTGTCCCAAAGAATCAAGGAACACAAACCAGCTTGGCTGAGGACAGGAACTAAAAGAACCATAACTAATGCAATCGTAGCGCACCTTGTCGAGACAGGACACCAGGTAGACAACGAAGCCTTCAAGATAATTTACAAAGTGTCTGTGAATTCTTCGAAGTTCGTTCGCCAAATCACTTTGGGAGCGGCGAAGGCAGTAGCGATTAGGCTGTTAAATCCATCGCTTTGTTCACACAAGCGATTTGTCAAATCCCTGCAGCTACCCTGGCCGCGATCGGAAAATGGGGGACAAAATCATGGTGACCTCGATCACGACCTTTCAGTCGTGACAGGAAACAGTCAACCCACCCCAGATGTACTTTCTACACCGAGTTTTCCCAACCACGAACAACCAACTTCTCACCCCTTTTCCGAACCGCAAAACACCTACAATATTGATTGACCAATCTTAACTTGATACTGTAAATACCCTCTATTTTGTTCCGAAAAATTTGCATTCCTATTGTATATATATATATATATAAACTGTATTAGCCAGAGGATGAAGTTACGGAAAACGAGCTTTTTCGCTATCGTGCCTTTCTCTATAACCATTCCCGTTCAGTATATTTCACTCCGGAAATCGCACACTTATTAGTCAGTATTTTCTGTCCTATGCAAACGGCTTTTTTCAATCTTCGAAGAATGGTTTTATCGTGGCGAAAGCGACTATGCAGTGAAGAAGTAACCTACGAAACGCTCAACGCACCTGTGGTTCGTGGACCATCGAGCCTTGTTAAAGAAATCAAACTTCTTGAATGCGTCTTCAGCCAGTAGTTTCTGTACCCTTGGAACTTTGAACATGGATGGTGATCAACTTACTCTGTGGTCAGAAGAAAAGTCCCCCTCCCTGTCGACTTGATGTTGACTAAATACTCAGTTCAGTCGTCAATCAAAGCACCTTGCAGTTTTCCAACAGTAAGACAATACAAAGATTGAAAGGTTCTGCAGCAAGGAGGTTTCCAATGTTCTCGAGGCCACTAAGTAAACCAAATCTTCCAGGTCAGACGACGTGCTTCCAGTAGTACCCAGGAACGGGACTGGAATTCTCTGTGAACTGATGGATTCTGTTACTCTTTCACCTGAATCGTTCTCCAACCCTGACTGCTGGCTTGTTGTCACAATCAACCCGTAACCAAAAGGTCAAGCAATCAAACGGGAACCAAGAAATTCCGCCCAGTTGCACTTTTCACGTCCTCGTTGCAAGCAGTTAGGTGTGCTGTACGCCAGCATATTCAAAACTCAATCAAGAGTCCCACTGATGAATGTCAATTTGCGTATTAACCCAGGAGTTCCGCGATTGATGCAGTAGCTTGCATAGTCTATTTCGTCGCAAGATCTCTCAAAGATTCGTGCAAATCAGTAAGGTGTACCTTTCTCGATGAAACATCACAGTACGACAGTGTACCACGATCCTGGTTTCTCAAATAGTTGAATATTTAGTTGCCTCACTTACGTAAATGACTGATTAACTGTTTCTCGGGAAGAACACAATGTAGCAAGGGCGAATGAAAAAGCTAGACATCTCTTATGTAGTCGGGTTATTCTTCAGGAAGCTGATCTTTCTCCTTACTTGTTCGCTACCTATATTAGTGACCTACCGGTAATTCACTCAGCTCGTCTATTCAAGTACGCCGATGAAGTTGTTTTGGCTTGATCTGCACTGCAGCCATCCGACTTAAATGAGGTCGATGAAAATATAGCTCATATCAGGAACTTTTCTGAGCAGATCGGACTTCTGTAAAACAATACCAAATGTCAAGAGTGCATTTTTTTCACTGTGCGATCACGTTTTATAGAAGATGGCAACGCCGTCAGTCCTACTTCTCTTGCGCCAATGAACCACGTGAAGTACTCTAGTGTAATGCTACAAGAGAAATTGCACTGGTCTTCACATATACAAACTACTTTTGGAAAATTGCGTAGATTGTCATTTCATATTCGTAAAACCGCACAGTTCAGTGCTCCCCAGCATGTTATTTCTTCCTTCGTTCACCAGGGCATATTTCCCATAGCTCTATATTGTTCTCCCATAATTTGTCCTGGTCTGTAGCAAATGGAATACGTGACTTTCGCAGAGGTCTGCGAATCATGATCTTGTTTCTTGTATAGCCTTATTGGAAGTCATATAGGACTAATTTGGTGCGCACTTTGGAGCATCTATTTCATTAGCTGGGAATATTATTGCGGACTGTTCACACCCAATGCATAACGATCATTCTCTGAGCCAATCACACCAGCTAACCCGTTCCATTTTTCCACAGCCTCCTTCCGAATTATAGCTGTACAGAAGTTTTGTAATACCGTTCGTTGATTGCATTTTAACAAACAACGGTGCAGTTTTATCTGAACTGCTGGTCCGTTTTGATGTGTAAAACATTTCGTAATTTTTTCTCAACAGCTGAAAAGCACCGTAAATTGTGCAGAAGGTGGTTTATTTATGAGAAATTACCATCAAATATTGTTCCGCGGGAGTTGATTGACGGTAAACTGTTGACCTTTTAACCAGCAAGAAAAGTGTGCACACAGTCAGATCTGTACAATGTGACGGATCCAGTGAGTTTGAAAAGTTCTAGTGGGTCGGTGAGCAGGGGGAATTTCGTATAGCAAAAACGTACTTAGTTAAGTTTTGGTCATACAGTCTGCTCAGGGCCTTTAAGTGGACAGCAGCAAATTCCCAAGATTACTTCAGTAATCACTTGTTATAACTCACAAGTACTGCGCAACTCTGAAAGTATTCCTCAAACTCGTCCGTCTATTCAATTAAAGGTAAACCAAACGATGCGTAGATCAGATAATTTTCACTGTGTAGTTTCTAGATCAGCTGCTTGTGGACAAGAGGAACATATCCCATCGACTTAATCGTGTTCCGAATAGCCAAATTTGAGCACCCGTCCAGACAGAGTACTGAACAGTCAATGGGCTCTCTCACCAAGTTGAGTGAAAGCCCAGGGTCGCCAAAGGTTGAGTACTCGTCCAAATAGAGTGACGCAATCGAACGGTCGCCAAGTTGAATACTCGTCCAAACAGAGTATTGCAAGCAGTCGAAAGAACTAACTCACCAAGTTGAGTGAAGTTCAGTGACACCAAAATGAAAGTGACCTTTGTAGTCAGACTCACAATTGAGTACTAGCCGAAACTGTTGCTCTCCCGACGTGGAGAATTACCAGACAGATACTCTCCATTGTGAGTGAGGCGAAAAGATGAGTACTCGTCCAGATAGAGTATTGACAACAGTCAGTGGGTTCACTCACCATGTTGAGTGGAACCCCGGGGATCGCCGAAAAATTGAGTACGATAACTGAACCGCAGTTCGGTGATTGAGTGACATGTAGATTACCGACTAGCCTTATTCGATTTTGGGTTTCGGGCTGGTACTCTATATGTTAAACTTCTGTATTTGGTCTATGATATCCACTTAACGGATGGTTAGATACATTATAGGGCATGAAAACCTATTTACTCTTTTTCTTGGGAGATAACTTGAGTTAACATTCAAAACCGGGGAGCTAAATTGTCGGGTTAGTGAGTGAAATGAATCACTTTCAGTGAGTCAAACTGATATTGTCTATTAGGTCTGCGAAGCTATCGATTACAGTTAGATCCAGCTTACCTCATTACCTCTTCACAGCCTTGGTCTGTATTGTGAACTAGAATTCTCTGCCTATTTCGAGGAAGTCTATTGATGTGTACGACCGGTGCATCCACCGTGAATTGTGTATGGGGTGGGGTATTTGACGGGAAACGATCTTAGTGTGTTCTTAGGTGATTTCTTAACAGAGATCGGGTTAAGTAGTGGGCAATAGCGGTTAGTTCACCTACTAATAATTGCTTGTAAAATATACGTGGAGGCTATCAGTTAGAGTTTGTCTTACTAACAAATTATTTGTAAGGTACTTCCCAGTTATTAATTAAAGATGACCGCTTCGTGCTGCGGCACCACTCTGGTTGCCATATTAATCTAATCTAATCATCCACAACACGATGACTGTGCAAGATAGGAAACCACTCGGTCGTGTTTCAAGGACAACGCGTACGATGACTAAGACTGCTGAGACCGGTTGCTGTGCATACTTCTCGCCAATGCCTGTCAGCAGCTGGCACAAGGACGAGAAAGCATCCCTGCTTTTCACATCCAAGATGGTTCGATAGAATGATATGCTAGGTATAATCTGATCTGTTTTATTTTGTTCTATTTTGTATTCTTTTTGTGTAAGATACGGTAGATGCTAACCACTTTACGTCCCTCTTTCCTACTCACTTTGACCTGACGTTCGATCTAGGAGTGTAAATTGCCCACACCAATCCTCCGTTCTCTTTTCGTTATCATCAAGATCAATAAAAATAGCATCAGCGACAAAAATAGTTATGATCACCACAATGTGATCTGCAAAATATAATTGTTACACTTTGTCATTTTCGTTTGTATCAAGTGGCTTTTGTGTTTGTGTCTAAGTTTTGTTATTAGCATGGTTCATTATTCCACGTGTGTATGGTGACTGAACTCATTAGTAAAAATAGCGGGTCAAAGTATTTTATAGTTCAGATAATTTCTTTTAAATGCAGCGTAGACCGCTAAGAAGATGACTTTCGTATTAGGAGCATACATAGGTACAAGGCACAATCGAATGCTTTTAAGGGCACGAAAAACAGAGATACACAGATGCAAGTACCAAAGCACAGGTGTGAAACCTTAGCATCGTGTAGAGCTTGACTGTGTCTCCCCCTGAAAGATGCGCATTGTTGATCGATATGCTGGTGCACGTACCATATCCCGAGAACCGACAGAGTCTCCATTAAGTATTCGCGAATCTGTACGAACGGAACCAAGCGGATCATTTCGTGAATTTCTCAGCAAGGTTCCTTTCAAATCCGGTGTCGATTGCATTACTGCGTCGCGCAAGCAGACGTTACCGTACGCATTTTGAATTGTGATCACTCGATCCTCACTCTGTGGCAGATCATTTATCCCGTCTGAAAATTCATCATTCAGATCGACTTGCGGAAGTATGGTTGGTTCTGAGCGAACAGATCTGCGGAACGAGTCGATCGGATAAGACCGTGCTGATGCGTCATCGTCAAGCATGTTTCGTCCCGTTATGATGCTTGTGTTTGGAGCAGTCAGGGGGGAATCTATGCGGGGTTGTCCGGAATGCGTTGGATTAAAAAACAAGGTGGCTCGAGTCTGTCCGATTGGGGTCATAGTTCGTCTGCCATCGGGTTGTGGTGTCGGAATAGGTCTGGCTCTGTTGTCTGAGACCATTAGGGTGGAGTCTTTCGGTGGATTGAACAAATTCGGACGAACTGGTCGTCGATAGGGGATTCGGACAACGGAATCGCTGTCTCGTCTTGTAGATGAGTTTGACAGCGCCAGAAGTGTTCGATGCTGCCGATCTTCCGTTGAAGTATTTTGCGATCGAAAGGACTGACTCCTGGGGGATGACAGACTGCGTCTTCGGAAGAACCAGTTGGGAGGGATAGTTCCTTGTGGGCTGACGTAGACTATTTCGGGTCGCATCAGTTCCAGGTAGCGCTCCTGTAATTGTTAGACGTGTGCAAACGAAATAGTAATACAAATTTAAGAGGGTAATGTATACTAAGTAGCGAAAATATAGCCTACTCACAATACATATGACGCGAACAATAATTACCCGAATCGTACCTGATGAAAACGCAACTTAAAGTTATAAACATTTGACGGTATGAACGATTAACTCACCGGTGCAGCTTCATGAAGCGTTTTTACCGCAGTCGGAAAAAACTTCGGCTCATCTCTCTGCTTGTTCCGTCTTTAGTACCATCTATCTTCAGTTTCGTGTGTAGCGTGCTACCTGTGACAGAATGAACCCAGCAACTTACTAACAGACGGCCTGGTTCAGTGAAACAGACAACACGTGAATGGCTGATCAGAGTCGCCGACGAAAGCCCAGCCAGTCACGGGAGCAGTGAACCAATCAGCAGTTAACACTCATTTGAACCGACTAGAACTGAACCAACGAATCCGGGTGTAACCAGATAAACCAGCCAGACGAACAGTTTGGGTCTATCAATAGACCAATATTCTTTAATGCACGGTTTTGGTTATGACAAGCGCATATCTTTATATATATATATATATATATATATATATATATATATATATATATATATATATATAATGCATTCTGTACCAATAAAACCAAATAGTTCGAGGGCAGAAGAGTTCCTCACTAGAGTTGGTGGGATGAAATAAAACACAGCTCATACGAAAGCTCAGAATGCCAATATAACATCTTCTGAATTCAGGCAACGTGGTAACAGGACCTTTTCTCAGTAGTTAACAGGACTCGGGTTGTACACGGGAAAGGTTATGATCGAATAGAACAAGCTTAACAAGCGAATAAGCGAAGCCAATCCAAAGATTTGAAACTCCAAAGGTCTGGAGTCTTCAACAAGTCTGTCAGCCAAGGCACATAGTACAAGATTGTCAGCGTTCGTCATCTGGCTGATGCACTCGTGTTTGTCAGTGACTTCCCAGGACTATGACCAGTATGGTAAATATAAAATAGAACAACCTAATAATACAGTTGCTTGCTATAACGCAATAATTCACACGCACCTCTTATGAGCTTCCGATTTAGTTGTCAACCAAACGTTCGGGCAGTTTGCATTTTATCCGTTTATTATTTTGACTGGAAAAGACAAACTCATTGTTTGAAAAGTCTCATGGTCATATTAGAAAAACAATATCGGAGAGCGAACAATTGTTTTCAACCATTTCGAGTCTTGCTCTTACACATCATATAGGTGACCGTAATGCATTTGATTGTCCGTTGGCTGCATTGAAGATCATCTTCACAGTAAGTGTGTTATGTGGAGGGAAATGGTGTGGTGTTTATCAGCTAGTGTGTGATGATGCTGAATCGACCGCTGACAATGGGCTTTCAGGAATTATTTCTCGCTTTGCATGATCCGTCTTTGGCCAAGGCAACTGAAGTGCATGAACTAGTCGCTTTTTTGAACACAGATTCAGGCTTAGTAGACGTATAGTGATCGCGTCAGCCGTGATCAGAGTCCGCAGTCAGACTGAATGAGTCATTCTGGTCGATCCTATGACCACCATCGATTAGATGACTAAGAATAGAACTGTTGATTATGCCCATCCTACCATGACTCAGCCACTTCGCGTGATGCTCTTTGTTGCGTTGAGACAGGCGCCTGGCCGTGCGACCTATGTAAGATGCGCCACGTGTGCACTTGAACGAATAGATAATCATGGATGGGGTCATCTCGGGTAACCGGTCTTTCACCTGTATTCGGATCATCGGCGAAGTGGAAAACACACATTTCAGTTTCGAAGCTGGGAATGTTGAGTTCACAATTGCTCCAAGTGATCTCGCTAGTTGCTCTGTATGCGTATCTCCTTTGAATGGTACTTTCAAGAAAAGTTCCTTGTTTTGGACTCAAGCAAATCGCTCTGTTGGTGTGGTTGATTCAGTATTCTTCAAGATAAACTTCTCTGGATACCCGTTCTCCTGGAGCACCTGTTCTATGAGTTTCAATTCCTCTTCCAGAGTATCCTGCGGGCATATGCTACGGGCCCTGAAAGCTAGACATCAGACTAGGTTCCTCATAAAGCGCAATGGCACAAAGCCGTGAAAGTTTGTGTATTGGCTGTTCCACATCTTCTTTCTGTAGACTCGTCTTTCAATGGATCCACATTCCCCGTCTGGTGATCAACACATCGAGGAAAGCTAGTTTGATTTCGGCTTCTGTTTCCATTGTGAATTCTAGAGAGCTATGAGCACACTTGAAGTCTTCTAGAATAGCTGAAACATTACGATCTTTGTCCACTATACCGAAAATATCATCCATAAATCGGAGGTAATAATCCACATTTTCCGTTGACTTTTCAAGTTCCCCGCTTCCCAATTTCGCCATAAATATATCCGCTAGCAGGGGACCCAGTGAAGAACCCATGGCGATGCCGTCTTGCTGGTGATAGAAGCAGTCAGTAAAACAGAAATTGGACATTGATAGTGCAACGTAGTAGCAGTTCCTTCAATCTTTCTACTGGAATGTCTATTTGTGTGTTGGATGCTCGAATGTACCCACATAGAAAGTCCACGGTTTTTAGTACGGGCACATTTGTAAATAGCGACACCACACCAAGCAACATCATCGTTTTCTTGTGTGGGTTTACAATCTGTAAGATGGACACAAACTGAATACTGTCTCGCAGATTGTATTTAACGAGTCTTATGCGAATGGGTTCCAAGAGTTCTACCAGTCATTGTGATATTGCTTGGAACCGTGAATTCGTCATCGACACAATCGGTCGGATCGGAGTACCATTTTGCGGGTTTTCGGAAGTCCATAGAGGCGTGGAATGGTTGATTCACTTGGTTTTCGTTTTTCGTATGTTGCGCTGTCTATACAGCCCTAGTCTCTTAGTCTTCGCGGGCATCCGGCTAGTTCTTCCTCTCCATCTCTTCGGTTTCGTGTTTTCCTTTGTGACAGACAGAAAACTTTGTCTGGTCTTCCATCAATCTGGAAAGTTTTTCAATGTATTCTCGTTTGTCCTTGTGAACAACATTGAAACCTTTATCTGGTTTCAATAATACTACGTGCTTGTTCTTACGCAGTTCCTTAAGCGAGTCCAGGTGTTGTCTGGTGATCACTCCACGACTTTTTATCTGGATTTTACGATAGCTGTAGCAGATCACCACAAGCAGACTTTTCAATCGCTCTAAATCGATGTCCTTTCTGGGTGTCAGGTTCTTAGTTTGGCTCAATAACTTTACAAATCGTACCTCCAAATCAAGTCTATCATCTCTTCTCATACTGTTTTGCTCAATTCATCTGGCCTCTTTAAATACATTTGTTTCAGGAAAAGAAATGTATCCAGTTTGTTCATTGTTATGCCGATGAAAATACTAGCACATGTAATCGACGGTTGATCGAATGAATTTCTTAGAGCATGCACAAAAGGCTTCCAAAATCAGTGGCACAAGCCACTGTGATCACGAAATGGTGAAAGGAAAAGGAGAAATTACTCAACCGGAAACTATTTCAGAACAACAGATCGCAAAGAGAATGAGTTCTATCCTTTCAACATGGTGCTACGTGGTGTGTTCGGGCCTAACGAGGAACACCGTACGTAACGGATCCGTTTACTAGCACATCAGCAAACACGCATGTAAACGAACAAGCGCAAGGGGTACATGCTTTCCAGTACGGACAAACAAGCCGCGTTGAAGCAACGAATCAACAGGCGCGAATTGCTCAATGACAAAGTTTGATCGGTTAGATCAAGCCGTCCGTAGCATGGGTAGTGTCACAATGATGTGCGTGTGTGCGCGTGTGCATGCGTGGATGATTGGTCGTGGAAGCGAATCATATTATATACAAATCTAATCTCCTACTACTCACTTGCAAATAGGCAGTCAATCACAGTGCGTGGGTGTGAGACTGTCGAATTGCGTACGCGGCTTCTTGAACCGGCACAACACCGCGCAATCCAGTTTGAAACTATTCGGTTGACGAGAAGCAGTTGTAATCAGCAGGTTATGGACAATTATCACTGCACGGAAGTGACTGCTACCTATTCGTGCTTCACAGTTTCCTTTGTTACTGTCATCTAAGTTCAGTTCACTTTCATAATACCGGACTCTACCATTCTTATGCTATCACGTTTGACGCTCGCGGATAAAATGATCAAGTCTCAGACAAATTCAGCACACTGCGCTTGGAAGCTGGGTAAATCAAAGTCCAATCTGCTTTGTACTGTCCCACTAACTCTAGTGAGGACTCACACACGTCTCAGAATCACTTCCACTCTATCAGTGAGAAACAAAGAATATATAGATTGCCGTCACATGCGCCCACTCGTTGCACACAATGCATTGGTCTGACTGGTGTGAATGGCCACGCCTTGAGGCTTGAATGCCGCTGGCAGGATTCGTCTCGTGTATCGATTCGCGCCATCGATCGGCTATCCTACCAATCGTGGTTTCGTGGGCTCGGTAGGAGCCCTTGCTGACGCACTGTCTGCAGGTGACACTGAACCGTTTGTCGAATAATGTATCACACTATTCTCAACGGAAATGAGTACCATCACGCCTAACACGATCCGTAGTGCGTACCTGAGATACTGATGACGTTTGGATTTATTTTGTTTCACTACTAAGACAACCAACACTAAAAAACCAGTCTTCGCAAGGTCAGTCATCTCCAACCTTCGTTTAACCGTCCGGTCAAGTCAGTCAATCATATGCACCATGCACCCCGAGAAGTGAACATTCAGCGTTCACAAAACTCAATTCGAATCCCTAAATAAGAAAAATGATGCAATACAAGATACTCTGAGGCAGAAGGAATTAGGCGTCTGCTCCGTTCCAAACGTTTTGCTAGTTCAGGTATCGCATAAACTGGGTTCTAAAAAAGCCTTTCTAGGTCGAGAATAATAGAACCAATCTAGGATCGAAAGCATTCAAGCAGATGTTTTGAGAGAGTACGCGGGGAAGAGATGTTTATGCTTTCTGCAAAATATTCACGAAGCGGGTGAGCCAGATCAGAAGAATCTCTGCGGATAACCATGTTAGCCTGTAACAACGCGAGTCAGATACTGTCGTGGCGTGCCACTAGAAGTTGATAGGAGCTTAAGTGTTCTGGCATTACGCTTAAATTATGCAAGTATTATGCCCGGAAAGGTGACAGATGAGCCACATAGCCAGTGAGAAGACAAAGTGCTTTACACGGTGAGCGGATACGGAATAGAATGGTAGACATAAAATTGAATGACTAGCCAACATGTTTGAATCTGCCTAGATTACGGTCGGGTAACACTTCAAGGCACTTAACTGAATAGAAATGATTCACCTGTTCCCCAGTGTATTGCAATGGAAACTTTCCGCAGTTCCACATAGAAAATACAACATCAGCACACTGAATCGAGTTAAAATCGACGTTATCGTGTTTGTCACACAGAGGAAGAGGTCTGCTTTATCAAGTTAGTCAGAATAAAAAGGAGACGTATTCTGACTTTTCTGAATTTTTCCACTGCTTATGCCATGTTCCGTATAAAAAACTGATATGTTCTAATTCTGTGGTCGCCGAGAGTAAACGGAATGCTTTCTCCTCGAAATAAATGTGTTCTGTCGGTTCTTGTCAATTGACAGGAGAGATGGACAGAATCAGATGAATGTTAACTGATAGTTTTTATCCGTAAAAACACTCATCAGTCTTAACGTTTCACTCGAGAGAACAATCAAGACTACACAACTGAGATTGTTGATGATATGATATTCCTATCAGAATACGCCTACTTAGAAATTTTAGGCATGCAAGCGTTTACCTACTCAAGTACATATGTGGCTTAGGAACCCTTGTGGACTCCATTCTTGTTAACAGATGAGAAGTTCTCGGGATAGTAATTTGGTTTTCGCTTTACATTCAGCCATTTCCTAGCATATAGTTCACTTTTTTCAAAATAACATTCAGAACAGAATTCCACGCAAATTGCTTCCCTGTCTTCAAGACTAGTATTTGTTCAAGTGGGGGACGCCATAACAACTGTACCAATCTCACACTGAATATCAGTCACTTAGTTATCCGGGTAATAACTACGCGCTATCTTGTACACATTATGGAAAACGGTATACATGATCAGCAGAGTAAGAGCACACTATATTTCTGCCCGTGACAAATTATGCCCACGGAGTTCTTCTACCTCTGAGGATGGCTCACAATAGAACAGGGGGAGGGGGGGGGGGGTTGACGGGTTACAATCCTGTTTAGCCAGATCCTTCTCTCCGTGTGAGTCAGTGCAAGTGCAAAAGTGACCACAATGTGGCATACGTAAATGGTTGAACACTTACTGTAGAGCAAGACATGAATTGATGGAGACTAAGTGCTGTGAAAAATGTTTCCGATCAGAAAGAGAATTGTAAAGACGAGTACTCACTGCTTCGGCCGAAGCTACGAAATGGCAATAGATCATTTTCTGTTGTCTACTCCCAACTTTGCAAGCCGTGCGCGACGCGCTTATCACATGTACTGAGTGGCCGGGCCCTGCAAGGTAGGAGCACAAGGTGCTCGTAACTAAACAAATCGCTCTCGTGTTCAACGAGGCCGACTGGTGTTCACCTACGCGCTCGGATATAAGTGCCCAGTGTCAGATTTGTATCACTAGGACCGTACATCGTTGTTCCCTCTATCGTACTGAGTCATATTTATTGACACGAGTACGAATAACTGACAAAGAGCTTGTTCACCTTGTTGTGTTGTTCTGAAGAAAGTGGATCAAGGGAAATGGACGCTATCCAATGGCAAGCAAAGGTAACGAGCCCCTCATTACCATCCACTCACCCAACAATTCTTGGGCACTTCTCCGAAGAGTAGAATCAGGATACTTTGTACAGAGTTAGTGATCGGTAGAATTCCCGGTCTCCTCTTCTTCATAACGAGTTTTCATGTGCCCAAAAAAGCAGTGCTTTGCAATTAGTATTTCCTGACGAATTCCCTGAAACAATTTTCCCTGAGTATCTGAATGTGTTATCTGAACTACAATCTAAGTAAATGAATGAGAGCGTATTTAAAAAATATAGCCACAACCCAGTCAGTAATCAGTTTTTCCCTGTGAACCGATCGTAGATAGGATGAATGAAATCGTGATCGGTAGCGTTTATGGGTTAGACTGAGAAAAAACAAGTCCGTCTTCGTGGGCATCAACTGAAAAGAATCCAGGTTATACCCCCACCCCCACCTTTTGGCTCAGTAACCCAATACCTAAATTTCGCTCGTGATTAACAAAGAACCAAAGCCCACATAGTCATGTGATTTATTAACTGGAGGTTTGAAGACTACCGAAATCGAGACGTTGACCTGATTTGAGGTCACCGGGTGTGGCGTACAAAAACGTCAGCTGTTTATGTCTCACTTCCATGATGAACGAATTAGTGATCGTATCATGGACAGGCAGAAGGGTTTGAAACGGGGAGGTAAGCTTGGTTTGTATGTGGCACTGTTTGTTTCCGTGCACTCGTTCAATTTTATCTGCAGGACAGTGCTCATCGTAACTGGTGTTTGGGCTAGGATGTGTGTCAGTTCCAGGTGACAAATGCAGAAAATCAACATGAGTTCCAACGAAAGCCGTATGAACATAGGCACAAGCGCCAACCCGCAGAAATACTTCTTGTGGCGATCAGTCGGCGGTTTGTCAGACCAGTTTGTTCAAGATCCACTGAGTAATGTACCACGTGGTGTGTAGCTGAACTCACCACGTTTTCAAATCAGATCGAATCAGAGTAAGCTTTTACGCAGCCGATAAGCAGAGAACTATCAGCAACTACTGGATTTATATTATAGTTCAAAAGAAAACAGTATAAGGATTACTGATGCAAGTACTACGGTATTATTTATGGAAGACAGGACACAATTGTCCCGGAATCACACGACCGCTTTCGCGATTGTACAAGGGGTGATTGTATAGAGGAGAGCAAGGCATGAAAGCGAAATGAAGTAGTACATATGCTTACATTAACGACAAAGGTGAACAAAGAGATAACTTGCTACTTGATTGTGGTTTACAAGTAGGCGGCTAAGGTAAGGGATGAGTCTATTTTGATGTGTATACGTTCATGAAGAAAGTGCTCTGAATTTCGAGAGACTCCAAAAGTAAGAGACGACTTTGCAGATTGTGGAGTGCGGTCAGTGCCCGGTGTTAGATAATAACTTACAAATTAGTTTGAGCTAAATAATAAGATTAAAATAATTTGCTGATAAACGGTGAAAAATTGCACAGAAACAGTGAGGCTAGTGAGAGAGAGAGAGAGAGAGAGAGAGAATGAAAAAGGTTGCAAGTTTTAGTAGAAAGGTAGCTGTTCAAACTTTGATAAATGCGGTGACGACGGTTCAAGTGTTTGTTCAGGTGGCTTACGTTCAGTCAAGTTGAAGATCAGTGACACCCATAAACAGGTACTTTCAATCTATTGATAAGGAGGGCAATGGTTTATGTGTACCTATTTCTCGTGGAGTTTGAACGACTTATCGATCGCTTGACGAGACATGTGATAGTTATGATGCTCAGATCAAGGTTTGCTCTAGGTAAACAGCACTCTTTTTATTTAAATCGCTTACTTTACAAAGACACAATAGTTCAGGAAAGAGTACGCCACCGATCACAGGCCGTCGGTGATGGCGATATATATATATATATATATATATATATATATATATATATATCTGGAGAAAGCTGAATGGATAACAAGCTCATTTTCCGTGATTTATACTCATACCAATACATCACGATATATTACGACAAGTTAAATGTGTGGACCAAATGGACAAGCAGGAAGTGGTAGAAGCTAATGGTTACAAAAAATGGAAGGAGAGAATTGTAGTCCGGGCTTAAATCAAAGCCAGACGTGTATTGCTTTTCTCATGTTTTGTCGGTTTACATCTGGTCTATAGCCTGATAAAGGGTGAAGGGGAGATCTATGAGGCCTAAGAGCACATACAAATAGTTTTTGAGCACACGAAGGGGGGGGGGAGAGTTGTGCAGTTGGATGCTGACAGCCACAGCTAGCATATATATATATATATATATATATATATATATATATATATATATATATAATGGAAACAATACGGGTGATATAATGTCGGTGTCACACTGAATAACGCAAGAGGGCTTGACAGCCGACCATTAGTTTCGGTTTGATCAGCTTTGATCTGGCATAGTGGTGCGGAGATACGCTACTGAGTTATTCATACCACGAATAAGGAAGATCGAAGATGTCATTTGAAGAAGTAGCAGAACAGGTAGAACCATTCTATCTGAAACCCGGGAGCGTGCATCTGAAGCTCGGTTGTTCAACAGACATTCCTTTTTCTCTGCCTATGTAGTCCATTTTTAAGCCCCATCGTGAAGAAACCCAACTGATTTATCATTTCCTTAAGCGTTTTGTTAGGGAAGAGCAGACACACTGTCATGAGAGTACAAGAAAGGCAGTCTACGAGGTTCCACAGGTTTCTTTTATTACAATAAGTTTTCCATTATTTCACTAAACTATTTCAGGATATACACTTTCTTTCCTCTGGTGAACTACACATAATTCATATTTTTACGTGGAATTCACTCATTGTTAGCGGATGGCTCTAGAACAATGAAAATTACTGTAAACCTTGTGTTGTTGAGGTCACGCAAACTGTGGTGAATCAGCCCAGGTAACCTACAACGTTTAAAACGTACTGGTTAAGCTACCCCCGTCTCTCCCACAATGATCGGGTTTGAGCACCAGTGAGAACTTGATGAATATGGACGGTAACCGAAAACTCCTAACACGTTGCGGTGCTTTCGGAGCGAAATTCCACGGTGATTCAATCACCTAGGTAATCCTCAGAATAGACTTTTTGAGAAAACGACATTTCTTGATTTTTGTTTAAATTAATCCTTCCGATGTTCGGTGTTTTGAGTTGGGGGTTTTAAAACCAAAAATGAGGCCGGTCAATGAGTAACTAATGAAAGGACAGTTCCGACCAAAGGGAAGTTGGTATCCGTCGGCCCAATGAACCATGAGCACTCCGAAGTGGGCTGAATCTACATGAGACATACACAGTTCAGTTCCGGCATTTCAGTGGCAGTTGTCAACGGATTCAAAGCTCTTTAACTGCCAGTTTTTCTGTTATCACACAGCCTGGCCGCACCGTTACTCAGTCGTGTGGTAACTGATAAGTTCACACTATACGACGAGCCATTTTATAATCATTCGATAAAATTCTACTACACTTAGAGAAACTTCGCGAAATGATGCAGGACGTACATCGGGCAATCTGTGATTTTGATCTCTGATTTCAAAACAAACTCATAGAAGTCCAATTTGGCGAAACAATTGTTTTTCAGTAATTCATTCTCAAGCCGTTTACAAATTACATGGGAGACGCTAAGCAAGAATCATGCGGATAGACATGGGGTAAACACCAATCATGGGTAGGGGTTTGTCAACAGTCACATTGTCCTTGTCATTTGATTGGTTTATCTAACTTACGCCCTGTGAGTGACAGGACGACAGATTTACTCGACCTCGATCGATCCTAGGCCATGGAAGTTGAAGTGCCTGGACCAAACGCTTTTGGGCGCAAAGGTCGGGGGTCAGCTTCCTGATTCCGATTGCCTCGGCTATCGCTAGAGTGCGCAACTGCACACCCTTGCATTTGCTTGGGGGGACTCGATACACAACTTTGAAAGCCGTGTTTGGGTTCACCTGATGTCCGGTGTCAACTAGGTGTGCTAAGATTGCGCTGTTTATCGATCCAGTCTGTCCTTGGCTTAGCCAGCGTGGGTGATGCTCTTTGATCCGAGTGGATAGCTGTCGTGCCGTTCGACCTACATACGATGCGTCACAAACACATCTGAAAGAGTACACAACCATTGATGAGGTCAGCATCGGCAGTTTATCCTTGTTCTGAACATGGATCAGAGGAGCACCTCGAAACACACACCGTACGGTTGCAGCATTGAACGTGTTTTGAATTTCCCTCCTCAGTCGTCGGTTTAAGATTTCACTCACCGTGTCACCTTTAAATGGTAAACTAATGAATAGGTCTTTCTTCTTCACGGTTTCTTCGGCGATTTTAGGCACTCCTTGAATGATATTTCTTTCAATAAACCGATCCGGATAACTATTCTCCCGTAGAATGTTTCTTATATGCATCAGCTCGTTCTCTAGGTTTTCTTCAGAACAAATTTTTCTCGCTCTGAAGGCCAAACATTTCACCAAGTTTCGCTTCTGTTGGATACTAACGAAACTGTTAAAATTGATATACTGACTGTTCCACGTATGTTTTCGGTATACCTTTCGCTGGATCCGACCGCCTTCCGCTCTCGTAAGGTTCACGTCGAGGAATGGTAGTTGATTATTAACTTCGCGTTCAATTGTAAAGCGTAATGCTTTGTGTGCGTTGTTGAATTCTATGTGCACGGAATCTAGGTTACAGGCAGCGTCAGCTACACAGAATATGTCATCCACATATCGATAATAATGTTTGAGACTGGTAATCGTGGACTTCAGCTCAGTTGTGTACTCTTTCAGATGTGTTTGTGACGCATCGTATGTAGGTCGAACGGCACGACAGCTATCCACTCGGATCAAAGAGCATCACCCACGCTGGCTAAGCCAAGGACAGACTGGATCGATAAACAGCGCAATCTTAGCACACCTAGTTGACACCGGACATCAGGTGAACCCAAACACGGCTTTCAAAGTTGTGTATCGAGTCCCCCCAAGCAAATGCAAGGGTGTGCAGTTGCGCACTCTAGCGATAGCCGAGGCAATCGGAATCAGGAAGCTGACCCCCGACCTTTGCGCCCAAAAGCGTTTGGTCCAGGCACTTCAACTTCCATGGCCTAGGATCGATCGAGGTCGAGTAAATCTGTCGTCCTGTCACTCACAGGGCGTAAGTTAGATAAACCAATCAAATGACAAGGACAATGTGACTGTTGACAAACCCCTACCCATGATTGGTGTTTACTCCATGTCTATCCGCATGATTCTTGCTTAGCGTCTCCCATGTAATTTGTAAACGGCTTGAGAATGAATTACTGAAAAACAATTGTTTCGCCAAATTGGACTTCTATGATATACAATGGGTATTTTCCAGACATTGAAACAATCAGTGGACCCACACGTGGTGAAGGGACTGAATCAGTTCCTAAATTTCTCCGCGAGACTCGCAGAGGCGAACACTGTTCTTCAGTTTTTGCTCAATTGTGTAGATCGAAATCAATACCCGAAACGTTATTGGAAATCTCTTCAACGAAATCGGATCTATCCAAATAGTAAAACGTTACGTCGTTGTGTGTTAAACCAGTGTGATACTTTGCACTCTAAACTTTCGGAATACGAACGGAATATTTCACAGCGTCAACATTTCATAGATTGTATAAATGGAGACTTGAAAGTTAAGTTTCTCAGCTACGCCGGAACTATTCATAGAATCTCGAACGAAGAAAAAACAGGACGAATTGACGAAAGGGATTGAAGCCAAGACTCCTCAGTGTGTTTTCCCGAATCAGCCCAGTCGGTATGTTCACAACTGTTCTAGCTCGCATTTGAGTAATCACATGATTGAGGCCTTGTCACTAGGACCTAAGTTCTGTATCCCCACCAGAAAGCGTGACAAGTTTGACTATGAAGTACATTTTGAAACTCTATACTGCCAGACTCATGGATTAATACCAACGTCTAATGAAGCCTTAGAAGAACTGAAGTCAACATTAGTGAACGCTTGCCACTCATACCGGAAAATTAAACCCAGACTTCAAAGACCAGTCAAAAAGGAACATTTAGATGCGCTGAAAGAACTGACCAATAACAAAGATATCATACTGAGCAGACCTGATAAGGGAAGCGGAATAGTGGTGATGGACAAACGGGACTACATCGAAAAACTCAAAGCAATTCTGAACGATGAAACCAAATTCAGTAATAGTCCTGGCGAGAAAGACTCAACTCAACTAGCTGAGCGCCAAATAACCACTACGTTGAAACAAATGAGAGATAACGGCTTTGTCACGAACAAAATGTTTGAGCAACTAAGGCCCACAGGATCCACGATCCCCAGGTTGTATGGACTTCCTAAGATCCATAAACCTGGAACACCGATTCGTCCCATACTATCAATGACAAATTCACCCTATCACACTGTGGCTCGTTGGCTATCTGAGCTACTTGAACCAATAAGAAAACATATGGCTATGCATAGCCTTAAGGATACATTTGATTTCATAGAACGAATAAAGGATGCCAATATAGAGGACAAAATAATGTTCCCCTTAGACGTCGAGTCCCTGTTCACAAATGTACCATTATTGGAAACCATTGATTTCGTCGTGGATTACATAAAACAAAACAACATGAACATCGGTCTACCATTGGAAGGTCTGCGGGAGCTCTTGTTTCGTTGCACATTTAACATTCAGTTCCTATTTCATGGAACTTTGTACAGACAACGAGATGGTGTGGCTATGGGATCACCATTAGGTCCACTTCTTGCCGACGCATTCCTAGCAAAATTAGAGCGAACTGAGCTGAAGTCCACGATTACCAGTCTCAAACATTATTATCGATATGTGGATGACATATTCTGTGTAGCTGACGCTGCCTGTAACCTAGATTCCGTGCACATAGAATTCAACAACGCACACAAAGCATTACGCTTTACAATTGAACGCGAAGTTAATAATCAACTACCATTCCTCGACGTGAACCTTACGAGAGCGGAAGGCGGTCGGATCCAGCGAAAGGTATACCGAAAACATACGTGGAACAGTCAGTATATCAATTTTAACAGTTTCGTTAGTATCCAACAGAAGCGAAACTTGGTGAAATGTTTGGCCTTCAGAGCGAGAAAAATTTGTTCTGAAGAAAACCTAGAGAACGAGCTGATGCATATAAGAAACATTCTACGGGAGAATAGTTATCCGGATCGGTTTATTGAAAGAAATATCATTCAAGGAGTGCCTAAAATCGCCGAAGAAACCGTGAAGAAGAAAGACCTATTCATTAGTTTACCATTTAAAGGTGACACGGTGAGTGAAATCTTAAACCGACGACTGAGGAGGGAAATTCAAAACACGTTCAATGCTGCAACCGTACGGTGTGTGTTTCGAGGTGCTCCTCTGATCCATGTTCAGAACAAGGATAAACTGCCGATGCTGACCTCATCAATGGTTGTGTACTCTTTCAGATGTGTTTGTGACGCATCGTATGTAGGTCGAACGGCACGACAGCTATCCACTCGGATCAAAGAGCATCACCCACGCTGGCTAAGCCAAGGACAGACTGGATCGATAAACAGCGCAATCTTAGCACACCTAGTTGACACCGGACATCAGGTGAACCCAAACACGGCTTTCAAAGTTGTGTATCGAGTCCCCCCAAGCAAATGCAAGGGTGTGCAGTTGCGCACTCTAGCGATAGCCGAGGCAATCGGAATCAGGAAGCTGACCCCCGACCTTTGCGCCCAAAAGCGTTTGGTCCAGGCACTTCAACTTCCATGGCCTAGGATCGATCGAGGTCGAGTAAATCTGTCGTCCTGTCACTCACAGGGCGTAAGTTAGATAAACCAATCAAATGACAAGGACAATGTGACTGTTGACAAACCCCTACCCATGATTGGTGTTTACTCCATGTCTATCCGCATGATTCTTGCTTAGCGTCTCCCATGTAATTTGTAAACGGCTTGAGAATGAATTACTGAAAAACAATTGTTTCGCCAAATTGGACTTCTATGATATACAATGGGTATTTTCCAGACATTAAAACAAACTCAGCCGATCTGTTCGATTCATATAGACACTGTTAATCAAAGCTTGTGATAGCAGACTATTATGAAACAGCCGATCGCACTCGGTGTTGGTTAGACAGGAGGATTTTAAGCTAATTTGGTTTGTTGTCTGGCCAACGGCGGCACTACTGTTGGCATTGCAAATCGGAATCAACTAACTGGTGGTCCCGCGTCACCAAGTCTGTTCGGGGATCTGTACTCGTTCAACAAAATAACCAGTCAGTAACAGAATTCGCTTTCGGGAAAAATCTCACGGAACAGAGGACACTCACTTTGGCTCCTGTCAATGCATTGCACCAGTCATTACACCTCGCTTTGTCCGCGTGGAAAGTGTGCACACTGACGATCATGTTAAAATCATCCAGAGCAGCACATGCAAACCAGGCTTGGATAAAGAACGGAAAAAATCAGCCATTGGTAATCGTCCAACTGAGTTATTCCATGTAGTTCTTCATATCTTATTTCGTTAGTATTATGCTGAATAATTCGGTGTGTAAAATTAGAGATATTGTCAAGTCAGCAGTAAAATAACTCGCCTCTGATGCATTAGGCCACCGAGATGGGTTACTTTCACACGCGGATTTTGGATTAGGATGGAGTCGAGTATATTCAACTTTTAGATCGCATTAGAAATATCGGCAAACTTTCCTTCTTCATCAAAAGCTGCTTTTAACATTTGTTAGTTACCTACACCTTCCCCCCTCCGTGAATGCATTTGATATTCACGACAAGCTATGATTACACTTCACCTACCGGACAACTACATAATTATATATGATTGTTAGTAGTAGGAGATTAGATTTTACTTGTTACGGTTAATCAAGCAGTGTGAATGTTCAACGCAGCATTGGAAATCGCGGGAGCCTTATAGTAGCTACTGCACGTCCACCGAGCGCACAAATGAGACTCGAATCCAGAGCAAGCGATTCAGAGTCGAACACCTAAGCATCCCGCTCTCCTGGCCGCCTCGTATGGCTTACTGAACTCATGCACTTGCCGATTCATTCAATATAATCCAGGCACAATGAAAAGTCCATACAAGTGTTCAGCACAATCAAAAACCTGGAGACAGGGAATGGCAAATGATTTTCAAGTGTTTTCAGGGAACAAAATGAGTGTAGCGAGATGCTTTAGAGGATGGATCACCACTTACGTACTTTGTCATAGCTTGCAATTGGCATTCTTGTCCAATGGTCTTTCATTAGGCTATTCCTTTGATTTCACCTCGAAGAAACCAGTAGGGACGTTCACCGTCCAACTGCCATTCTTCCCTCGGCTCTCACGAGACTGCGCCTCAACTGACTGCAACTTTGTGGTTTCATTATTATTGCATGCGCACATGACTGATCGAATAAAGTCGGTTTTAGTCGTGTGACTCATAGGTCTGCTTTCTTGCATGACTAGGCTTTTCCTCATTCTCGTTCGCCTTCACGTGTTACGTCGGCGGTTGCGTGCATGTTTTATTTCGACTACTCTCGGTAGAACCGATCAGCACGTCAAACGCGCTGCTTCTACTGATCACGTGGACACGGCCTGTTACATTCTATCAGACAGATTTTGAAAGAAGTGTTGAATCACATAGGTAATGGAAAATCCGCCCCCACCCCCCATTTTCAGCATCAAAATATCCATGTCACAAAGCGGAATCAAACTGCTGACCTTTCACCTATTATACCACCACAAAAGCACTCTCAATACGGCCGGTTGAATGGGAATAGTTCCTGGGGATGGACTTTCTACTTTCTACATCATTCTGTGCAGTAAACTTCACAATTTCGGTTGTAACCAGTCAGTTATTTACGCACTACTAATCGAAATGCGCTCATTAGTCAAACTCAGCTTCTTTCGAAATAACCGCCTCAAAATAAGAAGCTCTGGCTCAAAGTAAATTCACTATTTTGGCTCAGGGGGGGGGGGGGTGGGTTTCGCAAGAACCATAAAGTCATCTCAAGCAATAGACGTAGACGACAGTTTTTGTTATAGGGATATGCGTGATCATGTGTTCAATGGATTTCGCATATCCATACGCGTACGATCTCCATTCTAGTAGACAAAAATGTTGTCAGAAATCATGTAGAACCAGTAGTGGCCAGCCCCTAACAATATAATTTAAAGTTGAAAAAAGAAAATACGATCCAAACTGACCGGCATCGCTTGGTTTGTGAACAACCAATTTATCCAGACGAATAGGCGGTCGGTGAACTTTGACGTGACTCTTCGACGTACCCTTTTGTGATTTCCCGATTATGAATTGATCGGTTAGTAAAAAACACGTGGTATCCGTCCACTGGAAAGCGAAGCGAAGAGAAAAAGCAGACGAGTTTCATGATGCAAAACAAATATGAAAGAGCAGGCAAATGCTTTACGTCGACTGTTCATTTTCTAATCACTACATTCTTGTTGACCTATTAACGGACAATGAGGACAACAGACAATTGGTAAACCAGTCAATCGGTTTATTATTCGATCTGTTAGTCAACCATTCTATCGTCCGATCGATCGGTCGATAAGGACAAAGTATGGACATGTGATGAACGGGATTAAGTGACGTGGTTGGACAACGAGCCAGTCACTGACGTCAGCAGTCTTTGGTTGATAAATCTCAGGTGTGCACAGTCTTTCGTTTTGAGACTGTGCATGCTGGTAGGCAGCGTACCCCGGAAAACTTGATTATCCCATCAGTCGTTGTACAACCAACAAATGCGAGGGAGCCATTCCAGTCTGATTGTTAAAAAGCGTGTCTCCCACTGCTCAAATGATGCTTACTGTAATTTGGTGATGTTTTTTCACCGTTTAGGAGCGGTTTCACCACTGGTTGGATGTCTCATATTTATGTTACTACTCACAATACATGATCAATGCAGATTGTGAAAGTGGCCGTTGATTCACCAATAAATGCACAATAACAACGACTTGAAGATTGACAGCGTGTGTCGCCGGAATATTCTCATCAATCTCAGCACGATAGCTGCTGACGAGTTAATAGAAACGTAACGAAGACATTCGTTGCGGTCGCGTATGTAAAACATGTCACTTGTTGTATGGCATGGTTCATGGGAAAATGAGAAAAATACTCATCAAAAATAAGTCAGCAGTTCTTGTGGGCTCGTGTGGCTTATACTAGAGTAGGCAAACCATGCGCGTTGATTGTTTCTGTGCACGAACAGGAAGATTTTCTGTCTAGATGACCTAAAAATCGGTCGGGCTGCATAATTAGTGTCAACTTGACAGAAACAAGTTTACTCACAGCCATCAGTTCCCGACGTTTGTGCTGTTGTGTCCCGATCAGACTACCCGAAGTTCACACTCACAAACACACACACATTGAGACCATTGGTAAGATCCGCCAGCTTTTACTTGGGAATGATACACATCGTTTATAAGCCACGGTGTTTATTTCTTAGGCAATTAAAAATTAATAATCAGGAACAAACAAAACAATGAGCGGAACACATGGGATTCAACCACCTGAATTAATCATATGTATGCCCAATGATTTCGCCAACGCCAGTACATGTCTTGTAAAAGTCATCGGTGAGGAGTGAAACGAGCCTTCAGAATCCGTTGATGTGTCTGTCCCGAATACGGTGTCTGAAGCTTAGCAAGTAAGGAAAAATAGGATCTCTTAACACCAATGTAAGGATTGAAAAGTGAAACTTGGGTTACTCGAGAGAGAGTTCCACTCGGATAGCTCAATTTATGGGTATTGAGTGCGGTACGAAGGGATTTTATGTGCGAACGTTTCACATGCGGCCAGGTGTGATTCGCACACCTTAGAAGATAGTTTACTTGAAGGATAGGAGAGATACCCGACTGATAATAGATAGACCTGGGCGAAGAATTTTGAAATCATTTTTTCAGCAAACCAGCAACAGTCACGAAGGGACGGTAAAGGAGAATTGAGGAAACACAGTGATTAATACAAAGAGAGACAGTGCTGTGTTTAGTTTTCGGATCTTCAAGTTTTCGTATTTGGTATGGCAACCTGAGAAGTTTCGTCACACAGTTGAAAATGTGACGGGGCCATCTCAAATTTGCATCGATAGTAATTCCTAGGTACCTGAGAGAACCGATTCTGGCTAGTGGTTCGGGGAAATTGATAACTGGGGTGAAAAAGATAAGCCGATCAAGGACGGACAAATGTGTGTTCAAAGCATCTGCGCAAATTTACAGTTTAACCGGATTGAACAGAGAAATCATAAATACATGATAGATTTCTGAAAAAATTATTGAAAGCCTGCGTTTTTGAAATGGGTTAACGGAAAGCCACTTGGTTGGCATGTTTAAATCGGTTGACAGGTCGGTGATGTAGATGGAAAGCAAATCGGTGCAAACTGCAGCTCCCTGAAGCAGTTCTGAGTTATCCATCAAAGGTTTGGATGTTTGAAAACCCAGTCGAGTGCACTAAGTTCTATTGGTAAAGTAATCAAAAAGCTATGGCAATAAATGTGTAGGATAACAGGAAAGAGAAGAGACCGAGAAATTGAGTCGGAAGAGGATACGTTATTTAGGAAGGTTAATCGTGCAGATTTTGTTGAGACATCTGAAGATTTGGTTGTATAATAGAGTAGAAAATCGATAGCGTTCACAGTGGATCTTCCTGATTTATAGGCAAACTGTAGATGGTCTTCCGGAGCCTTTATAAAGGAAATGTGACGTTTAAGAAAGGCACCTTCTGTTAGCTCATAAGCAGATGAAGTTAGAGCAATGAAATGAAAGCGTTTGACTTAAACACTACATTTATGGATTTGGGTATGGAAACTGTAATGACGGAGCTCCAGCAGTCGGGATTATAATAGAGGCAGAAAAACCTTTTCTATGAGTAGTAAATACACCGATACCAGCAACGGAACTTCCGTGTTCTGTTTGGTCGTCCGGATAGCACACCACTTTGGTGTCTCTCTGTCCGTGCCCGAATCGATAACGGAAGTACCCTGGTCTAACTTGCCAACAGCTTTTTGATCTATGCCTCTCTGCTATTGTGCTTACACATAAGCATGCACCTTCCATTTGACAGAACCATATTATACAATCACATTTCGGCACACACCGGATGGCCCCGGCCAACCGTGACAATTGCGTGCACGGCAGCACTCTCCCAGCTTTCAAGACTTGCCTACCTGTCAGATAATCAGCGAATTTCATACGTACTTTGTGTTCTAAATAACCGCGGAGGCCATAACCACTAAGAACCAGTCGGGGCTAAGCTTTGAATTACGTAGAGGTAACTATCAAAAGAGAGTCTATCGGACATTGGTGATGCAAATGGGTAACTGTCTTCATCTAAAATAAAACAAAACTACAAAAAGTTTGGCTAGTAGGTATATAAAAGAACTGGAAAGAGGTTGCTCACCTTGCCTTGTGCTTCGCGGAATCGCAGCACACCTTTTCGGAGTAAAGACCGAGGTACAGTGCGGCGGGACTCAGCAGGTATCCGCGTGGAACGCACGCGATCAAGAATGGACATGTTCAACTTGGAAACTTTATACCCCGACGGTGGATCCCATCGAGTGAGCATAACAGGCAGTCCATGAATACTGCTGTGACGGTGAATGCTATCCATTTGGTTGGCATCATTTTTTACTCCGTTTGATTGTTTGATCGGGTTGCAGGGCCAATGATCCGGTTCCGTCTTGTTCGGTGAACGCATATTGTCAGGACCACTTATCAGTAAGTCATTCTCATACAGAGAGTTCGGTGAAATGATTGGGGGAAAACTGTTCTCGGTGTCAAACGGCGCATCGATTGCACTAGAAGCTTGTCTTTGTCGTAGAAGGATCATAACTTCCGGCTGTGTGAGTATCACCGGGGCTGGAAGTTCAATATCTTCCAACAAAGGGGCTCTACAATGGATATCGAATAGAATTGGTGCAGGAATTTAAAAGTCGTTATATGACGGTCAAAGTAAGACAAATAACTCAGTAGAATATGGATAATTGTCCAACAATGCACAGTGTTATGTAGTACGCATTGGTACTTTGCTTTGTGGACCACTGTTGGGCTCATGTGATAGCTGCTCAAAGGATGTGTACTGAGAACGAAACAGAAATGACTTGCGCCTAGCATGGGGCAATACGACGGAGGACATTCGGTGATAGATATGATCGAAATTCAAGATCATTTGATATCAAGAGACTGGTTGATTTGCAGCCCGAATCTGTGAGAATCGAGTGCATTGTGAGCACTGTGATTCTAGTTAAAGTACTTAGCTCCTTTGTCTGTTTCCAAAGAGAACCAGTACAATAAACTCGCTCACCATGGGGTCAGACGTGTTCATTTGTGTGTAGAACCAAGACTTTACACGTATTCACTATGGTAGCCCGGTCTACTATGTTCTGCTTGAACAACACAGTTGAAATGGTAGAAGGTGTAGTACCGAACACGCTTGTGTACTTTGCTTGAAAAGTGGCCAAAATGCAAAAGGATTGGGGTTAATATCATGGAGAAGATGAAGATTACGAGGACAGCTGACACTCACGTGTTGATGTGATTATTGTGTCATCAATGTTGATAATTATCATGCCTTTTCCATGTAGTTGGTGACTGCTTTACAGTGCCCTGTTTAACTGGCCAGAGCAGGGTCCTAAATCTTACCATTGTGTAGACGTCAAATCGCTTTGGGCTCAAAACGGAGAAGTATGAACAAAGTGTTCACAACTCGTAGTAATGGTTCCTCTTGCTGATAAATCGACATTCCAGAGTGACTGCCACAAAGCTGTGGAACCATGGGTACAAGCTTTACAGTCGGCATAAAATCTCACAATGACAGCCCACATCGGTCGCAGTTCCTATGGCGTCTGCGTATATGGTAAAGGGGATGATCAATAATCACTTTATTGACCAGCTGGATGCAACCAAGAACAATATCATAAATGCAATTTCACTTGTTTTTAAATACTAACCGTTTATATTTGTCAAACAAAATTTTGTAATCTTCATCCAGCTTTTCTGGACAATCAGTGAATAGTAATTCGCTTTCTAATAGCTCCATTCGACCGCTTTGTTCCACTCGACGCATTTGTAAATCGATCACTTTGAGCAATTCGCCAATTTCCGTGTGCTATTAGCATGATGGGGTGGGGGAATGAGGGAAAACGGACTGCAGATTGATTAGAAGCTTTCGAAAGTAATGGCAGTTGAGGTCTCTTTCTTTTCTCAACATTGAAGACTAAAGAGTGAACACCTTTTCCCCACCTACATTAGAGCAATTTATGGAGTATACATTTTAAAGAAGACGAACGACATCATTCCGAATCAGACCATTAGCATTTTTTCTGATTTCAGCACTTCAGGATAAGCTGTGGAACTCCCCGTGATCTTCCCGTTTAAATTCACTGAAATTCTATTAGACCATCAACTATCGTCAGTCATCAAATTTCTTCACGAAGAATGTGACGGGCATTATTTTCGCTTGAATAGAATCAACGAAGTAGTTTGAAATTGTCATATACAGCAACTTCCGATGGTTTTGCACTTGAACTTGTTGTGTAACATCGTGCAAAAGGACTCGTATTGTTCAGCACCAGATGTGCCGTCATGCTATAAATTCTTCGCAGGCTATCTTTAAGAGTTTTTTCGGCAATTACATTTTGATCACTAGCTTCGACAACAAAAATGGGACCAAATTATTAGTATTAATTGATTGTCATAAATAATGAAAAAACCAAGGTCGTGTTAACGGTTTTATTGTCCCTCTCTTGTATTTTAATCGAATAGATATAATCATGTTTATCTTACATCCAAAACCCCGAACAAGTGTCAGAAATACCGCATTCACAGACGGGATGATCTTACCATTCGATCGATAGCTTTAAGCTCTTCCGGATCGTCGCAAAATTTCCGCACATTCTCCAGCATAAGGTTGTACTGTGTGATCCGCTTGAATGGTTTGGCCACACGATCTTGCAAACCTTCTCGATGTTCACTATCGATATCGTTTGCCCACTGATTTGCATTTTGAAACGAGATGGGTAAGAAAGAACCGAGGACACCTAGGTAGCTTAGTGTTCTTTTTTGGGGGAAAATGTTTCATCGTGAAATAAAGGCGTAACAATGTCAGTTCATTGAACTCAGCAGTTTGTTCGTAAACGATTAGCTGGAAAACTTCTGCCCTAGTTACTTATTTGATGGGAACGAAAAGATAACAAAATGTAGCCACTTAGTTTCCACTAGTGAAATCAGAGTGGGTTCGACGCAACAATTTCATGTTCTGATTTCTTCACGGTTCTGGATTTATCACACAATCTTCATCAACTTCTCAGAAGCTTGAAAGGAATAAATATATCATGTAGCCTCAGTTTAACTTTAGTGTGAACCATAGACTCAGTTATCTAGGTTTATTGTTCGTCAAGTCCGCTAATTCGTCTTACTATCATCTTATTTTCGCGAACGTTTTCGCTGCTTCACTTTGTTGTTCAATTTGTGGTGTTTACACTATTTGCCTACTACCAAACATTTGAGTAGTGAGCCATGATTTTCGACCTTCCTAGAGTGCAACTGCGGCCTTTTTATGGAGAGAAACTATTTACGCTGAAATGGATGAGTCATGACCAGTTTGCTTTGTCGACATAAGTATACCATCTGCTGCCGCCTGGCATGAAACCGAATTTCTGAGCACTTGCGCAAACGTAGGTGAACAACTGATATACAGCTGTAATCTCATTTGAATCGAATGGAGCGTGCATGGACGGGGAGTTCATTTTTAGAATTACACGGTGATTCTTCCAAAGTGTGACTCTAAAAATGGACTCCCCGTTCATGCACGCTCCATTCGATTCAAATGAGATTACAGATGTAAACCAACTATGGAGCGCTCGAGTATAAGGATGATTGGGCGGAAGAGTACCAGGTACGCATACCTGATGAGCGGCAAACTCTGCGAAACAGGTCGTGTGCTTATGGGGAAATTTTGTCCTGTCTTTCACATACAGTGCCATGCTACTCATGTCGGAAAGAACAACCGAAAGGTTTATTCGGCAGTGGAGTGTGTTAGAAATTCAAAATCATCGATTGAGTCAGAGAGTACACGGGTCATGACTGATGCATACATTGAACTAACTGGTTTGAATAGGAGTGGTCAAGTGGTATTTCAGTACGATTTAAAGTAGGACGAAAGAAAATCTGTCATTTTTCTCGGACTTTAAATCTCTCTACATACGATATAGTACCTGGAATCAACTGTGGGATAATATATTCGTGTTATAGATGAGCCATTTTTGTACGGAATTGTTGGTCACTATCCCCTTTCTAAATTAACACACCAACAATAAATAATGAAAAATAAGTAAATAAAGGAATGGAAATAAATAACGAAAATAGTAGGTTGTTTTGAGCCAGTGTTTCGGTGCTCACAGAGGGCTATACCCCGACTTTCGATAGGACATCTTGCCATGTTTAGAATCATGCAGCATATGTTTCCATTCAAGCAGCGCAACTGAAATGTTTATCGATTACCTAAATAGCAAACACCAAGTACTTGGCTTAGGTTCAGTTAGGTGCAACACATTTCTTACTTTTTAAAAGGAATGCGTGGCATTTTAGAGCCACATATAATGGCAGTTCTATTTCGTGCAATCAACTGTTTACTATACTCTGACAAGGTAGCAGTTTTAGCCCTCACGGATAGAGTGGTGGTGAACCTTAGGAAGCTTCGATTTTCTAGATCTGAACATGGGACCATTGAGAGCAGAAAATCCCCCCCCCCCCGTGAACTGGAAAAGCTCCGCAGAATGCTGTCTATCAGAGAAACTGCATTGTTCTAAAATGTTTATCGATGGTGCGTGAAATGTTGATGCATCGCGGTAGCATATCCCGTAGTGCTGTGGTTGTGACAGTGATTGAGGTATCAAGTGTACACATAT
This sequence comes from Fasciola hepatica, assembly GCA_948099385.1. Lineage (NCBI taxonomy): Eukaryota > Metazoa > Platyhelminthes > Trematoda > Plagiorchiida > Fasciolidae > Fasciola > Fasciola hepatica. The sequence continues at coordinate 1,123,361 of CANUEZ040000151.1, forward strand.
ATGAATGTGTACACATGCAGAGCCAGCCTGGCATCTTTGAATGTTCCTCATTGTTACTAAGGCAAAATGCACTGAATCTATGTACGAGGCACGACGTGAGAGATCCACCAAAAACTTGCTGACACGTTGACAGTGCATTAACTAGAAACCCCATCGCTTCTCTGCCTGTCCTATCAAATTGGTAGAGGTTATCCCGACTCTGAACTATGGAATGTTGACCCAACTGGCTGTACGACGAAATGAAACCATTGGAAAACTTCTGATAAGTAGCTATTTCGTTTGACCAGGAACATTTGAGCTGAATGAACAGGGAGTATTAGAGTAGGGCTGATGATTCATTTGTTGAGCTGTCCCTTAACCAATATTTTAAATTCCGTTGACCTCGAAAACTGTTGGTCAGATTTTGCCGACTCGGCGGAAGGGGAGTTCCTCGGCAGTGGGGGAAAATTCGCACTCGGGCAAAGAGGTTATGAGCTCGCTGTGTTAACCTGTGCATTGCGGACAAACTTATTAAATACCCTGTATTTTTAGCATTTTCAATTCAAATTTCGATTTCAAGGAGTTGGATAGAAGCAACTCTCAAAATAGTCGCATGCGTGGTTTTCCGTAACATGACTACTCAAGATGGCGGTAAAGGACATTTCATCGTTTCTGGAGCTCATAGCGTCGAACAAGCAATATTGACCATGAGGATTTGGTAGTGCCGGTTAAGCACAACCCGTGATGATCCACCTAGTCTACTTGACCACTAAGGATTAAGACATTTAAAATAATAGAGAATCCGCTTGCATTTGTCACATCCAGAAGTACAACTCCATGAGCGGGAATCGAAGGGTTACCTGCTGTTTAACGGTCAGTTGCTCTGCTAGCTGAGCTACTGCGGAATGACCATTCTGGTGTGAGTAACTCGAGTGAGTATCCAGTGATGCGCGACGACTACTTCAGTGATGCAGAACAACTGTTCTGCTTTCATCCACTGGACAAGCCTCGTCGATCACCTTCGAACGGGACGAACAGCGCACGGCTGAATACGATGGGACGAATAGTGAAATATATCCGTGGAATACAATATTAGCATTAGAAGCCTGAACTTTAGGTTATGAAAAATCCGCGTGATTTTTTCGCATCCAAACCCATTCCGCCAAGGAAAAGATGAAAGACTTATCTGTAATCAAATCTATGACGAAGAGATTAGACGAGAATCATATATTCCATTTGTTCCGATATTTTCCAGGACCAATCTGGTGTACACATAGCGTAATAAAAAATAGTAAAGCCTTGGTTTGCGAACTTTTTCATGTGATGAGATACTGTGACGCCGAAAAAATGATGATTCCGTCGTAGCAAACGGGAAAACCAATGGATAAGACGCATTTTATTGAGCTGTCCCAAGATGAGAGTTTTGCTTACTTGCAGAAATGAGGCGAAAGATGGGTTGGTTCGAGCTGCCCACTTAATATACTTCTGACATGTTTGTAAACGCAAACAGTATTCCGTGTACGGTATGAACATTCGAGGTATCTGTCAAGGGAATAAAGATAAGCATAGTGAATTCAATGTAATTAATAAGCCTGAACACGCTGATCAATTCATGATTGATTGTCGATAAACTGAGGGTACCTGAGACCTTTCCGTACAGTCTACTATGGACAGGTCAATTGGAGTGAAAATTCTGCGAACAAAGTCCGGGATGGTCTTCCCCCTTCACATGTCCTGATATTTCTTGCTAGCCCTTATTCCGTTGTTTTACACCTTGGATCGAAGCCCACGCCGGATGTTGACCTGGATGGACGTGAGATTGGTTCATTGGTGTCACACGGTCCTTGACTAATTTAACACTGACTTTTGCAATCAACTATGAACCTTGTTTAATTTGAGCCGATTACAAACCGTGAAGAGGTCAGTGTTGAGGTTGGTCTTATTTTTGTCATGATTCTGATTATTTTCATCGAAGATCCGTATTTGAACATAGCTGGGCTTATTGCACCTCTTGAAATGCAGCATGTTGGTTACACTGACCTCTGTTACCACCCACATAACCATACAAGCACCCCATGATTTACTGTTTTTGCCTAATTCGGTAGAATATTCCTAAGACTTGTTGAAACATTTTAAAAACAAGAATCCTCCATCGGAAATGACCTCTTCTGGGCATAAATGAAAAACAGGATGTCTAAAAAACCTAGAGCTCAACCAGGAAAAAAACCGCGCCGGCAGGAAAGTAGCTATTTATAACATGTGCCTACTCGGTGTAATCAGCAGCCAAGTTCGATTCCTACCGAGTAATTTTTCGATACCGTTGGACCTTGCTAGAACAAGTGAAACTCTTAGCTCGAAGCAATCCTTTTGTAAGAAACCTGGCTTCACGGTGATATTAACGATGAAATAGTTGCACTTGATTTTTTCACTGGATATCGTATAAAACGCCCTAGATCCCGTCGAGAGCGAGGTAGAGAACCCATCATGTATATCAACAATCGTTGATGTGAACATGTCAGAACCATTCATATCTATCCTACAACTTTCGTCAGCTGTTCCAGAAGCGAAGGCAAACCTGATTTTTTAAGAAATTTTGGTTCGCTTCTGCCAGGAAATGTACAAATTTCTCCCAAATTTTCAGCTACAAACTATCAAGGATTTGTTAACTCATTTCTACAGTTCTAGGTGAACTATTACGATATTTCATTGTGCACAGTTACTAGCGACTTTAATTGTTTCAGTGTAAGCTACCTTCATCCCTTCGGTTTGAAGAACACTGTTTCAGTTCCAACTAGACTGGACGCTTCCTTGGATCTTCTTTTAGCTAACAACGGATGTCTTTTTCCATTTCGGGTCGCTCTCCACTAGGCTTGTCTGACCACACAGCAGTCGAAACCTCACCCAAGATCAACAGATATACCAGCCATAAGCACTTCACACGGGGCCGTGATCGCCCAGCTGGGAAGAGGCAGGTTTATCCTGAGAACATTCTAAAGCCTCGGGAAATGGCTGCTCAGACAGAATTTTCTACACCCACAGACGCAGATCTTTTGGTCCGCTGGGACCACCTCAGCGGGTGTTGAGATTCGTGCCTTAATCTTTGCCGTCTAGTTGAAACTTTGTATTCGCGCGTCGATCTTCTACTACCCTTCACCTTTAGCAGCTTCGTCGTTGCAGGGAATACGCCTTCAAACATTATACTCTCGCAAAGCCGTCAAGACCCGGCTGTACCTCCCCGCTTCCTCAAATCCATCTACATGCCCAACTATCTAGTCAGCAGAAGTCACAGCGACACTTGGAAACCGTTGAAAGATCTAACTGATAGCTCATCCTCGCGCAAGTCTGCTATTACTGACGTAGACGAAGTCAAAAAGTCATTCATCAGAGCAGTACGACCCTTCGTTACCGTACATCTCTTATAAAGTTAGTACCAAGAACCACCATGTTACATCCAACCGTGCACATCGACATTGAACTGTTCCTCCTTAGCCCCGGATCGAACGGACTCATCCCCATTGCTCAAGGAGTGTGCAGTTACCGTCAGCTCTATTCTCTCCGATATTTTCAGCCAATGTCTGAAGGACAGAAAGATTCCAGATTGTTGGAGGATAGCAGTTGTAACCCCCATTCCCGAAAAACGTATTTTGAAATTCCTTCCCATTGTCTGTAATTCTGTCTCCCTCAAAGTTCTAGAAAGACTAGTTCCTCAGCAACTGACTGAAAATTTTCATGTTCCAGATCTTGATAAGTTGATGCAGTCGCCATCTTGGCACATTACATTCTATCCAAACCCAAAATGATGGACTAAAGTGGTATGAGTCTACTTCCTAGACTACGGTGACGTATTCAATTGCTCAATATTGTTTTCATCTTTTCTATTGCGTCGCACGGGACAAGCCACTTTCCTTTCTCTTCGTCTCTGCTACTGAGCCTCCACGTGTTTCACCGCTGGAAGTTTACTTTCTCAACCACCTGCAGTTTACTCGTTATAACAGTAAAACCTCGTTTTCTGTTACCACTACCTGTGCCGTTCCCCAGGTGGCCGTACTGTCCGCTTTTTCTTTTTATGCGTACTTGAAAATACTATTTCTCTCAGATACTGTATGCTTACCCTCTTAAATGACCACGCGAATTTCAGATTGGCTTCATGCTCATAACTTGGGCCTTGACCCAAACAATTGCGGTGATGTAATATTCTTTTTGGAGAGTAGCAAACAATCCATTTTTCAAAACGACTGCAATTACGTTACAATAATTGGGGAACAGCTGAATCATCCTGATTCAGTAAAGTACCTTGGATTGCTACTTGACCATAACCTCACTTGTTTCAAAAGTGCTAGTCTCATTTTTGTGAAAACTCGAGGCTTGACCTTCTACGTTTCACGTCTCAAATTGCACTTCATACCCACTCACCTTTTTGGGTGTCCCACCTTACTGGCTTTATACCTCACTAGTCATCTTTCCTGGCCTGTTGTTGAAAGACTTCAACTTTATTGCTAGATCCCTTAAGATTTTGTAATCTGTCAGTGTCTTACAGTGTCGGCTTCCCACTCACTTTATCATATCATAACATAGCAAAAGCTTGTCAGTAGCCGTCTACAAAGATTCTCACTGACTGTGCTTATCCTCTTCACAAAGATCCAATGAAGTATTTATACACTTCTTACACACGCTCTCAATGCAAACATCTCCACGCATGTAGGCGAGCGTACAGCAATTCTATTTTTCCATACCTGGAAGGTATTTGTACCATCCGACTTTTGTGATATCAGGACTAAGACAACATCTAGAATAACATCGATGTTTACTAGCCAGTATTCCAGTCTTCCATTTTTTACACCGTGTAATTTTCACTTTTTGAGGTGTATGCGGTACTGTGAAGGCGGCATACCCACCTCTCAGAGTGTATAAAGCAATTAGCGGACCTGGCTTGACTTGAACTCCGAGAGATCACCTTCAATTCTGCTGTTGATCATTTTTGCCCTCGATCTGGCTAACTGGATCTAATGGATAGGACTTGAACCTGACACTGCTTCGCTCTAGTGTAGCAGTATGCTCGTTTACTCTCCGTGTGGAATGTCTATTAGCCACTGCTTCCAGGTCACCTATCCTTGCCCGTATCTACGCTAAGTCACTTTGTTGGTCTTATCTGATCGTATCGCTAATCCATGAACCCTTGCTTCGAACTGATACGATGGCTTACACAACCTTCTTTCCTGCTGCTTTACCCACCAATATGCGACAGTATCCAAATTACATAATCCCGATGTTTCCCCGTTCACCATCCACCAGGTTTCACACTAACTCTGTTGGTGTTATCGTTACCACAATTCACTCCCGTCGAGCTGTCGTTTTTCAGTTGAACTTCTGTGTCCTCCGTTCGTCGGGGTCATATTTGCTCTCCTTCCCACACTCCCTCATTCAGTCCCGTGACTTGAACTACCGTTTCACACCGTCATTGCCCATTGACTGTGATCGATAAACCACTACCACTCTTCCCGTTTAACCTCTTGCCCCCTTGGGAATACAATAATCAGGTTCAACCAGAAGTCAGATTAGTGATGTCAACTTTGCCTAGTAAAGACATACCACTTATCAAATGATACATCAACGTTGACGGGATGATCGGCGTTAAATAAACAGCGGATAAGTTGGAAGGAGTATTATAAAAGTTGGACCACTGCTTTCGGCCTTTTATGATGTGTCGGCTTCCACTAGACGCCATCAACCAAGGGCTGCAAGCAGGGAGATATGAGGCATTTGTGCTCCCAAAACTTAATCATCCTATTGCTGTCATTATTTTCGGCTCTCGTCCTACTTTGATATACTTATAGTTATTCTGATTTCTCGGTTAGGTTCTTCCTTAGAGGTAGCAATCAGAGGTTTGCCACAACACATAAACGCGTAATATTTGTTTCAACTGAAATAGATTCATTGGAGTCTCTCACATTCAGGAGACTAAAGTAAATACACAAGAATAAACCACGAATAGGTTAGCGAAAAGTACTGGATGACACACCGTTCGTCAGATACTACATAAGTTGTTATTCGATTCGATTTACGTAAGTAGCTTTATCTATTCACTTGATTGTTGAAGTAGAGCTTTTAAAGGCATATATTCCAACGATCTGTGTCGCTCACGGTCTTCACGAGCGGACACTACAGAGTGATTTCTCCCAAGAGAGATCAGAAAAGTCGAAATCTGAGTACTGCTATCATTTTTATTAATAATATTAGAAATTTGAACCTCCAGAGGTGCACCATCTTCCGAAAAACGCACTGTACATTGTGACTGGATTGCCCTCAAACGGAGGTAAGTAAGCTTTCGGTTTTGACCGATTCTCTATTAGTAGACGTAGATTACGGACCCTCCATCTTTGGATTCGTATTCTGTGAGACACTCAGCAACCGGAAGGTGCACCCTTGCTACTAGTGATTACAAACAGCAGTATGGATCATTTATGTGAAATAATCTATATTTCCAACCGGTTAAAAAAAGTCACATGGTATGTCTGGTGAATTGATCAACGCAGAGAGAGAATAGACTTACTTTATGAAACCCAGGCTGAAGCATGAATGCATCCAACGGTTTGTTTGCCTCTTTGAATTTACAGTAAGCCGGGTGCATGTAACCAAACCACAATCGAAGATTAATTGAAAATATTTGTTCCAAATTGTTGAAAATTTTCAATCCATCCAAATGAAGGAATTGTTTCTCGCGAATTCGATGAAATGGATCGGAATAAGTCTGCAGGCGATGTTGAAATTGCGAATGAGTCATGGCTTTTAATTAATCAGAAATTCACTAGCAAGATTTCATTTTATCAGCCTATGGTCAGATGAAAGTATGATTTCTTGTGTTATCCATGTCCGCGGTTCAAAAGTTAAGAATGTTTTGGTTACGTAAGCTCTTCCAACGGAGTCATCTTCAGAAGAATCATTCGCTTTTCGGATTTACGCAATTAGAGATTTGAATTAGTATCACTGTTTCCATATTTACTTGATTTTACTCTACACTATTTCCTGTAGTTTATGCGTCAAACGCAGTAGCTGACGCGCCTTGCATCGTCGCTGAAAAGTCTTGCGCCGCAGTCTAAGAAACATCCTTGATATTGATCGCAATATGAGTATATGACTTCGGCGTTTTTGTTTTCAGTGATAGGTACACAATTAAATCTGCATGAAAAGTTGTACTAGCTTTGAGCTACCATCTACGCCACAGTAGGTGTGATGACTGAAATTTCGGGGCGTGGACTAACTTACAAAAATGAGCGATCTGGTTATTTATGCTCTGATTTTGACCAGTTGTATACACTTCTCCCGGATTCCAATCTATTCGTTTTTTTAAGCTGGCGAAACCTCCTAAAGGGAAACCGCCTGCCGTTAGTTGTGCTCAGCCGGAATAGGCGAACTAGGTGGCCTCTTGCCTCGTTAGTTCTACTTACTCAGTTGAACTACTGAATCTTTTTGAGTAGGTCAACTGTAATTTTCTGCAATTTTAATCTTTTGTTGAGAAATTTAAGAAGCAATTAAAAGGCTCCAGCATTCGCAGATTAGGGCTATCATTCCAAGCTTACATAAAGAATAGAATAAATTTAAAGAAATCAATTTTTTGAAATCTATCGAGGTGTGCTGTATAGTTAACGAGTAACACAAGTTAATGTTATGGATATTTTTTCGAAAAGTTCCACATTATGCTTCATTTTATGAAGATGTTTTTCAGCTTATAATTTAGTCTACTTTAGGTAAGAAGTAGCTAATTTATTCTTCATTCTTGTTGAGATAATTGACTACGTGATGATATTATGTCGTCTAACATGTGGCAGATATCCTCAAATAAAAGCATCACATCGACCGATTTTGTTTCCCCACTTCAACTGCTCGGAGAAGCACTGAAGCAGAGCACCGTCGTACGCGCCCCCACTGGTCGCGTATGATTTTGCGGTCAACGATGAGTGTCGTTTGAAAACTGTGGGGAAGTATCAGAAGTGGAGCCACATCACGTGACGAGAACGGTAAAATAACCGACGGTACCAACCCTGTTCGGTACGCTGGATACGTCGTAGAATACAGTTACGCAAACTGTATTTCGGATTTTGCTTGTGATTGGGTAAAAGTGAACTACTGAGGATTCATTTCAAACCAGAAGAATAAAATCATATAAACTGTGGTTATTTCAGACGTCGGTCAGACAGAAAGTCAGTCAGTCAGTCGGTTAGTCAGTGATACCAGTCAATCAGTCATTCGTTCAATGTCTGTTCCGTCAAACTGAGTAAATCAGTTGGCGAAAGTGTTCATTTACCTATTACTCACCTTGCAAGTTTCGTTACACAAATAATTAGATCCCACAAATTTCCAGAGTCTTTGTTTTCAAGAGACTTAAAAACCCGTACGACGCACGTAAAGGGTCTTACAATCTAGCAGCAACCGACGATTGCTCAATTACGCAGAAGAACTGGCCATCCGCAGTCAAAGCCCCGATCTATGTAGTCAGCGTGAATGGTTCATCGTTTTAGTTCTGCTTTGGTAACAGATACACGTTAGTTGATCGTAAGTTTGTCTCTTAATGCCTTTTTTCTTGACTATGTAAACATTTACGGTGAATGCAGCATGTACGTTGTGAACATGCAGCAAAATGCTTCTGGATACATAGTGCAAACTGATCATTTTGGTATCTGTATTCCAATTTGCGTCGGGAAACAAGTGTTTTCACTCGGTAGATATATCTGGATCTAATTGAGAACCGGAAGTCTTAGCATATTAAGCTTACCCCCGTGACTTTCAGTACTGGAAGACTATATGGTTCTCCAACAAATATGAATCAAATCAATGTTCGTTTCTACATACATGTCACAGTACTCATGGATGTAACTCAAAGTGACATCAGTGTTCGTAATTTGAAACCTTATCCGTCCCTTAGTAAACAAATTCCCCTCATAGCATTCCGTTTTCTGTGATCTGTGTTATTAACCACATTACGAGCACCAATTTGCTCCCTTCGTTGTGAGAACGGACGAAAGGTCCCCGAACTCAGTGAATCCTTTGTTGACTGCCGAAATACAAGCACATCATTTTTCGTAAGAAAAACCCAAGGTCACTGGTCACATGTTTAAATGGAACTGTCTGCCACGCGACGACCGGTTATTCGTTTTGTTCATTTGTAAAACAGCACGAACACAGCATGGAAACAAATGGAACAGCGGGGAGAAAATCTCACTGATTACCATTCAGATTGTTAACGCACAGGCAGACCAAGAATGCGGATAGTGAACACATCTACTAACAGAGTAAAGCACCGAATTGAAACAAAAAAACACTTACGTCTAGAATTGCTCTCAAAGAATTAATATAGTTCAATTCTGTGACGAAAATCTCCCAAATTGCGGATTGTCTTTTGTGTTCACGCGATGTAAGCGGCTGAGCAATAAAAAGAAATAAAAGTAAAACAGGAAAGTGACATTTTGGTAGATTGCATCTCTCTCTTCTGGGGAAGTAAATACGTTTGGTGAGCTACTCGCTAACTTAAATTTGGTCACATTTCATTTACGGTCCAATTATCGTGTTAGGATGTCATTCCCTTGAACGATTAAGTTCTGAAAAACGCAGAATATCAGTAAATCAGTTTGTAGCTAAACAAGCAATCTTTTTTTTTTACCAGAAATCGGTTATTCTAGAACCATGATCAGATTAGTATTGTCGATTCTAATGTCTCACGAAGTTCTAATGATACATAAATTGACAGACCGGACCACTACACAGAGGTCGAAGTCCTAATTGGTGAAGTCTTCTACCGTGACCAGTGTGGAACAACGCGAGATTCCCCCGTTGTAGGGGCTTATAGATGGGGCTTCACCCAGTGTTTCATCATGCTCAATTCGAAATCAAAACGGTTAACTTTAGACGTAAAGCGATACCTGTCGCAATGCATCAGTTGGATAGATTTATATTTGCTTCTTCCTTTCAACTCTTCGCGTGAACTTTCATTTCGACCTGTTAGACCGTTGTGCTCTACGTACAGTACCACCTAAAATTTGCCAACCAAAATGACTGAAAGGAGCCCTTTTGTATCTCTTTCTGTCTTTATGAAAAACGGACATAACAGCAGGGAAGTAGGAGTGTAGGTTAGGTGTCTGTTAAGTACATATTACCATCGTAAATACAGATTATAGTAGCTTGAGCCGCAATAACAGCAACGATTCTATGACTATAGATAAATTTATCCCTGACTATCAGTTTTGAACTTTGCAAATCATACTCACTTTTTCCGTTTTGACAAAAGCATTCCAGCTTTCGTCGAGGCTGAACAAGTGTTTCCGATGTCTTTCCAGGTTATTTCGAAGGATGCTACAATTTTCTGCAAATAGTTCCGATTGTTTTCCGGCCAGAATAAACGAACGACAATGCTCGTCCAAGCCAAAACCGTCGCCGTCAAGATCGATGCACGGAGGAGGACGTTCCAGGAAACAACGCAGTTCCAACAGTTCGGAGGTGCTCATTTCATTACAATCATGTCGAGTACAGTAGTCAAACCATTCTTGCATGGCTTTTGAACGATCCTGAATAAAATAGTTTTAGGAAAGAATATGAAAACTGTTCGGATTGCCTTTCATCAGAAGAAGTGAGAAACATGATGTTGGAAAAAGATGAAGCCGTCAAAGCCTCCACAGAAAACCAATCGACTCTTCTACAATGATGTCAAATGTTTCTTTTGATCCTCTTAACTGCATTTCAAGAGGACCAGTAACATGAGTAGTCATAGGAATTCGACTGCGGGTGCATTTACTCCCTAACAGTCTCCAGAAACTATGCGTTTTCTGTCGTCTTAGCCAAGACCGACCCATGATGGCTATTTGTCAGTTACTGGAGCTTGTTTAGTAGACTCTGGCGATCGTTTTATAGCTACTACCCGCCGTTCGGCTTCCACGGTCTACGACAAAGTTACCAAAATCTTTCGGTGAACCCAAGAACCATGAGACCACGCAGCCTTTCACGTGGCTCTTACGTGGCCGCCAGGCCCTAAAACTGGGTCCGGAACTTCACACGTGAGGTTACCTTGTGTAGTATGAGTGAGCCGGAATGGTTTGATTATTGTATCCTAGACCGTGATCGCCAAATAATCTGCAGTGACTGTTAGGTGATCGTCAATATCTACTAAGCGATCGCTTATGGCTATCGAATGATGAGATAATCTGTGGGTTTCTCCCGAATATGACAAGACTTGGGAGAAAACCGGCTCCAGATAGGCGTTTTTCGCATAAACCATAAAGTTCTATCGGAGGTTGTCAAATTATAACTTCACTGTGATGTATGACGACTCCACTTTAACTAGTTGCTTGCAAATATCCAGTCACGGGGGATTCGCGTGCTCCAGTATGAACTCATGACTCATTCGGTGGAGCATACGTAGCACAAAAGCGTAGGTGGCATCCGGTGATCTTTGATATTTAGATAACTTCGATATCTAATGAAAATATTCACCTGTGCACAATTAGTCTTACTTTTGTAGGTCCAATACGAAATTTTGGCGTACTGAGGGCATTATATGAGTAGTTATTCGCTCCTGACCAACTCATGACTCAGTGGATGCGTGTGCGTGTGTGTGTGCGTCTAAAAATGACCATTTTGAGCGAAAGAACCTATTACTGTTCAGAGGTTCATGCCAAAATCAATCGGTGAGGATACTGGTTGGTCTCGTGCCAAAACCTAATCTAGTTTTACCAGCAGACCAGCAATGTCATTTGATGGGCGATGACAGCCTATACAGAATCGAGGCCAATGCTGAAGCCTACAAAAGCATTACCGACAAGGCAGCAAATTGATTGCGTAGACCAATAAGTTGAGAAGGGAAGCTTGTCAAGCGGCTGTTGGCCGTGCCACGAACTAATCAGAGAAGAGACATTCCCCGAAACCAATTGTGTAATTTATTTCTGTGGTTACATCGACCTGTTTTGGGGGTCAAAATTTCGAGTCAAAGGTTCCAGTTAGGGTTCGCAAAGAGAAACCCCTTCTGCGGTGTAGACTGCCGTAATGTACTATTCGCCTAGATCCCCAGCATCCTGCCCGTAAATGACCTTGATAGTTTCTTTTCTTTTCAGTTCAGATGGATGCTAAATGCCACGGATTATTCTGGCTCCGGAGAAAAACAGTAGTTCATAAGTGGGACGGAAATAAAAGACTCATTTTAAGCCTACATGTTTACTTCAGTCGGCTGCATTCAACGTCCGCATATCAAATTGGGCAACAGAAAGCTCTCACTAAAACTCTTGGGAGTTCCAAAATAGATGTCCTACGTTTCCGAAAGACGTACACAAGATCCCACCTCTGCGGTCACTATTCGCATCCCAGATACGACCACCGTCCTTCGCTTTACTCTTCGTGTGTCCGGTGGTCCGGAGCCTACTGCTCGTAGTCAAGCTGGCAAGGAAATCGTCCTGAGCATGAACGCTGAACGTGCACTACTACACTGGATTTTAGGCAGCAGTGATTTGTGTTCAGCTCGGCTAGACGGTTTTGCACGTGTCAATAGAAACAGACCGAAACGTTGACACTTCTTCTCATGTCTATGTATGCTTTCATTGACTGCAGTTCATCTGTATTCAAGGATGAATTCTTTCGGGGATTCGTCCCAGCTACTTCAAAGCATACGTTCAAAGGACGGGGTGGTCAGTGCTGAAGAAATAAATGCCAAACTTCAGAGTTCGTTGAATTCCAAAATGCAAACGAGGGATCCATTTACTAATGCGGTCGATGGACATGTAAACCGCGAGTGACTCACCCAGATGGGCTCCGATCACAGATTGTTTCTGGCGGTTAGAAACTCCTACCATAAGAAGCGGCCTAGACTTACATGGCATCCTCCTAAATCTTCACAATGTTGGACTCAGATCGACCATATTGTCGTAAGCCACTGCTGGCATAGAACAACGGAAGATTGTCATTCATTTTGGTCTATACTTGTGGACTCAGATCATGCCTTGGCACATGCTCGATTCTGTTTATGTCTCGTCCGTGGTCGCACCCACGCCAAAACCATCCGTTCCAAGCAGTTGCTTCTAAACGATAACCAACGATCTGCTTCTCAGACAAAGCTGTCTACACTGTAGTCTATGCAGCCGGATGTCCAGTATCCAGATGAATGCTGGCATCAGATAAAGGAAGCCTTGTATGCAGTTTCCCATGCCACACAATACTTGGATTCAAGCAGGCCTCACAAACAATGGATATCTTTGATATCAGTTGCTCCGATGCTTGCAGATCCATCTCTCCGGATGTCATATTCAATGATGTGGGTAAATCCCTAAGACACCAACTGACTAGAAGCCTGAGAAATAACCGTGAGCAGTTGTGGATTGCGAAATGTAGGAAAACGGAAAAGGCTGCATCTATTGACAATACTCTCAACCTTCTCCGACTGATTGGAGATACCGGTCCACGGAAGCCCGGTGTAAATTAGTAAACCAAGGAATCCGACGGTTCACTGATTCACTCTCCGGAACGTCGTCTGGATCGTTGGGTGGAGCACTTTAAAGAACAGTTCAGTTGGCCCACTTTAACAGTAGACCTTCCGAATATACCTGTCAGAGAAACGAAGCAGGTGGATATCATTCCTCCCTGAGAAATGAATATTATGCTGGAGCAATGTTACTTGAAAGACACAAAGCAGCTGGACTGGAGGCGGGCAAAGCTATGGTTTCGGAGGTAACAAAACTCTTCCGGTCTAATTGCGATAGTGAGCAGATTCCTAGGGATTAGTGTGATCGGTAGTTGTGCCAAATCACAAGAAAGGCGATAGGTTCTGTTGTGAAAACCACAGATGAATTAGCTTGGTTATCGTCACGTTCAAACTGCTCACCGGGATTATTTTTTTAGGATTATTCGGAGCCCACTAAATGCGTATACGTGAGAATCGAACCGGCTTGAGACCTAGTCGTGATTGTATGGGTCACGTCTTTACTGTTCGACAAATCTTAGAGCACGCACACATCCTTTGTAGGCCCACAATCTCTGTCTTTCTTGATCTGAAAGCGGCCTTCGACTCAGTCGATCGCACTGTTTTCTGGCACTGTCTGTCCCTGGAGGGTCTGCTGGAGAAATTTATTTCTCTTTTCCAATGCTTGTATGGGAACAGCCGAAACCGAGTTCGTACTTACGGCGATCTTTCACCCGAGTTCACCAAGCAAACTGGTCTTCAGGGTTGCCCTCTTTCGCCCTTCCTCTTCAATTTTATGATTGAATTAATTCTTGAGATAGCCCTCGCTCAGGCAGTAAACTGTCTGACTTGGAATATACTGACGATATTGTTCTTCTGAATGAAGATTCATATAAGTTGCAAGCTTTCCTAGATAGCGTGAACAACAGAGTAGGAATTTTCGGGGTGCTTTTTGGGATATCGCGGTGCAAAAAGCTGCTGCACGAATGGGTTTACTCTGAGCCAAATCTTAAGTTGGCGAGGGAAGCTCTAGCTGACGTAGAAAATTTTAGTTATTTGGTCAGTTACGTTTCATCAGTGGACAGATATCGGATGAAATATCGTCGCGTATACAGAAGGTGCATTCGACTTTTGCTAACTTCAGCTACTTGCAGCATCGGCGCGACATCCGATTGTCTGTTAAGGGTCGGGTGTAAAAGCAGGGGTTGGGTCTGTTTTTCTGTACGGCTCAGGAACATGGCCGTTGAAGGTAGAAGATAGACGAAGATTGTCGGTGTTTGGGCACCGATTACCCGGTAGCCTTGCCTGAATATGGTGGGAACACCGTGTTGGCAATGCTGAGGTTAGAAGTCAGGTGTTGCAGACCAGAGGTCAATCTGTGGATCAAGTACTGAATCTAAACAGATTAAGGTGGCTGGGCCATGGGCTACCCTTGCCCACTGATAAGTTCCCTCGGCTAACGCTGTTTTCGAGGTAGGTAATGATTGGAAGTTAAGTCGAGGTGGTCATTTTATGATATGGCAAAAATGTCTGAAAGCCTTGACCAGTGGACTTGAGCAAGTAGGGCGTGTTAGAATTTTGGGTTTGGATTCACGCTACCCGTCCAACAGTTGGTTGGAGAAAATAATTGATATGGCTAGGTGTCGCGGCCAGTGGCATGGTTGCATTCGAACATTTTATTTGTCTTCGTGAAGTCCGCTTCCTACTTTGCGTCCGATTCTTTCACTTCATGCTCCTACTCTTTTTGCCCTTTACTCGACGATGCTGGAAGTAGCGAACGAAACGTGAGCACAGATATGCGAGGTTAATGACTGAATGAACTGAACTTAGCCGAACTGAACTTAAGTGAACTGTAACCTATAGCACGTCAGCCTGCCGAAAATTGATTTGCTCTAGTGCCTTGTCCATTCACATTAATGAACATCGTATTTGCGAGGGCTGATTTTGCCGTGCAGACAAATCCGTCTGCTTATTATTGAGAACTTTACTGATATCTACACAGTGAGTTATTGCGATCGGGTTCACCTCCACGGATTCAGTGGATATTTGTAAAAGATATTCAAACAATACACTCACCGATGCTGTGGAGGACATTCGTTTTTCCAACCTTTTCCCCGGGGTGCTAGGCGTAACTGTTGTGGCAGAAGAATTCCCAATTTCTGTTTATCAAGGGGAAGGAAAAAATTGAAGAATATTTGACATCATTTACTATTTTGAGAAATGAGATTGACATTTTTCTTGTTTCCGTATTTGTAGCCAACCTTTCTCACGTGATTCAACTCAGAATTCAAAGAAACAATATTCCCAGTATCCATTTATCAAAGAAATTAATGGTACCGGGTTGCACAATTTACGCTGGAGAATTTCTTTGCCTGTTTGATAACGTACGGCAGCCAAGGAGATCTAATTAAATTGCACCGTTCATCGGACGCGTAAAAGAAAGTCTAACCCCCGGTTGTTTCGAGCGGTCCGTTTTTATCCCACCGTAGATTTTTTCTCATCCATGACTCAGTGCGTTCCCATATTCCTCATTGTTTTACGCGCAGCGCTGACTGTTCACCTATTCGAATCTACGTGACCTCGCCAAACCCGATTTGCTCAGTCTTTGCCATGACGGTACGTTGAGCTTGAGCGGGAAAGTTAACTATTGACAAACTCAATCAGGCTGTCTTTCCTTTATGTTGTAACCGATCAAATCCTCCATCTGACTTCGGACCTGGATAGTGCGATACCAGAATACAACACGTACGAACAGTGAACGCTCGTGTAATCTACTGTTATTCCCTGTTCTCACTTTATCCTTTGTAGCGGTAATACACTCCTTTCTCCGATCCTCTTTCTTCTGATTGCATATTAAAATTGTTGCTCCTTCTAGAATCCGGAGAATAACAGATGTCCTAAGGTGAAAAGCGCGAATACAAACCCGAAGATGAGCCCACTCTTGAAAACCAGCAAATCCTGCGAGTGATGGAAACCTTGACAGAAGTCCTCCGGAGATTATCTCATAATGTGACATTGGCTCCAATACTCACCCTCAAAGAGTTCACGATTGGTGGTAGTTATCCCAGATGAGATATTGATATATTCGAGGGAACAATCTCTGAGGAATCTTTTACACCGTTGCGGAGGCTGGTAGACTCTCCACTGGTGCCGATGGAGTCTTGACAGCAGTTTAATGCCCATCGCAAACATGAGGACGAAGATATCCGGAGCTTCGTCCATGAACAACGAAGCCTGGCCAGCAGGGTCAGACCAAATATATCTAATGAACGGTGTGAAGAACGGATAGTGGTGTGGTTTATCGAGGGTACGAGAGCCCTCGGTGTTCAAAGGAAAATACTGTCGTCTCTCCCAGGTAACTCAGAAAGTGCCCTAAAGTCAGTTGAAGAAGTGGAGACAACTGATGCCGCCACGACGCACAGGGTGCAACAATACTCTTCATTACGAGGCAACTATAGGCCTAATCGAAGCTGGAGAACGTGGACAAAGGGCGCAAGATTAAGGCCCTATTGTGGATATCACTGGCCGTGGCGTTCAAGCATCAACTCATCAAACAGACCAGAAGGTGAGTTACCAATGGTCAACGACATCTATGTGCCTGTGTTTCGTAACCGTAATGAAAAATGCAGTAGTTTATAGACTGAATTGCGTATAAGTAGTATCCTACTGCTGGACTAATAGATGAGGGACCTCGCGGTCGTTGATTAGAGCCTCTGCTTTGAGACAACTGAGGGATTGTCACCAAAAAACGAGTTTCGAACGCTTAGTCGCAGCCAACGACAATACAATCAACACAGAAAGGGTTGCAGTGATGAAGTTACAGGTAGCGGATTGCAGAGTCCAACACCCTTAGGTTATCGTCAACCAAATCCTGTGCAACATTCTCCTCGGGATAAACTTGCTCACTCAGCTGCACTGTCAGATGGATTTGGAAAACAACCGACTAGACACATCAACTCATTATGTGCTGCTGAATGTCCAAACTAGAAATGCAAAACGAATAAACGTCGCAAGATGATCGACGGTATGCTCCAAAGCAATGTGATCCGGCCATCGTAGTCACCGTGGTCCTCCTCCATTGTTATCAAACAAGAAAGACGGTACCCTACGGTTGTGTTTATATCAATGAACTCGACTGAACTCGACCACGAAATGAGGTGTCTTTGCGCTGCCAAGAATCGATGATTCGTTCCGTGCCGTCACACTAGCAGTCTACTGTCAATGGAGTTGGTCTCGGGGTATTAGCAGGTAGAAAATGAAAAATTGGACCAAGCCAAAACTGCACTGGTGGTATCGACGGAACTGTATGAATTCCAGACTATGCCGCTTGGTCTATCTGATATACCTGCTCCTTCGCAATAACTGATGCGGGAGGTTTCGCGGGATTTTATTCCGCACCGATATTTGGTTTATCTCGTCGATATGGTCGTCCGTAGGTGTTGTGTTCGTCTTGAACAGTCATTTGCTCACACACACGCTCGCTAAATCTGAATCCCATCTAATCATGGACGCACGCCTGCAGTTGTACACACACGTACACAGTCGATGTGTGTCGTGCTTCGGCCCGGACTTCAGTGACCAATCAGATTGTAGCACGTGTTGCATGACCTTGCGCAACCTAATCCGACTGTAGATTTGTCTTACGCTTTCATCTGCGTACGTCAATGACTCACGCACCGGCATACGTATTTGCGCTTTATCTTACGTGCCTGTACTTGTGTTTGCCATAAGATGCTACTGAATACGCGATCACCCGTACAGGCGTGCTTTCCTCCCGATCACTGAATTCAGGATACAGCAATAGGAAATCTGCTACCGGACATCTGAGTATTTCGGAAGAAGTACTGAACCGAAAGACGAAAAATGGCCTGAATCTGAAACCATCGATGTGTCGATTACTTCTGGATGAAATTACCTACCTAGGTCGTGTGATTTCTAGAGATGGAATTCGTAAAAGTGGAACAAGTGAACCCCTGGATGGAACCCCGCGATGTGTGTAACCTTTTGGGCACTCCGGGCCGTGACGCAATTACAAATAGCCAGACCAGGTGTTTCATCTGGACCGGTGTCCCGAATACTTTTTTGTCGTAGTATTCTTTTCGGCTTCTATGGGCAGCTCCTAAATGTACACAAGCTAACTGATAGCTGCGCGTCAACGTGGTACACGAATGGTTTTGAATTACAAGCCTGAAGCTGCCCTTTAGAGCGGATCCCGGTAGTAGTCGTTTATGTGCTGTGATACTTCAGGAGTCAGTTGGCTTTTAAAAGGATGGCAATGTTCAGCGCATGCATTAGTTTTAATGCGATTATCTCTCTTGCTTCATGGTCATCGGCACAAACCGCAAACCCGTTTAGCCGTACAACATTTGCCTGATGCAGGAGTTCACACAAGTAATAAATCAAAATTAGCACACGAGCTGGGATCTGCGACAAACGGCGATGTAGATGAGCATTGAGCAATTGTCCAGCGGGCGGTGCATGTGGCAGTAGATTTCACCTGTGGTCCTAGCTCCAATGTCCATCAAAGACACTGGATCGCTCAATAGTCGATAAGTCTCATGGAACAAAATCGTCAGCTCTCGAACTTCAAGCAGATGAATAAGATACGAAGACATCTACAAAGGCAAATTACAAAAAACCGTGAGAAGGATCGCGAAAACTGGTGGGTCATGTTAGCCAGAGAAATGAAAGAAGCAGCTGCTTCAGGTGACAGTTAAATACTGTTTTCAGACTTATTTGCGACACCGGTGGATGGCGAACCCCGGTCAGTGAAACAATATTCAATAGAAGTGGAGAGCCTATTCATGGCAAAGAGCAAAGGCTGAACCATTGGGCCGAATACTTCGAAGAGCAGTTTAGCTGGCTGCGCGATAATATGGGTACTCCGACATCAACAAGTGCGAATCCTTGAGGAGTATCACTTGAACCCCCATTGGAAGTGGAGTAACTCATGCGACTACTGAAGCGAGAAAAAGTGGCTGGTCCCGACGGACTTCCGCCAGTTCTTTTCAAAATGGGTGGTGGTGTGTTGAATAAATCACTTACCACCTTGACCCGTGACTTTTTGAGTTATTGGTTGTACCCATCTTCAAGACGTAGATAAACAATGACTACAGTAACCGTCGTGAGATTATCTCAATTCCGATAGTCATCAAGATATCAACCTCAATTTTGCTGCGTCGTCTGACACCGGCTCGAGAAAGAAACGCCCGTGAAAAACAGGCCGAATTCCGCCCAGACCGAGGATGTATCGAATAGATTTTTACTCTTCGCCAATTACTTAAAACGTCTCATACGCCGTCGACCGACAATAATGGTTTTCCTCGACTTGAAAAGCATCTTCGATTCAGTTGGTCAAACAGCGCTTTTCAGTGATCTCCACCGAAAAGGGATGCCGTGAAAGATCTTGAATCTGCTGAGATCACTGCACTCCCATGCATCTTGTCGTGTAAGGGTTCACGGTTAACTATCAAGTCCATTCGAAACGACCATTGGTGCTCGACAAGGATGTCCAATTTCTCCATTCCTGTTCAACTTCGTCATCGACGGGATAGTGGAGAGTGCCTTGCAAAATCTTCATGATGTGGGCGTCCAACTATCAAATAGTGAAAAGTTATATGACCTGGATTACGCGAACGACCTTGTTTGCTGGTTCGAATGCACGGAATATGCGTGACTTGCTCTAGATAGACTCACAAAGGCTGTAGCTCCTTTCGGAATGTGATTTGCGCCTTCGAAGTGTGAGGTGGGGTTTCAAGACTGGACTTCACCGGTTCAGAGGTTGATGCTTGATGGGGAGGTGTTGGCAGTTGTCAGTCGCTTCACTCGCCTTGGCAGCAGCGTGACGACGGATGGGAGATCGGCAGTAGAGGTAAGCACGCACATATCCAAGACTCGAGCGGGATACGCTGGACTGAAGCACTTGTGGCGCCGACCTGATATTTTGCTGAAGTTGAAAGGTCGTGTGTGCCGTGCCGCAGTTCGTTCAGTTTCGATGTATAGTTGTGAGGCTTGGGGTCTACGTGAGGAAGATACTTATCGTCTCAAGGTTTTCCACCATCGAGTTTTGCGTAGTATCGCTAAGGTTAAATGGAATGACCGAGTAAGCAATGCTGAGGTCAGAAAGCAAGTATTGGGTACTAATTCAGAGGATCTGTCTCATCGTACCCCGCTTAGTAGACATTGTTAGTTGGGGCACGTAATACGTATGACAAACTCACGCCCACTACACCGTGCCCTGTTTTCCGTTCTTTCTAGGGAACTGAAGAAAAAACGTGAAGATCAAAAGATGACGTGGCAGAAAGGAATGAGAAAATGTCCATCGAACTTAGGAAAAGTAGGTGCTTCGCGTCTTCGTGGTTGGAGTCGGAATGATTTCTCAAGTTGTGAGTTGGAGATACTGAAGGATATGGTATTCCGTGCGTTGGCTATTAGGGAATTGCTTCCTTTCCCCACCCCCGTAGGTCAACACCTTGTCCACCTTTTACATCATTCTTTCTACTTCTACGTGCAACATGGTTAGAAAGGCAGTGATCAGTGGGGCTTGTCCTGCCGTTTAATGCTGTGCAACAATGATGATGTTGGTGCTTCGTCTTTGGCCAAGGCAATTGAAGTGCCCGGACCACTCGCCTTTGAGCGTACATTACACTGAATGAGTCATTCGTGATCCTCCCAACCGATCAAAGGCAGTTTGACTCCGGACCCCGGCCACGGCTGAGGCGATCGCCATACGTCTACCAGGTCCGGATCTGTGCACACAAAAGTGACTAGTCCAAACACTTCAATGACCTTGGTCTAAGATGGAGCAACCGAAACGAAAAGTAAGCCCTAAAAACCCACTGTCAGTGGTCGATTCAGCATCACCACACACTAATCAGCAAACACCAGACCATTTAATCCCACACGACACCTATTGCAAAAATGACCATCAACCCAACCAAAAGCCAATCAAGTGCATAACTCTCACTTAGAGCAAGATTAGGATAGAAACAATACACTTTTTCGCTCTCTAATATAATTTTTTGTAATGTGAGCATGGAACTTTTCAAACAATCCAAGTGGTGCATTGTGGAGTGCAACTGTGACACTGAGTTGTCTAGACTTACCTTGTACAACCAACATTTTGCGATTCACATTTCGTAGAGGCGTGTCCCATGAAATATGTTTATTCGTGTTGGAATCTACACATTCCACAGGGATATTCGCTTCCATCAAGTGCTCCTTCAAGGCTTCCCTGTGGGATGATGGAAACACGGAACGGTATGCTAAACTTCAAGGGATGCTTCCAAAGTTTGGTAGCAAAAAGGGTACCTTTCAGAGCTGTAAACATTCATTTTGCTTCGTCCATGGTTATGAAAATGTGGACACGGATACAAATGATGGTCAACCCGTATCATGACCGATCAAACCACAGAGGAAGAGAAATAAACTGCTCAGCACTACTGAATTAGCCACTTTGCATTCACATTTACAAATTCTCTTCGTTAGGCAGCCTGTAACCGACTGGCATCTCCACCACGTAATCGGTCATAACAGACCCACTTGCACCAGCTTGAATTCTGGACGCAGATCACTCCCGTGACGCTATGGGCTGGCACATCGCGGATAAACGGTCTAGTCTCGTTAGTGGACATCACATCGTCGCCTGTTAGGGATCGAAGGCAAGATTGATGTAAAGATTCATTGAATTTGGATAAAGAAATTCAGCTCGCCATATCGAGAAACTCCGTTAAACAGGTTTAGTCGAGATCCCACGCTTTCTATCCTAATTTTGTCTTGTATTCACTAAACTATTTGCTCGCTTTTCATGCACTGTCCACTAAATTTCATACAGACTATACCCCTTAGCTTCCTCCCCCGCGTAACAATGTTGTTCAATCATAGTTTGTCACGCAGTTCTTTTTGGTCTTGTTTCTATGACAAGTGTCGATTGACCCCAATTGTCACGAGTTTAATTGTTCACAGAATGTATTGTTGGCACGAGGAGCCTGAATCTCGTGCAATGGAAAATCCACTTGCATTTTTCACATCGGAAAGTCGGACGCCGCGAGTCGGAGACGAACCGGTGACCCTTCGCATACCGGGCAGATGCTCTACCGGCTGAGCTATTGCGGTCCGGACAGTCCAGTGTGAATAACGCTAGTGAAGAATCGGTGATGAGCGAACCAATATTTCATTGATACACCGTAACCATCCTGGTTTTAATCATTGGGCTAGCTTCGTCGGTCACTTCTCAATTACGATAAATTTTTTCTTTATCTTCCGCGGTTTCTGCTTTTGATCGCGGAGATTTTGACTGGCTTCTTTCAGATGAACGTTAGCCCTCTCTCCGCGGTATCCCTAGTGCGAATTTGTGAGCTCTACTAGCGAGGCATCGCAATAAGTTCAACTTTTGTATGATGGGAAAGAGATTGCATTCTCTACCAGACGCAGGTCTATCATAATCTGCTTTATGGACGGGTCCATCGAGATGCACATTCGTAGTTCCGTTTCGAGAGACTAGATAGCTATACTCTCCAGGTTTGACGGGTTTTTATTGAGTCAGTGTAGGCCTGCTTGTAGTAATTATTATTTCATGCCTGTGCATGGGTGCAGTTAAAGGGGTCTGGCTCATAGACTTGGAGGTTCACTACATTATTGGGGATAACGTAACCTGACCATCACAACTGGAGTGACAGACGTATAAGGTTCCAATAAGTCAGGCGTGACAATGAGCCGGGCGATTGTCTGCTACCAAATTGACCTCCAGTGTCTCGATTAGAGCCTCTGACTTCCGAGATGGTAAGTAAACGCTGTAACCCACTCGACCAACCGCAGTTTGTAGTCGAGTCAGCGTTTGCACTGGTGACGCGGAATTGATCTTCCATTCACCGATAACAGTGTTCCAGTTAACTGATATCAGTGCTCAGGTCTCCTGTTTCAGGCTTGTGCACAGAATTATGTAAGCTTCTGGTGACTCTAGAACCAAGCTCATGACGATGCTCTCTATCTGTCGAGAATATAACTTCCACTATGTTAGAAATGCGAGCCAAACAAATACTGAAATAACTGTTGTTCCGTCTGTGTTCCATCGTGACTTGGACGGTTACTTGATTCTGTTTCAAGACAGGCATGCATAACTGGCTGTTACTAGGGCAGCGAAATCTGTAAGACGTAGAAGCAATCCTAAATGAGGGTGTTTTATTTCTTCTTTTTAACCAACCAAACTCGTCTATTCTCGTGTAAGTCCCTGTTCTCTGTCTCTTCATACAACACTCCTAGTTTCCGTCTGAAGGCTTGGTAAAGAAGTTACGAAAAACCGCTGTTGGCCAGAATTTTTCACTTCGATCCGAATATTAGAGTTTTTCGAAAGTATTGTTCATCTGAAGTAGATGAGATCACTTGATAATCACGAGAGACCGGTAAACAAGAAATTGCTCGCTAGATAGCACGATAAAACAACTATTTCACATTAGACATTGATTGTTAGGATGAACTCGGAGACATGTTTTAAAATTGAAGGTAGGACTTGTATTGCGCAATCAAAATCGAGATATTTTATAAGCCACATTTGACTGGCCTTCCCGTGCCGTTCGGTGCTTGACCAGTTGATTTTTTCATAGCTTGAATCATCTGATTCTGGGTCAAAAAAAAACAAGTTTTTTGTGTGTAGACTAACTCAATCTCACAATTTGATTACAACGGATCGTACACCTCTGGGATAAGGCAGACGGTGGGGAAAACTGTGACATTTGCGTCAACCACGCGAGTGCTCAAAATCTGGACATCATTCGGACTGTGATACATTGTGATTGCGCACGGTAAAACAAAAAGATGAAAGGGACACAATGACAAGATGGAATTGAATACTGAATTGCAAATAGGCAATTTTATGTAGTCTGCTATCTCCATCCCTGCAGTCGGGATGACTGTGAACCTAGACCAAAATTAAAAAAGCCCAGTTTTTGTTGAAAGTGTATCATCGAATGATGCCGGTGTCATTCGAAGCACCACTGGTGCTGACAGTCCATTGTGCTTTGTTCATTTTACTAGGCTCAAGCCCCATATCACTGTCAGCCCCATGGAGTGACTGTTTAAGAGAACGTGGAATGTCACGGAAGTAGTTCGATTTGGGGTGCTCATAGAAATGGAATGAACTGTGATGCCGAGAATGCCACCCATTTGGAGGGTGTGGGAATAGGTCTGTCAAGGAATCTGTTACCGACTGCGTATCGCGCAATGGTATAACATAACCGGAGAACGAAGCCGAAAACACTGCGAGTTCTGTTAAAGATCTGGTGTTGAACATATAATTTTGAGGACTCACCGTTCTTGTGTACACATTATGTACCGTTACTTCACTTAGATTGAAACACCTCCCGTATATTCCTCTTGTTGGCTAAATCTTTCAAATAAATTTCTTATCCCATCACTTTGCGAAGATGTCGTAGGAATCCAAGCCGCATGATAGCGGGAACAACTCTGACCATGAGCTTCATTGTAACGAATTAAGCAACTCACTGATCTGGTAGACGGCGAGTGATGGGGTTGGTCCGAGCACTGTTGCAGAGGTGAGTCCATCACGATGAGGTTTGACCTTGGAATGGTGTGATCGCTTGCGTGCCTCTACGACCGGAATCGCGCAAAATAACTTTATTAGGCTGAAGGTGCAATCATACCTATCAGGTCTATGAGTAAAGGCCAGATAAAATCAGGTTCCTCTGAACGAGGTTTGGGGCACCGTCTGTGTTTTGTTCCGTCCCACTAGCTCTAGTGAGGAAACTCTCCTGCCTTCGAACCATCTCGTTTATTTTGCAAAAACGAACCGTTTGTGTAGAGCACTAGGTGACCGAAATCAAAGTCATAGTACAAGGCTCGTTGATTCAGAGTTGTTCATGTACCAGGATCTTTTGAATGGCTATGTAGTTCAAGTCCCCAATTGACTGATTCCTTTACAGCCGGTTAAAACAAATGCTGGCTGTTGACTGGTTGATTTCCATTCCGTTCGATTAAAACGACTGTTGGCCGCCGACTGGTTGAATCCGTTGCGCTCAGTTAAAACAACGCCTAGCCGCTGATTTGCTAACTCCGCTCGGTTTGATAAGGGCGACTGTGTTGCGGCCTATTGGATGGTTTCGCTCCGTTTTGTCACGAACTGACTGAACCATCGACCCGCTTCGCTGGCCTGAGCTTTGCCATCGATTTTGGTCAGACGAACACGTGCTGTCTGTAAACAAAAGTAGGCCGTCCATCGGCACGTCAGCAAATACTTTTACAGTCTGGTTCTAGTCAGCATACCCCTGGAGAAGACACTCCAACGAATGAACCAGGGAAGAACCAGTTTACCGGTCAAAAACATCCATTAGATGGATATAGGAGTGGAGTACCCGGAGATCCTCTCGGCGGGGGGTGGAGCCATCACACTCCGTTGTGCAGTCATCGTTCGCTTAATTTGGGCAGTCCGCGGCCCAAAGGATGCTGCCCCGTCCACGTTCCGCTTGGTCCACTGGGTGGGGGCATCAAGTAGTCTGCCTCCCGATTGGTTAATCGGTCACACGGCCAGCTAACATTTGACGGGAATCCGCTCACGTCTCATCGATTCGCTACCTTGTCCCATGCGAATTCACTGGCACAGGAACTGACCTGGATTCTGGACAGGCCCTGACATGCTGATTGCTGACGCGACCTGGCTGACTGTCGACCATGCGTCAGCATGCACCCTCACAAGTACAATGTTCAAAGAATATATTATTGGTACCAGGATCCTGATTCCTATAAAATGGTAAATCCACTTGCATCTTTTCACATCCAAACGTCCAGGGCTGCGAGGCGGAATGTGCTCGTGCCAAGAATGCATCCCACGAATACATTCAAATGTCCATCGGATAACGTTCAGCCGAGTGCTGTTCATCCCACGGCGACGTCCGTCGAGGCTAGTACGATGACTAAAACAAGGACAGTTGCTATGTATCACTGGAATAGTGGTTCGCGTATCATTGGATATTTATTTGCGTTATTCACACGCAGGTAATCGTATCTGCAATAACTCAGTTGATACAGCATCAGCTCTGTAAGCAGAATGTCGCCGGTCTGATTCCGGCTCGCGGCGTGGGACTTTTGGATATGAAAAAGGCAACTGTATTTCCCATTATGTACTTAATGATAATGACTTCGAAATGGGAACCATAAAGATTCGATTCTCCGACCCAAGCATTCTCCTCACTGATTTGCTTTAAACGTTTGCGCGTGTTGTCAAAACGGGCGATAGGCTATCACCAACAGGATTTTTGGAACCTTTAAAAAGATGTGCATGGCGTCTCCAAAACGCGCACACAAGACGAAAATTCATTGGTAGCACTTCGCCGCCTTCCCAGATAAAGGTTCAGATTTTCATTTCACTCTTCGCATAGCAGGCGATTCGATGTCTAGTGCTCATAGTCAGGCTGGCGTTGGCATCGCACTGAGTATGATGGTTGAACAAGCACTGATCGACTGGTTCTGTGCGGATCCACAGAAAACGACCGAAACGTCGATGCTAGTTTGTTGTTTTTTTTGTACGCCTCCACCGAATACAGTTCTTCGGGGCTATATTTGCTTCAACTGCTCCGCAGCGCGGGCTCTACGGACCCAGTTGTAGTTGTTGGCAATTTGAATGCTCTAACTGGAAGTCTCAGTTAGAAGAAGAAGCACAGAGGAGGACGATTTAGCCTTCTGGCCGATAGAATTAATAACGGTGACCGCCTCATTTAACTATGTTCCGAACATAGACTATTTCTAGCGAGTACGAATTTCTCGCTCGAAATTCGGCGTCGGCTAAACTGACGTCCTCCTTCGCCAACACGGCTTTGGATTCGGATCGACCACATCGCTATCGGTTACCACAGGTGAGCATCAGTTCAAGCCTGTCGCTTATCTTGGTCCACGTCTGTAGAGATGGATCACGCTCTAATCCGCACCCCCCCCCCCCCGTTTTGGCCTACGTCCCGTCGGTGGCCGAAAGAACACCAAAGTAAACACTCCCCACAGCTGCTACTGGACAATAACCAGTGATCTGCTGGCCAAATAGAATCATCCACTAAGTTGTCGCGGAATTTATTGCACAGGATCCAAATGACCAGCGCACACAAATAAAGGAGGTCTTATTGGAAGCTACTTAGGCTGCCCGAGACCTAAGAATTAGACATACAAAGACACGATGGATAGCTGCATTCTCAGTCGAACTGCTAGATGCTCGCAGATCAGTTCCTCCGCATTCCAGATATGATAAGGCAGGGGGGCGTCCTAGATGCCATCTGACTTGAAGCTTTAGAAGCGACTGGGAGCGGAATGGGGTTACTCAGTGCAAAGAGAAGGAAAAGGCTGGGCCGACGTTCAACAACCGCAATCTTTTCCGTCTAAATAGAAATGCCCATCCCCGAAAGCGGGGCTTAAGCAAACTGACCAGACAGGCAATCGGCTCAACTGATTCAGACTCAGGAATGTGCTCTCGATCACTGGACGGGACATTTCGGGAAACAGTTCAACTGGCTTTTTCCCACAACAGGTTTGCTATGATGATTCCGGGACGTAAACACCATTCCTTCGTAACATTATCTTAAACGATAGTGGCTGCTGGACCGGAAGGCTTGCCTTCATCTATTTTCAAATTTAGTGCCTGAGCATTGCCACTGGAGTTGATCAAACTAGTCCGTTTGCTATGGGAGAGAGAACAAATTCCAAAGAGCTGGTGTGAATAGGTGGCCGTCTTGATTTATAGGAAGGGGTAAATGTCCTCCCGTGAAAACACCAGGGGAATGAGTCTGGGTAGAATAGCATCTGAACTGCCGCTGTTATTATTCTTCACAGAATATCTAACCCTCTCGAACAGTTTTCCAACGGAAATCAAGTAGAGTTTAGACCAGGTGGAAGTTGTGTTGACCACATATTCATCCTTCGACAAATTTTAGTACATAGCAATACCTTCCATAGGTCCACCATGGCAGATTTGCTTGATCTTTAAGCGGCCTTTGACTTAGTCGACCGCACAGTTCTGTAGCGCTGTTTCTTGTTGAAGGGTGTACCAGAGAAATTCATTTCTATCAAAAAGTCCCTACACATCAGTAGCTGAGGCGGAGTTCGGCCTTAAAGCGACCTTTAACCCGAGTTCACCTTCGAAAGTGGAGTACGCCAGCGTTGCCCCTCTCTCCTTTTTACTTTAACTCTGTGAGTGACGTGATCCTAGAGACCGTCCTTTTTCAGGTTAAGACGGTGGCAATGAACTTTTCTCGGGTGGAAATGTGTCAGACTTTGAAAGTAAGGACGACATGCTTAATCGGAGTAGACAGCTTGGCGGACTGCGTAGCAGAGTTCAATATATGGTTTGCACCTTCACAGTGCAGGATGCTATAACAGGACCAGGTTGGTCCAGCGCCAATCTTTTTGATACCTGGAGTCACCATAGACCAGGTAGACAAGTTCTGCGTTTTACCAGGAGGTCGGATAATGAATGAAGTGTCTCCGCGTATAGAGAAGTCTTTTTTGACTTTTTCCAACCTGATATATCTGTGGCCTTGACATGGCAACCGCTTATCCGTCAAGCATCGTGTATACACTGCAGCACTTAGGCCGGTTCTTCTGCATGGTTCTGAAACATGGCCACTGCGGGGGGAGGATCTACTAAGATTATCTGTATTCGTACACCAATGTCCTCGCAGTTTTATTAGAATCTGGTTGGAACATCTTATCAGCAATGATCAGTTTAGGTACAGAGTTTTGTACACACGAACCAAACCATTAGATGAAACACTAAAGGTCACCAAGCTGATGTAGTCGGATCGTATGTCAAGCTGGTCCTCAAACAGGATTCTTCAACGCGTAGTGTTCTCTGAGGAGGCTAACGGCTGGAAGATGAGCAAGGGTGACCTTTCCACGACGTGGAAGAACGCTTTGTAAAGCCTAACCAATGGACTTGGCTATGTGTGGTGTGTTAGGCTTCCTGCGTGGAGTCCAAGACTTACCCCCCACTCAGTGGTTAGATACGGTGGATGACGGGACTGGGTGTCGCGAGCACTGGGGCTATTTTGTTCACAAGCCTCACTGACTTGGTACTACGACCAGTAAACCTCTTGCTATTTTCATACTCTGGTTCTTTCTTCCATATAATTTCCAACTGGGGTTATCGCTGAGAAATAGCAACCAAACCCACGGCACCCAGTGTATGGTTCATGGTTGTTTGAACTGAACTCAACCGAACCTCATTTAATATTGAGTCAGTCATATACAAACATCTTGGTACTTGAAGAATTCGAAACGATTGCACCACAATGTGGAAGAGCAGCATTTCTGATATCGTTGTTCACTGCTGGAAAGTCTAGTTTGCTTTGATGTACTGCACGCTAAAGAGCATTGTTGACTCGTAACCACGCGGTGTGTATGCAAATGTGTCGGTGTGTGGAACATGCTTGCATATGAAAACCGATGAATGTGGGGGGGTCATTTTTCACTTGGCATTCTTGGGAATGTTTCGACTTTAGTTGAACAACTTGTGGTGACTCACGTTTCGCAACCAACACATGATGAGTGACAACTCTGTGTTGCGTGCTTGAGAAAATGACGCTTTTACGCACTGCGTGTGAGTCTATTGATTCGTTGCATAAAAGCTCCGTTTCTAACCGCTGCCTCTGAATTGGTAATAATGGCAAGTTTCCTCGTGAAAAATAACCGAAATATAAATATCTCTATGCTCTTCTCAAACACAGTGACTTCAAGCCTATCTGTTTGGTACAATTAAGCCAGAGCACAGGACGTTTGAAATTCATTCAAATGTCTTCAGAGCTTTAATCTAGGAGTTCGTAGTTTCATGTACTGAAAGGTATGGTCTGACGTGTTTCGTCATCAGTTTATTATTATGAAATTGAAATTCCAAACGCTGAACTGCTCCAGGTCCCAATAGGTTAGGCCTGGCAACCATCCTGGTGACATCGATGGTGTCTACTGGTGAGATTCCATAATCCCCTAATCTAAGTTTTTATTAGAAATTAACAAGTTAGATGTGTATGCCGCGGTGAATTATGACAAGTCGTGTTTTTTTCTTACTATTAATTGAGGGTGGTGTCAAGGATCGTCGACATTACCCTGTGAAGGTATCCATCTCAGTCATTTTCAGTATTCGGAGTGCAGTATGTTGTGAACAGAGAAGATCCGCAACTGCCGGTCACAAGTTGTACACCACTCAGCAACTTGTCTGCAATGCGACCAACCAGTTCGTTTTTGATAACGAAAAAAAAACAGTAAAACATACTTCTCTTGCCACCAAGCTCAGTCCAAACACTTGTCTGTGACGATTCACGAACAATCAAGGGATGTGCAAGCTGGGAGAAAACGGGTGTTAGTTCTTCAGATGAGCGATGCCGGACAGTTCATTCCGATGTTTCGCATGCTCGTATCACACTGATGCGTCCGGTATAGTTATTGCTCTAGTGAAATGTGTAAGCGATTCACAGTTCATGGTCAGGAAAGTTAAACCCCTCCCCTGAAATCAGAGATAATTACCACCTCAATGGTCCATCGCTGCGTATTGGTGCTATATCAAACAGTTTTGGAATGAAACGAGGTCCAGCCCGGGTAACTGAACCCGTTAAGATTTATGACGCAAGTTAGGGCACTAGAAACTCCATGGATGTGACTCCTTGGTAAGGCAGGTAAAGTATCTATACAATGGTTCTATGCCATTCAGCGATATGTTCACCGTTATCGCTACATGATGAACTACAATGGTCATGAACGACTTTAGTGTCCAACATCTTCTACGTGAAAGACGTTTATGATCTGCTCACTGCTGAGGAGATAGAAGGCTAGAATTCAACCGAACATTACGCCTAATCAATCACAAGTCGATGCACGAGAAAAGTAGCAAACATTTAGACAATACTTAGCATCAGTTTTCCATTTTTCATTCTAATATGGAACAGGGACCTTTGAAAATGCGCGCCTCTACCAAAGTGTCTACAGCGGCCACGGCTTCGTTGATTTCATCAACCATCTGTGTTTGTTCACCAAAACTGTTTGAGTCGAATAGCGCTCATTTCTGTCACGCAAAATCCTGTGAGCTCTACGGTTTTTTTGATTGCGAAGCTCTCAGTTGCATCACGTTATAAAATTCCCCTGACCCAAGCCTTCTCGGTGCTGACAATGTTGATGTTCAATGAAAAGATATTAATGATGCATCAATCGACTCTCTGAGCGTAAAAGTTCATATGAAGACATGATAAGCAGTTGAGTCAAATAATCTGGTTTGTGTCCGATACGAGTTTTTTTAAAGTTTTTTTTTATTTCATGCTCATCATGGTTTCATTCAGAGCAAAATATCAGAGAGAACGTTATAGCCGTTTGAAAGCCGTCTGACTTTAGTCACTGACCAGGATTGAAACCAATGCTAATTACCCCATTGTTGGTGAATTATGCCTACAAAAACGACAGGTACATAAAATTCAGCCGATTTAGCCTAAGATGGAATGAGTGAGATGTCAACTGACCCCAGTACCGAGCTATCGATGGTAAAATCAGAATCGATCTTAAATGGCATTCCTACTGTATAAACCATAAAACCATAACATTGTAGCAATCTCATTCAGTCCCGTCAGCGGTTGATCATTTGTTTAGTTTACACTTACATGAACAGTCAAATCAAGATAAGCTTTCTTTATAAACTAGCGTTTGATTGACCGTTTTATAAATCGGAATGGACCCAGGAGATTACGTAGACTGTTTGAAAGCAGAGAAATTGCCGTGGTCTTCTAAGTGCTGCTTTACCAGAAGAGAACCGAGCAGATTTCCCCATTTTAAATGATAATGAAGTACAGTTTACATCCGAGGGTCATAAAAATATGAGTTCATGTGACAGACAGTAGAATCCTTCGTCATACTGTATTCTGCACCCGTCGGCATAAAAAATAGGAAAACAGCGAACCAATGGAATTTCCTGTGTTTGGAATATGCTTCTCATATGGCATGAATTTAAAACTATGATCTTCACATTGAAAAGAAGAGAGAGATTTTCGGATCAATTGCAAAACTGACAGCTCCAATCTAGCTCGGTTAGCCCAGACACTAGAAACCAGGCTGTAGAAGCAAGCCCTTTGCAAACGAAAAACAAGAAAATTGTTTTCGGCATTCTATTAACTCCGCGATGAGACCAACTTGCCAGTGGTTTTGGTAACCTTTGACGGCTCATGCATGAACCATAAAGCCAATTTTTATCTGGACATAAGTCGCGCATAAATAGTATTGTACTGTACTAATGAAATTGTCACAGTATTTCCGCGAAAGGATAAGCCGCTTTTGTCAAACGAATAGATTTTGAGCGATTAGAGAGAAGATAACAGATCATAAAATGTTTACATGTACCATACAATGGGTACTGAAGAAAGTCGTCAGTGTCGTGTAATTCCGTTTTATACGAAGAAATTCGAATTGCTTCAGCTACGCTCATTGGTGGCATTTATTTGATGGGGATGGAATGGGGGTCATCGATTATTTTCACTACTATTCCAGAAGAATCATAACTCACCCAATATTTTTATCCAAAAGACCATCTAGACTGACAAAGTAGCCGTTCCACAGACGTACGGTTATTGTGTCCGGATCGATATTCTGTTTTTGTTCATTGGAAATGTGAAGAAGAACAAAGTTAGAGGAGAGGTAAGTAAGCAGTATGGTTCGTTGGTTACTACTATGGAAATGGGATACTGAAGCTCGAGTCCTTGTACTGTATCGGATCACATTCCAGAGATTGAGTGATTCCTAGAAGGTGAGTCCTGAGACCTTAGCCAAACAATGTGAACTCGATGCTCTGCTATACCGTAAGAGAACAGGTCAAGTGCAAAATAATACATACGGCAAATTTAGCTACTCAGGCCACAATTCTCCTTGGACGTGTCAAATGCCAACTTTTTGTCACACTGATAATGTTACCAACACTGTTCACAAAATGTCTACGAAGTCATCGCAAAGCCCGAAGACCAAAGGTGTAAAACATTACAAAAAATTATCACATTCGCTCATCTGTCTCAAGTTTGAACCCCAGGGTAATGAAATAAAAACTTATGCGACAACAAAAGTACCTTTGGAAGGGGGCAGCTACCATTCAAAGTCAGCCAAACTGGGAGTGGCAGTGGCGGTGAAGTAAACCTAACGCGGCACGTCCATTTCTAAATTCCAAGATGATGACGTACTGACCACCATCAGAAAGGGATGCAGGCATAAGCCAGACAAACCAGCACACATAACCCAAAGGCTTGGAGTAGAACTTCATAAAAATCCCCTTATTGGACGGCATGTGGTAACAACCGGGGAACAGAGCAGTGCTTTCCACCATCCAAACCGACTGACTGCGGTTATTTGTGAATCGCAGTTCCTACGCCTATCACCGTCAACGAGTTTCCACCAGATGGGCACTGGTTAGATCATAGAAAATAGAAAGAAGACAAGTAGTGGTAAATAATGCCACGGTACTTCATATTCAGATGAAATTTCTGACACCGGTTATTTGTTTTGTAGCCGAAACTCGAGAATGCGTCGATTTACAAAGTCTCCAGGGCATTATAGTAATCGGTCAACAGGGGATCTACTTCCGGCTGGTTCGTTTTACCTGCCACGTAGCACTGTGTTTTGTGCTGTCCCACTAAGGTGAAGAAGAACGATTCTTTTCTGGCAGACAACCTGATTTTGTTGCCGTAAAACGCAATGGTTATACATATGATTCTGATCAGTGTACACCATCGGCGCAAAAAAGTATTGGTTAGACATGCTCGGGCGATCGAGCCTTATAATAGGCTGGCATTGAGGCTAAAGGCCTCTTGACAAAGTTCATCTCTCATCCCATCGATCCGCGCCATCAACCTGCTAGCTTGTCGCCCTCGATTCCGTGGTCTTTCCTAAGGCTCAGTACTGAGTAAGCTCCGTTTCCTCATCCCGTGACTCATTATGATGGTGCTGGTCTGCTAAGAAGGACAAACTCTATGTCGTCCACGAATCAACTGTTGTGAGTGTATATACTACTTAGTAAGCAGTTGATTGCTGAAGAGAGAACTATGGACAATTGTGGATTAACGAACACAGCTAAGTTCAGCAATTCAGGCGCAATAAGGTAAGCGACGATCTGCAAACCACTTGACCGCTCCTCCGTTGGACGATGACTGTTTTCAAGTGAACAGGACAGCCACTTCGCAAATGAGGATGTTTGTAACGTTTGTGTTGTTTTGTCAATGTTCGAACACGTTGATGTCAATAAACAACCTATTCACAGGCACGCCCTGAGGATCATAACACAACCACCAATCTTACACACTCTATCCCTTGATTTGCCCGAATGTACCGCTGAGTCCTACTAGCGACGCGGACCGAAAATGTGTTTGATATCATCCACTAGTACTGCCAGATTATTTTCGATCAATCGTCCTTTTGTTATTGTGTGCATGCACGTGAGTGCAATATAAAGGAACGAATATACCAAGTAGCTCTGAAGGCTCACTCCAAAGTTAGAGATAAACGAAGTGAGACTTTACCAGTTTGACTAAGCTTCTGCTCACAATAAACGCAAAAACCCGTGGGGTCACCCAACTGCCTTCAATGATTCTTAATTTGGCGTTCACTAAACCTGTATGTGACAACGGTTTGTTTGATGAACTGTTGGATGACTTGAAAATCCTAATCATCGGTTTGCGAATAGAGCTGAATTAGTTGAGATTAGACACAACAACCAGTGCCGTCCAGGGTCACCTTGAAGATAGCAATGTGCAATGAAATTATTTTCAGCAAGACGAATCAGATATCCCACCCCTTCCACTCAACCACTCGAAGTAGGTCCAAATCCTGACCCTGGGCATGGATAAGGTGAACAGTGTCGCGTATTTAGCATAACCAAAAGTGATGGTATGTCCTCCACCAGTTGATACTGATGGCTGCAGAGTATGAAAGGCGTACTGTAATGAAGTATGCTCTTGTTACTGTCTATTCCTTCTGAATTATTTGGATGGTTTTGCGTTTGAAAGCCACAAGCTGAGTGATAAATACTCAATTGAATATGCAAGTAACTGCAGTTCGGCGTGATGGAAACCACGCAAGTTAATCAGCATCTTGCTCGGATGACCGTCCTTTGGACTTCACCTTTCACGCACAAACCTCAGTTTATCCGACCAACCTTAAACTGGAAGTTACTCCACTCGAGTTCCGCACTTGTCAGAGACCATCAGTGGTACATATCCTCCGCAGCACCCAGGGTTTGAACTCGGGCCATTTTACCTCGAAGATGCTTGTCACCGGTGCTCCATCCTGCTCCCGTCCGGGCTTCCCTGAATCACCGAATTAAATATCTTTTCAGATGTCGTCCTCTATGACAGCCAGAAATGCCCGGCAGATTCGAAGGGGGGCACTGTTACTGTCCCTTTAACTCTTATAAGAGGGAAATTCGGATCTGATGCTTTCGAGCGCAAGGTTAATCAGACGATCAGACGTTTTAGCGAGATGGAGTCCAGAGGACAGTCAACCAAGCGAAGCGTCATCAATTCTGCACACTACTCGCAAGTAGTTGTGAGATGAATACATAAATAATTACCTAGTCAACTAATCGTTGAGTCAGAAAAGTAACTGGTTTGCGGAAAACCAGAAGTAGAAGAACCGTTATTTAGTCAGTAAAAAATGATGACCTTTGGTCTGAGAAGTAGCTTTATTTGGTAAAATTAAAAACACCATCTTTCTAATGGCACTGGAGAAAGTGATATCTGCGCCGAAAGGAAATTTTACGTCCGTGTTGTCTTCAGAGTACTGAGAAACCTTTCAATGATGAACCAAAGTCATCGCTGGTCGTGTTATGTGCTGCTAAGTGTTGATGCAAGAAAGTAGCAATAAAGTCTATTGATTCAGACCGAACTGCGCCATTGATCGTCACACGTCAAAGCAAAGTCGATCGATGCTTTTGTCGAATAAGAATGACAGGCCTGAATTCTGTCGTCTGTCAACTATTTCTTATGCACATGGGCTTCATAGAACACAAACTTTAGCTCACCCGGTCTGCTTGCATGATGAGAATTTGGCTGTAAAAAGAACACTCTCATTTTGTACAGAAAAGTTTGAAATACTAAGATTTAATCACCTGCTCTCGACAGATGGATGTGTTCCGCGAGTTCACTCATCAGATTCATATCGGTTTAGAGAAAGCTTATCGGGGTGGTTTTATCATCCTTTCCATGAGCGATATGAACATCAGTTTTGGTGTTGTTATACAGCTTTGTGGGATCATCCCACCAGTTTGCGTAAGACGACGGGGAGTGCCCCTTTTTAATGTTACTGAACCCAAAAGGAATCGGTCGGTTCGACATTGAAGGCAAATTAACATATCCAGAAAACCAGAAAATGAGGATAGAATTTCGACTTCGTTATCAAAGAAAAGACCATCCCCATCTAAATTACATAGCAGTTATTAATCCTTTATATCACGCTGCTCATTGTGAATAGTTCACTAATTAAGAAGACGGGGTGGATGACGAAGATGAGGGTGACAAAGGTGATCATGACGATCTGAATAAACTTTATTATGATTCGCATTGATATTCTTGATGTCCTAATTATTTTGTTTGTTTAGTGAATTGTAATGTGGATCACTTGGTTATCGTCGGTGACGTTTATCGCAACAGAACCAGCTCATCATTTTTCTTCATTTCATTTAGTGTGAATGCAGCGAAATTACATCCGTTGATGATTTATAATTCTCAGGCTCCCTATATCTTCCTTGTATTTACAGTGGAGTTTATGTGGACGCGAAGGTACATTTTCTGTTCACTTTCTTGACGGCTCTTGAGGCAGTCCTACTTCACGAGCACTAATTATGCAACCTTTGCGCGTTGCTATAAAGAGCAGCTCCATCGAAATGGCTTTTTTTGGGTAAGTGATTCGGGAACTTCCAGCGAACAATACGCCTTGATTCGTCTTCTTTAGCTTTACCGCAGAAGTGAACAGGATTAATGGTCCATTAGCAACAGTTAAGTAGGTTCTGACCTATTCTTTTGGGAATTGCTGAGGCATGAGAAAGAGACAGCTATGGATTCCTATCACTTCAACAACGAAAGACTCAGAGGTATAATTAGATGAAAATGGTGTGCGTACTCTTAGGTTATCTCGCTGAATACGAAACGGATCTTGTCGAAATACCAGCCGTCTGGAGCCAAATTTAAGTAGCCACAATAGTGGTCAAAATTAGGAGCTTCAGTATCGATCGGGATAATCAAACCAATACAGCAAGAATAATGCTCAGAGTTCAAACTTGACGGGGATTGATAGCCCGACAAATCCCACGGGACCTGAAATGAGCACCTGGCGTGAGGATCAACCCAGTTAAAGTGCTGAAGTTAGAATGGAGTACTCAAACAATCAAACTTGTCTTATCATTCAAAAATACCTGATTCGTTTAAAACAGAGAAGCCTTCATTGCGTCGATTTCTCGTCACATTAGAACTTGCGTCACTAACTAAACTAGAAATGTATTTCCTCTTCGGCTTATTCTCCTCATGGTCCTCCTTCTTGTCCTCTCTGTGATGAACGACAAAGCCGACTGTTTGTCTCGCCCGTCATTTCCGACTACTGTAGGATGTGAAACCTATTTCCTGACTCACAGTATTGATATGCATGTTTCTTGTCATCACGAAGACAAGTGGGACAGTTCTACCGCAAGATCAATTTATCCAACTTCATACTCCTTACGAAAAGATTTTGACATTTCGAGCGGATGTACTTGTCAAACTCTAATAAGACCCTACTTTTTTCGACAACTTTGGAATGGGGAAATATGACTTACCAGATTACTCAAAGAGAGCGGTCTTTGTTTGTTTGTTAGTGAATCTGAATGTTGCTGAAACGGCAAGAAGTAAAGCAAAATATGGGTTCTTATTTTGATTAGCTTACCACTTGGAAAACGGAACGAATTTGTGCTATTCCATGGCAAGTATATGTAAATGTTCTTTAGATCCGTAGGCGAGTATATATATATATATATATATATATATATATATATATATATATATATATATATATATATATATATATGGGCATGTTGATACAAAGTACGGATATTGATAGAGTATTCGTGAAAATCCCATTCAGCATTGTGCGTAGGATATTTTGAATCGCGTAATATTACGTCCTCATTTTTTACCTGCTGAATTTTACTAAAAGTTAGCAGAAATGACACGTAATTGCACGAATTTGACGGATCTAATTTTCTTTCATTCATAGACTACAGTCAAAAATCCCGCATATTCCCGAGACAATCTCTGTCTTCTGTAGACAGTGGCAAATCAAACTGCGTCCTGTG
The DNA here is from genome assembly GCA_948099385.1 of Fasciola hepatica. Lineage (NCBI taxonomy): Eukaryota > Metazoa > Platyhelminthes > Trematoda > Plagiorchiida > Fasciolidae > Fasciola > Fasciola hepatica. The sequence continues at coordinate 1,162,090 of CANUEZ040000151.1, forward strand.
GAAAGTATGGTTCGGAATCAGATGTATAACCATAAAGCTTATTTCTAAAACTCACGGTGGTTTCATTGTACAAATTATCGGCAGTTCAGGAGGACACCGATTTATTGATTATTCCGGGTAGCTAGAATACCAACTTCTAATCTTTTTGAGAAAACGTGGTCACATATACGGGGAATATTTTGGCTGTTGAGTTGGTGTAACCACGTGATTATTTAATTGAACGTCGTCGTTTGAGTTGAACAATAATTCAAATTAACGGAAAATCATTCCCAGTTCTAATAGGTTACTTGACAAATGAAAATAGCTTTTGCTCAATACTTCTGTAGTCGGTAAAAAGTACGGCAGAATTTTTACCGCAACACAGCTAGGAAAAGATCCCTACCAAGTGATGAATGACATGCCATTATCAAGGCAAGTGCAAACAAGCGAGTCAAATAACAGTTCTGGGAAATAAGTCTATCCCGTTTATGTTAAGTTGACCACGTGACAAAAGATTTTACCGTGAATATATACGCATCAATTCGTGACCAGTTAATACAAAGGGACTTTGTTTTGTTTTGGTATTTATGGGCGAACAAAAAGCAAATACGTCATAAAATTCACCATTGTGTAGACGCCGTCGACCCGAAATCGAGGAAGAAGGTGAGTAACCGATAGACTGATAAGAGGCGTTCTTACATATACCGGTGTTGGTGGAATGGTTCACAGTGATTGCTTCCCACCTCGTAGGTCAGACGTTCGAACCCCGTGACCACCGGTCACTTCGTGGTAGACAGTAATCTGCTGTCGTTGGGCTTGTTACCCCACCTGACGTATTGGGACCTTGTGTGGTTCACTACCAGTCCAAAATTCAAGGTCTGGTTTCCGATTTTCTCCAGTATTTCAATGAGCTCTTGAGGTTACAGGGTAGACCCTTTCCACTACGCTCATGTGCGAGTATGTAACAAAATCAAAAATGCGAATCACTCGAATCATATGATGTCTTTCGGTTAAAAGTAATCTCGTTTGACTCTCATATTAATTACCGGTTTCAGCCTTTTGGATATGGTGTATATTGAATGAGTCATGGAATCACTAGTTAGCTCGTTCTCCATTACCGGTGTGTCACTTTCTTCTCTATTTTACTAATTTCGGGGTTTTCATACAAACTGGGCAATTCTTGCTTGGCAGTCGAGATCACACAATTTTAACCGGTCACAGATAACCACAGAACTAATGCGAACAATATTCCACTGAATGGAATTTGTTTGATACCTTGTACTAAACAGAAACTCATTTGTGAAAAAAATAAATAAATTAGGACACTAACGTCGACAATATCTGAGAGCTCGTTTATTGTCATTCCCGTGGGAAAGTTAAATGAAACTGAAACCTTTATGTGTTAGTTGTGAGCCGTTTGTACGATCATTATGGTTCTGTGTAACGTGCGAGCAACGAAAGTGTGCAGTGTGAGGATATGGTCTGACACATCGTTCGACAGACGGTCCAGTCACGCTAGCAGACAGCACGTCAGCACCTGCCGGGAATTGAGGCCAAGGCTTCAGCAAACGAACTCACGACCGACACGATGGCGAATCGGTAAGATGTCAAGCGGTGACTAGTCGTATCAACACTCAATCAACCAGGAGAGAGGTCATGCAATACAAGGGTGAACCAGCCGATCCGGGTGGCAACAAATGGTGGCAGTAACTGTTTCTTCCCATGTAAACAATAGGTTCTGAGCTAATCAACCGAGATGACTCTGAGACGGAAAGTGTTCTCAATAAACTTAGTGGGACAGAGCAAAGCATAGAACTTCTGTGCATCTAAACTGTGAAACTTGCTAATGTTGGTTCATTTTGATTGATGGCACTTCTCTGTCTCCTGACCGGTTATCAAGCCTGACCCACTGGCCTTGGAAGTGACATTTTCATTCACATTTCATGGTCATGGTTTTTGGTCATCCTTAATATGGGTGCGGGTTATAGTAGTAACGTTTCAGCAGGAAATAAGGGAAATCCTACCCCCTGGATACATCATATCTTCCCATCATGTGTCCCGGCTTTGTTCTCCTCGACAAAACAGGTACTTGATAGTCCGATATGTTACTTTTTTAGAATTGTAAACACACTTTTTCATCGATATCAGTACATTACATGGGAGAGGTGCCAGCAAAATGCAATCCCGTTTTTCACATTTACGAGAATAAATAACCGATCACGGCATCGACTAGTCTTCAAAATATCGGTCACGTTTGATAATTTTCTGTTATTCGTATGCCACGATGAGATCCGTTCCCACAGTGCTCATCATGACTGTTTTTCTAAAGTGCTTCGAGAGTACTTTTACAACACATGGGTCCTTCATCTTCCCACAAAGTATACTCACTAAAGAACGGTCAACACTACGGACTTTACACCAGTGTGTCCCAGGTTCGAGTCCCGCAGCATCCACCACCACCGGTCACTTTCCCCAGTTGGCAGCCTACACTTGGCCGTGAACCCAGTCCCAAAATATTGCACCTTAATTACTTAATACAAGGAGAGGAGTAAGGAATAATAAAATAATTTCGTTAGCTTGGTCCCATGATATTAACTTCAAGTATAAGCAGTAACAACAACGCAATTACGTAATGTTCTAAGATTGCCCTGAACTCTGAGGACATGTTTTGAGCTTTCTTCGTGAGATGTCCTAATGGTCATTAAAATTGTGCTCGTACTTTCTTTCTGTATATCCGATCTTTCTGGTTGCTTTCCGAGCGTACACCTTCAATCAGACAGGGCTAGTTAGATGCTTATTATCAATATTATTATCATTATTACAATATATTGTCTTCTTTTATCCCACCCAATTTTTATCGTCTGGTTGAACTCCGCACTCACTCATGGTGAGTTTATGGCATCAAGCTATTCTTGAATGAATTATTCAACTTTCTAAATCTGACATATTTAGATTAACTCGAGGTGAAACGATTCCTCTCATAGTGATCGAACTTTACTACTACTAATCGTTGACGACTTCTTCTTCTCACTACCAAAGATGTAACAAAGTTATAGTTGCTTAACGAGTACTTTTTCGTGTGACGCAGCTCGTCTAACCGTAGGATCGCCGGCTGAATTATTGTGAAAATGAAGGTTTCGTACATTCAGTAAGCAGCGTGTTCAGTGGAAGGAAGCTCATCACTTTAGCATGCCTGAAGTTTAACTATCGTTATCATAGTTCTTTCAAACTTCTATCTTTGAAATACCGCCGATTCAAAAAGAAATTAACGATTCCTTGCTTGGACTGCCCACCACACACGCCTTTCCACACTTTCTTTAGTCCACTTGGTGAACACAAGACAATTTTGTAGTCAGAAGTATTTCCATAACCCTCGCCGGAAGCCCAGTACAACGTTTGAAAATGTACGGATTGCATCAAATTATTCGAAAACCGCGTAGTAATTTACTCAGTGAGATTTTTTGCGATGTTCTTGATCACGTGGATGATGATGAAGTTCGAAAAGTAAAAGATCAACTAATACCTTGAACAGCTGCTCTCCAGAATAAATGAGGATATCGGTGGTGCTAGAGAGCAGTTCAATGGACGCAAGTGTTGCAAGCTAGAAAGTTTACAACTTCCAGCATGGGCTTCACTCAATTTTCTACTGGAATCAATACCAGTATTAATTGACCGGTACGACTAAACAAAGAGATCATGATCAGAGGCGAAAGACCGTGGATGTAGTGACTGAACTGGTTGTATCAACCTGTATCACTGTCAGTATTGTGTGCAGATTCCGTTGCACAGCCTATTGGACAATCATCGTGAGAACTGCGGGAATGCTCCAAGCCTAGGTAATGTTGGCAATAATCTGAAGTTACTCTGATGGAGTAAATTTGAATGTATAAATGTTCAAGTTATCGTGTGCTTTCTTTAGCTATTATACGAAGAAGTACAATATTTCTGAAAGGAAACCGCGGGCTAAATGAGGAACTGACCAGCGGTTATAAGACTCAGCCCCTAGGCGTCAACTTTTTAATTAAACAATGATGACCCTAGACCATCGCTGTTTATTATTTTGAATTGAATTACACAGTAACAACCTTAGAAAATGTACTGATAACACAGCGCAGTTGATTAGGGTACAGTGTTCTGAGAGCCTTAAGTGGACGTAAGGCAGTTGGCAATTTAGTCTTGAAGTGAAGCTGAATCAAATAAGAAAGAATGTGTTTACGCAAATAGTCGAGCGGGACTAGAGTTGAATGCATTAAAAGCGACAGAGGGAGACTACTTGGAGTAAGGACGTCGTCAGTTGTGTCTTTTGCTATTTCTAATCATCGTCCGCGAAGAATATGCACAACTCAGTAAGAGTGTCTCGCGTGATCCCCACAAATACAAATCTTCAAGATATGATCGAAAAGACAAGGTACCTCGGGGCTAGTTTGTTTTATGACTTCACAATTAAACATATAAAACTGGATGGATAAAACCTCACTCCATTTCATTACTATCCTCGTGTTATTCCTGCTGGCTAGTTTTATTGAGAATCCCAGAGAACGTATCGGATTACCATCCGGGTTTACACAAAGTGCACATTACGCCAACAAGCGAAATCTTGGAACTAGTGTATTTCATTAGTACAAACTTACCCGAGTAAATCGCTCCATGGAACGCGATAAATGAAGTTTTGGTCTACTGGCCATTGAGGTTATCCACGGATCCTCCGATTCAGTTCACGTTTGTCGTCTTCCACTACTTCCGAGCCCCGCTATAGCTACAGCTTTTGTCTAATCTTCAAATGTATACTGTATGATGTATCCAGTGCAACCCACATTAGATGCCAAGTTAACAGTGAGCTATGTTTCTACCCAGGCATTTGAAATCCATTTGAGTAACTAGTCGATGAGTTAAAGAGCCAGTGAATGCTTCTGCACAGGAACCACATCACAATCCGTATGCGATTGGTATATCCATTTACAGCGAGTATGTGCGTTCGTGAAAACTACTCCATGTAGATCGATACGACCATGGATCAATCGATTCATAAATATCACGAAAATGCCGATGGTGCACGTGAGCCTCAAGTACAATTGAGTGACAAGAAAGTTCCACAATTAAAATGTATGAAGTTTTTTTGAGGAAATATAGAATAAATACTACCGCGTGCTATAGATAAATTTTCAGAATTGTGAAAATTTTACTGTCAGTGAAAGTCGTTCTGATTGTAAATAATATTTTATTTCTGACTTGACTGCGCAATGTGTGTCTTGAGAAATTTTATCCGGGGTAATCGATATGTCAACCGACTATCGCCATTTCCGACGGCATTGTGCTACGAAACACAAAATGCTTACGTAAACTATGAACAAAAAATGTATTTTATTCTCCGTCATCCGATGTTTTTGGGCGTGAACTGAAATCCTACATGGTTTGTTATCAAACAAGAATCGACAAGACAGGTTTATTCTTCTCATAAGGGTTAAGCACACTATCATGAAAGACTTTAACGTCTACTTCATGTATGTGTTGTATTTATTAACATAAATATACCTTCAAAATGAAGGACAATATTAACCACAAACTATGAGTGACGTGAAAATGAGCCATGTGTATGACCGGGTGAGACATCCAAAAATTGTTGATCAAAATAAACGATGAATAACGATTAGGTCTGTATTCGTTGCACTGATGGTGTCACCGTATGCTCACTATAAAATGTGAACTTAACCGACCGATGAAAATGTGGACAAAGCTTGCCCGGATGAGGAAATGAGTATGCAAAGTTCATTCTAATTACACCCAAAGATCCTATCGTGGAAGGTTAAACTGCGGAGGAAATACAATGACCAGTTATGCTCGATGAAAAACGGTACAATCTATCTTCCGATCTCTATGATTTGGCAGTAATCCCCAACCTGTATCCTGGGCAGCTTGTTCAACTATTTCCCATGGGCGTTGTATTTCAAGGCCACAAGGACATTGTTAATCAAAAAAATAAAGGAAGAAACATCTGTTGAACTTGGCACCCTAGAGAGAAGCCATCCTCCACAACAATCGATCGTTGTGCGAACAGCCGGTTGTTATCGTTCAAATCCCGTGACTTGTTGTTCATGCTTAACAAATCGGATTACCTGGTGGTCAGGTGTTCGATTCACAATCGTTTACCTCGGGGTTCGAGCCACAGTTTGGTCTCAGTGGATGTGCAATGGTGATGATTCTTAACAAGGCTGAAATAGATGTACAGTGTCTCCATGGTTTTCAACGATGAGTTGGGCATTAGTATTGCATGAAGAATAATCTGCGTATTCATGAAACAATTTGTTTCGATTCAGAATCGGTGATTAATTTCATGTTCTCACATGAAATAGAAACCTATTATAATTTGCACTTCTTTTCCACATGGCGTATCTCGCGTACCTGCTATGAAAGAGTGTATAAGCTAACACTTGTATTCAAATCCATCCAGAAGAATGAGCCATCGACTGAGAAAAATAAGAAATGACTGTTGGAAACGTGCTCCAGTTACTTGATGATGAGATACAGTTCCCAGGCAAATGGCGGGATGAGTTATCCAATGCGGAGTCGGTTGCGTCTTGCAGTACTGAACTCTATTCGCATTCCAGATCAGATATTGTATTGTTTACTATGTTATTCGCTATCAAAGCATACCGACGAGCAATAAGTGTCTATACCCACTTTCGGAAGCTAATCGTTCAAATTAGACTTTCGAGATCACACCAGACGTTTGAAGAATTCAGTATGTTGGAACAATTTATTATTCGAACGAAGAGCCTAAATCATGTAGACAATAAAAAACCCGATATCGTTCCACACGTTCAGCAGTCCTCGCTACCATTCCCAATCGAACCGAGCGACCTCTCGCTTAACGGACAATTGTCCCACTAGCTGAGCAATGGCAGTCGGACGCAAATGACTCAAGTAAATACTCAATGCTGCCCAACGGCTACCTTAGGGGTGCACAACAGTTGTTCTGGGCTAGCCACGTCAGTCACTTTTAAATGGGACGAATAGCACAAGGCTGAACGAGGTTCAATGGACATCGTGATACGCTGGCGATTCTGCTGTTGGTGTGGGGAGATGAATCTTGTGAATAATGGAAAATTTCACTTGTTTTATTCCCATTCATTCGCGTTGGTATAGCTCAGCTGGAAGAGCGCCTTGTCGGTGGGCGGAAAGTTGCCGGTTCCATTCCGGTTTACTGCGTGCGTTTTCCACGATCTGTACCGATCAAAAATCCTGCGTGACACATTTTCACAAAAACACCTTATGGGAGTATTCAACTGGTACACTCCGTCCGATACATAGGAAGATCCTGTTACGAAATGTCCAACAAAAATACCAGGGTATATGTTGTTCTTCTGCTCAGTGTGATATGATCGCTCAATAACGGATGCGTGGATTGTGATCACGTGGCTCAGCTGGCCAGGCCCATGCGTTTATTTTGAAGGCGTGTTGTGTCAGGACTCGGGACGCAGCTGATATACTGAGCAGACAGTGGCTGGGCCACGTGTCACACAGGAACATGTTGCGCGTTTCTCTCCGACGCATGTGGAGATCGATGACATTGTGCTTGTTGACGAATAAATGCAGAGGAATTTCCAATAAATTTTATTCTGACAGCTTTTCGAGTCATTTTATGATCTCGACGCTCTGTTTGTCCGATGCGCTGAAATTTGTGCCCGATTTGTTTAAATGAAGTCTGTTCCTGTTCCCGTGTTCTTTGAGCGAAAGAATTGAACGAACCACAAAATGGAACACTGAGTTTGCTCTACACACCTAAGCGGAACGAGGAAGGACATATATTGAGAGATACAAGCATCTCTGCATCTGCTATCGCGAAGCTTTTTTTTCAAACGAGTGCTCCATTTGAATTCATTCGCTCGTTAAAAGTGCAATTACGCAAGTGAAATGCAAAGTTGCTAGAGATTGGGGAATCTATGATGATCGAGTTCAAAATCTTCGCTCTTTTGATATCGAAGAATTATTGCACACCATCTGCTTGTCTCGGTACTAGCCACAAAATCCCACACGAATACCCGAACTATCTAAATGAAGCCTATTTCCCATTGCTCCCCACTTTATCCCACGTATTGCATCATGAATGAATTGGCATGATTTGGGTCCGTAATCAATTAGAGCAAACGAAATGAATACATCTTATAAGATACGCTTTCTATTTTTTCAACAATCTGGCTGGAACTAACTAATCGATCAAGAACAAAATAGGTTTGCTGGAAACACATAAGCTCACCAGGCTGAAGTAGATGGGGCGTGTGTTGCACATGTCCCAAGGTAGGCTTCTCAATGCGCATTATTAGCTGTGGCGGGCAGTGGTTGTAGGGTGAGTCGGGATGATCGGACCATGAAGTGGAAGCAACGTATGGAAAGCCTAGCCAATGAAATTAGCCACAAAGGGCGTGTTAGGCTTCCTAGATGGGGTTCAAAAGATTTCCCCGATCAATGGATTCATACACTAAAGAATAAGGCTAGAGGCACTTTTGTATCCACAGGCTGTCCTTATCTACTTGATACTACTATTTGCATTCCTCTTATTGCTCTTTGCACTTTTTTGTTTTTCTCTCATTTTTTCCGGATGACTTTTTTGATGAGTCATAGCGACCAAAGTTACCACACCCAATGCATGGTTTATGATCGTATGAACTAAACGGAACAAGCCTTATGTTATTTTTGATCCCAGTTAAAGGTTCAGAACCGTCTATTCAATCAAGACTGATTTGGTTTGAACAGCAGACCATCCCCCACCCGTGTGTAGAATAGAACTTGTACTTCCGTCTATCGTCAGATCGATCGGTGAATCCGTAAATAAGGCAGAATTGCTGTGTTTCGGGTGACATCGAGAGGAATGCAAATAAGCGAGAGATTTTGGTTTCCAAATTTAACCGGATCGACGAGTAGAATAAGGTCAACTGATGCGAGAACCAATGTGTGGATTGGTGCGACGAACGTAACGGTTATTTGGTGTGGTGATATCTGGATAATACGTTTCTGAAGAGAACTAATATTTCAATAAAAAATATTTTATACATATTGAGAAAGAAACCAAAATTGTGAAAGAAAAATAAAACAAAATGTTTGCAAGTGGTGGATACACTCGGGAGAACATTAACTAACAAATTAAACAACTACCGAGCTTTTGTGGGTAAATTTTTCCAAATATTCGGTCACCGTTTAAATCATTTTTCGGAGAGTCTTCCAAATATGGGATAATAAATTTAGGAAAACGTAAAGTCAGTGTTCGCCCGGATAGTCATACTATTGTCCAATGTGTGACAATTCTTTCAGTTTTGAATTTCAAAACTACATCGAATCGTTCATACTCGACCAGATCAGACCTACCCGTGCTCACGTCCGTTTCGCTGATTGGGCTCGGTTCAACGTGAACTTCGAATTGTCCAAGCGAAATAATTGTGAAACAGGGCAGAACTTTTACCGGCTATATTTGAATCACTAAGGCGTAGGGAACTGAATGCATGGGCACTCACTCACAGCAGACACGCAGAGGAAAACATAGACGGTACGTTCATTGCTTGTCGCCCATTTTCGAACTCGACAATAAAGGCGAGTTGCTCACAAACAGAACACAGATTTTTTGGCTACATGTGGGGCTGGTTTTGCAATACTATTCAGAATATTCTACGGAAGTAATAACTTTTTGTGTTCTTTAAGCTTTCTCGAAGTAACATCCAGAACGCGGAACGTTTTATAAGTGAAAATCCGCAGAAATACGTATACTAGGCAACAAGTCAACTTTTCTCCTAGGTAAATACAGGCAAAAGCCTGATTCGCAGGCTTCGGCTCAAGTTCTGTGTTAACGTTTAGGAGGTTGTTTCATAGTGAGAGGTTTATGAGATGACGCTGCTCAAAGTTTATATCAATCTGAGTGGTAACAGATATGACTTGATTATGAAGTAATTCATCATTCTCAAACAAAATATAACTCACCTCGGAAAACCACGGAAAGCTGTACATTCGGTTCATGGTAAAAATCATCTGCGATGAACATCCACCAAGCAATTCCTGTAGCTCGACCCTAGGATGAACAACAGTGAGTCGAACCACACCATGCTAACCGGGCTTCCTCACAGCGGTTTTCCGAGTATTACCACTGCTTCACGTGATATGAACGGTAGCAACCCGACTGCTGGCACATCGATCGGTTATTATGATCGAAGAAGTTTCGGTAGGTCCCTAAGTTCAACGAAGAAATTTTTTGTTACCGAGCCTGAGGTACAGGTACTGTCGATTGTGATGCAAACATGGGTGTCCGAGAAGTACATTTTGTTCGCGTTCACGACAGTATCAAAGCAGAACCATCTAATTTTATATTTACCCTAACTAGCAAGTCGTAGTGACTTTCATGACAATTACCCTCGTGTTTTGATTGTATGCGGTGAACAGCTATGCTCAAAATTCAGGCGAAACGATATTTTTGCTACAACGAGTGGGCCACAACTATAACGGAAAAGGATAGGACTTTTTTTTTTACAGTGAATTAACTCAAACTTTATTCAGAACACAACATCCATACATGGTATGAAGCATGTGGTCTTCCTGTATTCTTCGGGATTTTTCACAGTCATATCGGGATAGAATCCATCAAACATGTGATAAACCAATTCTTTATTTTATGCACTGTCACAGTGTGCAGGCAACCCTTTGACTACTCTCCTTAGAACAGATAACTTTTTGCAATTACGTTTTAGTCTGTGCTATGGGAGGGTAGCTGTATGAACTGAACCTTGAAGTTGCGCATACATTTACAAGTCTTACAGTGAATAATCAACAGACAAATCTTTCTGCATGACATTAAATACAAATCACTCGTGAAACAAGGCATGAGGTGTTGTCCCGAAAAGCTATTACCCGACCAAGTAACCTCCTCCCATTGAATTCGGGGACTTTCTCGGTCATAACGATGAAGATTTCCCCAACATTCAAGGCTTCGGAAATCGGAATCCACCGACAACGCTAAAAGTGTTTCATTCCGATCCAGATCAATACTGATGGTTGGAATAGTATGCCGACTTCTAGCGGGATAATTCTTCGGGGGATGTTTGTACACTAAATGACATTTTTCTTAGCTTTCTACGGCTCATCATATGCCAAACACTCATACGAGAAACAAACTCATAACCAAAAGAGCAAGCCTCGTGATTTGAATCCCCTGGGGAAACCAATACATGCCCTCACTTGTTGGGCTTGCAATGCGGCCTTCGTATCACGTGATATGAGTGGCACTGAAAATTGTCACCGCCCTGTGTGTAACGGGGTTTGAGAGAGCCTGATACAGATTCACGCACTGGATTGAGGACGGAGATTTCCGGGACTGTTTCTAACCCTACTGCATATAAGACAGCCCCATTCATCCGAGTCCCTAGGCCCCGTACTTCTGAAATGCGTACTTGGGGTGGCTTTTTCCGTGATTTTTCCGACAATTGATGCTCCTAATCGCGTTAAAACACTGAACAGGATACGGCAGAAAAAGCTTCAAAATGATAAGCCTTAGCAATTCAGCTTTCATCCTCTTTAAAGTGTCGAGAAAATTCAGTATCAGTGGTTCTTAGCGTCGATATTGCGATGAGAATATCAGTGATTCCCAAACTGAGCCAAAATGACCTTATAAACAAAGCTCTCACTGATGCAAACTGCCATTTCCTTTTAACAGTCATCGTTAAAAAGCATTTTTAAATCAAGTATGTTGTGAAATCGTCAAATGATGGCAAATTTTCTTAACCTTATTTCACAGGCACAAACATCAAAAATATTGACCGAAAAAACGGCTTCTACCAAATTATTCGGGTAGTAAACCTGTCTAAATAAAGCCTAGGTTAATTTATGTGATCCTGTTGATCAGCCTAATTATATTTCCATACCTTACCAAGTGCCAGCCTCCTTTGCGCAGAGCCTTCTACCCTGGCAACACACAAATTCATCAATCCATAGCGTAGCAAAGGACCAACTTAAATGAGAGTAAATTTTGAGTAAATTAGTATCACAACCCAACGGCCTGATATACTTTAATCAAGTCACGAAGCTCTAGATATATACTGAGAACGTTTTTGAATGCAACACAATCGGCATTGTCTGTACAGAGCTTCAGTACATTGTGAATTTACGCGGATGAAGATATGGGTGGTCGAATGCCGTTCATTCCGGCTTGATATTCCCAGTAATAGGTGTGTTCCACACTCAGTATACGTTGAGAGGCCAGAGTTAAACCCCGTGAAAGGATTCCGATAAAATGCTGGGGAGAACATGTATCTTCACCTGCGCATTTACGATATCACATCATGTGCTGATAAAATTGTTTTGCTTATGAAAATCACCAACGTGAGTTACGAGCAATACCGGTTGCGGAAAACTTTCTGCAATGCTTGCACGATATGCTATTACATGAGTGCGGCAGAAATTATACACCTACAACTACAGACAGAGAAAACTAACAACCGTGACCCTGAGTCTTGAAGTGGAGGGCCACATAAGATCTCTACAAAAAAATTGAAGTGAAAGGTGAGACAACAACGCGAGTTTTACCACCTTCCAGTTGGGTTAGCGGCACCATGATTCAAATTCTCGGCGCACAGACTTCGGAGCTAACTAATCACACTAGTGATTGCAAGGTACGAACACTGCGTCACTCTAAAGAATTGTTACGATTTTGTCTCATGGTGAATAGAACAAAATAACGGGTGGCATCTTATCCAATGTATAAATATTCACAATGATAAACATCATGAACAGATTTTGCTCGTGATATAAGATTTACGGAATGGGCAAGCCGCTGAGTATGTACGGTGAAGCTGTACGTAGATAGCTTTACTGCACGTATTTGTATATATATATATATATATATATATATATATATATATATATATATATATATATATATATATATATATATATATATATAGCCAAAAAGGGCCCCCAAATTCGAAGAAGTGGGAAAAGCCAGATTAAGAAAACTGCCTCGGTTACCGTCAAACCTGTAGATTTGGATAAACGATCATTTATCCGCTTACTAACCGATTAACTAGTTTACCAACCGATTAACTGAATAATTAGATGATTGACCCACTGACTGCTGGATCGACTGGTTGTCTCATTGGTTGCACGACTGACTGGCTGAGATATTGTTCTTTGTCTGTTCACTGTTTGAAACGCTGAAAGATCCATGCAGAAATTCTCGTTCTAACCCTGAAAGATGCCAAGATGCATATGACTGTATTCATCTGGAAGCAATTCTGATCCTTAGTATTCAATGAGATTCCGTTTATTCATTGACAAACCTGTGACTGATCATACTGGTCAGTGTAATGGTAGTCTATAGACCATCAAATGTCCGTTATTGTAGGTGTGGAAATCCTTTTGTACACTTACCGATCTCTGACACGCGGAGTTTTCTACCTTTTTACATCTTTGCAAGGTGGAAATCTACAACCTTCTTCGGAAGAACGCTACTTATGGTGATTTAACATGCACTGCACGAGACACCGTACTGCACAATTTTTCTGCCGCATACAATGAAAAGCCTCAGCCAATCAAGATCACCCTAACCCGGTATTACAGACACTAACTGTGATTGGTCAACTTGTGATCGACAAACTGGTACTTTTGATTTTACTTATACCTACAGCTGAGTTCCGTATTAGGATTAACATATTGTTGTGCAGCCTTGGCCTCGTGGCTATTCAAGCGAGCATATTTCTGAGTAGGAACAACTTTGATACGTCCTCTCAGTCGAACTGCTTCGAATGGCAAAAGTACTTATCATTGCCCCCTGTAATGTTGTGCACTTTACAGATAGACATTCTACGTTGGTGTAGTAGTATGGAATTCTATCTGGGTAACGGAACAAACTTGCCCCAGAAGAAAACGAACGGTTTCACGGTAGTTGCCGTTCGTCAGGTATGCAAACCGAGTACTGTCCTGCCCAATCATACCTATACTTGAGCACTCCCCAATGGGGTTTACTACCCTAACTTCGTTCGAATTGGTGATTCCAAAAATGGACTATTCGTCAATCATGCGGTTAACGTGAGAATAAGGTGATAAACCCATTGCAAAGTGTTAAAGTATAGGTATAATTGAGCAGGCGAGTACCGGGAAAGCTTACCAGTCGTATGCCTCCGGGGAAATTCGGTACAATACCGTACTACTTTCATAAAAATCTAGACCTGGAATCTTGTCTTCGTTCTGAAGGTTAGACCTATCAACCAACAAAATAACTTTGGAAGAATCATTTTGTGGTCCTAAAAGTGGACCCTTGTTTCATTTACGCTGCTTGCGATTCAAAAGATATTAAGGAGATGTATATCTCATGAATTCCTTGTCAAAGCCAACCGGGTCATCTTTTACTTGTTAGAATTATGAAATGAAAGAATAAATAAAGTTATTCCTCAGTGTTTTAGGAAGCATCAGCACACTAGCGTCATAATCCACAAGACGTGCGTGGGAACTAGGCTGTTTATCAGAACCAACTTCTTTGGATACAGGCAAAACTAATCAAATAGTACAGACGGTCACTATTCAGACAGAAGAGCAGTCCTTTGGTTTTTTTCATTGTCGTTCACCTTATTTCGTTTGGTTTCTTGAACATAGCGGCCTTTGTCAATCCACTACTGCCCATAGTTCTGTTTTCAGCAGTCAACTACTTGTCAAGTAGTATATACACTCTACCACATTAGTAAAAGGGGTTAGAGTGGCTTTTATTTAAATCGGACAAAAACGAACAACCCAAAGACTTCGGTTTGCAAAATGCATAAAGCCATGACAAACCTGTTTGTATCGCTAGCTAGGCGATGTGTATCAAATAGGTTGACCAAACGATAAACGGTCCGGATTGTCTAAACCGGATTTATTATTGATCGACTTAGTTCACTCCATAAGTACAGATCAATGCAAAGAATTTAAACCTTGTATGCATTTTTTTGCCCTTGCGAAATCAGCAAGCAAATTCAACATCTTCATTGTGTTCTTTACATAAGTTCTTTTTTGTCCTCGATTATTTTCAACAACAATCTCCTAGCAAGTGACTCTCGGAGTTTTCATTCCTTACTTTATTTAGTGCAGCTAACTTTCTGAATATTCAAGTCAAACAGATGAGGCATTTCTAGCAACTGATGTACATCGTACGAATTTGCTGAACCACTTTCTTGTGCTTGGTTTGCTTAGGTATGTTTTTTCCCGGGTATGTTTGTGTATGTTATATTTACTCACCCAATTCGGTATTTCACTTGAGAGCGACTGACAGAACCATTTGACTTAGATTGCTTGACACATGACGGCTTTCAAATTACACGCGAGGCTGTTCGTGAAAAATTGTTTATTTGCTAAACCTTCCTAATTTTATTCAAATATAAAGAGGGAAAACACAAAAAGTCGAATGAAAAAACTAAATTGGAGTACCACCTAAATATCTTGCGAGACAGTGAACAGGTTCATACTGAACGTAACCTTTTCAATGCCCATCTGTAACACGCAAACTAATTTATTCTGTCAGCTGAACATGCATATCCCTTCACAGCCAAAGAGGCTTTTTAAGCGTTGTTAACCGCATATTCGATCTAATCTGTTCAGTAGTCAAAACTCCCTAGAAATGTGATGCGTTTGAGAGGGTTTTTTGATTTTAAAGCTGGAGAATGGTATGGGAGAAATCAAACTGCCATAGCAAGTAAAAACGCCTTTCATGAAAATGACTTGTGCTACTTCATCAATTACCTCTCATTCGGTTTTCGGTTTTCGGATATCTGGTGAATTGCCGTCGCACAAGCTGTCAGCTTATTTGGCTGTACATATCTTCAGACAACTGTGACTTCGATGACGACATCGGTTTTTTCCCAAAGCTCTAGCCAGTACTTATTGTACCTGTCAGACCAGTTCAGTAAAAGTCTCATAAACCCGATCGCTATAAGCGCAAGACGCAGCGGTACTGTTGAGGATTACGTAAAGGTGTCTGTTCAGCATCAAATGAAAGTGCTGAAGTCATGCGCATGCTGTCGGGTTCCGGAA
This sequence comes from Fasciola hepatica, assembly GCA_948099385.1. Lineage (NCBI taxonomy): Eukaryota > Metazoa > Platyhelminthes > Trematoda > Plagiorchiida > Fasciolidae > Fasciola > Fasciola hepatica. The sequence continues at coordinate 1,178,101 of CANUEZ040000151.1, forward strand.
GAGAGTCTTTAGATTGGACACATGTATCAAACAGGTTATGATGCTGTTAGGGAGACGAGCATGGTGTAGGAAATTCGACGCTACCATTCCGGAGCCGGTAATAACTTTCTGTCGAGTATTTGGAGAGTTCAGAAGACACGACCAAGTAGCACGGTCGTTGGTGTTATTGGATGTAAACTACTCGCTATTCTACATGTTTCTCACGAACGACTTTTTCAGTGTTAGATCGCATTTCATGCCTATATTTGTTCAGAATTTCAATAAATGAATACTTTGACTTTGCAAGGAAAACCGGGATACTGACTTGGGATATTTGTGTGTGGATGAAATAATCTTGACTGATGGAATTGATTGTGTTCTTTGTATGGTATTCACTCTTTACATTATGATGGTTTGTTTCTGGGTGCCAACATAATTTCACGTACATTTCGTATTATCTTATGTGTACTAATATCTTGAGGTACTCATCTTTCCTCTGCATCAGGTAACTCGATGGAGTCACACTAATACTTCAAAAATAATTTTGTGGAACCTAGGTATCACAATAAATGATATGGGCCATATAGTCGTGTTTATTTATTTATGCCTATCGGTTAGACAGACCTTTTTATCACTAGCTGGATAAAATTCATGGATGATCCGGTGGCTTTTCAAGGATTCAGTTCAGTTCGGTTCAGTCGAGTTTATCTCAGTCAGTCAATAACCTAGCACTTCTGTGCTCCGGTTTTGACTGCTAACTTCCAGCATCATCCAGTCAACGGTAAAAAAGGAGCAGAACCCTAAAGGGAAAGAGCCAAACACAAAGTGAGAAGTAGCAACCACGAAGACAAAGAAACATTTCACTTGCAACTACACCACTGGCTACGACTCACAGCCGTATCAATTATTTTCTCCAGCCATCTGATAGATGAGTCGCGTGGACCCAAACCCAAAAGTCTACCACATCCCATTTGGTCAAGTTCACTGGTCAAGGTTTTCACACGTTTTTGCCATACCATGGACTGACCACCTCGACCTTACTTCCAGCTACTACGTGTCTCGACGAACAGTGTACACCGAAGAAGTCTGTCGATGGGCTTGTGTAGCCCATATCCCAACCACCCTAACCTGTTTGCATTCAGTGCTTATTCCCAACACCGTACACCTAATTTCAGCATTGCTGATACGGTGTTCCCACTGTAATCGGGCAATACTACGGAGAAATCACTGTTCGAACATCGACATTCTTCGTCTATCTTCTTCCCTTTAAGGCCATGTTTCTGAGCCGTGGAAAAGACCGCCGCATTGTATAATCGACCCTTGACAGACAACCTGATGTCACACTGACGCTACAAATGGTTGAGTTTGGCAAAATCCAAACTCGCCTTCTGTATACATGTTAACACTTGATCCAGTGACTGTTCACTTGGTGAAATGTAACTGCTCGCGTAAATAAACTTATCCACTCTATTTAGAGTTTTCCTCGCCAATACAAGATTCAGAGTAGAGCCAAGCCAGTCCTACAGCAAGGTTTCTTACCTTGATAGTGCAAAAAGCATCTGAAAAGTAGCAACACCGTTTTCTGCTACCTAGGAAGATTTTCAACTTACCTCGATTTTACGCAGAAGAACGATATCGTCCTTGTATTCCAAGTCAGACCGTTTACTGCCTGGGGATAGATCGACGTTGCTATTCTCACATGAAGACAAGGTTATCTCAGGAATCGTTTCCATTAGAAATTGAAGAGTAAGGTCGAAACAGGGCAACTCTGACGAACATCACCTTCACTGGTGAACTCGGGTGAAAAACCACCGTAATCGGCTTCCGCTGTTCGCATATAAGCTTTGCCAGACTCTCGCGTTCAGTTTCTTGGAAAGTATTTATCAAATTCAGAATATCCTAGACAATATCACAGCTTTCTGAAGAAGAATCGGATTTACATCACCCTTTCTTTACGTCCTTAAGAGTGTAATGAAAGAGATACTGCAACAGGTAGCATACCAGAAATAGAGCGTAATTTTGTGAAGCGATTTTCAGTGCTTGATGAGCTGACCTCAGAAGAAGAGGAAATGTTCGTTGTCTATGCTCAGTTAATAGCTAGCAAGCAAACTGGACAGATATGTTTTGATGTTTTGAGGTGATCCAAATGTGGAAAGTCTTTGGCCTCGGCGGGATTCGAACCCACACATGGTCACCACCCCCGCTCTAGTACCGTGAGTGCTCTACCAGCTGCGCTACGAGGCCACGCCGGAGGACCTTCGACTTTCTGCATATGGATAACAGTATACCCGCCCAAATTACAGTAGCACATGGCATCCACCACAGTGAACTAGCTTGTAATTTGACTGCCTACAGCAGGATTTCCCTTTGTACTAACCGGACTCCACCAGTTAAGTGCATTGGGCATGTTTACAATGTATTGATGGTTGGCAGATTTTGATAATGTTTTGAGGTGATCCAAATGTGATATGTTTTAAACTTCGAGAACGTATCAACCTGAGCAAACCGATTGAAGATCTTTTTCAGACCGAAAGAATATCCTCCGTAATTTGTTACCTATAAGTCTGGATAACAAGTTACTTGAAGAGTTGTCCCCAGGACCAAAGTTTTGCTGTCTGACCAATAAGACTAAAAAACTGGACATGGAGTTTGGATTGAAGAGCCTGTTTTAACAGCTCTCAGGTCTCTTTCCGTTTTCCAATCAAGGGTTAGGGGAGCTGAAATCCACGTCTGCGAATTCATGTTATCAGTATCACAGACGTGGACCATTCGCGAAAGGATTATTAACGTTGGAGCACCCGAAATGTTTGAAAGAATTGCTCGCTAATAAAGAATTAATGTTATCAAGATAGACGAAGGTGCAGGTATCGTAATTCTCTATTGATCTGGTTATGTACGGAAGCTGAAGACGATAATGAATCATGTCTCTAGGTTTACGGAGACTCCATCTGAGAAGAGCAGTCAGTCCATTTTGACAGTTTCATACTCCTCAAAATGAAGCAAAATATAATACGTGATTTGGCTAAGAGCAATAGAAATCTGCTGCGAAGGCACGAAAAGAAAAAAATTTCTTTTTCTGCTGAATGTTTTCTTACAAAACGGCTATCTTCAATAGTTTATTGGCAAGATGATGCAAGGGAATGAAGAAAATCAAAGATGATAGAAGCCCCAAAGAAGTCTTTGCATGTATGTTTGCCTTTCAAAGGCCACATGGAAGCTAAAATTACTCAACGAAGATTATCAGCGGTAGTCTAGGCTGCACAGTTATAAATTCTGTTCGTTTCCAAACCGATTGAGCTTTCGATTGAAGGATAGAGTGCCAGACTGATTTTGTATGTAATCACGCGCCTGTGGCTGTGGCACCAGATACATTGGTCTCACGACCAGGCACTTATACGAGCGCGTTTGTGAACACTTCCTGGCTTAGGGCACACGGCATCAATTAGGGCAGTTATGAGTGCCGTGTGCTCACACCCTGATGGGTCTAACCAGTCGGTGGAGGTGATAAACGCTTTTCGCAAGATTTGCGGCTTTCGGGGTAAGCAGTCAAGACCTGTCAAGTGTGGCGTCCTAGCCAGAGATGAACGTCGTGAGTAATCCACTTCTACGATCCTCCCCTGCGGGACTAGACACTGTTTGCGCTAGCGCTTAAGCTCCCATTACCCACTGATTGTTCCCGAACACGTGTGCAACCCATTGAATATTCCACGTTGTGATCAATTTCACACGCGCACATGTACGCGGAGAGGCAGATTTGGGTCATCGTCCCCCTAAGTTGTTTTGTGAGTCACAATGAACATTGTGTATTGGTAAGAGTACGAATAATTGAAAACAAACTTGTATGCCCCGTTGTTTGTTCTCAATCTGTTCTGGGGGGATTTTTCACAGGTTCAGAAAGAAATTTCTCCGGCATACCCTTCAGTAAATAGGCGGCGCCAAAGAGCTGTACGGTCGACTGAATCGAACGCCGCTTTCAGATCACGAAAGACAGCAATTGGGGGCCTACGGAAGATGTGTCTGTGCTCTAAGGTTTGCGGAAGAGTGAAGATGTGGTCGATACAACCCCAACCGGGTCTGAAACTGGCTTGATTCACAAGCGCACATATTTCGCAGGCGCTGGATAATCGGTTGTAAAAATCCCGGCGACCAGTTGGAATGCTGTCTTTACCAAGCTAATTCCCCTGTGGTTTTCACAAGAGGATCTGTCACATTGTTTGTTAATCGGCACAATCACCGATTCACACCATTCCCTGGGAATCTGCTAGCTATTTCAAATAATCCGGCGGAGTTTTGTTAACTCCGAAGCCGAGGCTTCACAACCACCTTTGAAAAAGACGATGACAACCCAATCAGTCCAGCGGCTTTGTACCTTTCAAATAACCTACCTCCCACATAGCCTCCATTTCTGATGGAGGAGTGATACTCACCTGCTTCGATTCTCTGACAGGTATATTCGGAAGGTCCACTGTTGAAGTGGGCCAATTGAACTGTTCTTGAGAGTGCTCCACCCAACGATCCAGACGACGTTCCGGAGAGTGAATCAGTGAACCGTCGGATTCCTTGGTTAACTAGTTTACACCGGGCTTCCGTGGGCCGGTAACTCCAATCAATCGGAGAAGGTTGAGAGTATTGTTAATAGATGCAGCCTTTTCCATTTTCCTACAATTTTCAATCCACCACTGCTCACGGTTATTTTTCAAGCTTCTAGTCAGTTGGAGTTTCAGGGATTGACCCACATCACTGAATTTGGAATCCAGAGAGAAGGATTTTCTGTCATCTAATAGAGCCACTGATATCAAAGATATCCATTGCTTGTGAGATCTACTTGAATCCGAGTCTTGTGTAGCACGGGAAACTGCATACAAGGCCTCCTTTATCTGATGCCAGCATTCATGTGGGTACTGGACATCCGGCTGCATAGACTACAGTGTAGACAGCTTTGTCTGAGAAGCAGATCGTTGGTTATCGTTTAGAAGCAACTGCTTGGGATGGATGACTTTGGCGTGGGTGCGACCACGGATGAGAGGTGAATAGAAGCGAGCACCTACCAAATGTACCAGTTGAAACAAACGGTTGGCCCGCAATACACATTTGAAGGTCAAGTTAAAAGAACCAGGGAGAACCATTCCGGATAGTTTGGTGGTTAGGTGTTTGACTCACTATCGTTCATTCTGGGCTCGAGAGCCAGTGGGGGCTCGATGGATGAAACAGAGGTACTATGCTTCCGTGGCTTTCAGCGATGGCCTTAACTTTGTTACTGCATGATGAATCTTTTGACATACGTAAACATAAGCGTCAGTACAATACTGTACAAACTCGGATTCAAATGTGGTTTTAAAAACGCAGTAGAAAGTTATCAGTCACTGATTACTTGTATATATCGTTATACTGTCCAATTAACAAGGCTTATTCATAGCATCAAAACGTTAATTATATGCAAATAAGTGCATTAAAATTAAATACTGCTCATCTTGGCCGATATCCCGAAGATAATGGATTCTTAGAAAATGAACGGCCTTAGTGATTGCGGAGCCACCACAGTGACTCAGTCTGGTAAACCTTTTCGTAGAAAGTCCGATGTACTGCCAAATGAAGCTTTAACATACCATCGGAACCACATTGACTACGAATTCACAATGTCAACCAATGATCTTCTGAATTTTTCTCTCTCGAACAAAACAGAGATTGATGAACCAGATTACTGGTTTACTGAGGAAACAGTACGATTGCGGTGAGTTGGTCAACCGAGTCAGTCGGAACTCGATCGATAGCATACAGTGAGATGTGATCAACATTTTTTGTCAAGGTCACAGTTGAACAGGCGAGTAGCAGGTGGGTCTAATTAACCTCGGGTTCTACTGATCGGACAACAGGAGAAAGTAGCATGAACAACCAATGAAACCAAAGCGAATCATGCTAAAAAAGGGCATCAATGAAACTGATTGATCAGCAGAAGTGGTTGGTACCCATTGAGTTGAACAAAAAAACCGTTTTTGTTGTCTTCAAAGCTGCTATGTTTAAGATTTTCAAAGTAACCTGTCAATCCGTCACCACTTCTATTCATCCCCGTATGGGCTATCTTCGTTTTTCCTACAAAACTACTGAATATAAATGGTGAGATTTCATTTTATCATTCCGGGTGTGATATGGTTCATTGAGACCTGTTTGATAAAGCAGTGTTAGCAATTTATTGTTTATCAGTTACCAGAAAGAGAGCTTGGCAGTGAGGACAGAATAAATCCACGACTATTAAACAATTTCCAGAACACATCTTCAGGCGGCTGATCAAATCGATAGTGTAAAAAGCATATAGACATCATCTCGATTGGACATCACTCATCTGCAGCAAAGAATGTGATGATAATCAAACACAAATTTGATCCTATTTTTTCATCCCAAAGATTGTTGCATGAACGTAATTCAAGTCTGTTAGCATTCACTGAAGAAGCCACGCTAATCAAATTACACAGCCCTGTTTGTTTTTTTTGAGGGCAGGATTTACTAACACAGTCAATCGGCCTACCATCGGGACAACTGTAGTTTATAATTGTATGAAATTATTGCTCCATTCCCACTCATTGTAGCTGACAACTCCTTTTTGCATAACTTTCAGACTGTTTTAAAAAGACTATTGCAAAGACTGAACACCCCGCTGTATGTCTTCCTTCTATGCAGAACATTCCGATGAAGAGTACTCAGTGCCTTATTATCTAAGAGTTGGTACTTCTCTTCAGACCGGTATAATTGTCATTAGATTCCCGTGTCCAGGTACGTATCAGATGCAATGAATAATTTCAGCTACCACCATCATTTTTCTTCAAGGTTTCCGTTTTTTATTTTGGTGAAAAGTGAAAAGTGAATGGGAAAAACAGCTTAAACTGTTTTTCTACAGCGAAACCTGTCATTTTTAGTCCAGTGTGGCATGCTGAGGTTAAACGTACGGTATTGCCATGATGTTCTGATCGCTGAGCTTGGCGTTTAGATCGCAAACGTTTCATCACCAGTCGAGGTGACATCGTCAGTGCATGTGCGCTGTTGGTAGTGATCTCTTATATTTATAGATTTGTCATTAGTCCTGACCTTGAGCTTGTAGACGTGCCCAAGGCTCGACGTTTGTTTTACGGCTTCGCCTCGAAGAACGTGACCTTTGACCTTTGACCTCTGACGGTTGACGTCCCGCTCGGTGAGCTTGAATTCTTTTCGCTTCGTCCCGTTGCTTCCATTTTTTGATATTTGAATTGGGAACCAGAAGTCATTCGCTAAAATAAACGCTCAACCCTTGTAGGTTAAGATGTCTGAGATACGTGTCACTCGTACCCACCGGTAGACGTCTTCACTTAACTTTCCTCGCCGAGGCTGGAAGGTAGGTTCAGCTGGTGATCCCATAAAATGTCAAGAATGTATGAAAGCCCTCCTCAGTGAACTTGGTCAAGTAGGACGTGTCAGACTTGAAATTCTCGATTTAGTGACGTGGCACTGTGCAGCCGTCGGTGGGGCAGTTGCTCTCAAACCCAATCTTTGCCTACACAATCTCTAATTCCGACCTCTTTTTCTGTTTTCTCAGTATTTATACTTTTATTTGTTTTGTTCTCAACTAGACGATGGTGCGAGGTAGCAACCGAGGCCAGATCACAGAAGTGCAAGGATAGTGCCCTGAAGAACAGCACTGAGTTGAGTCCGTTATGAATCAAGACTGACGCGAGAAGTTCAGACAGCACCGCAGTCATCGGTTAGCCTAAGCAGTCGAGAATAAGCCAGTTTCACTTGGCAGGCTAGCCTTTATTACTCGATTTGTTTGCTGGGGCTTTTGGAAGGAGAAGCCAGAGCTGTGACAAAGCACAACGTATCCTGGACAAAGTAACGGTATCTCAGTATGGTTTATACTGCACAGTAGTTGTTTATATAGGTTTGTGTAGAAAAATAATGCCCGAAAATTGTTGTACCCAAATGAGAAGGTTAAATTATATCACCACGATAAAGACGAGTTAAAATCAGTTTTTTCTTCTGACACAGTCAAGTTTTCAATCGGTGTGTGGCAGTGGTCTCGGTGAACCGAAATAGTCTGGCTTTATTCGCCTCGTACATGACCACGAATGCAGCCTTTTGGTCATCTGATTGCTTTTGATCAGAAAATGACGATTATTGGTTGAGGACTGGATTTTACGGGCTTGAAGGTTGTTGCCATGCGTTTGACGTGACCCTGATCGTATCAAGAAATTTTTGGATCAAATTGGGGAAACGTTTGATCACTCGGTTACGTAATTGTCACTTTGTCCCATCACGTAGGCTTTTCCGCAAGCACATTCGGGCTCTGAGCAGCCTCAGAGGCACCGTCATCTGCTCTCTCTGATTGTAAAGTTCAGCTGTTATGGTTTTGTGCATATGTACACTACTGAATGAGAAAGGAATAATAGAAACTATTTTCGAGTTGACTACTTGGAGAATCATAATTCATAGTTTGTTGAGCAATAGGCGTGTCATGGTGAATTACAGAGCTTGCCAGACTAAAATAAAAAGCCCCCTCTTTTTCCGTTTTATAGTATCAACTCGGAGACATTTAACCAGCCAGAAAAAGTATCTGAAAGTACTCGACAGATCACGCAGTAATAGAACAGACTTAATAAATACCTAAACATGAAACCATAGATTTATTGATTTCATTGAATATACGGTGTTTGATTCTCTCAGTACTGAGCTTCACCTCAGGTTCTGAAAATCTAACTGAGAGGGCTGTTTGCCTGTCGTCTTTCAAATAGTCGTGTGCGTCTTAACAGAGTTTCAGACTTTCTCACATTTCACCCCACTGTGTACCTAACCCCTACCACCCATAGAGCGCTAAACACGCCAATCCCGACAGATTTTTACCGACTGCAAGAGAAATCACAAATTGTGTCAAACATCGGTCACTCTGGCTTGTCTACTCACGTTCACTAACACACAGTCATTGATGTGATTTATTGTCTGCGACAGATGGGGTATCACACAAGGCATACGTTAGCAGATCGATCACGTTTTTTGTGAAGAAAACCACAAGGATTTTTAAGATGAACTGTAAAATCGCTTCTTCGATCATCCTGAGAACGGTGACAGATATATGACATTCTAAACTTTGCCGACCGCGAAACCCTTGTTTTGGTATCAGTTACAAATTAAAAAAAAGTTTCAGCGTCATTCTCGAAACAAACCAGGGCATTTAGATAGGTGAGATTTTATGGATGATACATTATAAAATCTAACTACTCGGTACTTGGATCCGAATAAGCTGCAAATTATGACTCGTCGCGATCGAGTCTGATTACCCGGATGTTGATCACAACTTTACATAAATTCCTTGCGAACAGTTGTCTCACGTTCTTTTTGCCCCTCCAAACTCGTTTTGTCCTGGTTTGTGGTAAACACCATACCGAATTTATTTGTAAAGAACAAACATGAGTTCTTGTGTAAACGGTAAGGTTTATTATGTCACAGTTTTGATGATTTTCAGCTTGGTCCAGTTTAGCCGACCGCCACACTCCTTCTCCAGTGTTCCGAGTAGAATTAGGCATTTGGCACTAATATACGCTGTACGAACGAACGTACAACTGCAGTACTGCAGCAATAAGAGCGGAATTCCAAATTAAATCCGGCCTTCAACAGTAAGTTTCATCATTTTACCCAGTATATAGAACCCTCTGGTCGACGGAAACGATGTTCCTTCAACCGGGTAGTACGAAACATACGCATGAATAGGACTGGGCTTGCTGGAGATCTGTTTTCTTTATTTTCACAGATATCACGTGCATACCAGTACGAAACAACGTTCAACTCCTAGTATTACTACTATTATTACTACTACCACTATTGCTATTACTACAATTGTAGTGGAGTTAGCAGCAAAATATTCGGAAGTAGTATAAGTGGACGACAACCCTCTAGCTACACAAAAAATGATACAGTCACGTAGACAGAACACAGTGAGCTAAAACTAGATACATAACCGTATTTTGTGGAATAGCGAACTGATGCTACTGTGAACAATACTTCTACGATTCATTATAAGAAGAACACCTAGGGACACGCACAATTCAGTCCATATTGTATATTCTTATCTCCTACCATATTTTTACGTAGCATATGAGTCAAGCACAATGGTTTAAGAGGCTTGTGCCGCTGTTTAACAAACTTGCTACACTCTTAAATTGTAGCGCAAGGCTCTTGACTGACGATGCTTGGCTCTCAAACCACTGGAAATACTGTAGATCTAAATAGTGGCGTGGTTTTTCTCGCGCCTCCCAGTTGACCTCATCACAGCTTCAGCAGTGATAGCGACTATCTCGTTCGTATGTCACCGTATACACGTTCATTCCGTGGCACACACTCATCAATATAATACAGAGTGAAGGAACGTGTGAATATACAGGTGCATGGAGATATTCACTCACTTTTGACAGCTAGTTCTATCCTGGATGGAAACCGCATCAGCACATCCATAGAACGACTAGTTACTTTCTGTTTAGCATGCATTCCAACCAGCCACTTACATTCTTTTACGAGCTATATTTAGTCGTAGTTGTCAGAAGAAGAAGCGAAAACCCTGATCTTTAGGAAACTACAAGCATTTCCAATGCATCCTTGAAAACTGTTATGAAATCACGAAAGAGTGAGAAAAGAATTCTGACCGGTTCGTGAGCGGAAAATATATTACGGTTGAGTGTACAGTAATGATCGAACGGGGTTGAATATAAGGTTCCCCTATTTCCGGTCAATATGGAAACGGGATAGAATCATTTTCGATTTCACGTTGTGCTTAGTATATGAATTTTTCTCTCACGTGCCTTGAGCGGCGCGATCCTGATTGCAGAGTCGAAAAAGACTCGGGTTGTAAAGTGTTTCTTCAGCAACTCCTATACTTCCAGTCAATTAAAGTCGAGTCAAATCAGGTCAAAGGGCACTTGACATCCATGTCCTACAGAAAAATCCACGAAAAACGAGTTCAAGAACCTACTTGAAATGTATAAAAAACATTCAAGAAGACAAACTAAGTGGCAGAATGTATTCTGACCGGTGCTGGAGGGAAACACGGAGACCGTTAATTGATTTGCCAAGGTTCACAATTTGGCGAACAAGGGAAAGGACGATGCTAATTTTATGTGTAGCTATTTGGAAGAAAAGTATTTTGAAGTCAACGCCTTTACACAGAAGAGTCACTTTATATATATATATATATATATATATATATATATATATATATATATATATTTAAAAACCCTGACTTGTTCATCGAATTCCCTAGCTATTGAGTATGAAACTCACTTTCTGATCCAAGTCACCGTTTCAAACGGGGAGAGTCTCTCAAAAAAGGCAAAAATATCTAGGTTTCTTCTGTTCGACGAATGTGATTTTCGGTCGACCTAATGGAAATATTTGGCAAAACTGTTGACAAAACCAGTTCGCCTTTTGGCACTACGAACATATATCATATTTTCGCAACTATAAAGTCGGTAGCATACAAGCCACACAGGTTCCTCCAGTTGGTCAATGAGATCCTCAACTACCATCCCCCACACAGGTTTGAAGAAAACACGCTCCGGACACGTGTCTTGGTACTTGGTAGATGATTGCAAACTTCGAAAAATCGTCTATCCACTCTTTGATTTTGGCGAAATTTAGTCCAAGCGCCCCAACTCCCTTAACCGAAATTCGACTATGACACACACATGAACGTGGTGATGATGATCTAGGCTAAGCAATCCCTGGTTCTCAGTTCGATAATCCAGTCGAATACTATCGGATATTCACACTTGGGAGGTGGAAACGGCGGTGTAAAAGTTTCGAATACCACCACCGTTGGTCTTTTTTTGAGACTTTGCCAACCGCCTAGCCATCACATCTCACCTACTGAGCCATCAGTTAATACATCACTTTAAGTCTCTGGGTGGTTCATTGCTTATCGTTGATAGTGAAAGGGCATTTACCCCTATAAAGTATATCCTGAAAGAACATGTGAAAGGTGAAACGTAAGAACTGGAGTTTACGTTAAACACATTGTACAGCTAGTTAGCACATGGGCAGACACTACGATTCGTACTATGTGTGGACATTCCTTCAAAGCATTATTTAGGTAGAGTAGAACCCTAATGACATAAGAAGCTTCAACAGCCCACCAATAAAAACCGTGAACACACCGTATGGTTGTTTTGTTCTTGTTAGGAATTATCAATGGTGCACACCCACTGAGACCTCACGGGGACTCGAATACGGGGCAAGCGATTTCGGGTCGAAGATTTAAGTACCAGAATATCGGGGCTGGCTCTCAACGGACTGCTGTACAGATTATCCACGACACGGAATATCGCTCGATGAAAGTCTTACCAGCTAGCCTGCGGGGTTGGGTGTTCGCCGAGGATTCGTGTACCGCTGGGGTCTTGGTGGATGAGTACTGGTGATTCCTAACAAAGGTTAAAAATCCTGTACAGTGCTTTCGAGGTTTTAAATGATGAGCTGAGCTTTGGTCTGCATGATGAATCATATCCCAGAATAGTCTTATTCGTCACATTGAAACTGTTTCCAAGAGTGCAAAAATACGAATATATGTGCAAAAATGTTAGGAAGGCCTTCGGAAAAGGCTGTCTGGTATAATTTTCCGATGACGCATGGGAATTCACATAAGATGAAAAGAAATGCGCTAATTTTAGATTGCAATGCAGCTCCCCGCAAATGACAAAGAAACCGCCAGTTTGCCCAAGGATTTATCAGTGAGCTTTAACTCGGTCGTGTTCAGTAGGATAAGCTGCGGCTGTCAGACAGAGCTCGATCTTTAAGAGTGTACCATTTCGTCCCTTCAATGGCATGTTTGCGGCCACAAAGGAGTCCTGAGTGTAAGCTCTCCGGTAGACACTGGTCACGCTATTGGGGAAAACCTACAGCGCCGGATACATCATACAATCAATTTTACCATGTTTCATCCAAAAGTTCGCAAAAATGCAAACGGGAAGGGACTAGGTTTTGCACTGATTCACAAGGGTCGTTCTGAGAATGCATTCACGATTCTTCTGCCTGAACCGACTAAACAATGCAATCAAACTAAGACGTTTTATTTTATTCTAGCCTCCAACAAGAGGACTATTATTTGCATGATGCTTATTCTTTGAAGTTTCGACGATATAGTTTGCACTATTACCAAGTATTCTCCGGTCTTTACCGTGATTCTGTAGCTATTCGTTATTCTGACTTAAAGAAATAGTCACTATATTATCTCTAACCTAAAACAAAGAGGTACAGCCTAATTATGCTGAAATTAACCACCTGATTACAAACAAATCCATCACACCTGAAGCTAATTTCCCGTCAATCAGATTGGAGAGAGTCCTAACGGATTAAAGGTAGGCTTACTGAGCACAAATTATCGGTAAACTTCTGATGAGTTGAGGTCTCCAACGTTTTATCCAACAGATAATTTCTGTTGATAATTTTCCCTGGATTTTTCAATCGGTCATGATTATTGTCGACATTCTTAGCACGCTGAAACTGAATCCCCACTGAGAACCGTTGGGAAATGTATCACAATATCCAGATTCCAATAACAAATAAGACTCTATGGCAACAAATGTGACACCTGTTGGATAAATGGCTCCTAATATCGCGACACTTATAATACAAGCGTATAAACAGGTGCATATAGTTTATATATATATATATATATATATATATATATATATATATATATACGTATACATATATACGTATACATATATACGTATACATATATATGTGTATCTGCGTACTTACTTTACGTCTGTGTAGGAGTGAATGCTTGGAAACCGAAACGAGATTATCCATGCTTGACGACACCTGATGGCGAGGCGAGATGCAAGTACCGCACTCGCTAGAACGTCGTGTTTCCTGATTTCCAGATTGACCCGTTGTTTCGTTCGTCCAACTTCCCCTGGGGTGTAACTCATTCGAGCGGGAATTTCTTTTGCCCTCGGTCCGGTGATGCCGCGAATGTGGAAGACCGGGTGGAGGTCTTTTGGGATAGACTGACTGATCACTTGGATACTGTTTTGTTCCAGTTGTTACGTCACGAATTTTATGGCTTCTGAATGCGGAGGGCCAAGTTCCTGGCTCGGATTCGGATTTACGATTGACCGGAGTGCAAGTCTGGTTGAGTGAGTTAACGCTTGCTCGAATCCGTGCGTAACCTGTACGTGAATGTTCCGCTCGTACTGGGTGACTGCTCCGGTACTGGGCTGCATCGGAGTTTACACGACCACTCATTGATCGAATTCGTTGACTAATACTGTTGTCTGCATCACCGTGATTCCTATTATGACTGTCATTGCTAGTGCTCGTGGGTTTATTGTTTTTGGAATTATTCATCTTTCTTTCGTAGCTAGCAAGTTCTTCAGGCCAAACCTGATTCTTCAGCAACTGTTCTCGCCTCTCTCGTATTGTTCTTCCGGTTGGCTCGGTATTCATTGGGCAATATGACCGCAGAAACAGAACAAACAGTTAATAAAACAAGCCAAAAATGTTCGTCGAAATGGTCGGAGTAATGAGCAGGAAATTAATAGTTTGTTCACCGAATTGAATTGGACAGAAAAACGGTGCCCATGTCAAACTTTCCTTGTTGTACAAGAGAAAAATTCCCTCCGGATGAAATGGAAGTTCGAACTGGTTGTTGTATCTGTCAGTCCTCTACCGGTTTGTGACACTCGGATAATTAAAGTTCACCGGATTCCAACAGAATGTGCTTCCACTGCACTCTACTTTTTATCGTCCTTTACTCATTGACATTTGACATAGCTAGAGAGAGTCAATGTGTTTATTTTCACAAGCAACGTTTACACGTATGCTGTTCTGCAAGTGTGTGTGCCCGAGTTGAAAGAGGATTAAAATAGAAATGCTAACAACACCGAATACGTTTCGGATTGATTTGTTTCAGACTCGGAAACACGTAAGCAGTTGCACCAGGTGGAGACAGACAGACGGACAGATGATTAGACAGCTAAGTAGACGAATAGACATGTAATTCCAAGGTAGAAGTGCGTAATGAGGGAGATAAGCCACTAGGACATATTAATGCACACACAATTCGGAGCCTGCCAGCACATGCAATACACAACTGAAAAACACACGATTTCTTCCGCACATGCAACTGGAAACAAAAGCAAACGACGCATCGACTCAAGGTCAAGTTCACATGAGAGTGCTCGTAAAAAAATATTTGCGGCAAGAACAAAAATTCTTGGTTTCGTAATCACAGAAAAGGAGAACAGAAATATCTGAATTTCTAACTGTTAAATTACTGTTAGAATAATCCACTAAACACTTCGGTGAGATTAGTAACTGGTTCTACAAAGTACCAATACAGGTTGATCAATAAAAAATTACTCATCCTCTCTAACTGCGAGGCAAACGTTGATGATAAATATAGACAGAAAGGAGCTGTGGACTGTCAAAATAAGCATTCTGTACCTACCAAAGTGATCAATAATTTTCGACTGGTTATTCACACTCAGACGGTTCATTTCATTCAGACATTAATGTTGGACTTCTGTGCTCTGGTTTCGGTTGCTACCTTCCAGCATCATCGAGTAAAGGACAGTGAATAGAACCACGATGTGAAGAAGGGCCGAAAACAAAGTACAAAGCGGAAATCACGGAGACTAGGAAGGAGATCGAATGCAACTACACCACTGACCGCGACACCTAGCCATATCACTTATTGTCTCCAACCATTTGCTAGGTGGATCGCGTAAACTCCAACTCAGCAGTCTCACGCGTGCTACTTGACCAAGCCCACTGGACAAAGTTTGCAAACCTTTTTGCCATGTCATGGATTGACCACCTCGAGCTGCCTTCTAACCACTACATGCCTCAGAGAACAGTGTACGCCGAAGTAGTCTGTCGGTGAGTATGCGTAACACATGTCAGTTTAAAATGAGCATAAAGTATTTACTTTACTATACTTCACTTTGTCTACTGTTGCTGAGCCTGTATTTTGCTGAGAACAACAAAGGCTGCCTTAAAAGTCATCCAATTATTCACTGAATACACCAACGATTTTTTTCCACACCCGCCTGATTTCAGACTTTGTGTCGAACAAAACGTGGTATTATCGGAGGAGGTGGGAAGGGTTAGACAGTCCGAGTCTATGATTTGTTTGTGGTTGCGATACGGCCAGGTTGACCAGACCAGAGCAGGTGGTTTTCTTAGGGATCCACAACCGGGGCCTTTAGCTATCCAAAGCTTAACCCACAGAGCAGCTGGGGCAGGTGACTGATTGCTCATTTCATACGCCCTTCGGATGAGGCCAAAAATCTTGGGTGCTCAATGCACCTCTCCGCCACAGATGCCGGTGAGCATACCGTTGTACGCCTCATACGCCACCCGTGATTGGTTTGGAATCAGGGTTTAGCCATCTCTCTTAGACTGACTAGTAGTCAGCCAACCCGGTGGAGAGCACCGGGCATTCGCTTTCGCCCTATCGTTTTAGTGGGAACACCTCCGCCACGATAAGGTGGCGAGTAAGACTTCCTCAGCAGAGGCCGTGTTAGACGTACAGTCACTAGGGAGCATTCGTAGAGGCTTTCAGGATGGGTAGCTACCTCGGAGCCTGAGATGCCCACCTCTGACCACATAGTGGCATTTGGAGGAGAATACACCAACAAGCAGAGGTTTGAATCTGTGTTATGAACCTGACCTTTAGATTACTATTATTCTATCACAGAAGATGTAATTGTAAATCTGCTGTTAACCTCTATTAAGTTAAGTCGAAGGAATGATCAAGTTGAGTAGTAAATTATTTTTGAAATGATTACTCATTGCACATCAACGACCAATTCGCAGTAGAAAATCAGTAGAAAATTTTATAGTAGGT
Organism: Fasciola hepatica; assembly: GCA_948099385.1. NCBI lineage: Eukaryota > Metazoa > Platyhelminthes > Trematoda > Plagiorchiida > Fasciolidae > Fasciola > Fasciola hepatica. The sequence continues at coordinate 1,194,941 of CANUEZ040000151.1, forward strand.
TCGTTTGAATCGTCATAAAATGCCCGGAACGCATTCTGACATATGTGGGAACCTCGCATTTTATTTTTCTTTTGCCGTTCTGCGTTGGCTGTGAACACGTTGCTCTATTCAAAGCCTACATGGTATAGTGTGAAGGCAGTGACAAATATGTCGCTCATAAATGGCCTGGTTCCGTGGGCCTAAAGCACGACATCGCCCGTCCGAAATCAAGGGCAAGGTTGGAGTCAGCGAAGCCGACCGCAGGTCATCAGCTGTCCAGAATCGAAACCACAGTGGAGCCATCCAAGCGGATCAGTGGACCAATTAGTGGCCAACAGTTGTCTGGACCGATCGCAGCCGAATCAACGAAATCCGGGCTCAACCGGATCAACCAACCAGAAGAGCCAGTTATGAATTTAAAGTGTACTAGTAGGTTTTCCTGTAGGCAGCTGTTTCGGATCACCACACATTTTATATCAATGATCAGTTATTTCACCAATAAAATGTAATGGTTCGAAGGTAGAAGAGTCTTTTCAATAGAACTAGTGAGAGGTGACAGAACAAACATGTCCCCTGTGCTTCACCGGCGTACGAGTAGGACTTTCACTTAGTAAGCAGACGTCATCTAGACAGAAACTACCACATTCTGCATTCAGTGGAATTAATAAAAATAACTATTAACCCATAAAAATCGTCCAGTTTTATCTCAAAAGTGAATAAGTGTGACTCATCTTATGCACGCTTATCATACTGACAAGCCACTATCAACTTGACAATCCTGTCCATATCTCGACACACATTTTGCCGAATTTATATTAACCAGGCTGAAGGAAAATATGACAAGATTTACTTATTCTAATTACTTTCCCCGGTCTCCAAAGTGAAACAATTCAGCTGATATGTAATGTGGTACATGAAATCTCCCGTGGAAAAGATATTTTTGACAGATAAGCCATCATTTTTGTACTGTCGCATTTCGAGTGACCGAATCAGGTCAAATCGGTGACCTTGGTAAAAATGAGATTGGTTGCGATAGCTGTCGCCGGTTTTCTTGACGAAACGTATTTTGAGCAGTGTAAATCGGTAACTGAGTGCAAACGATATTTCGGAAGCATTCGGTCACGGTGTGAACAAAGCATCGTTGCGTTCTGCCTATTTAAGTGTCAGTCGAACTCCAAGTGGTCTGTGCTATCCACTTTAGGCAGATATGCGGACGATCAATTGCTTCTCATCAAAATTTCATGTTCGCCAGCTCCTGTACAGCTCACTGTTTATGGTGTGTAATACAGTGCTATCCCATGGCCAATCTGTTTATTGCTGAACACAACAAATACGGCATTCCACCAGAACTTGTAATCATAGCCCTTTAGTTGTTTTGTCTTGCGTAATCGGGTTTAGAACAGAGCCTAAAGCGTGACTAAGATGATTACCAATTTGACCACATTCAAAAGGAACAATAATGCAATTTGCTTTGCTCTGGAACCAACCTGAACTCCGTTTAGCTTCGTGTTTCCCTATGATATTTATTGGTTTTTTGGCTAACCTAATAACAAGATGATTTTCTGGAGAAAATTGTCTTCCATTAGCGATTGATATGGATTAGAAATGCAATTTCGATTAGCTAACTTGCCCAAGGAAATCAACCGGTAGAAGTTCCGTTCAGTACAAACAACCATTGAATATGCACCGAATGCGGTGACTTCATTAACTATATCTCAGCGGGAGCCATATATTCCAACGTTTCTAATTACTGAGAGGGGGGGGGGGGTGGCTGATAACTTGGACCTCGCCCAGGAAGCCTAATGCGCCTTACATATCCAAGTCCATTGGTCAGGTATTTCTTATCATTCCTCCGTGTCGTGGACCTACTACTCTTACTCATCTTTCAACCATCACCCACCTCAGCGAACACTTCGCGCCGGGGATCCTATCCACTGACATGGGCATCGCATGTCCCAAACACCTTAGTCTATTAGCCTTGGGTGATTTACTCAATGCTTTGGCTCGTGCATATTATTATATGTCAAACTTAAAAGCAGCTTCCACAAGATTCTAGGAAAACTGCGAACATACCAGTGTTCCAATACCAACAATCTTCGTTTACCTACATCCAAAGTGGCCAAGTTCGTGATCCGGGCGCGTCACCAGGTTGCAGGTACGGGAACGACCACTATGGTAGTTAACAGTGAATGTCCAAGCGGACGCGGACAATTATTGACAGTGCTCGAAGATGTGGTGGGATTTCCACTTTTCTACGTTTCTGTGCTGCAAAAAGCCGTAAATAAGCCGACAGCACTGGTACGCTGTGAATGTAACTCATCACTTAATGGGGCCAAAGCTACTCGTCATGTTCCATTTACCAGAGAATGTTTCCAGAAAACGAGAACGAAATACATAACTGGTCACCGATTCATCAAGAAAAACGCAGTGACCCTGCAGGACACGCCCGGCTGCGTATAGGATAGAGGTGCGTCCTCGGATAAAACTGCCTACCCTGTGTCGGGAGATGTGAGAGAACTACAGTCCAAAAAATAAATGTGGAAATGATACTGATGTCATTGATTGCTATTCCGCGCACCCGAACGATCATCATCCTACACCTAACGTGCAACGTCCAGATCGACACACACCGTCTCAGCGCTTATACCACAACGCTGTTGGAAGTCTGAGAGAAAACGAGGAGGACCCCGGAGAAAAATCGCCACGGAGGACCAGTTTGTAAAACTGCAGAGTTATTCCATATGCACCAAACGGGTAGCACTTTTCATTTTTCCACCTGCACGACAGATTCAGCTTTCCAGATGTCAGATATACTAAGACGGAATGTGTATTCATAACGCTAACTTGTTATCGCATTCTATAAACCTGCCGGGAAGTAATATAGTGTGCTAGCCTCCTTACATTTCAATCAGATTAATTCCTCATAGAATTACGACGCATTGTCAGCATGCTGATGCGCATCTTTCGATAGTCGTGGTTCCACGGCAAATTCTACTGATGAGAATTGTGCCACCATACAAAAAATACGATCTAGCCAATTCGGCCGGACACCCATGGTCCGGGCAGGCTTTGCGATAATGTGTCTACTGACGAGCAACGCAGTAGTCCGGTGCAGAGTGCAGTTTAAATGGGCATAGATTCGTCACAAAAGTTATTCTCACGGCTTAAAAACACTTTACAACCACGTTTTCGGTCTCAAACGGTTCATGAAAAGAAAGCGCCATAACAATGATTAGACGTTGATACGGCACACTTGCCCACTGACCAGTTCTAATACTGAACGACGAGGTTTGTCATAAACTCGACGGACTTGCATGCAAGTACCGGATTGGGAACGTTTTTCATTGCGTACCATATGTGTTGTGTTTGGTGAAAGGCACACATACTACGCGGACAACCAATCACTGTCCCTTTCATGAATGGACAATCACCTACTCGGTATTGATCTTTAGTCATGCTTCAATGCCAGCAGTATTGACTTATCAATTTTACTATGTACTAATTGGCCTCACTGCTTTGCTCGTGACAGCACATATAGTTTAGCTCTTTTGCTCAATTGCATGCTGCTCAGTTGCCGACTGCTGCCGGGTTTTGTGCTTACACTCGGACGAATGAATTCATTGCCAACACCACGTGTTCTGATGTTAAATACGAACACAAAATATGTATTCTACAGTGACTGGAGTCGCCCAAGTTGAGTTGGCGATACAGTCTGTTAGTTGGAAACTTCAGATTCTCCATCCATCGAATGATGATTTCCCATGAGGAGAGATAGACCATCGAATTCTCAAAAACTCATTGTTTTTCGGAACTGCAACCTAACAACATCGTAGCTCAGCGTTTGCAGTCGACTGTGAGAATAGACAGTCATGTCTGTTTCTGAGAAGAAAATGGCTAGCAACATCTTCAGACCTACAAGTGGTGCGAAATGACGATCATGTAGACACATGTGGAACGTTTTGATGACGAAAGTTGTGCCACAGACTACTTTTGCAGTTTTTCCATAATTACCTACGACAATGTTCAACATTTGGGATGCATGAGCCACAACTTTCTCAGTTCCGTCGAGAAACACGTGCGAGGTAACAGCATCAATCCCATAACTGGAAGCGTGGTGTGACATAATGACTGATAAGTTCGGATTGTAATATGGTAACAGAATTTTCAAGTTCAGTATCCACCAATTCTGATCAGATGACGATTGGCAATGTTGAGCCAAACACAAATGATCAAGTGGGGCCCACACAAGATGTAGTTTTGGTAGAAGAGCAAATCAATCCTGGTGACGTAACACCTGGATCCTCTCCCATTCTTGTTTGCTCCTACAATATCTCATCCACCTCAATCTTGTCTCAGTTTCGGTGGTTATTTTACTGACCACATAAAATCCCTTTGATTGTAGTATGCACGTGTACAGATGCAACGAAATGGACTAGAGTACATTGTGTTAATCTATGTTTCTCACTTTTCTTTTCAAACTCGTGACGGGAAATCGTTGCTTCCAGAAAGAGAGAAGGCAGACTTCACAATGCCCACATTTATCCGAAAAATGTGGCACTGTGAAATTGTAATAATTTTTTAAGTATAAACGCATTACGGTTCTGTTTTCCCCCAACAAGTGACCTGTTTTCCCAATCGTTACTTTCTCCAACTCTCTCCAGTTTGCACTTCTTTTTTGTAAGATGAGATCAGCCAAGAGAAACGGGGAAGGACAGGTTGTTATTTCAATTGACCGTGCTCATACGAGCTTTCAGAAGTTTCCTCTACGTGTGTGAGAACTCCCAAGTCTCATAGAGGACCGAAACGGCGGGTCATCCTGTAGTGCTAGTGTAACGAGGACGACAACACACGGCAGGATACCTTTATTTCACCGGCCAAACAATTCAAGTTTTGAAACACATACTTTCTTTTATATAGGCCCTTTTCCAGATTGCGCGGCACCAACATTGCTCTTGCGGCTGCTTGAGTGCTTCGGCTGCACTCTGGCCAGTTGCCCGTGCCCGACAGCTTGCTGCTCTTGGGCGTCATTTCCCTTCGGTTGGTCCGATTGCCTCCGATCTGTAGTCCCCCACTTGGGCTGCCTTGCTGGTTGCCGGAGATCCCGCTGCTTCTTCTCTGGAAGTCCGTATGCCTTCTTTTGCCTGCTTCGGGACGCCTCCGACATATTCGCCTTCTGTTCTTCCGTCTGTGGCACTCGTTTGGTTGGTCCGTTCGCCTTGATATTCACGTCGTTCCCTCGCCCCAGCATTCCTCGTTACATTAGCTCGCCGAATGTCTTATACAATTTTTGGGTCTTGATGGCGGCTATCAGTATCAGAAACAAACCCAAGGTATTTGGTCCGCACCAAATTATGAGTTATATTTTTTGTGACGTAATCGGACCACATATTTTTCGACGCTTTGGGAATTTTCGTCAAACATCTGTTAATTTTGTCAACACGATGTCCGGTACCAAAGATGTCGACCAGGTGTACAGCCTTTCCCACCAAACTATCTGACATGGTATCCTTAAATCTTTGAAAGTTAGCTGTTGCGGTTTTCACACCAGTAAGCATACGCGTGAAGTGGTATAGATCACGGTGAATGTTACTTGCCGGTAACGTCTATCAGAGAGTAGACTTTGGCCGAGTTCAGCTCGACAAAACAAGGACCACTTTTTAGCATTGTGAAAATGTCCTCTGGGACGGACAGTGATTAGCAGTAGGAGTCCAGAGCGGTGTTAATGCCCGCAGATAGATCAGCTCATATACCTGTAATTCCTTTGGGATTTTTCACGACCGCGATGAGTGTTGCCCAATAAACGTATGAAACTCTTTCCAAAATTCCCAAATCTTGAATGTTTCTCGGCATTTGATCAACGAGGGGTAACGAGGTGCAAGGTCACTTGAATAGAAGTACAGATAGGCTGCATTTTTCAGTCGAAGTATGGAAAAAACAGTCTTATAATTTTTGCAAATCTGCAATTTCTAAATGAAAGATATCCGTGCTTTTCCCCAAAAAATTGTAATCTCGTTTCTGTTGTTGTTTTGATCTAGAAGATGAGCGAATTGCTAGTAGAGATATGCTTCCATAATTCTGTCTATATCGCCGGTTGTCTCCGCGAGACACAGGCTTCGGTTTCAGGTATCAGCTCGTAACGGTGTAGTGATCTAACTCCACAAGCTAACTGTCCCAGACCAATTACAAAGAAGTAAGTTATCAAGAAGAAGAACCCGTCTTGTATTATTTTAAATCTAAAATCTCACTAGGGCTTTTTCCGATGGATGTTTTGTACCTCACGGGAGAAAATCCAAAACAAGACAAAAAAGAAAGCTTCATATTCTAGTGTAAACTGGATTTATTGTAAATAGTAGCCCACATTTCAGAATTCAATTGTTTATTTATTCAGTAATTATATTCAGTTTTTTCTGCTCTACTGAGATATCCTCATAAATTATCGAAATCCGAACTTCAGACTCTATTTCTTACAAATGTTCCACAAACGCCACCCACGTCAGTCACCATGCCCAGCATGTGATGCTTATTAAAACTAATTTATCATGTAGGCTAGTTTACCTATTCTTCTGGTAGAGCAGGATGACTCAATCTAAGTTGGGTAAGTGGGTTTGTTTTGCAAACAATACATGTTCTTGTTAAGAAGCCTACGTTGCCACCGGATCACCTAAGTGAATGAGATCATATTGTCACAGCAACTTCGGATATGGACTACGACATGGAAGTATTTCCCAATAGCCAATATGAATTCTCGTTGAACACAATCTCTTGGACACAAATATGAGCCCAGAAGTCAGTATTAATAGATTACACGAATAATTCCGGACCAGTTCACTGCTTCCTCACTGTTGCATACTGCAGTCAGTGTCATCAGTTAAAAATGGGAAATTGAACGTCTTCATGTAACCAAAAACAAACACACACACAACAGTTGATAACAAATCAAAACTTTGCCAAGGCAAGACTAACGTGGTTATTCATTGTCGCTGTTTGCACAGTTGGGAGTGATGCTGTTTAATTGTTCGTGCCTCCGTGTATCCCTGTAGTCGTTGATTATTTATGACATAGGTGACGTTGGAATCCGTGCTCAGATTGACGCAGTGCTTTGTCTCCCACAGGTGTGGCGTGATAGATGACTTGAGTGCCATGCGCGAGCTGGATGACGTCACCGATTAATTCTGTCCGCTCACTGATCTTCGAAACCAAACTGGAATGTGTTCAACCATTACTCAATTGTCTCTGCTCACCCACACTCAAATTGGTAAATGCCATTGGGCTTGGTGTGGAGAGGCAGTAATTCTTCTATCGATCGTAATTTCATCCGGGGGGTTGTCGATGGAATTGCGATGTTTGTTGCGTAACTCCTACGACTAAGTGCGCTGTTCAGAATTCTGCTGAGTAGGCTGTTAGTGCCATCACCTTCGTAAGGTAACTGTAGGATGATCTTGAGCACCAGTGAAGATACAGCGAAGTGGTCGGGAATACATCGTGCAATCTAATGATGTTGGCTTCTGAATTCTCATTACCTCAAAGTCCGGGAAAATCGGTCCTCCAGGGATGTAAGGTCTCAGTCTTGAACACTGATGATGATGCTGATGCTTTCTTGACTGGGTCTTAATTTTGGATAGAACTTATAACAAAAACATCCTGAAAAACTGTGGTGGGGGGTATTTACGGAGTAGATCATTGTTGCTTTTCCACACTACAGAAAATTATCTTCTGAGGTTTGTTGGCAAGCAGAACGCTCACAGCGGTAGTGTCAAGATCTACAGTCTAAAATGTTGCCTGACTGACTTAACGGCAGCATATTTTGTAAAACCGTTGAAACTGATTAAATGGTGTCCATAGAAAATGAGAGCGTAGTGGTTTGATTTTAAATCATTTTTTTCAATCGACGATTTCCACTACAGTTTTAAAGTGCTGGTTTAGGTTGTGCCTACTGTTCACCGTAGACCACCGGTCCGTCGTACACTGTGGGTCTTGGCCCGTTCCATTTAAAATCGTTCTTAGTGTAGCAACGAGATTTATCTATGATAGAGTTATTTAGCACTTCTGATAAATGCTCTACTGCATAAAGTAACAATTTCTATAAATTATTCATCACAACTAAAACACAAAGCACTTAGAGCAACTTTAAATGATCAGGGCTTCAGGAACATTGACACTTTATTTCAATTGGCTAAGCACGCAGCGTGGCTTATTTCATAAGGGTGTAACTTGATTGAGTCGCTTTATTGGCTTCTTATTCGAGTCATGAGTCATATTCCTATGGGAATCCCTTTATTTAGCACACAGATTACACACACCCACAGAAGCTTGGTTATACAATTGAAAGAGATTTAAATTAGATTTATCAGAAATACTTTTATCTCCCATTTATTGCTTATGAGTATCGTAAAATTTTCGTAGACTGCATAATTCCATAAATTAGATGCCGGTTATGGCGCATATTTTAAAAGCTCGTAAAAGTACCGTTTTCCCGCGCCTGTGTGTTTTGTTTCCACCCGCTAAGATCGTGGAAAAAGCAAAATTTCGCCATAGTTACGTAATTGTGCAAGCATAAACGAAGCATATATGCGACTAAGGTCAAACGAGGCCAGTCGACACGAAAGGCGATCTTGTTGATCCACTCAGTTAGGGCCGAAGTAGGATTAACGTGAAAAGTATAAATGTATATTATATATATATATATATATATATATATATATATATATATATATATATATATATACTGGCATATCGATCAGACCTCCTGTGTCGTGCTAGCGTGTATGCGTGCCTTTATGCTTGGGATTGATTTAACCGGACGCAACAGTCGTATTTCCAGACAAACACGGCATTGGTTCAGTTTATTTCAGGACTGTTGATCCAACCGGGTCAAATACATGGTCTCTGATCGTGTTCTGGTATTGGTTCTGTTTGCATTCCAGTTCAGTATTCGTCGCCACACGTCTGAAGCCGTTGAGCAACGAGGATCGGTCGACGAACGTGTTTAGAGGTTCGCCAAGCGACAGCATCAATTCGTGTTAGGATTGCAACAGACGTGCTGTGCCTCGGCTTCTGGTTTCCGTTCCGTCACAGTTTATTCAACCATTAACCGCGCACTTCTGTGCTCTGGTTTCGGTTGTTACCTTCCAACATCATCAAATACGGGGCGAAAAGAATAGGAGCATTGTGATAAAGATTCAGGAAAGTCAAAGTATCAAGCGGAAATCAAGAGAACAAGGAAACAGTCCAAATGCGACTAGGCCACCGACTGTGACACCTAATCCCCTTGAACTACTTCGTTTCCAATATCATAGTGCCATTCGGCTTGGGGAGAATAGCGAGATGCAGTGGATGATGTGACCGGAAGTATGGAAAACATTTCCACCTCTGAAGATAAGCAAAGTTTGTTCAGACTGAGATATAGTCCCGGTAGTTCACGAATTCCGACTAGCAAAATAATTTTTAACAACAGTAGACAATGGGTGAAGAGAAGCGACTTGACTCCAGGCTCGAGGATTTCTGGGGACGATCCAGCTGGTCGGTGGCGAATGAATCTCTCAGATCATTACCAACCGAAACCTATTGAAAGGTATACAGCAGTCCCCGAAAAAAGTTGGGATAGAAGTATGTATTTGAGCACTACAAGGAGCAGGAATCTCTGAGCCTGAACCTCATCCCCTAGTTCTATTTCAATTACTTAACGATCCCTTATGGGGTGAGTAGTCAATCTGTTGTCTGATACTTGGTATAATAAGCGCGTTCGTTTCCATGGAGATGAATCACTAGTTGACACCTCTTTCGTGAAAAGTCCCCGTGTCATGTCATTGGTATGAAATTTCATCTTCCGTCTCACTTTCCATTCCTACAGCATATTGCAAAGGGAACATCGGAGAACGTCAGATTTGTTTTCATGCACGTAGCTGTTGTATCGATTGGGATTTCATCCTGTGTTAAGCTTTCAAATTACTTCACTACATGGAAAGCTGTACGATGAAAGGTGGCGGAGCCTTAAGAGAATTAAAAGTGCGAATAATGGAATATCAATGAACGTAGGCAGGGTGGAAGAGCTTGCTTCGTTTTCCTGACTTTTCACGGAAATGAAAGTGTCGTGCGTACAGAACTGCATTCCGTTCATCGCTGCCATGCTGTAACCAAGAAAACAAGACGGGTGAGGAACACCTGTACGTGAGCAACCAAACAATTCAAGCCGATGAAACATGTACAGCTGTGTACATATTCGATTTTCCCGGCCGTTTTGTAGCAATATTGATCCTCCAACTGCTTGAGTTTTTCGAATGCGTTCTGGCCAGTTGCCTGCGGTCAATAGGCTGGCTCTTTTTTCGCACTATTTCCGTTCGGCTGGTCCGAATGTTTCGGTCGACGGCTGGATCGGTCAGCCCTCACTAAGGCTGTCTTTCTGGCTGCCTGATATCCTGCTGCATCCCATCTGTTAGTCCGTATGCCCCTTTGTCTGTGCGAAATACTTCCAATATATTCATCTTCTCTTCTTTGGTCTGTAGCTCTCAATTGGTTGACCTGATCGGTTTGTTACTCTCATCGTTCTGTTGATACAGCCCACCCAGCTACAACTTGACTTAGAATAAGCATGTGAAGATCTTGACCGCTACTATTCACGAAACCTGTCAAAGGTGGGTTGGACCAACGAGGTTAGGAGGTTCTAGGTAATACCTCTGAGGTTTGGTTCACTTTCAGGTAGTTTTATTCTCATTGAAAGGAACTAATTAGATTCCGACGGACAATGTGTGTCATTCTGCATTGCACTCTGTTCGTAATTCATGGGCCACGAAAGCTGAAACCGTGTGATGATCCAAAGAAGTGTCGAGTCTTGTGGATCGTCACCACCGTCACCCAATTCCTCTCGACCTATCCTGGCTTCTCAAAGCCATATTTTGGACAAACTTTTGATCAGTAGGAGTGGGCCTTCTGAGGTAAGTCCCTCAGCCATTTTGGTTTCAGAGCCGTATCCAGACCATACCGTTAAAATGAACTCTCTCTTGCGCAATATCGCTCGTCTTCACTCACCATTCTAGCTTACGAGTAAATGGAAATATAGCATGAATAGGATTCCAAAGAACCTGTCAATGACTAATATCAGAATGGTTAATAAACCAAGAGTTCCGTAGCCAAATGTATTTACGAACTGAACACCGGTTAAATCCTCCTGAGATGTATCATTTCAGTATTCAAGACTATACTTTCCGAATGGTGGCCCCTAGATCTAATGAATAAATACTTTAACTAACATTTCTTCTTTTGATCCTGCAAACGAAATACCACTTTCGATATTGTGAATGATACGTAATTTCCATCTTTCAACCCTCACGCGTGACTTGTCTCACTTCTGCTCGCTCATGCGTCCAAATGCCTTTTCTATCTATCAGTCACGTGCGGTTACGCTTCATTGGCCTGCATGAATTTTCTGCTCCATGCGGTTTGCTGCACTTCACCATGCGTACACGTGCCCTATTGTTCATGCTTGTTCTCTGTACACAACCTTGTCTTGTTGTTTGTTTGTATTGGGACAATAAGTACACTTAAATATAAAATCAGCAGCAGAAGTCTCTGAAAATAAAGTATTTTGATCTTACCAGTACGACCGTCAGAGCATCTCGCTCGTTATTAATATTATTATTATTGATATTATTAGTATTAAATACTATTGCAATCTTTACGTCAATCTCGTTAACATCAACGTTAATTTTACTTTTAGCTGATTTCTTTCCATTTGTGCAAGGTTCATCATTTTCTGCTTTAAGGGCAGAATAACAAATTGCTTTTCGATTGTTCATACTTAGACCTTCGGAATTCATATGACACCATTTAGGAAGATTGGGTAAAAATACACCGGACTCATCACGGCGGCGATTGCTAGCTAACCCTACTAACATTGCTAAAAGACTAGTTACCGTAGTTTGTGATTCCGTCACGACAGCTGTCGTGGATCTGATTTCTATCACCTCAGAGGTACGAAGCTTAGACCAGGCAACAACCGACCACACTGTTGACACAGAGTAATTCGCTTTCATTAGATTCGTAGTCAAGCCTGACACGTGAGAAGTGGTTCCCTGTCCAATGCCAGGGTAGCCAGTTTTCCGTAACGGTGATGCGAGCGTCTTAGGTCCTAGGAAGTTCATCTTCGGCTACAGTCATGTGCAAACAAGCCTGCGTGAGGATAAACGATAATCATTTTGAGGAAAAACTTGATTCGAAAACCATGTGCATTGGTCTTCCTTTGAATATTGATGTTAGAAACTACATAGTCCTCATCAGTGATGCAGTGTCTCGGGAGGATGCGGTAGATCACGGGTGATCAAAGAGTTCGATTGATTGAAGGCGGTCAGAGTTAGATCTCGGTCTTACTGGACGGTCTCGGACATCCTTCGCATTGCCGAAAGGAATTACACGGGAGGAAGCAACCGTCAAATGGAGATGTACGATCCTTTGGTGGAATACTGAAACAGCTGGGTCGGTAGGTTTCTCTTGAAGGGAAGAAAGCCGGTCTTAGTCGTCGTATCTTGCAACAACTGATCGGTGGGGTTCCTAACCGGACTGTGAAGTGGGAAATTGTTGCGGGGAAATTCCGAGAACCTGGCACAAGCAATGATGACTGCCAGGGACGACGATCAGTTGGAACAGGTAGCTACAGAAGTAAGAGTTGAAAATGATGTTGCGGTTTACGCGAGAGACCGCTGGACGCTTAACAAGCAGCTTCCAGTCCTGTAAATTGGAGAAGGAATTGGTACCGAGGTATTCAAACTGGTACACGTCACCTTTCGTAAACAGGAGCCACGTGACGAAAGCTATCCAATGACATGCGGGCCCCGGTGGCAAAAATTCCAAACCGGAGACCCCACAGCCAGATGGGAACTGTCTGGCCTTATATGACAGCAGGCCGCAAACCCAGAAACAAAGTTGGTCTGTTGTGCCTATCGTTTTTAATATGTTCCACTCGTTCCGAGTCACCGTCTGCCGGGGTAAAATTTAATGGCGCTATTTTGTGCTGCCTGGTGGACACTGGAGCGACCTGTAGCTTACTAGGCGCAAAGTTATTGTCGACATAAAGTAACACTGAAATATTTTCATGCGATGAATTCCTAACGGCGGTGAACTGCGGGAAGTTAACTACAAAAGGCATGCTCATTTACAACCGGGAACTTGGCGGCGTCGCTATGAAGCAGCCCCCGACAGTGATACGAAGGATCCCGCACGATGTGGTAACTGGAAAAGACTTTTGGTTAACTTTGGATATGTGACTAATGTTCTGATAAAGAAATTATATCTAGGAGCAGGAAAAAGCGAAGCCTTGGATCGGGGCAAAGTCAGTACAGATATCTGTGCGATGACACCATCAAAGAAAGGTCACACAAAAGATTTTGACGAGTTTCTAGCTGAAAATGACATTGCTAAGGGAACCCACCTTTGCTGTATCTTCTTGGAACGTTTTCCGATGCGTTCTTGCATGGAAACAAGAAACTGGGTCGAAAGAAGTGAGTTCAAATAAAAATATACTCTGGTGATACAAATCAGTCAAAATGGCTCCCAGAGAAATACAAGTTAACTACCAAGCGATGGTGATACAAATATTTAAAGAAAGGCTGAAGAATAACGTCTTCCTTCCGTCACACTCCTCTCGGTCCCCATTGTGGTATTCGAACAGAGAAAGGACGAGAGGCTTCGTCTGTGCATAGACTACAGGAAACTCAACGCTGTCTCCAAGAGGGACCCGTTCCCATTACCTGTAGTCGATTCTTCAGTACCCTAGACCTGGCATTGAGGTACTAGTAAGCATATGACACTCCAACGCGACCTGGAGATCCGGTCTGGTTTCACATCTCAGTACCCACTAAGGAAGGGCCGGCAAAGTTTTCTGGGTATTAGAAAGTTCCTTGCCTTGTCGAAAATGTTTTATCAAGAGCAACCTGTGCGACTCCGGATGCCTAGGTAGTTCTTTGTTTGGCCTTTATTATAATAATATTAGGCCCTTTGAGGGCTGGTCTCACACACCAACAAAATCAAATGCATTTCACGATCCGAAAGTCAAAATTAAAAGCAGCCCGGGACAATTAAAGCTAAAACCATGAGTTGGAAGAGGAAGTGTCGTGATTCCGGGGACGGAGCCCTTGAAAACGAGGAGCTGTGTGGTAGAAACTTCTGGAAGATCGTATGAGCACGATAAACTGAAGTAAAAAAACTGTCCTTCTCGTTTCACTTCGTTGATTTCACCTAACATAAAAGGAGCGCAATTTGGAGAAAGTATCGATTGGGAGAACAGGTCACTTGTTGGAGAAAACAGAACCGTATTGTGTTTATACTTAAAAAAATATTACAATTTCACAGTGCCACATTTTTCAGATAAATGTGGGCATTGTGAAATCTGACTTCTCTCTTTCTGGAAGTAATGATTTCCCGTCACGAGTTTGAAAAGAAAAGTGAGAAACATAGATTAACACAATGTATTCTAGTCCATTTCGTTGCATCTGTACACGTGCATACTACAATCAATGGGATTTTATGTGGTCAGTAAAATTACCATCGAAACTGAGACAAGATTGTGGTGGATGAGATATTGTAGGAGCAAACAAGAATGGGAGAGGATCCAAGTGTTACGTCACCAGGATTGATTTGCTCTTCTACCAAAACTTCATCGTGTGAGGGCCCCACTTGATCATTTGTGTTTCGCTCAACACTGCCAATCGTCATCTGATCAGAATTGGTGGATACTGAACTTGAAAATTCTGTTATCATATTACAATCCGAACTTATCAGTCATTGTGTCACACCACGCTTCCAGTTATGGGATTGATGCTGTTACCTCGCACGTGTTTCTCGACGGAACTGAGAAAGTTGTGGCTCATGCATCCCAAATGTTGAACATTGTCGTAGGTAATTATGGAAAAACTGCAAAAGTAGTCTGTGGCACAACTTTCGTCATCAAAACGTTCCACGTGTGTCTACATGGTCGTCATTTCGCACCACTTATAGATCAGAAGATGTTGCTAGCCATTTTCTTCTCAGAAACAAACATTACAGTCTATTCTCACAGTCGACTGCAAACGCTGAGCTACGATGTTGTTGGGTTGCAGTTCCGAAAAACAATGAGTTTTTGAGAAGTCGATGGTCTATCTCTCCTCATGGGAAATCATCATTCGATGGATGGAGAATCTGAAGTTTCCAACTAACAGACTGTATCGCCAACTCAATTTGGGCGACTCCAATCACTGTAGAATACCTATTTTGTGTTCGTATTTAGCATCAGAACACGTGGTGTTGGCAATGAATTCATTCGTCCGAGTGTAAGCATAAAACCCGGCAGCAATCGGCAAATGAGCAGCATGCAATTGAACAAGAGAGCTAAACTATAGGTGCTGTCACGCGCTAAGCAGTGAGGCCAATTAGTACATAGTAAAATTGATAAGTCAATACTGCTGGCATTGAAGCATGACTAAAGATCAATACCGAGTAGGTGATTGTCCATTCATGAAAGGGACAGTGATTGGTTGTCCGCGTAGTATGTGTGCCTTTCACCAAACACAACACATATGGTACGCAATGAAAAACGTTCCCAATCCGGTACTTGCATGCAAGTCCGTCGAGTTTATGACAAATCTCGTCGTTCAGTATTAGAACTGGTCAGTGGGCAAGTGTGCCGTATCAACGTCTAATCATTGTTATGGCGCTTTCTTTTCATGAACAGTTTGAGACCGAAAACGTGGTTGTAAAGTGTTTTTAAGCCGTGAGAATAACTTTTGTGACGAATCTATGCCCATTTAAACTGCACTCTGCACTGGACTACTGCGTTGCTCGTCAGTAGACACATTATCGCAAAGTCTACCTGGACCATGGGTGTCCGGCTGAATTGGCTAGATCGTATTTTTTGTATGGTGGCACAATTCTCATCAGTAGAATTTGCCGTGGAACCACGACTATCGAAAGATGCGTATCAGCATGCTGACAATTCCTCATAATTCTATGAGGAATTAATCTGATTGAAATGTAAGGAGGCTATCACACTATATTACTTCCCGGCAGGTTTATAGAATGCGATAACAAGTTAGCGTTATGAATACACATTCCGTCTTAGTATATCTGACATTTGGAAAGCTGAATCTGTCGCGCAGGTGAAAGAATTAAACGTGCGATCCGCATGGTACATATGAACTTTGTTGAATCTAATCAGATAGGATCCCTAGTGAAAAGTTTTCTGGTTATTTCCATTCATGCAGCACATCGGATATTGTGCATGTATTTATATGTTTACACCTGCTTGAGACCATGTTAGATTCCGATTAAAGAACATAAATTACAAAATGGAGGGGGAGGAATATAAGTGAGAGTGAAAATGCTGGTTTTTTTCACCGGTCCCTTTTCGATGTTTTTTTGCAGTTTGGTTGTCGGACTAACATACTTGTGATCACGGGGCACGAGTGTTCGTCAGAAAAACCGCGCAGCAATCGCGCCACTGATTTTTATTCCCTCAACAAATCTAACGAACGACAATCCTCATTCCCTGGGCACCATCAATGGGGGCGGGAAGCTCCAACCGAAGCCAATGCCGATGTTGGATTTTCCATATGTCAGGTCATGGCCTGACCGCCGTGTCGCTTCTTCCAGCCTTGCACAGTACGTGCGAATGGAGCACGGAAGGATAGCCGATGGGCAGGCATTCGTAAAACATGCCTGATTCACTGCCTGCGTCGTAGACCGCCCATTTTGTTAAGAGAGCGATTATTCGTGCCCAGCACACTACGGCGCACCTCGCCATTACTCACGCGATGTTCCCACCAGACGTGAGCAATGCTTCGGAGACATCACGTAAACTCCTAGTATCCTCAACGCGAAGTGGCTAGGAGCGCGGCGGCCTACACCCGTCCGTTGAGAGAGTGCCGGATTTCACGGCTTTGCCACAGGTATTACAGGTTTAAGAAAGCTGCTCTAGCCCTAGATATGAGTGAATTGATCTCCTCCCCAACACCACCTTCAGCTGTTTTCAAGTTCCCAAAGTACTCAAATCGGGCAACTAACTCAGGCTGATTGCAGGTACAGGCTGCTGCAAATCTCTCAGAAGCACTTTGCTTTGGAAGGCGCAAAGTGTATATTTTGTCTGGATAACTCAATCGTCAAGCGGTACAAAGCACGTTGCATTATCTGTGCATTGTTACGCAATAAGGCGATATCATTGACATATTTCAAGTCAAGTGATTTGTTCCCAGGGTGGAGTTCATTTACACCGTTAAGAAGACCAGAAAGAGCATTCTGTAGTGCGCCCTCCATGGTAAGCTTCAAAAGAATTGGGGATAAAGAGTAACCTTGTCATACTCCACTGGAAACGGCAAAAGTTGGCCGTAGACCCAAACCCGATCTGAGGCGTGACGATAACACTCTTTGAGGACTGATACATGCTGCTCAGCAAATACTGCCATATTACAGTCCTATCGACACAGTCGTCCAGGAGCACGATGATTGTTGTTCTTTGAAAAGGGTAACGGTGCTTCAACAGTTGTCGGAGGGTGAAGATTTGATTATTACATCAACGAATGGCGCGGAACCCAGCTTGCTCCTCATGAATCTGCTCTTCACGCGTTTGGTACAACCTGCGAAGGGTGGCAGACGCAAGCCGCTTCAACACTACTGGTTAGCACAGACACTGTGCAGGCCGTTCTCAGTGATGGGGACAAAAATCGACTCCCCTACAAGGAGGAACATGTCGAGAATTCCCAATTTTTGAGAGGAAAACACAAAGTTCCCTAAGGAGCTCCACCCCATCATCTTTAAAAGGTCTGAGGGAAGAACATTGGAGCACGGGGCTTCATGACGTCCAAAGGCCTGGATCTCTGCCGCGGAAGGGGATCTATCGAAACGGACCACTGGATGTTTGCTGGAAGAGTTATGTGAGAAGGAAACAGTGAGGGCCAGCTAAACTGTGTCTGAAAGTGCTCCTCCCTGAGCGTTCGAGACGACGCTGATAATTGTGAATTGGCAAACCATCAGCTTCACAGATTGTTTCACTCACACCTAGTGGCTTTCTACCGGTGACTCGAATGAGAAAGAGCACCTTGCGGGAATTTCGAGTATGACCACCCACGCAGCAAATCAGATTGTGTAGCCGCTCCAATGACACAAATGTTTATCTCGCTCACTCGTCGGCAACCGTAGACGCGTCATGATGTGATACGTTCAATGATAAACTGTTGGATTCAGCCCTAACAAACTGTTAAATAGGAAGGGATGAGAACTACTTTTGTTTGTTCTGTTGCAATACACAGTACCTGCAGGTACTGTGTGCTGGTAAGCCTTCATATTATGCAAATATGGGTAAATTCAATAAAGAAAATGATGTCGTTGCATGGTGTGAGCTGATCGTTGAAACGATATGTGAACCAATCGCAAAATTTCATGCACCTCCTCCGTAAGTCACACGGAAGAATTGTATGCACCCAACGTATGGAATAATTTTCACATCCTTACCCCCTCTGATAATTTCCACAACGAAAACCACAGAAATGTCCAATGCACAGGAAGCTTATCGCATAGCGGCTTAGGGGTTCTTAGTTAGCAAACTTTCCAGTTTTACAAATTGGTCCTCCGTGGCGATTATTTGCCGGCATCCTGATTGTTTCTCCTGTTGCAAGCTTCCGGTAAATTTTCGACTTTCAACAGAGTTGTAGTATAAGGCGTGAAACGGTTTGTGTCGATATGAGCGTCGCATGTGAAACTCCTTTCATGATTTTCCTCGAACTCAGCCCGTCAGTTTTCGACACAGACAGCTCACTGGCCGCGTAGAAATGCAACCGCAGGTAGCATGAAGTTGGATTTTATCTCGGGAACACGTAAACGTAAACACGAACACTCACAAAGGTGGTGGCAACTACCTACACATTTTGACCTACAAGTGTACTGGTCTGCATCGCATATGACTTATGTTTGCTTTTGTCACGTCTGTACTGGGCACGGCTGCTTAGCGGAAAAACTAAAAGGTTATCCGGTCGGTTCTCACGTGCACAGCATGTACACTGAGTTGAGCGCGTAACTGTTGGACGAAAAACTAGGACCGGATTGAGAAGTTTACCAAAGTGAGAAGGTTGCTTGAATGCATCACGATAACCCGAATGTAAGCTAATTTGCCCACTAAAAACAGCACTCAAGTCCGGATGTCATCAGCTGTCCTATCCATTCAATTCCGTCATTGATTGATCAGACGAGCGAACTCGTCCACATGTTTCCCGGATTATGACGTCTCCAATTCCCTCAGTGTTCACTATCGATTTTAGGTCAATAATAGGTACTTCCGATTGGTCAATCGACTATTTCACAAACCGATCTCAATTCACATACCTTTATGGTCATAGATCCTCTACAGTCCCGTTTAACAATGGTGTACTGCAAGGTGCTATCTCATCACCGCCTTTTTCCGCTTGCTATATGTAGAACCTACCTTCTACTACATCATACTTTATTTTCAAATACGGCGATCGTAAATCCCCATCACAGTAAAATTATCCAACATCGATGATAGGAGGTGCTACAAAAATCTTGGTGTACTTCTCTTATCAGATTTTAAGTGGATCTATCATGCAATATACACTTTCCGAGGTAAGAATGCTGGTATTTTATACCATCCATTTGAGGGCTCTACGTGTTAATACCCGCATCATCATAGTTAAACTGCATCCCTTTATTTGTTTCTTGTTTGCTTGTCAAAGAATTTGTGCTGATCAAGCGCTTCCTTCAATACATTTCTGAGTGAAGTAACATATCTTGCCCTAAATTTCATGAAAAAGTCCATTTTTCTATATGTGAACGGTCATGCCGTACTACGCCTATTTATAACGCACATCAGCTGCAATCATCTCTCTCAGTATTTCTCATCCGGCTACACAGTGAACTAAGACCAATACGTTCCTGAACTACAACGTTTTACAACTCGACTATTCCATAGCTAGCTGGGTCGCTAGTTACTAACGTACATCTTGTGAACAGATTGAAGGAAAAGCTCACTTGCTCACGATTGTCCATTTTCCACTCGGTACTTGATTACCAAACAAGACATACCCGTTCAATCCTTTCCGCTTTTTCATCATACCTTTATTACTATTGCCAAAAAGATAGCTGACAACTCGTCCCTTTCGGACAAATAAATTGCATCTTTGACGTTGTGGTGCAGCCTCGTTGTGATGAATATGAAACACTGCAAGGGTCAGTGGCTCTAGTTATTGAGAAACTGTATTCAAAACTTCAGCGCTGTTCCCGTACCTTCGTAGTAAACCTACTTCATATGTGAACACCGCCATTGGTCGTTCGTAACCGCTTACTTTGTAGGCTTCAAACCCACCTTAATCCCGAGTGATACCAGATTCGTCGCAGTACCCTCTACCGGCGACCTTAAAACGCACTCGTTACAATACAACTGTACAGGAAACGTGTGTATCTTTGTACTATAGCTACGTTAGAACTTGTCTATCATTCCCCGAGGTGGCACACATTCCATACAGATGACCGGGAGTGGTCAAACAGCCCTCCCGACGAACTTAAGGCCCTTACATCCCGAGTTCGAATAGTGCATCCGCCGACAGTCACTCTCTAAGTGGCCGCGGCCCTCTTCTTGAAATATTGCATCATAAAAGGAAGTGAATAAAAAAACCGCTCATATTTATGTGGATGATGTGTGGTTTACTGAATGATCGCGTACAACCTTACTTTCCTGTGCAGACCATGATCGATCAGAACGTTCCATCGAGTACAGTCATAGGATCCTTTCATTCCCTTACGGTTTGCACAACCATAGTAAGCGAAACGCGTGCGTATGCAATTTAACCGTCGGGAACGATCTGACAAATTTGGAGAAGACCATTTGTGGTGAATTGCTAAGTGGGAAAAATGTGCGTACGCGCAAGTTTGCTGGTGATCGAATTCTCTGGGGGGGGGGGGGGGGGGGGAAACAAATCACACGTAGGATATGTTTACTCAGCACGAAGTCAGATCACAGAAGAAGAATGAAGATAGCGTGAGTCTAAGTAGAAGCCAGACGTTCCTGCATGTACAATCGGCGTGCTTTACTCTCACAGCACTCAAGAATCATGGTGACTTGGTTTCGAATAGCTTGTGCCCGAGCCCACTGTGTTTCGAAACACAATGATCGAAATTGAGACACAGCCGGTTTGGAGTCCAACGTTCCATTCGGATCATCATCAGGACCGGATCGCTGGCCCAAATTGGATGACGAATGAGTGGTACTATCGCCTCCAGCGCTAATCTGTGGGTGAAGACAGAAGGGATCAAAGAGGGAGATTGATTGTCACGGATGAATCCTAGCGATAAGGGCCAAAAGGGGCATTTGAGAGTGTATCAAGATGTCTCCATTGTCAATTTATAATGAAAGACTGAATGCTGTTTTACTTATCATTCGTAAAAGGATAAGTGATGAGGTATGTGTCATACAACGTAACACAGAAAAACCAATGACAGTATGATATGGCTATCGTTTTCCATAATGTGAAATACACGCCCCAAACAGTCGAGTCAACCCAACCGGGTAAAGCAGCCACCCGGTAAGCGGATGGCTACCGGTTTGATTCCAGCTCGACGCGTGAAGTTTTGGGTGTAAAAAATGCAAGTGGATTTTCAATTTTCTACATCATTCCGGCTTTTCGTGACATCAATGAATTCCACGGAACGAATTTTATGGGAAATATCGGCTCGAGTGTGGCAGGCAGTTGTGAAACTCTGCCACTCATAGCTAAGAAAGAGAATTACTGATGGAGCGTTAACCAGCCTCCCTGTTCAACGGCGCACTCCGGAGTTTTGCACAGTCAGGCGCCACTATAGCGGGAACACAACTTCGTGAGGCGCGATGACGCTTCCAACTGTCGGGCGAGTCAATGCATTCCCCTCCAATATCGCTGGACTCAGGCATGGATTTTCTCCCACTCGTTGGGATTCATGCACAGGAGGAACACTGTCCAGTCAAGATTCGGAAGTTCCACAAATGCATATCCTAATGGTTCACTGGGGGGTACGGTAGCCGCTTCAAAAAAATTCTTGGAGCTACAGGTGAGAGCCCAGCGCCAAATGAAAACTAAAGATTAGAGGAATACTCGGTGGGAACACGACAGAACGCCAATTGAAGTACTACGCTAACTTGTTACCCTACATGCATGAATTTTGTTTCTTAAATAGTCATTAAACCTATTCAACGGCACCTCTGTGATAAGGTAAGACTATGGGATGAATGACGTACGGCAACGAAACACATTCAACTTGCCATATAAAGAATTCGGAATTGAACTTTGCCCGTGCTAAATAAACGGGTCCGTGAGTCACCGGATGTGTTGTTCTGTGCACATGTATCGTGATGCTCTTCGACGCCCTTCCCGCGTGGCGATGATGATGATGATGATGAGGCTGGAACCAAAACACAATCGGCCAGGACATCCACCGGATAGAGCAGTGGTTTGGCCGGTCTAGAGAAAAACTTCGGACGACGAAACGATGGAGCAATCTGATCAATCTTAATTCCATCTTTCGACACGTCTGCATTGCGAGAAAGGCGGAGAAAAAACAAACAAAAACAACATGGACGGAATTACATGAAATTATTCAAGCAACCAGAAACCCCAGGGAGACGATGCATTTTCTAGCTGTTGTTTTTTTTTACGATGTGTAACACACTCGTGGTTCTGACAGCGAGCGGGAGAGAATACTAATAGGAATCCGTAATTTAATGATGACGATACGCGGGTGAAGAAGTAAGGGATAAGCATAGCTGATGACCGACGATGATTGCGAAACTGGATGTGAGCTCAAAAAACACTTTGTTTACACATACTAGTAACTTCCAATGCACCGATGAAAAATCAGCCAACCATCAGATCCTTTCCTAATCTCCCGGCCGCAGCCTAACGAAGCACGTTAGTTCATAACATGCGACGCGGATAGAACATATATGCCCGAGTTAGTTTAGCTGATGAGAGAATCGGTATCGATGCACAATGAAATTCTTATTCGTTATTCACTTTCAAACCGTTTCAGCAAGACAAGACACGTATCGAGGAGTTCGAAGGACTGCATTCGAGAGAAGTAGTACGGAAATCACAACGGGTTCCGGAAACAGTCGACTAAACAAGAAAGAAGATTGAAATAAACTAGTGAACAACGATTGAAAACCAATGGTAGATGACGATTAAACAGAAAATGCGAGTGTTAGGGACTGATCAAGTCTGGTGAAAGCCAGTCCGTTTTGCTGCAATGACTACAGATGGTTAAACTGATCAGTTGCATAGTGCATATAAGATGATCCAATGCTCCACGCTCCGGGAAACTAGATTTCTCCGATAGTACAGTCCTTTTAGTCATAGAAATGACCACCAAAACATTCAACATTCGTGCATAAGAAATAAACATCTGTTCCGACCATATCACGATGGGTACTGCGACACGCAGACGCCTTGTATGTTCGGAATGCAAAATGCTACTGGAAGAATACGGGTAGTCTGCATATGCAATGGTGGTGCAATGGTCGGTTGAGAATTGTTCGCCGTTCCACATATTCCAAGAATTGTTTGTGATATAGAAGACGCGATTGCATCGCGCATAGCATGGGTCGTAACCCGAACTTCGTTAACCCGGAACAGGTACAGATTAGTAGCGTAGTGGTACATTTATGAGAAGATCTATCATCTCTGAGGAGAAAATTGGGAACATATACACCGTGGTGAATGACTGAGAACGAATTTTCATGACGAGACTTACTGAGCTGAACCTCACGTGAGAACACATCACCTAACAAAGTGACCCGATATTGGCGCAACTGGAGTGTCGCATGTAGGCCAGCTGAAGGAGTCACGGTGCCTTCGGCAGGTTCATCCTCGTCACCAGAATCTACCATAACCGGGTCACAACGACCTAGTCAGTATTGCGGGAGATGGGGGGGGGGAGAGAAAAAATGGCAATCCAGCACGGGAGGGTAATAGAAGAAAAAAACCACAGATAAAAAGATTCACTTTCAGTCTGAACATTTATTGAATCAGATGATCTAATTCTAACCAAAGTAAGAAATTCAAATATAGTCAACTTTGACAGTGATCCAGAAATGGATAGAACAAGTAGATAACCATCGAACTATCGCTTTGCACGCAAAATAAAAAAGACAAGAGTCTTGAACTTTCTGTTCAAACTCGTCAAAGGAAACTGCTATTTCAACTTCCACCACGTTCAATCAACTGGAAATTTACTCGAACGCTGGAGCACTAATTTTCATAGTAGAACCTAGGTGTTTGAGAATCAAAGTTTTCGCGACACTGCTCGAACTTAGTGGGGACACCAGATCTACGACGTTGATGTTATGTTTATGATGCTGAGGAATAGAGATCAGCTTCTGGGGAAAAGGCTTCATGCGAATACTCAACGATTATTGAGACCAGTTGCACATGTCCCAAAACAGATCTCTTCGGTATGTCTTGTTCGCCGGGGTAGGCAAAGGTTCGAGGATACGCAGGAGCAGTCAGTTTAAGTCAAAGCAGAAAGATATGAAAATCCCAACCCGTGAGCTTGGGCAGTATAGAGCATTCGATTTTTAGGATGGAGTTTACAAAATCTGTCCACCAAATGTTCGGAGATATTAGACGACAGGGTAAATGTAACGGCCCGCGGCATATATGAACTCGAGACTTTTTTCGCCGACATGATTTGTACTAATGATTTTCCTAGCTTTTTCGACTTCAATTAACTTCACCTGAAACTGGATGATGATAACGGAGTGCAGCTCGCTTGGGAACTTCATATTTATTATCAAACATTTGGAATACTGAGCAAGCTTACTCTTCTGGAGGAGCGGGAATCGACCGATGTCACCATTTCTGAGGTCTTCAGCATTGATTTCAATAACCATAGTGTAGCTTTGTCCCGACAATATCGAAGATGTATCGATCATACACACACCCTCCGACAGCAACGTCACACCTCCCAAAGACTAATGATTATCGTGTTCCTAGATATTCGCGCGGCCCTCAACTCTGTCGATAGGACTGTACTATGGCATCGTTTGTTAAGACATCAAGTACTTGAAAAGTGTGTAAATCCTCAAAGAATACCATCGTCACACCTTAGATAGAATTTGGTTCCATGACCAGCTTTTGCCCCCTTTTGTCGTTTCCAGTGGAGTACGACAAGGTTGCCCTATATCCCTATTTTTCGCCAACTTTGCCATAGAGGATGTACTACGGAATTCTTTGTCTGGTCTTCTAAACGGTGGAAATGAACTCCTCCCACGGAAGGGAGTTTTTATCTTGGCATATACCGATGATGTCGCCTTGCTGAGTGGCAATGCACAGGCAGTTCAACATACTATAAACCGCTTGGAAATTGAGTTATCCAGATACGATATGAACTTTGCACCACCCAAGTGTGAAGTACTTTCGCAAGACTGGCAGGTGATCATCTCGAGTTAGCTGATAATTTGAACCACCTCGAGAAATCGATTGCAGTTGTGAGCGGTGTTGGGGAAGAGATCAGTTCACACATAGCGAGCTAGAGAAGCTTTCGCCAACCTGCGACACCTGCGGAGTCGCCGTGACATCCGCCTCCCTCTTGAGGGACGGGTGCATATCGACACGGTTTGTAATATTTTAATCTACGGTAGCGAGGCTTGGCAACTCCACATGGGTGCTCGGTGTCTTTCTATGTTCGACAACCGATATCTCTGAAGCGTTGCCCGTGTCAAGTGGAAACATCGAGTGAGCAATGACGAGGTTCACTGTCATGTCTTAGGTACGGATAGACGCGCTCTGACTCAAGTAATCGCTCTGCATCGCTTGTGATGGCTCGGACATGCTTCCCTTTCTGTGGTCTATTCGCATGTGCTAAAAAAGGCTGAAAAAAAGAAACCACGCTGTGGTCAGACCACGAATTGGCGTATAGGTATGAAGCTGGCATCAGCAACAGCTTCGGCTGGAGCTTCCCGCCTTTCTGTTTGGGGCCCATGAGATGAGGATTGTCGTTGAGTGGCATACCCTAGAATAGAAGTTAGCGGCGTGAATGCTGCACGGTCTGTCTGCTTCAGTTTCGCTCACCATAAATACACAAGCTCTCTCTCTCTTTCTCCCTCTCTCTCTCCATATATATATATATATATATATATATATATATATATATATATATATATATATATATATATATATATATATATATATATATATATATATATATATATATATATATATATATATATATTGTTCAGAAACTTGCTCACTGCGGGTGGAGAATGAACGAAGATTGTCGACAATCGAACAACGATGCCCCTGTATAATTGCTAGGATGCGGTGGGATCACCGTATCAGCAATGTTGAGGTTGGGTGCATAGTCTGGGATAAACAAACCAAATCAATGGCTGAAACACTTAAGCCCGCTAGGCTAAGGTGGCTGGGGCGTGTTTACGCTTTCATATTCTTGTTTCGCTGAGTATTTCCAACTGAGCGTCCCGTTGAGATAAGGCGGCTAAAACCGCTACATCCAGTGCATGGCTAATGATTGGTCGAACTGAATTGAACTGCTAGGCTTTCAGGTTGCGGTCTACAAGAACCATCTACCAAGTGGTTAGAGACATAAGTTCACATGGCTCGGACCCGTAGTCAGTGGCGTACTTGCATTCAAACTTTTACCTTTCCCACGTGATTTCTACCCATAACTCTTTTCCGTTTGTTTGGTTCTTGTGGTTCTGTCCGTTTTGATTTTGGCCAGACGATGCTGTGTTATAGCAACCAAAAAGGAAACAGAAATGCAACTTTATTGGGTGGAGGAACTGAATCGAACGTGTTGATTCAAGTCCAACAGAGGGGCAAGCCTGTTTGGGCAGCCCACAAAAAAGAAAAAACACCAATTAATCACATTAGCCGGCAACTCACCATTAAAACTCGCCCGGAAGGGGACGCTATCCGACTGGAAGCATATGTGAATGCTTACGGATAGTTTCAATAGAACATAAAGTACCGTTATGTTCAACCATAAATATGCACGTGCACGTTGTGCTAACGGACTCTGGTTTGCATTGGGTGGTGCGATAGGAGTTGGTTGCAAGGCGGAGATCGTAGACCAAAACCATTCACGAGGACA
This sequence comes from Fasciola hepatica, assembly GCA_948099385.1. Classification (NCBI taxonomy): domain Eukaryota; kingdom Metazoa; phylum Platyhelminthes; class Trematoda; order Plagiorchiida; family Fasciolidae; genus Fasciola; species Fasciola hepatica. Next base: position 1,222,025 of record CANUEZ040000151.1, read on the forward strand.
CGGGGTTACAACCTCCGCCGTACGCAGCAACTCCGTTTCTGAACCCGAAAGAAGAACTAGCCTAACTGTGGCAACGTATACTCGACTCTTGATGGATAAGCAGATGTTTCGTCGACGTTGCAAATGACTGAGGCTGGTAAAAGTCGCAATTTCCTTCAGCATACCCGCAGACAAATCATCCGACATACGACCCGCAAGTGAAATTCCGCTGCGTGTAGCCACAGGCTACCTGATGAACAGTTAAAGGTTGATTTTCTGGAAAACCATTTCCCGAATTGTGGATATAACATTGATACTAAAAAATCACTACATCGGTCAACACAGCAGCACCTACATCCGATCAGAATGAGTGCAGAACCCCCAAACACTTACTGTTATCTCGTACCAAGACAAATCGAAGAGGAAGTTGGGTGGCAACCACTTCAGTCAGACGTAAATTCAAATCCAAACGTTGTCCTTTGGGCATTTGAGAATCTGAAAAATCTCCCGGTTTGTTCCGACCCGACGATGACAATGTCTGTTGCGTATGCTGATCGGTCGAGTGAGGCCAACTTTCTAGATGGTACTGATATCCACCGTGTCGGGGCAGCTGACGACGTTGAACCGCCCGCTCAAGCACAGCACTTAACTGAGTATCGGCTGGAAAACGGAATGTGCTAATTCCCTGAGTCATGTGACTAGAAAAGGTCGGGGCATGAATGGAACATGGGGAAGGTGTGGGTTGGACTGAGGATGATAATTATGATGACTTATCGGTACCAAAGACTCTAACAAAGGAAGGAAACAGTTAGCGGCCTGTCTGCACACTCACTAATATACAAGTATATGAGGATTAAAAACAAGACGAAATCCGGTGGTGAATTTGAGTAGTAGAACAAACTAACCCCGTCTCACAAATGAAGGTCAAACACTACCGGCTCGCAGTTCCGACCCTACGGGCATGCTGGTCAATCACGTACAACAGCACTCTCAGTCCCTCGCGCTCTTTGTTTTGTTTATCCCTTTAAATGTTAAAACATCAACACGAGACTGCATCTTGGTGTGATGTGATGGCTTGCGTGCCTCCATGACAAAGAGCTATGCGGGACAGCTTCCTTAAGCCGGAGATACAACCATGCCTGACAGGTCAATGGGTAGAGGCCAGACGAAGTCCAGTCTCAGAACCAGTCATTGGACAACATCTGGTTCTATTCACTGTGCCCCTGGAGGGGACACTTCATCGGATAAACACGGAGAGGAACAGTTTACCACTCCAAAAATCTCCATTAGATGGACGTAGGAGTGGAGTATCTCAAGTTCCCTTTCGACGACGGAAGAAGTCATCCAACTTCACGGGGCGGCTTCGACCGCCTAAGCTGGACAGCCCCCGACCCAAAAGATGCTGCACCATCCACGTTTTGCTTGCTCCATTGGGTGCATGGGACTAAGGACTGAATCCGAGGAGCGGATCGTACATGTGCTATTTCTATGGGAAATCGCTGAATTCAGCTTGCGTTCAGTAACCCTTGCAGCCTCTCCCCCGGCGTCGTCGGACGCCGGTAACATGGACGTGATTCGAGCCGTTGTCATTTTCGTCGTGTCGTAATGGTCCACTATAGTGCTATCGGTAACCGCAACCTGGCTCGGCGTCATGGGGCGGTACAGAGAACATAAGGCCCCAATAGATCAGGTGTGGTAACGACTCGGGTGACAGTAGGCTACTGTCTACCACTGTGTTCATCCGACAGACATAAGTGTGCGATCTTCATTTTGTTTCTCAGCAAGCTGCTCGTCCATTTTGCAATAAAAATAATCACACACTGAAGTAGTATGCACTTTGCAGAGGTGCGTCGAATTGATCCAGGACACAAATCGTACAATCAGTGATTCCGACTAGTCCGCCGTGAATTCGGCCACCTTTTCATTTGGATCAACAACTACCATTGTTTTGGGCCTAGAACTGCCGGTTACTCATCTCGAATGTAGGTTTGACTTCCATCCTACTCGTTTACGATAATGTTTGTTCTACAATTACAGAAGCATGACAATACCGAGAACGATGGCTGGCTTCTAAAATTTGTGTTCGGGTGAAAACCATCGTGCACCTCGGGCAACTGACTCGTCATCTGCAAGGAATGCATGAGAATAACCTGAAGAGCTTGGCTATTTCCTCAGTAGATTGAATGACTTTTCAATACTCAGCACATCCATGACGCTTCATGGAACGCAGATTCGATGGACTAAATTGGACCGTTTTAGACAGTAGACAGATATTCGGTCAATATCCATTCAAACGAGAACCAAACGGGAAAGTATGCGAATCGCGCGCTTGTCACCCACTCATTGATTCCTTGTGGTTTTTAGTATCAAAATGCCTACTAACAAGGTCTATAGTAGCAAGTTTCAAGTTTAGACTTTTTTGACTTGTCTGCGGAGTGACTGAATGCAGTGAACTGGAAGCATAATACGGAAGCGCTAGTGACTCATGAATAAAGCAGACTGATTGACATAAGCTGAAATATTCAATTCAGTTCAAACAACCAATAACCACGCACTGGGTGCAGCGGTTTTGGTTGCTGTCTTTCAGCGGTAGCCTCAACCAAAAATAAACACAGGGCATTAAAAAAGAGTAGGAAGAGAAATATAAGCGGTACCTTCAAGTCGATAAAGAAAGCTAGTGAATACCTGAGCGACACTGCTCGCCGCATCGATTTATGCCCTCTAATGTATTCAATCATCAAGTGGGTGGATTTCTTGGATCCCACCTACGAAGCTTAACACACCCTACATAACCAAATCCAAATATTAAAAAATATCCAATTTAGCAGCGGAAAAATCGCATACGCTTCGAGAAATCCAAAGCGTTTAGGCTCCTCCTGCTTCATCATTCGACCAGTGTGCCCGTGAATTCCCAAGTTCCCCAGATTCATTCAAACGGAACAAGAACAGGAATGGATGCGGAACTGATATTTTGGTAATAATTTTGCGTGTTCTCAAACAACTATCGACGCATAAATGATTACACGGTTCAAACCAATTTAAGAACAGTTCGACTAGTCGAAATTTGCATATGGGGCTCAGAATAAATTAACACTGGGAGGAGGATAGTAAATTACTCGAGGGTAGCAGGTGCGAATGACTTTTTTTTGTTACGAAAATGAGAGACTAATGCGTACGTGTGTGTTGATAGCTGATTGAGAGCAAGGAGAATTAATGGCCAAAATCGATCATGCTTACATACTTCCCCCGAAATGACAGCAACATTGGCTTGTGAGAAACGCAGCATCGATCTTTAATCAGACAGCAAACTCACCTGGAATATAAGGACGATATTTTTTCTCTAAGTAAAGATCAAGATTCGTTCCAAGCATATTGTCATAGCCTAAACAACAGCGTACCAATGTTTGGGATGCGTTTTGCACCTTCAAAGTGTAAAATAATGCTGAAAGACTGGGTTAAATCAACACCAAACCTTCTCTTGGAAGGGGAAGCTCCAGGTGAAGTAGATGAGTTTTGTTACCTGGACGGTTACATCTCACCGAGTGGCTAGATAACGGATGAGGTGTCATCGCGCATACAAAACGCGCGTTTGAATTTTGCCAATTTGAACCATCTATGGCACAAGACGTGACATCCGGCTGTCGGGTCAAGTGTACGCTGCTGAAATTATGTCCGTTCTTTTATTCGACTCAAAATATGGCTGCCAAGAGTAGAAGATAGGCAAAGACATCGGCGTTTGAGCAACCACGTCTTTTTAGTACTGCTCGAACTTTAGGGGGAACATCATATCAGTAATGCTGAGCTTAGGCGTAAGGTGTTGGGAACCAGTGGGTGGTCGCTGAAATAAGTACTCAATCCAAACGGATTATCTTGACTGCCACATGTGTTACACATACCCACCGAAAGACTTCCTCCGCATACAGGTATAATCGACTGTGATGTACTGAAAACTTTTCTCAGTATAGAGATTTGTGATTGGACCGAGGTACCTCTCCCCATCGATGGATGACATGATTTTAATCAAATTTTGCTCGCATTTAAGTTGATTTTACACGGTGCTGGGAATAGCTAAATGTGTTCGACCTTGATTGCAAAGGAAAAAAATGTTCTCAGAAATGTAAGCCAAGAACTATTCAGGTGTGAAAATACGATTATATCACCAAATGGAATCAGAGTTACGATACTGGGTTATACTAAGAAATGTTTCTCGTTTAACGAGTTCAATAAAAGTGGGTTTCTTTAGCCAAAACATCTTCTGGTAATTGTGGCTATAAGATGATGTCAAAACAAATTCTCTCGTGATTGGAAGATTTTACATTATATGTTGTTTGAAAACGATTCTAAACGACGAATGATAAACATATCGAAAAATTGGAATTCCGGGTTGTATCAATAGGAGCATTGGCGTCAAGGTCATTCTGAGTGATGAAAATATTCACTAAGACTGGATTTTTTCTTGGCATCTCTGCAAAGGGGGGCCGAAACTGATTTGCAATGGCTAATTTTACTGTGACGGAACTCGTCCATTACTTTAACGCAACTAGGAACACCAGTTCAACGATAGTCCACCGAAAAACTACCACAAATATGCATGTCAGAAGTAGAACACTTAACATATCGAATCATTAGGCAGATTTCATCCGCATTACGCTCAAAAAACGTGCCAAAAATCCCTGTACATAATTCAGCGCGAAAATATTCCCAGGCATTCTTACTGTCTGGTGGTGGCAATCTATGCTTCTGGTATCACGTGATATAAAGGCTGCATTAAACACCCAACAAAGGAGGGCATGTATTGATTCTATCAGTGGATTCGAATCACGAGGCCCTGGTTGGAGACATTAAGTGATGACTAAATGTCGCGGTCAGTGGAGCAGTTACACACGAGCTGTTTCGATTTTATCGTGATTTTCGTTCATTGCTTTGTTTTCGGCCCTTCAAACCGGCGATGCTAGGAGATAGCAACCAAAAACAAAGCACAGAAGCGCGAGGTTGATGGCCGAATGAACTGAAATGAAATGAAATGAACCTTTATTGAACGAGTTAGGATTGCAAAAACCACGAAGTGCACGCGCGGTTTAATATTCACGGCGTATTGAGTATACCGTTTGGCCTGTTTAGAGAGCTGTTGAATGGTGGTTACACTAGGTGAACACGATAATTAATCGGTGAGATTTTCGAACACATTGTTTGGCAGATTGGACGAAGATTGGAAATGATTCAAATGTTAAAAGTCGTTGACCCCTGCGGGAAATATCATTAACGATCTAGGATTCCAAAGGCCGAACTCTTTTTGTGGAGAGGAGGTTACTTCTCCTTAAAATACATTATTTATCAATCTTTTGCTACTCGCAGATCAAGTAGCTTGGCGGTAATCAACGGTCTCAAACCTGGAGGTCAAGGGTTTAAATCCTCTTGTTTCCGGCAACTTGGCACTCGGCAGCCTCTAGGTGGCCAAGACACCCTCCCACGAATGTTGTATCATACAGGTATACCGAATAAAAACTATTACTCTGGAATGTTTGTAATGGACTGCTCTCGTTTCACTTTGGGCTCCACGAAGAGGCAGCTCATGACTGGAGTTCACTGACGCGTGGACAACGGATCGTAACAGCATGAAAGCCAGTGACGGAACGGCGCTATACAGTCCAGAGAAAGCCGGATAGTTTAGTGGTTAGTGGGTCCGACTCAAAATCATTCACCCTAGATTTCGGTTTGGTGGATGTGCGTGCTGCTGATGATTCCGGGAACAAGCCGGATAAAACAAATGGGCAGTGCTTCCATGGTTTTCAACGGTGAATTGAGCTTTTATATTGCACATAAAAATCTAATCTGTCAACACTCATATTCCGTTTTCAGTTAGGTTTATTTAGTCACCAACCTCGCACTTCTGCGCTCTGGTTTCGGTTGCTGCCTTCCAGCATCGTCCAGTAAAGAGCAGAAAAAATAGAAGCAACAAGTGAAAAAATCCGAAATCAGAGCAATAAGCGGAAATCACAAAGACAAAGAAAGAGTCAGAATGCAACCGCGCCACTGACCGCGACACCTAGCTATATCACTCGATGTCTCAAACCATTTAGTAGGCGGATCACGTGGACCCAAACCTGGAAGTTCTACTTGGTCATTCCTTTTTGCCATGTCATGAACTGACTACCTCGACCTACCTTCTAATCACTTCCTGCCTCGTAGAACAACATACGCCGAGAATGTCTACCGGTGGGAATGCGTAACATATGTCTCAACCACCTCAACCTGTTTAGATTCGGTACTTGATTCAGACACTCACCTATGGTTCCCAAAATCCTACGTCTAACCTCAACATTGTTGATGCAGTGTTCCCACCATTTGTGGGCAATGCTACAGAGGCATGGATGCACGAACACTTACATTGCTGATCAACTATTTCGACAGTTTTCCCCGTTGTTTTCATTTAATCCTCAACCACCTCTGACATTCATGAAGCACCATTGTGCTACTGTGATTTAGCCGGTATTGCGTTTTCCCTATCTTCACATTATTCAAGGGCCTGGAGTCAGGCATGGTGCCAACCTCACAAATAAACAAGAGATTACAAGGAGGGGAATACGAAAGGAAACAAGCGTCTTAGGGTTTGTTTCACTGCAAGCATTTTTTTTACTTTTCTGGGAGTTGCATTTTATACTGCTGCTGCACTAAGTTTGCACCGTTCGCCTCGTTTCTGGGTCATATTTGTTAGTGTCAATGTGTTAGTTCGTTACTACGACTGATCTATTGGGACCATATGCGGTTCTCCACTCCAGGTCTTAGGGTTTGGTTGCCGATTATACCTAATAGCGCACTGGGCCTTTAGGGCTGAGATATATTCCCCGCTGCACTGCAATCATGCAATCAAACATGTATTGATTAAAAAAATTTACCAACGTCAACGATCTTCTATACACAAAGAGGGGTTCAGGCGAAAGAATACGTCACTAGATAAACAGATGGGATAAATATTATTCATAATCATGGTGTGCAATTGTCTGTAGACAAGACAAACTTACATGGTAACTAAAACTAAGGGAACTTGTTTGTTACTCGTCTCCTCCAATCGCTTGGTAGCTTGTTCGACGAGAGCCAAAGAGTCAAATTCGTACTTGTGAATAGGATCGTTCGGGTCTAACGGCGGAAATTCGGCGTCCACGTTTTCTTCCGGCGAGTCCAAAATGTACACCGATATTCGGTCGATAAAAGAGCTGGCAAAGTGAGCAAAGGAAGAAAAACGAACAATTGGAAGTCAAGCAGTTATCTGATAAGTCAGTCCTACTGTTAGCCGAAAATCGAGGATTTCAACTGCGTGACTGCCGACGCCCACCGATGGGAGTCGTGCGACTCACGTCATAGAAAATGATATTCGAATCCCGCTACCACCGACCGGTTGGATGGTAGACAGCAATCCCCTGTGTCGCCCGCATCGCAACCACACCCGACTTAATAGCACCTAATGTGGTTCTCCACTCCAAGTACCCGGGTCTGGTTGCCGGCTAGCTATAGCATTGCAGTGGGCGTTTGAGGCTATGTGGTATACCCCGACCATTACACTTGTGCTCAAAAAAAAATAAAAAGGCTGATGGCGACCGGTTCCCCCGGTGGTGCGGTAAGGCCCTGTGGTTACGGATTATACTCCCTCTCTCTCTCTCTCTCTCTCACACACACACACACACACACACACACACACACACGAGTGCACTCATGCGAACGAATTAGCAAATCATAAGATTCACAGATTGTTTCATTCACACCTAGTGGCTTTTTACCGGTGGTTGAGTGGTTTGAAGCCTTTTAATTGCCACCTCGGAAATTGGAGGTTCGAATCCCGGCCATAATCAGTTACTTTGGTGGTAGACAATAACCCTCTGTCGTCCGGCTCGTTACTACACCTGTCCGACTGGGACCTTATGTGGTTCTTCACTCCAAGTCTCAGGGTCTGGTTGCCAGTTATCACAAACAGTGCAGTGGCCTCCGTAGCAGTGGGCCATACTGCTACACTCGCATTCATGCGCAAACACATGAGGAAGATAGAAACGCGTGTGGATTTCCCACGGTGTCAGCACCTTCTGCATATGATGGGCGTTGCGACCACGAGATTTCGCCGTCCCAAAGAAGACGTTAAGTGCACGTCCCGAGCCGTGCTTTATTATCCTCGCTTTCAGCAGGGATAGGCTGGCGTGAGTCGAGAAGACACAGAGATTCAGCAGAAATCCACGGTCTTACGGCACGATGAGACCGGCCATACCTTACTAGACCAATGGGATGCAAAGCATTCTTGATCAGCGACTAGTGCTGGTTTACGTTATCAGGTGAGGCTACATCTGTGTTTTTTCAGCTAGCCAGTTTTGGAAGACCGATAGGTGAGACGGACCGGGAAGCCTATCATATTCTAACCGTCATTGCAGTGCACGTTTGCAACGTCCATCAAAAGAAATAGACAGCTTCGTGAAAACTGGTGCGTGATCGGAGTCAAGGCGAAAGAGATTGTTTGAATTGACACGGAAAACATGACACTCAACATTACATCGTCGTTTTTGACTTTACTTCGATATACAACTTACAGGAGATCAACATCAGCATCCTACAGTGAAAGACAAAAAAGTGAGCTTTACTAAACACTGTATACTGATCACCGTGAACATAAATCAACTCAATTCTTTCGCGATCACTTGCTTGAACGCGATGTTGAAGAACGGATAACTTCTGGAAGAGGTTGACGATCAAGATGACTGTGATTCTGCTTTTTCGTGTGGTTGGATGGTACACTTTTCTAGAAAACCACATAACCGGGGTAACGAAAGTCGATACCGGTCACTCTTCCTGGACCGGTGCGATGGTCAACGGTCACACCATGGTGGACTTTGGACCCCTCTGTCTCGGGTTCGAATCCTTGTGCCACCGCTGATCACCTTCTCAATTGACTGCGATCCTCCCCCCCCCCTCAAATAGTAGACAGAAAATAAAGAAAAATATGGTGCGTGCTTTTTTAGTTAAAGTGTACTGTTGCGCACAACCGCAAACAAGAACCGTGAAGCATGCTGGAGCGGAAAACCACATGGCCCAGTAAATCAAGCGCGGTAACTGTCTACCATCAAACTGTGACCGAACCCATACCGAAATGGATTTTCAACTAACGACTTAGTTGAACTGCACAAGACGAGTTACAGTAATAAATCCGACATTAATCATCGCAAAGCACATCGTTTCAACAGGTTTTCGAGTTGGCCTGTTCTGATCATTCAGAGAACAATTACGTAACCGGAGTGCAAAGCTGCTAGCGATTAATAAAAATCCCGCTCTGGGCACAGAAACAATTATTATAAATTATCTATTTGTCTTAGTATTGGTCACAAAATCCCACAGGAATTTACTGACTTATCTATGATACACATTTCCCCCATTTTTCCACTGTTGGTCCTATCTATTCTATCATGCATAAACAAAAGTTTTACGTTCGTAATTGACAAGAATAAACAAAATACTTGCATTAATTCGGGTCAACAATTAGGAATGATTGTAATCTGGATTTGTACAGCCTACAGAATGAGCCACTCAAAAAAGACTGTTTTGGCTCTGAAAACGGGTCTATGATAACGTGTGCTCAAGCCAAGTGACCGTTTACTGAAACGTATGAACGAAGCGCACTTATCAAATCGATCCAAATTGTCAAACAGCCCCGGTGGTGCATCTGTTCGCGTGAGTTGGTTGAAATACTGCCAGAAAACGAGCCCAACAAACTGGCGGACCGTGGTGTCCAGTCTGGGCTGGACACACAAAGAAACACGAGGAAAGTTTGAGACTCGCCATAGCCAGACGGAGAACTGTCGACCGACCAGTGCCATTTGTCCAGGTCGAAATGTCGCGTAGTCTACCGGGACTGATCCTGTTGGTCGACCATCGTGCACGCAAAAATCGGCGAACAAATTGTTTCGGACCAATTGACCATCGGCCTGGGCCTGTTCGAGAGCTAATGTGAGACACGATTTTTTGGGAGATGTTCCGGTACTATGTGTCGGGGAGACCACATTGCTCACTGGGAAATAATAGTCTATATCGGTATCTGAAACAAGTCATAGAGTAAAGAAGAGATCGCTAAATGTAGATAAAAATGTGTAACACGGTGAAAACGATTCACGAACAAAGAACGTAGCACAACACAAAAGGAACTGTGGACAAGTGTGGTCAATCTGAAAACTGGGTTCTCCAAACGAACGAGCGTCGGTGAGTAATTATTTGTAGATAAAACAGGAAGGCGTATCCGGCGACTAACGCTCATTGGCTGGTTAGATAGGACGAGTATTTCAGGCTGCACATCACGCTTAAACAGTCTGTGAAACATTTATATTGGTACGTATTCAATTTTCCGTTTTCACGTTGCTCACTGTGTTTTAACCTTGATTCAACCCAAAGTTCCTCGAGAACAACACATTGGTGTTTGCCAAACCAACTCCGATACAGGTGGGATGTATGGTGAAATGCCACCGACACCGAGATGGCTTGCCTAGTGCGTAATGGAATTTCAGCGCAGACATCATCCCAACGGGTGCGACCAACCGGAGTTTCAGCTTGAGTTCTGGAAATCACTAAGCTCGTACTTTACCGCCCTGATTTTGGTTGTTATTTCCCAAGATACTCACCAGGAAATACCAAATCAAAGTCCAGAGATCAAACTAAATAAGGACCAAAATGAAAAAAAACTTAGAACAGGAGAGATTCAATAGAAGCAGGCTGCATAACGCGGCACTCCATCACTTTGCCTAATGTTATGAACAATTCGTGGGCTTCAATCTGGAAACTACACACGGACAAATTCAATGGCTTCCATTCTATCATTCTGCCGTTGTGTCATGGATTGGTTTGGGAAGAGCAGCGTTATATGCTACCGGGCACATCCTCAGGTCGCGGATAGGGAAACGGCCGCATTTCAATGATTAGCAATGAATAAGGCGAGTTTCGGCTCACTGAATAAGCGGTCGTGGACGATCAGCGGTATTGCTAAGGGATGTCGTGCGATTTTCGACTCTAAGATGCCACAAATCTGATGACGGCACGGTAATGTGGCAAGTGTGACCCGCCACTAAGAAAGGCCATAGGTTTTAGTCGTAGTCCACTTATCCGATAAGAATTCCCAGAAGAGGTGGAACGGTCGGTAGACCGTCATGACCCCTGGGATATTTTCCATCTCTTCGGTCTCCATCAGTCACCTAAAGATAGGAGTGAAAACCTTATCCCAATAGCGTCGAAGCTTCTTGCGAGTCATACTTCTCAGGTTGTACCAAACGCGTGAACAGCAGACTCGCGAGGAGCAAGCTAGGTTTCGCGCAGTGGATGTATCGATCAAATCTTCACCCTCCAACAAATGCAAGGGCACCGTCACACTTTCCATAAACCGACAATCATCGTGTTCCCAGGCATTCGCGCGGCCTTTGACTCCATCGATAGGACTGCACTGCGGAATTGCTTGTTGAGAATTGGAGTATCTGGGAAGTATGTATCAGTGCTCAAAGAGTTGTATCGTCACACCTCAGGTCAAGTAAGGACCTACGGCCAGCTATCGCCCCCTTCTGTCGTCTCCAACAAAGTTCGATAAAGTTGGTCTATATTCCCATTTCTCCTCAACTTTGTCATAGAGGATGTTCTACGGAATGCCCTGTCTGGTATTCCGAACGGTGGAATTGAACTCGTCCCAAGGAACAGATTTTTCGACTTGAAATATGACGATGATATCGCCTTATTGAATGATAACCTACAGGCGGTGCAACATGCTTTGAAAAGCCTGGCGAATGAGGTACCCAGATGTGGAATGCACTCTGTGCCTTCCACGTACAAATAGCTTCTGCAAGGTTGGCAGGATCCTGTGCATGCCTCCATCCTTTGCAGTATTCAGCTTGAGTTAGCCGACAACTGTAAGTACTTTGGGAGCTTGGTAACAACTGGGGGGCGTGTTAGAGAGGAGATCAGTTCACGCATAGCTAGGGCTAGACTAGTTTTCACCAGCCTGCGACACCTGTGGCATCGCCGTGAAATCCGGCTCTTTCTTAGGGGACGGGTGTACGTTTCCGCGATTTGCAGCGTTTCACTCTACGGTTGCGAGACCTGGCCACTTCGCGTTGAGAATGCTCGGCGTCTTTCCGTGTTTGACAACCGATGCCTCCGAAGCGTCTGGTGGGAACATCGAGGAGTGATTACGAGGTGCGCCGTTGTGTATTGGGCACGCATAGCCACCCTTTGATTGAAGTGAGCGCACTACACCGCCTCCGGTGGCTCGGCCGTGTTTTATGAATGCCTGTCCATCGTCTATCTTTACGTGCCCTTTTCGCACGTGCTGGGCAAGGCTGGAAGAAGCGACGCGGCGGTCAAGCTATGGATTGTTGTAGTGGTATGAAGGAGCTAGCGTCAGCATTGGCTTCAGTTGGAGCTTTCGCCTCCGGGGTTGGGGCCCAAGGGATAAGGATTGTCGCTAGTTAGAGAAACTGAGGGAGATGGTTCATAATAGAAGTCAGCTGTGCCTGTGTCTATCTGTCGAACTGTCGTACCGCGTAATCAAAAAAATGTCATTCCGACAAAAAAATTGACAAAGAAACATAAAAAATTGCGCGCTGAACAGCCCAAAAAATCAGCACTTTCCCCTCTCACTCCCGGTCTGTTTTACTGTATTGTACGCCCCTCCCCTTATTTTGTGATCATTTTTTCGCGTTGGCAGCTTGCTTGATCTCAAGCCGGTATATATATATATATATATATATATATATATATATATATATATATATATATATATATATATATATATATATATATATATATATATATATATATATATATATATATATATATCAGTCACCTAACTCTCACCTGTGGCTCCACGAAACTGAGGCATGCACCAGCAGCCACACCCCGGCAAACCTCGTGACAGGTGCGCTAAACTAGGTTTAGGGCAACCAAGGCCTAAAAACCTCGGTGAGACGGCACCCAGCATGTGAAGACGGATACTCCTGCATGAGTGGACGAGATCTATTGGATCCAACGGCTACTAAGAAAATTCGTCTAATCAATAGGGTTGTACGGACTCCCGAGTCATGGTCACCTATACCGAATGGCGAACGAGCTCCTAGAGAGCCACCGGCAACCATGCAACAAGACCACTCGAACGCGTTGGGCATCACGAATTGGTAGACCAACACCCAAAAAGTGTATGAGTCGCCCGATCGGTCACCAGCTCCCGATACAAGAACTTCCTTTTGTCCGACAGCTAGCACTTGGTTGTGCACGGGTTAGTGGTACCATCTCGGACAAAGTCTGAGTGGCGCTGGGGACGCCACTTCGTACACTATTCCCAAGTCTCTCAATAGATTTTGTCTTTACAATTCGCTCTGATCATGCTATGGCGTCCCCGGCAAGCGATGCGCCCTGTGATCTAGTGTCCGGAGTGACCCAAGCATGAACTATCAATCTAAACCTGAACACAAGGTCATGAGTCCATGTAGCCTGCTGGAACGTGAGAACTATCCTAGATAGAAGTGGTTAATGCATTACATTGCACTTACTATGACCGATTGGGTGTCAGTTCGGCTGACCAGCGATAGTGACAACTGATCGCCATCCATGCTTCGACACATCTTTCGGTAAACCACTTGCCACGCTCGGTTGCCAACACATAAAAAGACGACAGCATATCACCCTCAGGGCAATGGCATGGGAAAGCGTTTTCACCGGTAGTTAACAACCACCCGTCGCGCAAACTGTAATCCACCCTTGAGTGAAATACTATCATCAGCACTCCTAAGCCTGAGTAGTACAGTTAGGAAATACACATAACGCCGGCGGTGCTGGTACACGGCTGTACACTTCGTCTACCTGGAGATTAGGCAGCCCCCTCACTGATGCCCATTGGACAACGGGACGACTGGTCAGCATGGCGCTGTAGACGACAACTGGACGCCTTTTTTGGATGGACCTGTTTCGGGCGTACGAGACCTGTGGATGCCGGAACGCCGTTGAACCATTATTGGAACGACGCACGTTGGACCTCGAGAATGCAGACGTCGTCAAGCTCTCACCATCAATCCTTCGACGTCACATCAGCAACACAAGTAACCAGATACAGGGAGTTCTGGACTATTAATACACCCGGTCTACAGCCACGATCGAAGCCTAACTCCATCGGACTTCTAGGAGGCCCCTGCAGCAAGATTCACCTTCGTCCATTCGCTTAGAATACATTACTGTTTAACTGAGCGCTGAATGCCAAGCGCAATCGCCATTTGGCTGTTGCTCTTGTACGCTCCTCAAGCAGGCTCAAATATAAACTAGCCGCCATCACTCCCGACAGCCTTTCCTTTTTCACGGGTCTTGGGGAATAACGTTCTGGTTACCGTGTCTATACAGTGCCGAGCTTTAGAGTAACGTGCAGGTGGTCCACGCATAGTACAAAGGACCGAACTAGGGAAATTGCGTGGTAAGGTTTGTCGACCTTACAAGCTCTCTAAGCGAACCACCTAAAGTCTGCTGTTGATTGGGACCTTGTCACTTAGAGCAGACTCGGTTCTGGTGTTCAAAGCGATTCTCGCACCTGCATAACCAGATTCAGAAGCCACGGCATCTCCGGAAAATTGCGGAGTAAACGCTTGTCCTGAGGGCGAATTCAAACGAACTACGACGGTGGCATCCTTGACGCGAGTCTTGGATAGGCGACAGAAGTCAATGACCAGTATCGAGGGCGCGCACCAAAACTGCTTGTTGACTTGTTTGCTTAAAAGTGCGTACGCTGAAGGTGTTAGGCTTTAGTGGCACGTGCAATCTATAGTAGTTTTAACGAACTGCATACAACAGAAGGAGGAATATCATTGCTCTGCTTATAGTCTTTGTCAACAGCGGCCTGATAAACACACAAAATAATAGTGTTACTATTGTCGTGCAAAACAGCGAATGAAGAGGGGTGATGCCGTACTATATAGCTGGCTCGATCCGACCGCCGGCACCTCGGTCATATCTTGTGTAGCTTGAATTAATGAGTAAAATCGAGCGCAAGAATGAGGGGTCATATCTATGTAGAAAACTTCATGTAGGCATGCGGGCTAAGTACTACCCGGTTGCCCAGACCGAAGTAGAAGGTTGACTTGGGGGTGGGTCCAATCCCGAGCCTTTGAGTAGGAAGTCTAACCTACAAGATAGTTTCAAATTACATGCTTGCCCATGAGTGCAATGAAGGGGATATAGCCACAAACGCAACCAGACCCAGATACCTGAAGCGGTAGAGAACCACATAAGGTGAAACAGGTTAGGTGTGCTAACGAGCCGAACGATATGAGGATCAAGTGGCCCTCTGAAAGCCAGTGAATGGTTGCTCAGATCATACGCCCGTCGGATGAGGTCAGACATCCTGCATTCCCAGTACACCCCTCTGTCACAGATGCCGATGAGCATAGTGTTGAACGCTTTACACGCCATCTGTGGCTGGGTCAGAATCAGGGTTTAGCCATTTCCCCTAGACTAAATATCAGTCAACCGAGTGGAGGGCACTGAGCATTCGTTTCCGTCCTGGCACTTTGGTGAGAACACTTCTGACACGAGAAGGCAGTGTGTAGGATTTCATCATCCTCATCGTACAGTGTTAAACAGTAGGACAAGCTCCACTGACCACTGCCTTTCTCACCATGTTGCACGTTGAATTAGAAAGTATGAATATACAAGATGGACAGGGAGGGGACCTAGGGGGTGGGAAAAGTAAGGAATGCCCTAGTAGCCAACACACGGAACACACAGTCTAACTGTACAAACGCACATCGATCAGTCATTCTGATTCGATAGAAAGTGACAACACGATCGCCACTGTTCATGGCCATATCCTTCAGTGTCTCCAGCCAAAGGGTTGACAAGTCTTTTAAACCCCAACCACGAAGACGTGAAGCACCTACTTTTCCTAAATCTGCTGTATATTTTCTCATTCCTCGCTGCCACGTCAACTGTTGACCTCCACGTGGTTTCTTTCGCTCCTGAGGAGGAACGGAAAACAGTGCGAGGTATGGTAGACATTTACTCACCATACGTAAAACGTGCCCCAACCAATGAAGCTTACTAAGTTGGATACGCTGTGATAGAACATTCTCTGAACTGGTACCCAATGCTCGCTTTCTGATCTCAGTATTGCTCACTCGGTCATTCCACCAAATATTAGCGATATCACACAGTCATCGATGGTCGAAAACCTGAATACGACAAATATTTCCATACTCAGACCCCAAGTCTCGCAACCATACAACAAAACCGAACGCATCGTGGCACAGTACACACGATCTTAAATTTACAGTGAAATATCAGGTCGGCGCCACAAATGCTTCAGTAAAGCGTATGCCGCTCGAGCTTTGGATATCCGCGCATTCACCTCTACTACTGTGCCCCCCACCTTCGTCACGCTGCTTCCAAGGTAACTGAGGCGGTCGACAGCTGCTAGCACCTCCCCATCGAGTATCAAGCTCGGAATCGTTGACGTCCAGTTTTGCAGCATCACTTTACACTTTGAAGGAGCAAAGCGCATGCCGAATGAAGCTACAGCGCTCGCGAGTCTATCTAGTGCACGTTGCGCGTGTTCCGTAACCTCAAACAAGCAGACAAGATCGTCCGCCTATTCTAGGCCACATAGCTTTTCTCTATTTCCTAGTTTGACGCCGACATCTTGGAGACTTCGCAATGCATCCTCCATTATTTCCTCTATGATGAAGTTGAACAAGAATGGAGAAATGGAACATCCCTATCGAACACCACTGGTAGTTTCGAATGGACTTGACCGTTCACCGTAAACGTTTACGCGGCCAGAAATATGAGAACACAATGATCTCAGTAGATTCATCAACTTCTGAGGCATACTTTTTCAATGTCGAGCACTGATGAGCGCTGTTCGATCAACTGAATTGGAGGCGCCTTTCAGGTCTAAGAAAACCATCATTGTCGGTCGACGGTGCGTGTGACGCGTTTCAAGTAGTTGACGTAGCGTAAACATTTGGTCCATGCAACCTCGACCTGGGCGGAATCCGGCCTGTTGATCACGCGGGTTACTCTCACGAACCGATGTCAGGCGACGTAGAAAAACTTAGGCTAACATCTTGCTGACCATCAGAAGTAAGCTGGTCCCACGATGGTTACTACAATCATTGCGTATTCCCTTCTTGAAAATGGGTACAATCGACGGATCGCTCCATAATAACGGAATACGCTCCTTGTTTCAAATGTCAGTGATTTTATCAAAGCATCTCCACCCAGGTTGAAAAGAACTGGGGGAAGTTCGTCGGGACCTGCAGCTTTCCCCCGCCTTAGTAATCGAATATATGACTCTACTTCTACTTCCGATGGGGGTTCAAGTGATACCACCCAAGGAATCGCACTTGTTGACGTCGGAGTAACTACATTAGCACGCGGCCAGCTAAACGATTCCTTGAAGTGTTCGTCACGACAGTCCAGCCTTTGCTCTTTACCATGAATGGGCTCTCCATTTCTATCGAACACTGTTTCACTGACCGGGGTTCGCCATGCATCGGTGTCGTAAATGAGTCTGAACAGTCTTTGACTATTACCTGAACCAGCTGCTACTTCTATTTCTCCAGCTACCACCAATTTTCGCGATCATTCTTGAGGCTTTGCGTAACTTGCTTTTGTAGGCTTCTCCGCATCTTTTTCATCTCCTTACTGTTCGGAAGCTGTCCTTTTGCCTCCATTAGACTGAGCGACTCTTGAGAAATCCAGTGTCTCTAATGGGCATTGGATCCAGGACCACAAACAAAACCTGCTGCCACGTGCATCGCCTGCTGAATATGGGCTCAATGCTCATCCACATTACTGTTCGTCGTAGATCCTAGCTCATGTGCTTATTTCTGTCCACAAATTGTGCGAACGTCTGGATCACACAAACGTTGTACGGCTAACCCAGATTCGCGGTTTGCGCCTATGACCATGGAGCTGGAGAGATAATCGCAAAAAACTAATGCATGGTCAGACTCTACGTACGTGGACCAGTAAGACCTACAGTTCTGAACAGAACTGCGCCATCGGTAGCTTACGGCAATATGATCAATTTGACTCAAAGTACTTGTAGAGTTAGAGCGCCATGTCGCTGTGTGCCGCGAGAAGTGTAGGAAATTTGTACTAGATAGGAATAACCGATTGTCTGCACAAAACTGGAGGAGCCTATCCCCGTCATCTGTACGCTCAGCGGGTGAAGTACAACGCCCACCTAAACACACTGAGTTTGCCAACTTGTGCACTGAAGTCACCAGCTAGCACTACAGTGTCAGAACCTTTACTGCTGCGAACGAGAGTGGCGAGGGCATCATAGAACTCATCTTTCTGCAAGTCTGAGCTGCAGTCTGTTGGGGCGTAAGCCGAGATCACAAACAAATTGCGCTTAACACAGCCATCCTTTCGAATGCAAACTGACTTTTGGAGTATCACAGCACATGAACGACTGTTCACCTGAATGCAGTCCGAAAGGGCAGCTTCAGCCTTGTCCGTCAAGACAATTCCTACACCACGTTGGCCGACAGCTCGAGCTACTTCGTCTCCTGAAGTGCGCAGAAAATACCTCGAGATACCAGGAGCAGTTGGCTGAATCACACTGCCCGAATCCTGGATACGCGTTTCACTTACGCAACAGAGATCAATGAACAGCGAGTCTATTGTGAGCGCTAGGCACGCCTGCTAACCAGCCTGCATGAGTGTACGCACATTAAAGGAGCCGAGATTCAAAGGCCGACTAAGCTTGAGAAAATGTGAGTTACGAGACTGAGGATTATCAACATAACCATTTGACAATGAACCGTTGCTCGTATCAGCCGTGTTGTCAGTGGGAGCATTATGGGTGGATAAAGGGGGCAATGAGAGGTGGTTGGGGATAGAAGATAAAGGTTGAATAAAAGAGAGGGAACTCTGAGCAGTAGCCCACTTATCACTACCCACCCCGCTCGATGCAATGGGCAGCGCGGTCCTGATTAGCCTGCGCGACGATCGGTGCAGTATGGAATTCTTTCAATGCGTGCAGTTCACGGGAGATGTTGGACGGGTACTGCTGGGGTGTCTAGCCACAAAGCACGAGAACGATTAGGGTTTTCAACCAAAGCCTTTAGTTCTAACAAGAACCTGTCCGCAAGGCAGCGGGGTGGTTGAATGGAAGCCCATTTGCTTGGATCAATTATTCTTCCACTGATTTTACCGATTGAGTTTCCGGCTCAAATCGACCCCCAACCTGGAGGACCAGGAGACTGGACTTTGCCTGACATCTACCCATTGACCTGTCAGGTACGATTGCATTTCCGGCTTAAAGAAGCCATTCTGTGTAGCTCTTTGGGTCATGGAGGTACGCAAGCCATCATACCACGTCAAGGAGCAGTCTCGCCGCGATAGGGATTTCCTCACCCGAGATTCAGTCTGAGACACGGTCATTTGGATGCGTTTCGAGGAGCGTTCAGGACGAGTAACCATCTCGGAATTTGAGATATTTAGATCCGACCATACTGAGGCACTTGGGAATAGGAAACAGTTTGAGAGCTTCGACCACTGATGCCTTTGATATATAGTCCACACCAAATGGTATGACCACTTCTTAAACTCCGCTGTATGAGAACGCTGTTCGAATATAGAAGTGCTGTCATCGTTTACTTACCAGCACCGTCTCCAATGGTTCGGTCATATTCTTCGTCGACCCGAAGCAGAAATCACAAAAGGGAACTTTTTTACTGTTACTTAGTCCAGGCTAGAGAAGTCGCCTTTTTTAATTACGTGCTTACGCATGAGTGTAGTACAAGGGGGATTTACCCCATAGCCATGAAGCTCCACTACACTACTGGGGATAACCGGAAGCCAGACCCTGAGACTTGGAGTGGCGAACAACTACATAAGGTCCCAATGGGTCAGATGTGGTAACGACCCGGACGACAGTGGATTACTGTCTACCACCGGGGATTCGAACCTCGGACCTCCAAGGTGGTAAGCAAACGCTCTAAACCACTCGACCACCACCGGTCAGTTAAGGATATGGGTCAATACAGCTGAATCGCATGTAGTAAATATAGGTTTTCATTCGGTTCCCGAACTGCGCGTCCGGAGAAACAACTAGACTTTACTGTGCGCCAACGTTGCCGCCGACTGCGCCACACTGAAAGCCGCTACCAAGTACATCTAAGAAACCGACTTATCCTTCCGCAAAAGTCAGTCGCATCAAAATAAGTAAATATTTATGACGTCGACGTGATATCTGTTTATCTGCTACAGGTAGGGTGCACGTCGTCGACGTTAGGCTGGTTCTTCTTAATGGTTCAAAAATATAACCGCTGTGGATGGAGGATATGCAAAGATCATCGCCATTCCTCGAATTTGGTGGGGGCACTGTATCAGCAATTGAGGTTATGCTTAAAGTTATGGACGCGCGAAACAAATCATAAGATGAAACACTGAAGTTCGATAGGCTAAGATGGTTGGGACATGTGTTACGCATGTCTCAGGTAGGATTTCTCGATGTGGTGTTCGCTGAGGTAAGTAGTGGATGTAACATTAGCGCGATTGGTCAGTCCGTGACATTGAAGAAAAGTATGAAAAGCCCGATGGGTGGAAGCGGTCATGTAGGACGTTTTAGAGATTCTGCGAGGAGTCTGAGATATACCCACTCCGAGGTTGAATACTTTCTAGAATATCACTAGGAGTCGCGACCAGTGGCGCACTTCTATTCACACATTTTCTACGACCTTACATCACTATTTGTAGTTCGTTTCTTACTTTCTCTATACTCTGGATTTTCGGTGGAGCTTACCGCTGAGAAACAGTAACCAAAATCACCACAACCACTGTACGGCTAGTAGTTATTCGAACTGCACTGAACTAATTGCACTGGCCGTACTTGATTATGAATATGAATTCAGATGCAACCGTCTTGTGGCCGCGGCCAATTTTCTCCAGAAAGCTGTGAAATAGCAATTTTTCGTGTTGTTCTTTTCCTGGAACTCAGAACACTAAACAACGGCTTTGGGTTCTAGTATCCAAAGACAAATTTCTTCACTCATGCGCGAGCATGTAATGAGAAAATTTTCTCTTCACCCGACACACTTTTGACAGACACGGGATAGTAAACCCGTGTGACCACAGAATGCAAAAGACTCAGGCACACCCGTATTCCGACGACCTGGTGTGTTCACAAAGGGAAAAGAATAGGTTTGTTTTGTTGTTGTTAAAAATGCACTTAAACAAATACCAGGTGAAGAAGAAAACGAAAAGCATCAAAAAGAACTTTCTACTTGTAGAATGCAAATCTTAAATTCCTCAGAGAAAACTCCGTTATGTGTATTCAAAAAAATTACTTGTTAGATTCTTCAGTTTGCATGCTTGCTTTTGGCCTGGTGTGGAATTGCTGTTGACAGTATATCCGTCCGATGAACGCTCCCCAGCTCTCGAGTCTTTACAGAACAAACGTTCACTGTAACATTAAGGCGAATCGGAATACCTGGAGATTCCACATACGGACACTCGGGAGAAAATCGTGAAAAATCGTCTGCATCCGTGTCGATTAGCGGTAAGACACTGCTTGCGTAGAACATTAGAATCCATCCATAGCTGACTTACAAGTCTTCGTTTAGGATGTCATTCAACCCGTGTGGAGCAAAATCCAGCTGTCGAGTAAATAACGATTCACAAAATCCCTGATCATCGGCCGTCACAAAGCAGTCACGAACATGATTTAGAACTTGTTCTTTACAGTCTACAGAGATCATGATAATGACTGCTTGACTGTAACTGTTTGAAAATGAAAGTCCTGTGCAATAAACAGAAATGAGGAACAGCGTCAGACACGCCATATGGAGAATCGTGAACAAAGATAGTTGAAAAACCAAATGCAAGAATAAGAGGGGGAATGAAGAGCTCTGTTACGCTGCTATTTATCAGGAACTCACAAGTTTATCTGCTAATACTCAGTGAGATAGAACTGTTGCATAAAATTATTTTTCGTGAAGCCGTAGAACATACCTGTGATGTACTTCCTTCCTTCTATTGTCCATCTTTTTTATTGCAGCGTCTATGATTCACGATTTTCTTCTTCTTTAGAAAGATGCAGCTATTTGGCCCACCTTAGTTGGAATAACTGTCTGTGTGTAGTCCCATCTGCCTTCAGGCACTGGACAGATGGTGTGGCATCGTGAGTGATAGTCTTGGGGTTGCGCTGATCTCGAGCAGAGCTGCATGCTACCGGGCGCGTCCCCAGATCGTGGATATGGGCACGGCCACCAAACTGGTGGTTAGCAGTGAATAAAGCGGGCTTGGGCTAACTGAAGAAGCGGCCGCGGACGAGCAGCGGCAGTGCCTGAGGAGGTGGCAGGTCTTCGCTTGGCTAGTGTTTTCCTTTCGAAAATACCACATAAGTTTGTTAGCCTACTGTGACGTGGTGCGTGCTGCCAGCCACCCAAATAAGCCCGTTGTCCCTACTGCCTTGCAGGTTTTTAATACGTTATGACCCTCGGGAAACCTGCGCACTCGAACTCAACTTGCGACCCCAATCGCTCCAGCCCGCTATGGAAAATCAGAAGACAATAACCCAAGTCGCCAAAAATGTATTTTTCGCAGAAATTACTATGCGGTATATAAAGCAAAAATCGAACATTCCCGAACTCGGGCGTCCAGTTAGGTTCAAGCCCTGTTGGGCCAATTAGGTTGATAAAAATGTTTTGACGGATTGATCATTGATCCATTGACCCAATTTCCGTCGGACTATGGATGACTGCTCGGTCAGCAAAAGGGGTTACTTCATGATTGGTCCGATAATTTATCGACTATTGGTTATTCAATCTGGCCTGGCACGCTCCAGCTGGTTATTGGCTTGCCTGGAAGAAATTTTTTTCATTTTAACTTCCTAACAGTTGCACTTGGATGTGCAAAGGCTAGAGGTGTACTCTCAAAAAAAAAGGCCGGACTGGGTTGCCGAATGTCATAAAAGTTTTCGAGCGGTGCTATGGACACCGCTTCGTATCACTATTACCAAGACTCTACGGACTATTGGGAATTTATGCACTCTCATTATTCTACGGCGTCCCTGGTAAGCGGCGCTCCTCATGTCCCAGCGGTCACTTTTGACCAGGCTTGTTTACTAGACATGGCGTTCAAAAGCTCTCAGTCCCATCAAACGATTTTGTCATCGAACGCCTCCGTAAAAGATTCTGGCCGAGTAAGTTCAACTCAAAACTCTCCCGAAAAACGGGAACAATATACAGCTTCAGTCTCAAATTTCAAAAGCTACCTCTGAGGTCTTGAACGTCATCCTCGGTGGTGGTCGAGTAGTTTAGAGCGTTTACTTACCACCTTGGAGGTCCGAGGTTCGAATCCTCGCCATCACCGGTTACTTTGGTGGTAGACAGTAATTCTCACTGTCGTCCGGATCTCAGGATCATGGTTGCCGGTTTCCTTTATACTATGAATCATGAAAATACACAAACACAAGCACTCGCTCTAGTCACTCGAAAAACAAGCACGAACTCATCACCCTCACTAACGTTTGCGGAATGAACCATAACATTGATTCTGTGCACCGATTTCTCCAATCTTCCTCTCCTCTTGCCTTACTTTTGACCGAAACCCCGAATCTCCCCGTCATCAGACACCACCCACCTCCAATTTCCCAACTATACCTTTCATTCCTCTTTTTCACCCAAAGGTGGCGCCTGTGCCTTTGTTCACCAGTCAGTCACCACATCCAGAATCCAGAATCTTGATTTTTCCTGTCGCAAATATCAGTTGATGTGGCTCCGACTTCCTCATTTTAAGCACTACTTTTGTATTGTTTACCGTCCACCCAACAGTAGCGACTCATCAATCTTTGATTTCTTAGCTTCGAACAGTGAGCACTTGTTTGTTACGGATTCCAACTGCTATATTATCGTCTTAGGAGATTTTATTGTTTACAATTGAGATTGGCTGATTCACTCATCGGACACTTCGGTTGTGGGGCGCGAAGCCGAACATTTCGCCGTGGTTAACCACCGGTGCCAACTTGTTGAACTCCCTACACGTATTCCCGATCGAGCTGGCGATCGTGCCAATACCCTTGATCTATTTCTCAATTCTGTTCCTTCTCCGTTCTCAGACATCTCTGCTCACCCTCCAATTGGCGCATCTGACCACTGCATTATTTCCTGTTCCATCAATTTTATTCGCCTCCCTTCTCGAGACACAAATTTTGGCGTTACAATTCAGCTAACAGGGATGGTTTTTGCAATTTTCTAGCCTCCTATCCTTGGAATGATTGTTGCTTTACTTCAGACGTTTCCGTTTCCATTTCTAACTTCACTGACATTGTTCTCGAAAGTGCGCTACTTCTTATTCCCCACTTTTCCAAATCCGGTAAACGCAAATCCCCCGAGTAGTTCAACCACACATGTGATCGTGCTATACGTTTGAAGCGTGCAACATTTCGCCGCTGGCGCCGCTTGCCCACTCCCGACTCCCACCACCACTTCGTGCAAACCAGGAACAGATGCTTGTCAACCATACAGAGATCCAAAGAACACTTCGTCCGCTGGAAAGCTGAACGCTTACTCTCATCTTCCACCGGTAGCCGAACATTTTGGTTCCTTTCCAAAGCAGTCTCCCGCAATTTTTGCCCGTCCAATTTCCCTCCCATCTGTAACTCCTCCGGCAATTTTGTTTGTGAACCACACCAGAAAGCCGAGGTTTTTGCTTCTGAGTTTGTCTTTAACTCCACCTTACCCTCTTATGCGACTCCTCCAGTTCCCTCTCTTCCCTCTGTCTCCCACTTTTAACTCCATATTAGCACTAGGAAGATCCGCCAAGCGCTGCTTCCTCTGGACGTATGCAAACCACCCGGTCCGGACAGTATTCCACCCGTAGTCCTCAAAATGTATGCCCCTGAACTGGCCCTCCTTTTACGTCGTCTTTTCTGTCTGTCTCTCCTCCCAACTTTCCACTTTTCCGATCCCGTGAAAAGACGCCGTGATCTTTTCCTATTCCCAAAAGCGGTGATGTTTCTGACCTGAATAACTATCGTCCTATTTCCCTCATACCTGTTATTTCGAAAGTATTCGAATCTGTCATCTCAGACCAACTGCGTACGTTTCTCGAACGCGAAGGACCACTGAATGATCGCCAATACGTATTCCGACCTCGCCGTTCCACCGGCGATATCCTGGCTCTCGCCTCAAACTGCTGGTCGGTTGCACTCGACAATTACGAGAAAAAACCATCGTCTCGATCAATATCTCTGAGGCCTTTGACCGAGTTTGGCACGAAGGTCTTCTGGTGAAACCGTCCACGTTCGCGTTTTCTTCCGCTCTCGTATCGTGGATATCACGTTTCCTCAGTAAGCGAAGCATCTCTGTCCGAGTTGATGGGGTTCTGTCCCAGCCATTTCCTGTGAATGCTGGTGTTCCGCAAGGTTCAGTACTTGCGCCCACCTTATTTCTTTTATGTATCAATGATGTTTTATCCACTACTTCCAACCCAATCCATTCCCTTGCCGATAATGCCACTTTTCATTCTTCCCTTTCTTACCGCATTCCTCGCCATGCCAACACCAACATCGATCGTGACCGCAGTGAAATCGTTACATCTCTAGAGTCCGATCTCCTGGGAATGCCATAATCATGTTGCATCCAATGTTTCCAAAACTCCTCTCAATTTCCTTGAAACATCATGCATTCTCCTCTCACTTATCCTTTGTTTCAACTGTACTGCATTTTACATATTCTTCCACTCTTATTGACTTATCTACAACTTCTCTATGTTGGTCCGCTTTCACATCTCAGCTCGCTTCTCGTGCTGCGCGCAACGTTGATTTTCTGCTTCGCGCCAGATGCTTCTTCACACCAGTTCATCTTCTTCTGCTGTATAAAGCTTAAATCCATCCCGCATTTGAATACTGCAGTTACGTGTGGGGTGAAGCTTCGTCTACCTCTCTTTTTGTTCTTGATCGGGTTCAATGAAAGGCCATCCGATTGATCGACGAGCCTTCTTTAACCTCGAGTCTGTAGTCACTAGCCCACCGTCAGGCTGTTGCTTCGTTATCTCTCTTCTACCAATATTATTTTGCATTTTGATCTTCCGAGCTTGTTTCGGCAGTTCCTCTTCCCAAAACATTTTCCCGACAATCACATACCTAGGCAACTAGTCACCTTTATTAAGTTTCTGTCACTAGATGTCGTACTTCTATCATTCAAACCTCTTTCTTTCCCCGGGCCGGTAAGTTATGGAACACTCTCCCTCTTTGTGTCTTCCCACCAACATGCAATCTTTCTCCCTTCAAAAGCAGAATCAACGAACTGGTTCTAACGTGAATGTTCCTTTACAACTCACTTACAGTATGTGATCTGATTATGAGGTTTACCGTCATGCTGAAATTCACATTGTGCAATAAAAAACGAGATTCATCCATCCTCTACCACTGTAGCATTAGCGCCGCAATGTCTGGTCGATGCCGCCACCGAGGTATTCATCAACGATGCCTCATTAAAAGCTGTCATTGATACTGGGACCGCAGGGAGTTACATCGCGGCTTCGGTTATCGAGGAATACTAGTGGAAGATGGAACATTCTTGCAGCCAAACTAGAATGGCCAACACTAAGCTGATTAGTCACACTATCGATCATCATTAAAGTGAGAGTTTCAGCTTCAGTTTATTCAACCATTAGCCTCACACTTCTGTGCTCTGGTTTCCGTTGCTACCTTCCGGCATCCTCCAGTAAAGGGCGAAAAGAATAGAAGCATAGTGCTAAACATCCAAAAAGTCGAAGTACCAAGGGGAAATCAGGACGACAAGGAAAGAGGCCGGATGCGACTACACCACTGACCGCGACACCTAGCCATGTTACTTATTGTCTCCAACCATTTAGTAGGCGGATCACGTGGACCCCAACCTGGAAGTCTTACACGTCCTGCACGCCCAAGTCCACTGATCAAGGTTTTCATTCCTTTTTGCCATGTCATGGATTGACCACCTCGACCTACCTTCCAATTACTACCTGCCTCGTAGAACAACATACGCCGAGAATGTCTACCGGCGGGCATGCGTAACACATGTGCCAACCACCTCAACCTGTTTAGATTCGGTACTTGATCCAGAAGCTCACCTATAGTTCACAAAATCCTACATCATCAGCATCATCGTACAGCGTTAAACAGTAGGGCAAGACCCACTGACCACTGCCTTTCTCACCATGTTGCACGTTGAATTAAAAAGTATGAATATACAAGATGGACAGGGAGTGGACCTATATGGGTGGGAAAAGAAAAGAATGCCCTAGTAGCCAACACACGGAACACACAGTCTAACTGTACAAACGTACACCGATCAAACATTCTGATTCGATAGAAAGTAACAACACGATCTCCACTGCTCGCGGTTCGCAGCCATATCCTTCAGTGTCTCCAGCCAACTGGTAGACGGATCTTTTGGACCCCAACCACGAAGACGTGAAGCACCTACTTTTCTTAAGTCTGCCGTACATTTTCTCATTCCTCGCTGCCACGTCATCTGTTGACCTCCACGTGGTCTCTTCCACTCCCTAGGAGGGGCGGAGAATAGGACACGGTATGGTAGACGTGTGTTTGCCATACGTAACACGTGTCCCAACCAACGAAGTCTACTAAGTTGGATACGCTGTGACAAAACGTTCTCTGAATTAGTACCTAATACTCGCTTTCTTACCTCATCGTTGCTTACTCGGCTATTCCACCCAATCCTAGCGATACTACGTAAACATCGATGGTCGAAAACCTCAAAACAACGAATATCTTCAGCACGCAGACTCCAAGTTTCGCAACCATACAACAAAACTGAACGCACTGCAGCACAGTATACACGGCCTTTCAACTTCAGTGAAATATCGGATCGGCGCCACAAGTGCTTCAGTCCAGCGTACGCCGCTCGAGCTTTGGATATCCGCGTACTCACCTCTACTACTGTGCTCCCATCCGTCGTCACGCAGCTGCCGAGGTAGGTGAAGTGATCGACAACTGCCAGCACCTCCCCATCGAGCATCAAGCTCGGAATCGTTGACGTCCAGTCTTGTAACATCACCTTGCACTTTGAAGGTGCAAAGCGCATGCCGAATGGAGCTACAGCTCTTGCGAGATTATCTAGTGCACGCTGAGCATGTTCCGTGGATTCGAACAAGAAGACAACGTCGTCTGCGTAATCTAGGTCACACAGCTTCTCACTATCTCCTAGTTCGACGCCTACATCCTGAAGATTTTGCAAAGCACTACCATTATTTCGTCCATGACGAAGTTGAACAGGAATGGAGGCAAAGGGCATCCCTGCCGAACACCACTGGTCGTTTCCAACCGACCGGATAGTTCACCGTAAACCCTTACGCGGCCAGAAGTATGAGAATACAATGATCTCATTAGGTTCACGAACTTCTGGGGCATACCTTTTCGACGAAGAACACTGAAAAGCGATGTTCGATCAACTGAATCGAAGGCGCCTTTCAGATCTAAGAAAATCATTATTGTCGGTCGGCGGTGCGTGTGACGCGTTTCCAGTAGTCGGCGAAGGGTAAAAATCTGGTCGATGCATCCTCGACCTGGGCGGAATCCTGCCTGCTGTTCGCGGACATTCCTCTCGCG
Source organism: Fasciola hepatica (assembly GCA_948099385.1). Classification (NCBI taxonomy): domain Eukaryota; kingdom Metazoa; phylum Platyhelminthes; class Trematoda; order Plagiorchiida; family Fasciolidae; genus Fasciola; species Fasciola hepatica. Next base: position 1,250,619 of record CANUEZ040000151.1, read on the forward strand.
AGCCGGTGTAAGACGGTGCAGCAAAATCGAAGCTAATACTTTGGTGACTATCGGGATTAAGCTAATCCCACGATGATTACTGCAGTCATTGCGTATTCCCTTCTTGAAGATGGGAACAATCAATGACTCGCTCCATATTAACGGAATACGCTCCTCCTTCCAAATGTCACGGAGCAAGGCGGTTAGTGATTTTATCAATGCCTCACCACCCAGTTTGAAAAGAACTGGAGGAAGTTCGTCGGGACCTGCAGCTTTCCCCCGCCTTAGTAATCGAATACATGACTCTACTTCTACTTCCGATGGGGCTCAAGTGATACCACCCAACAAGTCAAAGTTGTTGACACAGGAGTAACTACACTAGCGTGCGGCCAGCTAAACTGTTCCTTGAAGTACTCGGCCCATCGGTCAAGCCTTTGCTGTTTGTTATGGATGGGTTCTCCATTCCTATTGCAAATCGTTTCACTGACCTGAGTTCGCCGTCCACCGGAGTCACGAATAAGTTTGAACAGTCTTTGACTGTTACCTGAAGCAGCTGCCACTTCCATTTCTTCGGCTACATTGACCCACCAATTTTCGCGATCCTTCTTAAGGCTTCGCGTAACTTGTCTTTGCAGCTTTCTCCGCATCTTATTCATCTCCTTACGGTTCGAAAGCTGACGCTTTTGCTCCATTATACTCAGCGACTCTTGTGAGATCCAGTGTCTCTGATGGACAACGGATCGAGGACCACAGGCGAAACCTGCTGCAAAGTGCATCGCTTGTTTGATATGAGCCCAATGCTCATCTACATTACTGTTCTCCGTGGATCCTAGCTCATGTGCTAACTTCTGCTCATACCGGGTGCAAACGTCTGGATCACACAAACGTTGCACGACTAATCGGGTTTGCGGTTTGCGACGATGGCCATGGAGCTGGAGAGATAATCGCATTATAACTAATGCATGGTCCGACTCTACGTACGTGGACCAGTAAGATCTACAGTTCTGAACAGAACTGCGCCATCGGTAGCTTACGGCAATATAGTCAATTTGACTCAAAGTACTTGTAGAGTTAGAGCGCCATGTCGCTGTGCGACGCGAGCTGTGTCGGAAATTTGTGCTAGACAAGAACAATCGATTGTCTGCACAAAATTGGAGAAGCCTATCCCCGTTATCTGTGCGCTTAGCGGGTAAAGCACAACGCCCACCTAAACAGGCTTCTGACACACTAAGTTTGCCAACTTGTGCATTGAAGTCACCAGCTAGTACTACAATGTCAGAACATTTACTGCTGCGAACGAGAGTGGCGAGGGCATCATAGAACTCATCTTTCTGCAAGTCTGAGCTGCAGTCCGTTGGGGCGTACGCCGAGATCACGAACAAATAGCGCTTAACACAACTATCCTTTTGAACGCCGACTGACCCTTGGAGTCTCACAGCACATAAACGACTGTTAACAGGGATCCAGTCTAATAGGTCAGCCTCAGCCTTGTCAGTCAAGACAATTCCCACACCACGTTGACCCACAGCTCGAGCTACTTCGTCTCCTGAGGTGCGCAAAATATACCTCGATGAGATACCAGGAGCAGTTAGTTGAATTACATTGCTCGAATCCTGGATACGCGTTTCGCTTAAGCAGCAAACATCAATCTTCAGAGAGTTCATTGTGAGGGCTAGGCACGCCTGCTGACCGGCCTGCATCGGTGTACGCACGTTGAAGGAGCCGAGATTAAGAGGCTGACGAGGCTTGAGAAAATGTAAGTTACCAGACAGAGGATTATTCCCGATACTATTTGACAGTGAATCGTTGCGAGTATCGACCGTGTTATCAGTGGGAGCATTATGGGTGGATAGATGGGGCAAATAGGGATGGTTAGGGACAGAAGACAAAGGTTGAATAACAGAGAGGGAACTCTGAGCAGTAGCACACTTATCACTACCCACCCCGCTCGATGCAATGGACAGCGCGGTCCTGATTAGCCTGCGCGACGACCGATGCAGTATGGAATTCTTTGTATTCGTGCAGTTCATGGGAGATGTTGGACGGGTACTGCTAGGGTGTCCAGCCACAAAGCAGGAGAACGATTAGGGTCCTCATCCAAAGCCTTTAGTTCTGACAAGAACCTATCCGCAAGGCAGCGGGATGGCTTAGTGGAAGCCCATTTGCTTGGATCAATTATTCTTCCACTGGTTTTTCCGACTGAGTTGCCAGCTCAAATCAACCCCCAACCTGGAGACTGGACTTTGTCTGACCTCTACCCATTGACCTGTCAGGTATGATTGCATCTCCGGCTTAAAGAAGCCATCCTGTATAGCTCTTTGGGTCATAGAGGCGCGCAAGCCATCACACCACGTCAAGGTGCAGTCTCGTCGTCTCGACGTCTAACCTCGGCACTGCTGATGCAGCGTTCCCACCATATGCGAGCAGTACTACGGAGAAATCCATACTCAAACACCGACGGTCTTCGGCTATCTTCTACCTTTAACGGGCATGTGTCTGAGCCGTACAGAAGAACGGATTTAATTGCCGCATTATAAACTCGACCCTTAACAGACAATCGGATGTCACGCCGGCACCACAGATGACAGAGATTGGCAAAAGCCAAACAAGCCTTCTGTATACGCGATGACACTTCATCCGTTATCTAGACACCTGGTGAGATGTAACTGCCCAGGTGACAAAATTTATCCACTCCACCTAGAGCTTCCCCTGCAAAGAGAAGGTTTGGTGTTCAGTGAACCCAGTCCTGCAACAGCATTTTACACTTTGAAGGTGCAATGCACATCCCAAACACTGGTATGCGGTTTTTTAGGCTATCACAATAAGCTTGGAAGTTACCTGGATCTTCACTTAGAAGAACAATATCGTCCGCATATTCCAAGTCAAACAGCTCACTCTCTGAGCAAAGATCGACGCCGCTATTCTCGCACGAAGATAGGACCATCTCAAGAATCAATTTAACTACAAAATTGAAGAGGAAGAGTGAAAGAGAGCAACTCTGACGAACACCACTTCCTGTGGTGAACTCGGGTGAAAGAACACCGTAAGCACGAACTTGGCTTCCGCTGTTCCCATTCAAGCATTGGGAAAGAGAGATAAACTTCTCTGGTGCACCCTTCAGTAAGAAGCAGCGCCAGAGAACTGTGCGGTCGACTGAGTCGAACGCCTAATTCGGATCAAGAAAGACACAGATTGTGGGCCTACGAAAGATGTGTCTGTGCTCTAACGTTTGTCGAAGAGTGAAGATGTGGTCGATACAACCCCGACCGGGTCTGAAAACAGCTTGATTCTCACGCGTACACTGTTCGGGAGCACTGGATAATCGGTGGAGAATAAGACCGGTGAGTAGTTTAGACGCGATACCTACCAAGCTAATTCCTCTGTGGTTTTCACAAGAGGACCTGTCACTTTTCTTGTAAATCTGTACAATCACCGATTCACGCCATTCCTTAGGAATCTGTTCACTACCCCCAAATAATACGGAGTTTTGTTGACTCCAAAACCAAAGCTTCGCCTCCATCCTTGGGAAAAGATGGAGACAACCCAGTCGGTCCATCGGTTTTATACCTTTTCAAGTAAACGATCTCCCGCATGATCTACATCTCTGATTGAGGATTGATATCCACCTACATTGTCTCGCTGGCAAACATAATTGGAAGGTGCATCGTTGAAATGGGCCAACTGAATTGTTCCCTAAATTGCTTCGCCCAGCGTTCCAGACGAAGTCTCTGAGAGTGAATCAGTGAGCCGTCGGAGTCCTTGACTATTTCACCAACACCAGGCTCCCGTGTACCTGTACTTCTAATCGAACGGAAAAGGTTGCCAGCACTACCAATGGACGAAGCCTTTTCCATTTCCCCACATTTCGCAATCCACCACTGATCGCGGTCATTCCTCAGGCTCATAGTCTGTTGGCGTCTCAGAGATTTACCTACCTCATTGAATATGGAATCCAGAAGGACATATCTACGAGCAACAAACAGAGCAACTGATGTCGAAGATATGCATTGTTTGTGAGACCAAATTGAACCAGAGTTCTGGGTGGCATTCGAAGTGACATACAAGGCTTCCTTGATCTGTTGCCAGCGTTCATTTTGGTTTTGAACATCTAGCTACATCGATAACTGCGTAGCCAACTTCATCTGGAAACTGTGTCGCTGGTTATCGTCTAAAATCAACTGCGTGGGACAAGTGGAATTTACTTTGATGCGACTACGGACGACACGCAAACGGAAGCGAACACGTACCAAGGTGTGATCTGAATCCACAGGCGTAGACCAGAATAAACGACAATCTTCAATTGATCCACGCCAGCGGTGACCAATCAAAATATGGCCAATCTGAGTCCAACGTTGTGAAGACGAAGGAGGACGCCATGTGAGTCTATGCCGCTTCTTATGGCAAAAGTTTACACTTGCCAGAAACAATCTGTGGTCAGAACACAGCTACATGAGACGATCACCGGTATCAGTACGATCGGCTGAGATAACAAATGGGCCTCCAGGGTGACTTTCAGAATCTCCCAAACGGCCAACTTGGACATTGAAACCCCAGCAATGACCACCACGTCCGTTAAACGTGCGCTTCAAAGTGGCTGAGACAAATTTTGATAGAATTCGTCCTTGGCCTCAAAGGGACTGCAGTCAGTCGGCGCATACACAGACAAGACGAACAAACATTGGCGCCTCAGTTTGTTGTTGTTGACACAAACCGAACTGTTCAACCAAACTACAAACAAACGACTGCTGACTGGAATCCACTCTAGCAGTGCACGCTCAGCTTTCATGCTCAAAACAATCCCAACAACAGCCTGACCACGAGCACTAGAAACCGGATCGTCCGACAAGCGAAGAATGAAGTGAGAGACTGAGGTTGTATCTGGGATGCGAAGAGTGATCACAGAAGTGGGATCGTGTATGCGTGTTTCGGAGACACGGCGTGCGTCGATTTTTAAAGTGTCAAGAGTTCTAATGAGGCCAGTCTGTTACCCTATCTGACATAGTGTGCGGACGTTAAAGGCAGCCAGGTGAAGTGAACATTTATGCTTGCAAAGTGCATCTGATTTACATCCAATTCCTGAACTACTGGTTTCATAACAGCCGTAATTACCCGCGGCGTTTTGCATCGATCTTAAGTTAAAAGGGAAAATTGGTAAGGCTCTCCACAGGAAAGGTAGTGGAGGTTTCTGGGCGAATCATGCTTCGCGGCTGCCCACACCGCAGAAGGGGTTTTTCTTTGGGAACACTAACCGGAGCCTTTGACTCAAAAGTCTCATGCACAAGGCAGTGGGGCGTTAACCCAGCACGGGAACGTAACCGAAGAACCCGTGAAGGAACCTCTTCTAGTCTGTCACGTGAGGTCTGATTACTGCATGCGTTTTGTCTTGTCTTCGCTGGTGCTTTGTTATCGGTCGACTTTTCGGATTCAGTCCTTAGCCCCATGCACCCAATGGAGCAAGCGGAACGTGGACGGGGCACCATCCTTTGGGCCGGGGGCTGCTCAGCTTAGGCAGGCAAAAGCTGCCCAACGGAGTGCGATGACTTTTCCCACCGTCGAGAGAAACCTCAGGTACTCCACTCCTATGTCCATCTAGTGGAGGTTTTTTGACCGGCAAACTGTTTCTCCGTGTTTATTCACTGGAGTGTTTTCTCCACGGTCATGGTAGTTAGAACCAGATGTTTCTCATCAACTGGTTCTGAGACTGGACTTCGTCTGACCTCTATCGATTGACCTTCCAGGCATGACTGCACCTCCGGCTTTAGGGAGCCATCCTGCATAGCTCTTTGGGTCATGGAGGTACGCGAGCCATCACACCACGCCAAGGTGCGAGAAGACGAAAGCGAATGCCTGGCGCTCTTCACCGGGGTTGGCTGACCAAGAGTCAGTCTAGGGGAGATGGTTAAACCCTGATTCCAAACCAACTACGGGTGGCGTATGAGGCGTACAACAATATACTCACCGGCATCTGCGGCGGAGGGATGCACTGGGCGCCCAGGATGTTTGGCCTCATCCGAAGGGCGTATGAACTGAGCGATTAGTCACCGGTCTCCAGAGGGCTAAGATACCCCCATATCGTCCTACTGCCTTGTAGGTTAGGTATTCTGGTCAAAGGCTCGGGGTGAGGCCCCTCAGTCAACCCTCCAGTTCGGTCTGGGCAACCGAGAAGTATCCAGCCCACACGCTTACATGAAATCTCCACATATATGATAACTCGTACCCGCGCTCGACTCTATTCATTCACTCAAGCTACACAAGTTATGACCGAGGTGATGGCGGTCGGACAAAACCAACTACTTATTACTACACCACCTATTTTCACCCACTCTTTTACACATCATCATTATCATCGTACAGCGTTAAACAGTAGGGCAAGCCCCACTCACAACTGCCTTTCTCACCATGTAGCACGTTGAATTAAAAAGTATGAATATACAAGATGGACAGGGAGTGGACCTACATGGGTGGGAAAAGAAAGGAATGCCCTAGTAGCCAACACACGGAACACACAGTCTAACTGTACAAACGTACACCGATCAAACATTCTGATTCGATAGAAAGTAACAACACGATCTCCACTGCTCGCGGTTCGCAGCCATATCCTTCAGTGTCTCCAGCCAACTGGTAGACGGATCTTTTGGACCCCAACCACGAAGACGTGAAGCACCTACTTTTCCTAAGTCTGCCGTACATTTTCTCATTCCTCGCTGCCACGTCAACTGTTGACCTACACGTGGTCTCTTCCACTCCCTAGGAGGGGCGGAGAATAGGACACGGTATGGTAGACGTGTGTTTGCCATACGTAACACGTGTCCCAACCAACGAAGTCTACTAAGCTGGATACGCTGTGACAGAACGTTCTCTGAATTAGTACCTAATACTCGCTTTCTTACCTCATCGTTGCTTACTCGGCTATTCCACCCAATCCTAGCGATACTACGTAAACATCGATGGTCGAAAACCTCAAAACAACGAATATCTTCAGCACGCAGACTCCAAGTTTCGCAACCATACAACAAAACTGAACGCACTGCAGCACAGTATACACGGCCTTTCAACTTCAGTGAAATATCGGATCGGCGCCACAAGTGCTTCAGTCCAGCGTACGCCGCTCGAGCTTTGGATATCCGCGTACTCACCTCTACTACTGTGCTCCCATCCGTCGTCACGCAGCTGCCGAGGTAGGTGAAGTGATCGACAACTGCCAGCACCTCCCCATCGAGCATCAAGCTCGGAATCGTTGACGTCCAGTCTTGTAACATCACCTTGCACTTTGAAGGTGCAAAGCGCATGCCGAATGGAGCTACAGCTCTTGCGAGATTATCTAGTGCACGCTGAGCATGTTCCGTGGATTCGAACAAGAAGACAACGTCGTCTGCGTAATCTAGGTCACATAGCTTTTCACTATTTCCTAGTTAGACGCCTACATGCTGAAGACTTTGCTGCGCACTGTCCATTATTTCGTCCATGACGAAGTTGAACAGGAATGGAGGCAAAGGGCATCCCTGTCGAACACCACTGGTCGTTTCGAACCCACCGGATAGTTCACCGTAAACCCTTACGCGGCCAGAAGTATGAGAATACAATGATCTCATTAGGTTCACGAACTTCTGGGGCATACCTTTTCGATGAAGAACACTGAAAAGCGCTCTTCGATCAACTGAATCGAAGGCGCCTTTCAGGTCTAAGAAAAGCAATATTGTCGGTCGGCGGTGCATGTGACGCGTTTCAAGTAGTTGGCGAAGAGTAAAAATCTGGTCGATGCATCCTCGACCTGGGCGGAATCCAGCCTGCTGTTCGCGGACATTCCTCTCGCGGGCTGGTGTAAGACGGTGCAGCAAAATCGAAGCTAATACTTTGGTGACTATCGGGATTAAGCTAATCCCACGATGATTACTGCAGTCATTGCGTATTCCCTTCTTGAAGATGGGAACAATCAATGACTCGCTCCATATTAACGGAATACGCTCCTCCTTCCAAATGTCACGGAGCAAGGCGGTAAGTGATTTTATCAACGTCTCACCACCCAGTTTGAAAAGAACTGGAGGAAGTTCGTCGGGACCTGCAGCTTTCCCCCGCCTTAGTAATCGAATACATGACTCTACTTCTACTTCTGATGGGGCTCAAGTGATACCACCCAACAAGTCAAAGTTGTTGACACAGGAGTAACTACACTAGCGTGCGGCCAGCTAAACTGTTCCTTGAAGTATTCGGCCCATCTGTCAAGCCTTTTCTGTTTTTTATGGATGGGTTCTCCATTTCTATCCCAAATCGTTTCACTGACCTGGGTTCGCCGTCCACCGGTGTCACGAATAAGTTTGAACAGTCTTTGACTGTTACCTGAAGCAGCTGCCACTTCCATTTCTTCGGCTACATTGACCCACCAATTTTCGCGATCCTTCTTAAGGCTTCGCGTAACTTGTCTTTGCAGCTTTCTCCGCATCTTATTCATCTCCTTACGGTTCGAAAGCTGACGCTTTTGCTCCATTATACTCAGCGACTCTTGTGAGATCCAGTGTCCCTGATGGACAACGGATCGAGGACCACAGGCGAAACCTGCTGCAAAGTGCATCGCTTGTTTGATATGAGCCCAATGCTCATCTACATTACTGTTCGTCGTAGATCCTAGCTCATGTGCTAACTTCTGCTCATAACGGGTGCAAACGTCTGGATCACACAAACGTTGCACGGCTAATCGGGTTTGCGGTTTGCGGTTTGCGACGATGGCCATGGAGCTGGAGAGATAATCGCATTATAACTAATGCATGGTCCGACTCTACGTACGTGGACCAGTAAGATCTACAGTTCTGAACAGAACTGCGCCATCGGTAGCTTACGGCGATATGGTCAATTTGACTCAAAGTACTTGTAGAGTTAGAGCGCCATGTCGCTGTGCGACGCGAGCTGTGTCGGAAATTTGTGCTAGACAAGAACAATCGATTGTCTGCACAAAATTGGAGAAGCCTATCCCCGTTATCTGTGCGCTCAGCGGGTAAAGCACAACGCCCAATTAAACAGGCTTCTGACACACTAAGATTGCCAACTTGTGCATTGAAGTCACCAGCTAGCACTACAATGTCGGAACCTTTACTGCTGCCAACGAGAGTGGCGAGGGCATCATAGAACTCATCTTTCTGCAAGTCTGAGCTGCAGACCGTTGGGGCGTAAGCCGAGATCACGAACAAATAGCGCTTAACACAACTATCCTTTTGAACGCCGACTGACCCTTGGAGTCTCACAGCACATAAACGACTGTTAACAGGGATCCAGTCTAATAGGTCAGCCTCAGCCTTGTCAGTCAAGACAATTCCCACACCACGTTGACCCACAGCTCTAGCTGCTTCGTCTCCTGAGGTGCGCAAAATATACCTCGATGAGATACCAGGAGCAGTTAGTTGAATTACATTGCTCGAATCCTGGATACGCGTTTCGCTTAAGCAGCAAACATCAATCTTCAGAGAGTTCATTGTGAGGGCTAGGCACGCCTGCTGACCGGCCTGCATCGGTGTACGCACGTTGAAGGAGCCGAGATTAAGAGGCTGACGAGGCTTGAGAAAATGTAAGTTACCAGACAGAGGATTATTCCCGATACTATTTGACAGTGAATCGTTGCGAGTATCGACCGTGTTATCAGTGGGAGCATTATGGGTGGATAGATGGGGCAAATAGGGATGGTTAGGGACAGAAGACAAAGGTTGAATAACAGAGAGGGAACTCTGAGCAGTAGCACACTTATCACTACCCACCCCGCTCGATGCAATGGACAGCGCGGTCCTGATTAGCCTGCGCGACGACCGATGCAGTATGGAATTCTTTGTATTCGTGCAGTTCATGGGAGATGTTGGACGGGTACTGCTAGGGTGTCCAGCCACAAAGCAGGAGAACGATTAGGGTCCTCATCCAAAGCCTTTAGTTCTGACAAGAACCTATCCGCAAGGCAGCGGGATGGCTTAGTGGAAGCCCATTTGCTTGGATCAATTATTCTTCCACTGGTTTTTCCGACTGAGTTGCCAGCTCAAATCAACCCCCAACCTGGAGACTGGACTTTGTCTGACCTCTACCCATTGACCTGTCAGGTATGATTGCATCTCCGGCTTAAAGAAGCCATCCTGTATAGCTCTTTGGGTCATAGAGGCGCGCAAGCCATCACACCACGTCAAGGTGCAGTCTCGTCGTGATCTTTTACACATAACAATATTAATACTATTCTATGTAGTTCTCAAGTTGCCACGTAGAGACGCTGGGTATGCAAATGAGATTCCTACGTCGGCTGTGTGCAGCTCATCAGAACCACCACTGAGACCACAAGTGCCACTGAAACTTGCAGCCTTCAATGTACGTACTCGCATGCAAATAGGCTAACAAACAGCTTTAGCATGCACACTAGAGACGCTGGCTTTGACGGCTGCTGCTTATCCGAGACCCGCATCCAGGGCCCCACCATCGTAGTTCGTCTGAATTTGCCCTCTGGAGGTGCTTTCACTCTACGCTTATCCGGAGACGCCGAGGCTTCTGCATCTGGTCACGCAGGAGTAGGAATCGCTTTGAGTACAAAAGCTGAGTCTGCGATACGCGACTGGATCCCAGTCAACAGCAGATTATGTGCGATTCATTCGGAGGGTTCGTTCAAAGCTAACAAAGGTAGCGACGGCAATCGTCGTTTGTTTGTTGCCGCCGCCTATGCCCCTACCCATTGCAGTCCAGATACAGTCAAAGATATATTCTACCAGCAGCTTTACGAACTTCTTAGAAAGGCGTCTCATAGAGATAAAGTGGTACTGGCTGGAGATGTGAACGCCCAGATTGGCCACCTAGGTCCAGTCGAGCGAATGCTTGAAGGCCAAAACGGCGCCAACCATCAACGCGCGGATAACGGCAATCGACTACTCCATCGCTGCGCAGACCATCGCCTATTCTGGTAGAGTGCGAAATTCCGGCGCAGCTTTCATCGCACGGTCACATGGCGACCGCCATCTGCTAATCAGTCCTGGCCATCACGACGAGACTGCACCTTGACGTGGTGTGATGGCTTGCGCGCCTCTATGACCCAAAGAGCTATACAGGATGGCTTCTTTAAGCCGGAGATGCAATCATACCTGACAGGTCAATGGGTAGAGGTCAGACAAAGTCCAGTCTCCAGGTTGGGGGTTGATTTGAGCTGGCAACTCAGTCGGAAAAACCAGTGGAAGAATAATTGATCCAAGCAAATGGGCTTCCACTAAGCCATCCCGCTGCCTTGCGGATAGGTTCTTGTCAGAACTAAAGGCTTTGGATGAGGACCCTAATCGTTCTCCTGCTTTGTGGCTGGACACCCTAGCAGTACCCGTCCAACATCTCCCATGAACTGCACGAATACAAAGAATTCCATACTGCATCGGTCGTCGCGCAGGCTAATCAGGACCGCGCTGTCCATTGCATCGAGCGGGGTGGGTAGTGATAAGTGTGCTACTGCTCAGAGTTCCCTCTCTGTTATTCAACCTTTGTCTTCTGTCCCTAACCATCCCTATTTGCCCCATCTATCCACCCATAATGCTCCCACTGATAACACGGTCGATACTCGCAACGATTCACTGTCAAATAGTATCGGGAATAATCCTCTGTCTGGTAACTTACATTTTCTCAAGCCTCGTCAGCCTCTTAATCTCGGCTCCTTCAACGTGCGTACACCGATGCAGGCCGGTCAGCAGGCGTGCCTAGCCCTCACAATGAACTCTCTGAAGATTGATGTTTGCTGCTTAAGCGAAACGCGTATCCAGGATTCGAGCAATGTAATTCAACTAACTGCTCCTGGTATCTCATCGAGGTATATTTTGCGCACCTCAGGAGACGAAGTAGCTCGAGCTGTGGGTCAACGTGGTGTGGGAATTGTCTTGACTGACAAGGCTGAGGCTGACCTATTAGACTGGATCCCTGTTAACAGTCGTTTATGTGCTGTGAGACTCCAAGGGTCAGTCGGCGTTCAAAAGGATAGTTGTGTTAAGCGCTATTTGTTCGTGATCTCGGCGTACGCCCCAACGGACTGCAGCTCAGACTTGCAGAAAGATGAGTTCTATGATGCCCTCGCCACTCTCGTTCGCAGCAGTAAATGTTCTGACATTGTAGTACTAGCTGGTGACTTCAATGCACAAGTTGGCAAACTTAGTGTGTCAGAAGCCTGTTTAATTGGGCGTTGTGCTTTACCTGCTGAGCGCACAGATAACGGGGATAGGCTTCTCCAATTTTGTGCAGACAATCGATTGTTCTTGTCTAGCACGAATTTCCGACACAGCTCGCGGCACACAGCGACATGGCGCTCTAACTCTACAAGTACTTTGAGTCAAATTGACCATATCGCCGTAAGCTACCGATGGCGCAGTTCTGTTCAGAACTGTAGATCTTACTGGTCCACGTACGTAGAGTCGGACCATGCATTAGTTATAATGCGATTATCTCTCCAGCTCCATGGCCATCGTCGCAAACCGCAAACCGCAAACCGCAAACCCGATTAGCCGTGCAACGTTTGTGTGATCCAGACGTTTGCACCCGTTATGAGCAGAAGTTAGCACATGAGCTAGGATCTACGACGAACAGTAATGTAGATGAGCATTGGGCTCATATCAAACAAGCGATGCACTTTGCAGCAGGTTTCGCCTGTGGTCCTCGATCCGTTGTCCATCAGAGACACTGGATCTCACAAGAGTCGCTGAGTATAATGGAGCAAAAGCGTCAGCTTTCGAACCGTAAGGAGATGAATAAGATGCGGAGAAAGCTGCAAAGACAAGTTACGCAAAGCCTTAAGAAGGATCGCGAAAATTGGTGGGTCAATGTAGCCGAAGAAATGGAAGTGGCAGCTGCTTCAGGTAACAGTCAAAGACTGTTCAAACTTATTCGTGACACCGGTGGACGGCGAACCCAGGTCAGTGAAACGATTTGGGATAGAAATGGAGAACCCATCCATAAAAAACAGAAAAGGCTTGACAGATGGGCCGAATACTTCAAGGAACAGTTTAGCTGGCCGCACGCTAGTGTAGTTACTCCTGTGTCAACAACTTTGACTTGTTGGGTGGTATCACTTGAGCCCCATCAGAAGTAGAAGTAGAGTCATGTATTCGATTACTAAGGCGGGGGAAAGCTGCAGGTCCCGACGAACTTCCTCCAGTTCTTTTCAAACTGGGTGGTGAGACGTTGATAAAATCACTTACCGCCTTGCTCCGTGACATTTGGAAGGAGGAGCGTATTCCGTTAATATGGAGCGAGTCATTGATTGTTCCCATCTTCAAGAAGGGAATACGCAATGACTGCAGTAATCATCGTGGGATTAGCTTAATCCCGATAGTCACCAAAGTATTAGCTTCGATTTTGCTGCACCGTCTTACACCAGCCCGCGAGAGGAATGTCCGCGAACAGCAGGCTGGATTCCGCCCAGGTCGAGGATGCATCGACCAGATTTTTACTCTTCGCCAACTACTTGAAACGCGTCACATGCACCGCCGACCGACAATATTGCTTTTCTTAGACCTGAAAGGCGCCTTCGATTCAGTTGATCGAAGAGCGCTTTTCAGTGTTCTTCATCGAAAAGGTATGCCCCAGAAGTTCGTGAACCTAATGAGATCATTGTATTCTCATACTTCTGGCCGCGTAAGGGTTTACGGTGAACTATCCGGTGGGTTCGAAACGACCAGTGGTGTTCGACAGGGATGCCCTTTGCCTCCATTCCTGTTCAACTTCGTCATGGACGAAATAATGGACAGTGCGCAGCAAAGTCTTCAGCATGTAGGCGTCTAACTAGGAAATAGTGAAAAGCTATGTGACCTAGATTACGCAGACGACGTTGTCTTCTTGTTCGAATCCACGGAACATGCTCAGCGTGCACTAGATAATCTCGCAAGAGCTGTAGCTCCATTCGGCATGCGCTTTGCACCTTCAAAGTGCAAGGTGATGTTACAAGACCGGACGTCAACGATTCCGAGATTGATGCTCGATGGGGAGGTACTGGCAGTTGTCGACCACTTCGCCTACCTCGGCAGCTGCGTGACGACAGATGGGAGCACAGTAGTAGAGGTGAGCACGCGGATATCCGAGGCTCGAGCGGCGTACGCTGGACTGAAGCACTTGTGGCGCCGATCCGATATTTCACTGAAGTTGAAAGGCCGTGTATACTGTGCTGCAGTGCGTTCAGTTTTGTTGTATGGTTGCGAAACTTGGAGTCTGCGTGCTGAAGATATTCGTTGTTTTGAGGTTTTCGACCATCGATGTTTACGTAGTATCGCTAGGATTGGGTGGAATAGCCGAGTAAGCAACGATGAGGTAAGAAAGCGAGTATTAGGTACTAATTCAGAGAACGTTCTGTCACAGCGTATCCAGCTTAGTAGACTTCGTTGGTTGGGACACGTGTTACGTATGGCAAACACACGTCTACCATACCGTGTCCTATTCTCCGCCCCTCCTAGGGAGTGGAAGAGACCACGTGTAGGTCAACAGTTGACGTGGCAGCGAGGAATGAGAAAATGTGCAGCAGACTTAGGAAAAGTAGATGCTTCACGTCTTCGTGGTTGGGGTCCAAAAGATCCGTCTACCAGTTGGCTGGAGACACTGAAGGATATGGCTGCGAACCGCGAGCAGTGGCGATCGTGTTGTTACTTTCTATCGAATCAGAATGTTTGATCGGTGTACGTTTGTACAGTTAGACTGTGTGTTCCGTGTGTTGGCTACTAGGGCATTCCTTTCTTTTCCCACCCATGTAGGTCCCCTCCCTATCCATCTTGTATATTCATACCTTCTAATTCAACGTGCAACATGGTGAGAAAGGCAGTGGTCAGTGGGGCTTGCCCTACTGTTTAACGCTGTACGATGATAATGACGATGATGATGATGATGATGTGTGAATTTGCTGCAAGTGTTGTGCATCAAATGCACCGAGCTGTCAACAACTGTATAACCGGCAAAGCAATCAGCGAAGATGGCTCCTCCTGTCACAGACACGGCAGAGTCATCATTTTCGTCATCACCATCAGCAGTGCCATCAATCAGTTTATCACCATCAATAGTAGCAGAATCAGCGGCATCATCATCGTGTTTTTCTCCACCTATGTGATCCCTCTCACCGTCATCCTCGCCGTTAGAAGGGGAAAATTCCGCCGAGATATATATTCCTTATTGTGTTACAAATGCGGAGGTGGCATCAGCATCTGTCACTGAGCCACCGAAACAAAACGCCGCCAACGCCACCTACCTAAGCCTGCCCACCACGATGCAGACCCAGTTGACACTGGTGTGTGCGACGTCTGCGTTATAAAGATCCTACCGGTTAAAGGGCAAGCAAGTGTGGTTGCACCGAGATCTGGACCCTGCGGATCGTGAGAAATATAGAAATGCGTTGCTTGAACGGCATGAACGTATAGAACAAGGAGAAACGGACCTGATTATTCGGGATTTTCGGGTGCAGAAACGGCGTCCTCACTTCCGGTGGAGGCCGCTGATGCTAGTGTCCCTGTCAGTTCCCCCAAGCTAGGACGCCATGAACAAACGGAGGTGGTAGCAGGCCGAGACAGCGCCATCATCCTGTTGTCTAACGTCCGTGGTCTGCTAAACAAGAGAGATGATCTGGAACACTTGCTGCAGTCCAGCTCACCTACTCTGATAGCATTGACGGAGACGTGGCTGAATAACAATGTCCTAGACTCTGAGGTGTCCCTCCCTGGCTACTTCCTATTCCGAGTCGATAGGAACTCTATCGGAGCGGGTGGAGGCGTAGCATTGTTCGTCCGATCAGACATTCCAACAGCGCAGTTAGAGGCGTTCGCTGATCCACAGGGATTCGGTGAAGCTATTTGTTGCCGCGTCAAACTTACCACCGGAGGCTTTAGGACAGTTGGAGTTATCTAGAGGACACCTGTGGTCACCCCTCCAGACATGTTGAATTTATTGAGGAGATGGGCGTGCGACGGCCACTGCCTCGTCCTGGGCGACTTCAAAGTCCCGCATATTGATTGGACATCAGGTAGGACAGCGGCCGGGACAAATCCTTTCTCTCGGGGATTACTGACAACGGTCCAAGAAATGGCATTACACCAACATGTTCAGGAATCAACCCGGAGGTAATCCAGTCACGGCTCTATCCTAGATCTGATGATTTTTCCCAGGATGTCGATAAGGTTGAACATCTCCCTCCACTTGGAAGCAGTGACCACATGGTGCTAGAAATTCACTGGCACAGTGGTTCTTGTCCATCCCCTAGACCACACACCGGACGTAACGTTGGGCGCACTCCATTCGAGGATGTCCAGAGAGCAGCTTTAGACGTCAACTGGTTTCCCATGGATTCAGATGTCCACCGCGATGTGAACGAAGCTTGGGCGTTTATTCGTGACGGTATCTTGTACCTTATGAACACCTGCTCCCTTCCCAACCGACACAGACCCCGGGTGAAGAGCCCGTCGTGGTTTGACCTGGAGCTCAGACGCCTACTCAAACGACGAAATCGGGCCTGGCAGCTGTTTCGATCTACAAGTGAGGGTTATGATCTCTATCGCAGGATTCGTAACCAGTGTGCCGAACAAAAAAGTATAAGGCGGATGGCGTTCGAGGAGGCCCTTGCGGTTGATGCAGTGCGAGCACCCAAGCGCCTGTTTGCATACCTAAAGCACCGCACCAGAGCGAAGGCAGGTATCCCGGCACTGATGGACAACGACGAAATGGTTGCAACAGATGGAAAGGCTGAGACATTAGCCAAGCATTATCTGCCAGTGTATTCTGTGGAGGAAGGTGCACCAGTCCCGATGGTGAGTGGCTCGCCGCTGTTATTATGTATGATTTTCGGGGGCCGGAGGTGAATAACATGCTCAAATCCGTCAAAAACCGTAAGTCACCGGGATCGGATGACGCGCATCCGTTGATGTCGAAGAAGTTGGCGGACCAACGAACTACACCACTGACTCGGTTGTTCAGTTTACTGTTGGCCACTGACAGTCTACCTCGGGAGTGGAAAAAAGCAATGGTTGTTCCGCTGTACAAGGGTGGAACAAAATCCACCTCGGCCAACTACCGCCCAGTTAGCCTCACTTCTGTAGCAGCAAAGGTCATGAAAAGGCTGGTGGCGGCTCGCATACGTGAACATTTGGAGCGCTAATAACTGCTATGAGCAGAACAGCACGGTTTTCGGAAAAACAGATCATCTGTCAAACCTGTTGACTGCTTATGAAGGTTGGTCGAACGCCAAGGCCGAGGGATATGTCACGGACGTCATCTTTGTGGACTTTAGTAAGGCGTTTGATAAAGTTCCTCACAATGGGCTGTTGCTGAAACTCCGGGCCATCGTCATCTCCGGGTCCATGCTTCACTGGATTGAGGATTTCTTGGTCGAGAGAACCTTTTCCGTAAGAGTTGTACAGTCCCAGTCCGCGTGGTATCCAGTTAGCAGTGGCGTGCCGCAAGGCTCCGTGCTAGGACCCCTGTTGATTCTAGTATTTGTGAACGACCTACCACAAACCCTTCGATCCCAATGTCTTAGCTACGCCGACAACCTAAAGATCTGGCGCACCAGAGGATTGTGAGATACTACAGGAGGATCTCCAGGCTCTAGTCAATTGGTCGACCACCTGGGGTCTACCGATAAACGCGGACAAGTGCGCGAGCATGAGGATTGGTGGCCCCAATGATACTTCTGGCTACTGCCTTGGGGGTATCGTACTCCGTCACACGCAGGATGGAAAGGACCTCGGAGTCGTTGTCACCAACAATCTGAAGACAAGAGCACGCACTGAGAGAGCGTGCACCTCAGCGTAGAGGATACTTGGTCCCATTCGCCGTTGATTTGGGCCTCCGCCCCTGGACACCTTCCGATTGTTGTATGTCCTGCATGTACGTCCTCGCTCGGAATATGGCGGTCCGGCTGTCTACCCGTGCACAGGGGCGGAAGTAGCCAAAATGGAACGAGTGCAATGTGCTGCCACACGCCTCGTGGCTGGACTGCGTGGATCCAGCTATGAGGAACGCCTGGAAGTCACCAAGTTGTTTCCCATGACCTATCGACGTCTTCGAGGCGACCTCATCTATAACAGGCGAATAATCCGTGGTGAGTTGGGTCTGGAACTACAGTCGGAATTCCCGCTCAGGAATAATGATCGTACCAGAGGACATGCCCCGGCGCTTCGTAAGGTGCATTCCACCGACTTACCAGCCATCTACCGATTGTCAAGGAGAGTGACCAATCTCTGGAACGTTTTACCGACCGAAGTGGTGGAAGAGGAAACCGAGACACTGTTTAAGAGGAAATTGGATCAGACCCTGAAGGGTTATTGGCGGAGCACCGACATTTAGCCGATTCAATAGTGAACGATGCGATGGGGCTCATACGGGATGACTTCCTACTGCCCTTTACCTGAAGAGTGAAGACTACCTGACCCAACCATGACAACCATCACACCGAAGAGATCCGTCAGGTGAGCGAACAACTTTTGAACAAACTAGGCATATGGATGAAACACTTGTGACTTTTTCTGGAGTCATAATGGTCAAATTATAGTCCACATAATGACACAACCATAGGAAACACAATCCCAAGCATAGCGTCAAAGACTTGCCGGTGTAGCGCAGAACAGTTCAGTTCAGTTCATTCTTCATTCTTCTTCATTCTTCATAATAGAGCCTGAGGGTATCTCTCCCGTGTAAGCCTCCTCACCACAGCTCAGTGATGTAGACTCATGTGTGTCTCCCACCACCTCTTTAGAAATACGTCCAGAAGTCGCTTGAACAATGTGTCGTTGGGCTCTTCCACCACTTCGGCTGGCAGCGAGTTCCATAGATTGGTCACCCTCCGAGATAGACGGTACACCAGAGGGAGGCCCATCGAGTGCAGTTTCTTTAGAGTTAGCGGGTGTCCCCTCGTACGGCCATGTCCGCGGAGAGGGAGCTCTGCACGTAGTTCTGGACCGAAGTCGCCTCTGATGACACGCCTGGTGAAGATCAGGTCTCCCCGGACTCTTCGATAGGCCACTGGAAACAGCCCTGTGATCCTCAGCCGCTCTTCGTAACTGACCCCACGTAGCCCTCCGATATGGCGGGTTGCGCCTCTCTGTACTCTTTCCAACTTTGCCACCTCTGCCAACGTACAAGGGAAAACTGCTGGCCCCCCGTATTCCAACCTGGGACGCACATGGGTTGCATACAGCACCTTGAAGGCGTTGAGTGAGAGATGGCCGAATGAACGAGTTATCGGCCCCAGGATACTCCACGCTGAAGAACAGACTCTATCAGTATTGTGTTTCGTTTTTAGTGACGAGGCCACCATCACTCCCAGATCTTTTTCGCAGACAGAGCGTCGGAGGGGTGCCCCGTGTATATTGTACATCCCACTGCTGGACGGTGCTCCTACTCGCATATGCGCACACTTGTCCGTGTTGACTGGTAGTGACCACAGATCTGACCATCTATCAAGGGCTCTGATGTCCTCCTGAAGAACGAGCTCGTCAGCGTATGACGTAATTGTGCGCCAGATCTTTAGGTCGTCTGCGTAAATGAGGCACGGCGATTGAAAAACTGGTGGTAGGTCGTTGATATAGGCCAGGAAGAGGAGCGGACCCAGAACTGATCCTTGTGTAACACCACTAGCTGCCACTTGCCAGGTTGACAGTGACTGTGCTACTCGTACTGCAAAGGTTCAGTCCAGTTCAGTTCAGTTCAGTTCAGTTCAGTCTGCACAGGACAGGTAATGGCCACGGCCAATCGAGCGTCCAGAATTCTTTCGATGGTATGCACACCAGTTATGCACCCACCACTGCCGAGTGTATTTCGTCGAATCCCCGCTAAAAATGAGAGCGAAACGGAAAACCTCATCGCACATCAACTGCGAGAGACATTATGCTTCGTGAGCGTTCACTGAAACTGTATGCAATGAGCGAAAAAGTCTAATAAAACATACTCCAGAAGGACCACAGTGCTACCCGTCATCCATCTAGTTGATATACTCAAGGCTCACTAGAAGGAAAGATCTCGTACCACTTGCGATCTAGGGCAACTTTGAAGGATTGGACTGTCTGCAGATCTACCATTTCACCAGGCAGACCGTTCCAACTGTTCTCAACCCTGTTGCTGAAGAAGTGCGATCTAGCCATCAACCTAGTTCGGGCTTTTATCAACTTCTTTTCGTGTCCCCTTGTTCTGGAGTCTACGGCCAATTGGAATAGACTATCTGGTCTAAGGCCAGAAAAGCCCTTCATTGCCTTGAACGTTTCTATGAGATCCCCTCGACGTCTCCTCCTTTCCAACGAGAAAAGATTCAGGCCACAGAGTCTCTGCTCGTAAGTCTTACCCCTCTGCCCTTCAACCATTCGCGTGGCGAGACGTTGGACTTTCTCGAGGCAGGCGGCGTCCTTTTTGTAGAAGGGTTGTAGTGGCATTTAACCCTGATTATTTGTTTAACACACATCAGTGTTTATGTGAACTCGCGCCACCAACCGCGGTGGCCACTTGAACGTTGCACGTGCACGCCACACGCACGCTTCTCCAATATACACTAACCACTCTCTCTCTACCTATAGTGTTCTCCTTCTCATGGGTTGTGGGAAACAATGTCGTGGTGATCGTGATGGTATATTGCAGAGTACCACTGTAACGAACAGGTGGTCCAAGCTTGCTGGGAAGGACTAGCGAACGTACGTAAGGTCTAACCAACCTTACGGGGTGACCAAGCCTGCACGCTACATTCTAAGTGAGGTCGTACTATAGCCATGTAAATAGGTACGAATACCTCCGGCTTCCGGCAAGACAAAGCTGATCGCAGTCTAAAGAGCTCCCCACGAGCCTTATGCGCAGCAGCGCTGCACTGCTCCGACCATTTGAAGTCACTGTTCATGATGATCCCCAGGTCGTTAACCCTACTGGCTGCCTCTACGGTGAACAGCCCTTGATCATGAGCGACAGTTAGGCTCTCTGTTGCCCTTGACAACAAATGGCTTTTTTGAGCGTTTAGAGGTAGGTCCCATTTGTATGCCCAGTTCAGGACGGTACCTATTTCCCTGCTTAAGTCCGCCCTACCATCAGATCCAACAATCTTCACATCATCCGCAAAAATAAAGCTGGACGATCGACGAGTGGATGCTAGGTCATTAATAAATAACGAGAATAGGACCGGGCCTAGGACGGATCCCTCAGGTACACCACTGGTGACGTTCACCAAACTGGGGCACCTGTCCCCCACTTTGACGTAAAACGTCCTGTGGGAGAGGAAGTCCTCCAGCCACCTATATACTGGCCCACCTACACCGAAGGTCTCCATCTTGCGTAACAAAAGACGATGATTAACGGAGTCGAACGCCTTGCTAAAGTCGAGGTAGCATACCTCAACTTGCTTACCTTCGTCCAGTCGTCGAGTTACTTCATCTAAGAAGCATAGGAGATCGGTCAGGCAGGATCTATTTTTCAGGAATCCATGCTGCGCCGGGCTTAGCATGGAGTGCTCCAGTAAGTGCTGGCAGATATGGGCACGGATGATCTTCTCCAGGACTTTACATAGATGAGCCCAGTTCAGTTCAGTTCAGTTCAGTTTGCACAGGACTTGGTGTGGCTAGAGCCAATCGTGTGTCCAGATAGTTGTGTTGTCGGCGCGTTTCCGTAGCTCCCAACACTGCGTGATTTTCTTTTTCTGAAATGCAGAAATTTTGTGCAGTATCAGCTCTGGCAGAGTAGGGTGGAAACAATAAGTAAATTGCATCTGACCCTAGAAGCTGCTTAAAATAACTCGGGGTATACTGCCACCCAACATAGGTCTACTGCTTTCTTAAAAGCTTTCACTGTTGTTGCATTTATGGCCTCCCCCGGGAGCTTATTCCAATAGGGTACCACTCTATTCGAGAAGTACTTCGCCCTAATTTGAAGCCTCGAATGCTTCCTTTGTAATCTAAGGCTGTGCCCCCTTGTGCCTCTCTCGGGGATCAGAGAGAACAGGTCATCTCGTCTTATTCCTGGCAGTCCTTTCATTACCTTGAAGGTTTCTATCAAACCCCCACGAATGCGCCGTCTTTCCATTGAGAACAGTTCTAGGGCACGGAGACGCTCTGTGTAGTTAAACCCCCTTTATCCAGCCACCATTCTAGTGGATAGCCCTTGCACTTTCTCCAGAAAGTCGAAAGCTTTCTGGTAGTACGGTGCCCAGGCCTGCACGCAGTACTCCATATGCGGCCTAACTATGGCCTGATATATGGGACCGAAAATCTCCGGATCTCTACACGACATAATGGATCTAACTCGAAAGAGTTCTCTCCTGGCCGTATCGGCTGCTGAGGTGCGCTGCTTTGACGGCTTAAAGCTGTTATCCATTATAACGCCCAAGCCTTTGACCTACAAGACCACTTGCAACGAACTCACACCATTCCCACTAGCCCCTGTATTTGTGGTCAAGCATTGACACTTGGTGAGGTTTAGTGGAAGGTCCCATTTCCGTGCCCAGTTTTGTACTGCTAACACGTCAAGTTCTATATCTACTCCAGCTAACTTGACGTCATCGGCAAACATAAAGATGGGGTTTGTAAGCCCACGTACTAGGTCGTTGATGAAGATGAGGAAGAGCAGAGGGTGAAGCACCGAGTGTTACGAATGTTTGAGCAATGCGTAGCCAAATTCGCAACGGATCCCGAAATCAGAAGGCGATTATCCGTGATAATTCTACGATACTAGATTATTAAAATAAACAATGACATAAACAATATACAAACCTCAATAATACGATCACAAAGACTCAACAACGAGAAACCGAATAGCAGCGTGTGAGCAGACAGCACGTGCGTCACGCAGGTCCTGAGCAAGGATGTGCCAAAATAGCGCTCTGGGCGCGAACAAACAACAATTGGTCCAGAAAAACAACCAGTTCGTAAAGACAAGTCAATAGTGTATGGAAATGAGTGATGTTGGGAAAAAACACTGAATCGCGAGGGAAAAAAGGGGGATTTTCCACGACCGGCTGTTACGCCGCCCACCAAAATCCTCCTGGATCCTTAGCAAAGTCAAAGGTTCGGTATAAAGGTACTGATTCTTCCTACCTGCCTAGGCCCTGCTGTCAGTGCGCGCGTCTAATGCTCGTCGTCGACGTTTTACTACTGGTCGCACCTAACTCATTGGCTACATAGACGTGAGGCTAGTCTACATCTTCCACAAGACCAAATGACCGATGGCGGGCGTGAATGGTCACATAGACGTTGTCCTCGTAAGGGGCCGTCCGGTCCTGGATGTACGTGCTTGAGTGTGTGTGTGTGTGTGTGTGTGCGTGTGTGTGCGTGCGTGCGTGTGTGTGTGCCGGGGTAACAATGAAATCACAGGTATGACTACACATCAAAGGAGGACTTTCTGCAATGTCAACAAAAGACCGGGTGGCAAGAAAACGAGTAAATGTAGCATGTATGTGTGACCTGAGCTCCGCTACTTCCACATATGCAAGGGGCATTCGGTAGCGTCAACAAAAGGCAAACAAAGAACACTGTCACATGTATGATGGGTTTACGGGATGTAGAGTGCGTCGTGCCTGCGTGTATGTATCGGGATGTACAATGGGATCGCATTCATCACCACATATCGGAAAGAACCTTCTGTAATGTCAACGAAAGGACCGCGAGCACCTTAACGTGTTTGACGGAGATTGTGTGGCATATATGGTGTTTCTTTATCCACCTCGATTACTGGTGTGAAAAAGGTTTACTAGGCCTCAGGGTTATCAGCTCCTCCGTCTTCGCTCTCGAGTAGGTTAATACTGCGTATGTCACGAATAAGCACTCCGTTAGCTGTCTTCACCTTCACCGTTCTTATCATTTCGTCAGTGCTTTTGATGGTTTCCGTAACTACTCCCAAAGACCAAGCGCTGAAATGTGCGTGTTCGTCGGCGATCATAACCACGTCCCCAACTTTGAATGGTCTTGTTTTGGCCAGCCACTTCTGTCGAGTCTGCAAAGCCGGTAGGTACTCCCGTAGCCATCGCCTCCAGAAGACCTTGGCCAGATAGTTCGCTTGCTTCCACCCGTGGAGGTAGCTCCCACGAAGGTTTACCGGCCCTTGGAAACCCTCGTTCGACCTTAACGTCAATAAGTCGTTCGGGGTGAGCGCCAGGTGGGTGGGGTCGCCGTTCAATACTGGAACCAGGGGGCGGTCGTTCAGGATTCGCTCCACCTCAGTCATGACGGTGTTCAGCGTCTCGTCGTCGGGCGGCTGCTGCTCCATGATTGACAGCAATATCCGTCTGGCGGACCGGATCATGCGTTCCCATATGCCGCCTCGGTGACTGGCCTGTGGGGGGTTGAAATGCCATCGTATGCCGTAGGCCACGGTTCGATTCTGCAGTTCGTCCCTGTTTATGTTCTTGTGCCAACGCTGCAATTCCCGTTGAGCGCCCACAAAGTTCGATCCATTATCTGAGTATATATCGGCCGGTACGCCTCTTCGGTTGATAAATCTTTGCAAGGCCCGTAGAAACGAATCGGTCGTCATCGAATGTGCGACTTCTAGGTGTACCGCACGTGATTTCATGCACGTCATGATACATCCGTATCGCTTTTCTAATCTTTTCCCGCACTTGATCCACAAGGGCCCGAAATAGTCCAACCCGGTGTCACTGAACGGCCACCAGCCCGTAGTCACCCTGCATTCTGGTAGTGGGGCCATGAGTTGTTTGCCTGCTGTGGCATTGCGTCTCCTGCATTGCACACACCGTCGGATTACGCGTTTTACAGTCTCTCGTCCTCTCAACAACCAAAGACGCTTTCGGATGACGCTCGTCACGTGACTTTCCCCGGCATGTCCCTCCATGGCGTGGACGTGTTGAATCATTAGCTCTACTATAGATTGTCTCGCCGGCAGCAGTATAGGATACTTTGTGTCGAAGTTCAGGTGGGCGTTGGTCAGCCTACCATCCACCCGCAGCAGTCCGTTGATGAGTTTGGGGTTTAAACGCTTCAGCTCGCCTCTTGGAGATGGCATGTCTTCATTGGTCGGCCCCACTTCTTCCGCCCTCTTGAGTTCTTGGGCGAAAGCCTCGCGTTGTATCATTCTGAAAATATCGTACTCTGCCGCTTGTAGCTCATCGGGACCTATCGGGCCGACCGGTATCCGACCTGAGGGCCGTAGCCCTTTCATGACTAGTAAATTTCTCTTGAACCTGGTTAACCAAACTAGCGAACGAAGCGTCTTCATCCAGGAAGAAAACCTGACCAGTCGCGATAGAATGGACGACGCTTCGACGACGTTGGTTGCTATCACTACGCCTTTGATCTCCAGTTCCAATTCCGTAGGGAGTTTTAATTCGAACACGGGCCAGTCCTGTTTGCGCAATTGCAGGAAGTTTGGCCCTCTCGTCCACTTGTCCAGTTTCCTGAAGTTGTTCGCACCTCGGGAGCACAGGTCGGCCGGATTATCGCCAGACCTGACATGACTCCACTGGTGCGTGGCTGATTCATCGTGGATAATCGTGAGCCGGTTAGCAACGAAAGTACTAAACCGGCTCCGTACGTTGTTAATGTAGTAAAGTACTATCGTTGAATCCGTCCAGAAGCTCACCGACCAAATGTAGAGATCGAAACGTCTCTTCACAGCTTGCACCACCCTGACTGCCAACACGGCTGCGCTGAGTTCAAGGCGTGGGATTGAGACCGACTTCAGTGGGGCAACGCGGGCTTTGGCAAACAGGATCCTCGTGGTATATTGTCCATCTCCTGCGCACCATCGTCCGTACACCACAGCTCCATAACCGACTTCGGATGCATCGGAAAAGGCATGTAGTTCTCCAGTCCGTGTCGTATGGCCAGGGGTCAAACATCGTGGGATTCTTATGTCCCCTAATTTCTTCAAGGTGTTCAGAAATTCTTCCCACTCCAGCCGGTCCCCTTGGTCCAGTGCCTGGTCCCAATCAACTTTCTTACGGCACAGCCGCTGCAGCAAGATCTTTCCGGGTAGCAGCCACGGTGAGACGAAACCGAGCGGGTCGAACAAACTTGAGACGGCAGATAGTATGCCACGACGGGTTATTGGCAGCTCGGGAACGTTCAGTTCGAAAACAAAATCGTCCGTTTCCGCGTCCCATTGTATCCCTAAAGTGCGCTCGATAGGAAGTGGAGAGCCGTCCAAATCTCTTACCCTTTCGGCCTTTTCGTGATACGGGATGACCTTCAGCACTTCTGAAGCGTTCGACATCCATTTAGTTAGATGGAAGCCGCCCTCTTCCAGCAATCTCGTCAGACCCCCGAACTGCTCTAGAGCTGATTCCACATCATCGAATGACCCAAGGTAGTCGTCGACGTAGAAGTTCCTGCTGACGCTTTCTACCACCGTCCGATGTACTAGATCGCCATGTTTGTTCGCTGATTCTCGGAGGGCGTAGTTTGCACAAAATGGTGACGATATGGCTCCGAAGGGGTGGACGGTCATCCTATAATTCACCACTGCGTTGTCCCGGTCGCTCCCTTCCCACCACAGGAAACGCAAAGCATCTCGTTCTCCTACCGGAATCTTCACCTGATGGAACATTTCCCTGATGTCAGCAGACAAAGCCACTTTACCCACTCTGAAACGGCACAAAACATCGATCAGTGGTATGGTCCAGTCAGGCCCCTGTAGTAGGCGATCGTTTAACGACTTGCCCTGGAACTTGGCCGCACAGTCGAAAACCACCCGCAGTTTATTGGGTTTCTTGGGGTTGATAACCGGATGGTGAGGCAGATACCAGATACCCCTTTTGCTGTCGGTGTTAACAGGCACCCTTTCAACGTAACCGAGGTCCTCGTTTCGCTTCATCAAATCCGCGTATCGTTCCCACAGATTCTGGTCTCGAATGAAGCGTTCTTTTAGTCGTAGTAATCGTTGGAGAACATAATTTCTGTTGTCAGTCCACGGGTCGACCGGTGTGCGCCATGGGAGGGGAACCTCGAACTGTTTTTTAAGGCCTCTAGAGCCTTGCCGCACCGTTTGTAGAGCGAAGTGATCCTCTTGAGACAACGTCGGTCTTTCGTCCCCAATGTCATGAAACTCCTTTTCATAAAGCCGTTGCAGATGATACTCTATGCGGTCCGTTTCGGCGGATAAGTAATTCACGGAACCGCGTGCCCCTACTGGACCGTATAACATCCATCCCAGAGCCGTGCGTACGGCATAAGGTGCCTGGCGGTCGCCCACTCTTTGGTCAAGCACCCAATGCGCCTCTGGCACGTCGCATCCGATGAGGAGATCCACTTCATCATCTTCCCAGTCTACAACGGTTACATCCTGCAGGTGGGGCCATCGAGTCAAGATTGCGTTCACCGACCTTGGTGCTCGCATGGGGAGATCCGCTAACGTGAATGCCTCCGTTGGTTCAATTTCCTCGTTAGTGTCTAGAGAGATGAGTTGCAGCCTTAATCTACCGGCAGTCACTACCTGTGTTCCGCCCACCGTGCTCACTGCTAACGACGTCGCACCTTTAGCCAGTTGGTGTTTGTCGGCAAACCGCTCTTTCACTAAAGTGGTGTCGGATCCACAATCAACGAAAGCCAACGCCTTGACTATCCCAGTCGGAGTCACTACTCCCACGGCCACTACGCCTAAACGTACCGGTTTACTGGCAGATTGTGAAGTTGAACAAATCACGCTGGGCTTGGCACTCGCCTCGGATATGGTTATTCTCGCCTGATGCAGCAGCCGATGGTGTCTGCCCGTGCAGCCCTCGTAACCACATCGATTCCTTGTTCTACAGGCTGCTGCCCGGTGCGTGGTGTTGAGACAGATGAAACATGCTCCTGCCATCCTCGCCATTCCCCACCGTTCGTCTATTGTGGCATTGCCGAACTTGGGGCATTCTGGTAGGCCATGGCTAGTACCACAGGATCTGCAATTTGGTTTCGCTGTAGCATCTCGTGAAATGACGTGTGTGTTGGTCCAAGGCTGGTACTTTGGATGTTCCCGTACAGGGGTTTGGACTTGGCTAGTACCGGGCTTGTTTGCTCGGTTGCTGTCCCGGATGAGTCGGCCGAATCTGCTGTCAGCTATCTTCGTTTGCCTGTCTAAGTATTCAGTCAGGTCTTCGAAGTTGGCTTCTCTGTCGCCTCGGCTTATCCGTTCAGCTTCTTCCGCCCACCGACCCTGTAGTTCGGGAGAGAGGTGACGGACTATGCCTTCCAAAGTGTGCATGGCGTCTAGGTCAGCTCTGTAACCTAAATGGTCGAGGGCTATTGAGCAGTTCTGCATCTTGATCACCAGGTCGGCCATGGTGTAGACGTCGCCCTTGGTTTTCTTTGCCTCTGCCATCACGCCCTCTATTAGGTTACGGGCTACTTTGAAAGGTTGGCCAAACAAGTCCCTCAGAATCTTTCTTGCCCTTGTGTAGCTTTGTTCTGGATCGAGCATGGTGCATCCGTCGATAGCTTCTCGCGCTCGGCCTCGGCAGTAGTGAGTAAGGTAAAGAAGCCTTTGCCCAGGGTCGGTTACCTTGTTTTCAACGAACGTCTCGAACTGTTTGACAAACTTGCAATATTGCTCAGCTCGCCCGTCGAAAACCGTTAACTCCACTCTAGGCAGATCGATCGATGGTGGTTTGTAGTCGGCGACCTGCGTGGGGTTCCCTACCTTGTTGCACTCTAACCTATCGGAAGTGTCGAAGTCACTGGTCCTATACTCTCGCTGTTTCTGTGTACACTTCTCTGCTTCATGCGCCTGTAGTCTAGCCGAAAGTAACTGTTGCTCTAGTTCTATTATTCTCAGCCTATATAAATCAACATCCTTACGATCAATATTGCTTTCAATAACACATGAGCTAGCACTGACAGGACTAGGCGACCTAGCATTAACTAAAGAATCATATGTACCCAAAACCTCCCCAGAGACTTGCCGTATTACTTCCTGTCCGGGTTCGACTGTTTTTGATCCTTTCCTTGGCATTTTGCGTGAATTTTCCTCGTTCCAAATAGATCTATTGAGTATTGTTACGAACGTTTGAGCAATGCGTAGCCAAATTCGCAACGGATCCCGAAATCAGAAGGCGATTATCCGTGATAATTCTACGATACTAGATTATTAAAATAAACAATGACATAAACAATATACAAACCTCAATAATACGATCACAAAGACTCAACAACGAGAAACCGAATAGCAGCGTGTGAGCAGACAGCACGTGCGTCACGCAGGTCCTGAGCAAGGATGTGCCAAAATAGCGCTCTGGGCGCGAACAAACAACAATTGGTCCAGAAAAACAACCAGTTCGTAAAGACAAGTCAATAGTGTATGGAAATGAGTGATGTTGGGAAAAAACACTGAATCGCGAGGGAAAAAAGGGGGATTTTCCACGACCGGCTGTTACACCGAGCCCTGTGGCGCCCCACTTGTTACACCTTCCGGTTTTGAAACATGACTACCCAACTTAACACTAAAGGTTCGCCCTGCTAAGAAACTACTTATCCATTGTTTTGCCTTTCCAACAATTCCCATGGACTGCAGTTTGACGTCCAGAAATCTGTGGTTCACAGAATCAAACGCCTTGCTGAAGTCTAAGTAACAGACCGAAATCGATTGCCCTTTGTCCAGACGCTTGGTTACTTCATCGAGGAACAGCAGGAGATTCGTCAGACAGGATCGCCCTGCCACAAACCCATGCTGAGCATTTGATATGAGGTTGTGCTGAACCAGATGCCTAGAGATCTGTTTCCTGACTATTCGCTCCAGGCACTTACACAGTACCGAAGTCAAGCTAACCGGCCGGTAATTTTCGGCCTTTTGCCGGGGTCCACTCTTGTAAATGTCTACCACTGTTGCTCTCCTCCAGTCTCCCGGCACAATTCCCTCTCTAAGTGACGTTTCATACAGCTTCGTCACCGGAGCCTTCAGGACCTCGGCCAGAGGCTGAACGGTTGCTGGATGAATCCCGTCTGGACCTGCTGCTTTATTTCTATTCAACGTTTGCAACTCCGCGTACTCTTCTTCTTCTCCTACAGTATTGGAGGCGCCTGTGGGCCCTCCATTCTTTCCTCCAAACTATTTTCTGGTCGATATATGCTCTTGAAGAAGTCCAAGAGCATGTCAGCCTTGTCTTCTTCGCTTAGAGCTAGTCGTCCCTGTGCTCCTTCCAAAGTTGCTGCGCCCTCTCTCATACGTTTTTGAGATTGCACGTAGGCGTAGAATCGCTTTGGGTTCGTGCGGACCGACGCAGCTACCCGACGCTCGAGGGCATATTTCTCCACTCTTTGGATCTCATGAGCTCTGTTCCTAACCACCTTATAGCTATTCCATGCCCCCTGAGTTCTGTACAGCTTGTACGCCGCCCGTCGTTGCCTACGAATAACTATGGCCTTGCGGACTTTTGACTTCCACCATGGGGGTTGATTTCCACTGCTAACCACCCTCAGGGTGCAAACTTCTCCGTAGGTTCGATTAGCCCCATCTTGATGGTCTCCCAACGTTCCTCTACGGAGGCGTTTGTGTGTCTCGGTGTCCACTGAACTTCCTCCGCCGCCCTCTTTATTTCATCTATGTTGATTCCCCCATAGCGCCGACTTAACACGATTTCCTTCGGCGCCTTGCTTAGTCTTAGTGTGACCCCTAGGACTACATGATCACTTTTTCCGAGTGGCTCTTCCCACTTAATTTCCTTAACGTCCTGATGGTGCCGCGTTATGATTAAGTCAAGGAGAGCCGGGTGCTGTCCACCTCTGTGTCTAGTGGCCTGTGTCACATGCTGCGTAAGTGCATGTAACTGGACCCACTGCAGAAACTTGTCGCCCGTTGATCCCCTTGGTGCGATCCCGCTTTCCCAGTTAATTTCGGGTAGATTGAGATCCCCTAATAAGGTGAACTCCTTTGTCTGTGCCAGCACCGCATCCAGCATTTGCAAGAGCTCAACATCTTCCTCATCTGTGGCCAGCGGTGCCCTGTAGATACAGATAATGCATACTGTACGCCCCTCGATCCTGATAAAGCAGGATCTGGTCTGCACAGGACCTGGTGTGGCTAGTTCCAATCGTATGTCCAGACGTTTGCGTTTTCGGCGCGCTTCCGTAGCTCCCAGCACTGCGTGATTTTCTTTTTCTGAAAAGCAGAAATTTTGTACAGTATCGGAACTGTCAGAGAAATGTGGAAACAATGAATAAATGGCGTCTAACCCTAAAATCTGCTTAACATAACTCGGGGTATACTGCCACCCAACATAAGTCTATTGCTTTCTTGAAGGCCTTCACTGTTGTGGTATTTATGACCTCCTCCGGGAGCTTGTTTCAATAGGGTACCACTATATTTGCGAAGTACTTCGCCCTAATTTGAAGCCCCGAATGCTTTCTTTGTTATCTAATGTTCTAAGGCTCTAAGGTAAGGCGAAGTAATGTTTAGCAACCGTACAGTACCGCCTTTCACACGATCAAAGTAGCCAACCGTTGTTACATATTTTGCGTGACCCCAAACAGATTGAAATCCCGTGCTACATTAGGTGTTTGTGAGTTTTATGTGGTGATATATGTCACCATATATTTTGTATGATGACATGTTCCCCGAACCCTTTTACCCAGAAGCTGACGTCACTCTTCCCTCCTTATTTTTTTCTTTCCTCTTCCGCCCTCGTTGCTCAGGTACTTGGTCCCCCCAAGGTCCTCCGGGACTCTGCTGAACCATATAATTTTCTGCAGTCTATTATCATACCTCACTTTTTTGTCCTCTTCCGTGGTCGGGGCTCAAAGGCACCTTTATTTCGTGAAGCGCTTATGCCACGTATATGTATTATATACGTCCGCCTGTCGTTTTCCCTTTTTTAAGGAACCCCACGCACAGTCAGTGGTTATTACTCATTCGTGGAGGTTGTACGTGAACCACCAGCGAAGACCGGCAAGACGAATCTCGTCAACTGCGCAATCGGCCATCAGCTCTTACACCGATGGAAATTAGTGGCTGCCTCTGATTGAGAGCACTACGAAAACCACAAAACCAATCGACTGGGTCAGTCGCTTCCGCCCATAGGAGCAGTAATCTCGAGGTGGTCAACTTTCTCCAGTGTTTTCATGAGTACCAGGTCCAGAGAGCTGGGTGTCTGGCCTGCTCTCCATCGGGTTGGCTGGCTTATGAGTTGTGCCAGTGAGAATCTTCACCCCAGCTCCGAATCCACCTCGCGGTGCCCGCAATACCTCCCACCGTACTTCGGGCTAGGTGAGATCACCGACCGTCACTAACCTATCGGACTGGGTTGCTATCCTGGCCAAGAGCTCCGGTAACAGTGTGTCTTCGTTGAGGTTTGAGGATGGAGGCCTGTAGACCCACGTCGAGGTCGCCTGCATGTTCCCTGAACTCAGGTAGCACCAAGCCACCTGCATGTTTGGTGTGGACATCACTTCTCCTGACACTCGTTTGCGTAAGTCCGAAACAAGCGAAAGTGCACCCCTCCATTCCCTTCCGTCTTCTCTGTCAGCCCTGTAGGCGCAGTACCCTGCCGGGGGAAAAGCCTGTTGTTTTTACATCATTGATGAGCCAAGTGTCGGAGATTGCGATACAATCACTGCCGTCGGCTTCAGCCATTGGTGTATACTACAGTTATTCCCCCCGATCTTGACCACTTCCCTAGTCTCGGGTCTCGTAGTTGGCAACTGTTTTATTTGCTTGCACCCGGGCAAGTTACCCGAGTGCCGTTGGCGTTTTTTCCAAGTCGAATTTTATGCCTCTGGCTGGCTTAATTCTTCACTCTCATGATTCGCACCGGGTGGGGTTTCTTGCTGCGCTGCAGCTGGGTTGGAATGACAAGCCTCAGGTATACGGGGGTCCACCCGGACCGAGCCGATCTGAGTTGATCTTTCCCAGTGAGTTGCTGGTGTTCTCGGCTGTTGACACTGGGCGATGCTCACCCACGGTGATGGACCCAGCGCGGGCCTAGAGGCCGTTAGAGGCGCCTGGGGTTGTCTCTGCGACAGTTTACTCTTTGCCGAGTGACCTGGGTCCAAGCATATCTTCTCTGCCGTAGCCTTCAATATCCCATCAGTTGCAGCAAGCAGTGCATTCCTATATATTGGGCTTCCAAATTCAACCGGCACTGACCGGGGGCGTATGACCAGGTTTCCGGTCTTGCGCACCACTTACCCAGTCTGAAAATCCTTTTGATGAGGGCATGCTGTGGTAAGCCTACAGTTCTTAGCACGTTCACCCCATGGTGGTGCATGTCCCTCTCTCTCAGCCGGGATATTCGACATAAAGGTTCGGGGGTCTCCTAACCACTGTTTTGACGTCTCCCAATGGCTGTCTCGGTATCCCTGGCCAAGCTGCTTATCTGTTTCGCCAGGCTATTGGTTTCACCCCTTAGTGATGCTAGTTCTATCTCGCGAGAATTCACTAGGTATCGACCATGGTGATTTTCCAATGACGGATTTTTCAAACTTCTCAAGTCTAACCTCCACTGTCCGCAGCTTCGGACTAGTTCTTTACTCCAGAGCTGGTGCAAACAACTGTTTCCTTAGGAGTGACGGTGGCTTCCTGAGGTCGCTGAAGACACGTGCGTTAATCCCTGCCTAACTCGACACATTCTGTGCATTCCCAGACCAGACAACTATTGTCCAGAGAAAGTTCAAAAGCCTTTACAATAAGCCGAACTGCTTTTCTGATGAAACAAACGGTCACAGATGTAACAGCACATTCCTGTCTCTACTTCCCTCGAACACCTAGCCGTGCCGCAAAGAAATGTTTGGGATTTCGCGGATCTATAACCTTGCCTCCCATTCACTTTCCATGTTTATTGTCTGAGGGGGTAGAATGCACTAAATAGGAACAGGGAAAACGTGAACAAAAGCCCTGGACTCTGCATATTCAGCTAATATTTAACTTCCGGTAAGATTCAGAGCCCAAAGGGTTTCCTACTGGCATGCACGAGGCAACAAGCAAGAAATGACCGGCCCAGATGTGCTGTATCGTGACTGACCGCCAAGAAGCTCTTTGAGCTGGCCTTCATTCCGCCTCTAAGTTGCCGCTTGTCAGTGTATATTTTCTCCTTCGGCTTCAGAGACTTGGCCTGATCCGCTTCTATTTGGTTCGGTGTATCCGTCCTTTCTTTATTCTCGCTGCTTCCTGCACTGTGTTGTCCCTGTTCCTGCGTATTCGTCAACAGCTCGGTGGCCAAGCAGGTTCATGCCACGGTGTAGAGAAGTTCGAGGCTGTGGCTCAAATGGTCCCGGTTCTTACGGTGTCTCCTCTGAAGTGGTAGTTCTGCTGAAACCAAGAGAGCTGAAATACAGGGGACAACTACCAAGAGCATGTGCGACAGGTGGTAGTGCAGATAGAGGTCTAGATCGACCAGTAAGGCAAGATGGATACTGCGCTAGGAAGCAAGCTTGAACGCGTACTGTAAAACAATACAACGAATGCGCCACATCTATATATCGGGGCGAACGGAAATGTAACAGCAGGTTTTGTAAGGTTTCGTCACTTACTTAATTTTTGAATCTTTATATATACATTTGTCATTGAGGGGGATGAGCAGAGCACAGAAAGATAAGCCGGTAGAAAGAAACTCGAAGGCAAGCAGATACCGCTTGAAATGTGAAGAAGGTTCAAGGAGGAAACTTTAGCTCTAAGAACGTGTCCAACCGCTTTTTAAACGTTTTTTAGCTCGGAGCATCGATAACCTCCTGCGGTTAGCTACTCCTAAGCGGGACTACTCTTCGAGTAAAATGTTCTTACGGACTTTCGTACGAAGACAAGGGTGCCCAGGCCCCAGCACGCAAAAAGGTGCTCCGCAAGCCTCAAATCTGCGAGCCTCTAAAGGGTATAGTTTTAGGTCGGCTAGTCTTAGAGGCTCAGGGGTGCGCGAAAACCCGCCAACTAGTTTCATGGCTTCTTTCAGTATACGGTCCAAGACGTCTCAGTCCCTGATCAGGCCGGGGTGTGCAGTCAGACTGCCATAAATGATCTGAAAGTCGTCTTCCATATTAGAAGAAAAGTTTGGCATTACTACTTTGAGAACGCAAAAAGAAGACTTGTTGACAAGCTGATGGTGGTAGGAGAAAGAAGGCGACTTATTTAGCCAGAAGCCCAAGATTTTATGCCCTTCCGCGCCCACAATAAGTGTGGCTTTATTCGTCCGGAAGAGTTGAGCTTGGGAACTACTACATGACATGCTCGCACATTTGTTGTCAATAATTGGTAGGCCGCAGTCGGTAAACCTTTGCTCTGAATAGTCCATTGGAGACTGCAATTCGATGGCTTTGTAGCCCAAGCTCGTTGAGTCGTCGACGTAAATTGCACCGTTCTCTGCTATGCTATTTGGAAGGTCATTTACATAGACAGGAACAAACAAGGGATCTAGCCCTGAGCCTTGGGGGAATCCAGAGTGTATTGAGGATTGTTCTAAGAAGCTGGTACCTGCATTGAACCTAAATCAGTGAGAAAATCACGGAGAAGAGAGAGAACAAAATAAGTATTGAAGTCTTAGGGTAATAAAACGGTTCGAGGCTTTGAGCCCAATTGTCCCGGCCCTTGAGGAAACCTTTGACTTTCTGTATGATTCACCGAGCTGAAACGAGAATAAAAAGACGCGGGGGGCGGGGGCGGCAACAAAAACAAGATACACACAACATCATACAGTGTCACTGTGGACAGTGCCTTAAGCGGAATAGAGGTGCAATATTCATGAACATATAGCGGAGTGGAAATGCAATAAAAGACATCTGTTTCACTTTTCTGGACAAGGAATTACCGGGAGAGACCCAGGTAGAGGTCTAACTTTTTCTTGAAGGTAGCTTCGTTCGGCGAGAGAACAATATCTCCCGTGAGGGAGTCCCACAGAGTAGTAACACTGTAGCCAAAGACGTTCATTCGTAGAGAGGTGCATGGTGTAAAGTCCAGCCACCGGAACGTTCGAGCGACGCGTAGCAACCAATTTCGACACAATTCAAAACAAAGTCGATTCCAAATAGCTACGGTACTATATACAACAAATTAATTAATTTTACAATAATCAAACCTCAATAGTGTTCCTTCTGGGCTCTTTCGCTCCAAATTGGAAAACAAATCAACAACTGCAGCTGGGTTACAGCCAAAGGTTAGATACAGAAGATAAGATTACCAAATGCAGTCACAACGAAGTTCAAACTGAGCGACTCTCGCTCGAGGCAACGGTAGGAGTCCGGTTTGTAACAAAGGCTTAGAGAAATAAAACAAACAATCGGAATTCCAGCAAATATAGTTCATACGAATGATTAATGTCGTTTGTAACATGGATGCTAATGCATGGAATGGGGTTTCCTGAACTCCTTTACACCGGCCCCCAAAATCCGACCCGGATTTTTTCCCGTGCACCGCTAGGTGTGGTCGGCCTCATGCATCGGCTCGCCCTACGGTTCCCCAATACCTAAAACTGGTCACCGTCAATAGCAGCCCCCAGTCGGACAAGTGGATCAACTCTCAGTGGTCCCTCCCGGTTCGGCAGATCCGAAGACCCGCCTCCCACTTGAGGAAAGTTGGCCTCTGAACTTACACCACCAGTGTCCGGTTCGCCCTCAATAAGACAAATCTTTCTAATGTCACGGAGCACTAATCCTTCATTAGTTCGCACTGTTGCCGTTCGTACCAAGCCATCGTCCGAAACTGAGATGTTTTCGATTACTCCTATCGGCCACCGGCCACGCGGCAAAACCTCCGAAACTAGGAGCACTACATCACCCGATCTAAAATTGCGTTCTCGAGTTATCCACTTCTGCCGCTGTTGTAATAGTGGAAGATATTCCCTGATCCATCTCTTCCAAAACACAGACGCTAGTTAGTTTGCCTGCCTCCACTGACGAACCATTCTATCGCGCAACGAATCCGTCGGAATATCTCGTGGGTTCGCCCTCAGGATAAGCAGGTCATTGGGCGTGAGTACTGGCAGATCACGACAGTCCGAGGTCAAAGGCACTAGCGGTCGTCCGTTCACTATCCGCTCACTTTCCGTGAGGAATGTCAACAGTATTTCGTCAGTCATCGGCTGCTCGTCACAAACTGAAAGAAGTACTCTTCTAACCGAGCGCACCATGATCTCCCATATGCCACCACGGTGACTAGCATGTGGAGGATTGAAGTGCCACTGCACGCCCCGTTGCAACAATCTATCGGCAATCTTATCACTAGACCAGTTTTACATTAGGTTCTTCAATTCCCTTTGAGCCCCAACAAAGTTTGTACCGTTATCACTAAAAATCTCGGACGGTGCTCCTCTCCTCGACATGAAACGCAGTAATGTCATGATGAATGAATCCGTGCTTAGAGAATAAGAAACTTCAATATGTACCGCACGCATCTGGAGACAGGTGAAGATGCATCCATATCGTTTCTCTATGCTGCGCCCATGTTTAACCGCAAATGGGCCGAAGTAATCTATTCCGACGTACTTGAACGGAAACCAACCTTGTTGGACCCTAATGGCTGGTAGAGGAGCCATCATCTGTTTGCCCACAACCGCCAAATGCTTCCGGCATTTCCAACATCCTCCAAGTACTCGCTTGACGGCAGCTCCCCCCTGTACAATCCAAAATTTTTTGCGAAGTTCCGCGAGTAACTGAGAAGGTCCTGCGTGTCCTTCCATCGCGTGGTACCATCGGATTATCGAGTCTGTAATCGGGTGAGTCTTGGGTAGTATCACCGGATGTTTCACACCCCGAAGCTGACTGGAGTAGTTCAGTCGTCCTCCAACACAAATAATTCCATTTAATAAAATTGGATCGAGTTTTAATAGAGTCCTGTTCATCGGAGATTTGTTAGTGCATAGGTTATTGCTCCTGTCTCGTAGCCATTTTAACTCTTCGCCATAGACCTTAGCTTGTACAATCATAATAACACTTTCCTCCGCTTTAGCAATGTCGTGTAACTTCAACGGCCCAGTTGTCAATCCTAGATCCGTGCGCCCGCCTCTCATGACTGCAACGTACATTTTAAAACGGGTTAACCACGCTACCGACTTCAGCAAGTGAAACCAACTGGAGTGCCTAGCTAGAAGTGCGTCCGACCATGTATCCCGCAACACTGTGAGAACTGTACTCGAAAGCTGCTTCAACTCAACGTTTGGTGGTGCTGCATCAACCGTAGGCCAGGTCGGCCATGAGGTTTCATCGCCCATCAGGAATTTAGGACCTTCGAACCAGCAGCTGATATCACTCGGTGATGTTGTGCCTCTTGATGCCAAGTCTGCGGGGTTAGCCTCCGATCTGACATGCCGCCACTGCCAGGGTTCCGACCACTGATAGATTTCAGCCAAACGGTTCGCAACGTACGTACTAAATCTCGTTTTAGTGTTGTTTATGTAATGCAAAACTATAGCAGAGTCCGTCCAGTAGTAGGCCTTACCAAACTTGATTCCAGTTTCTTCCATGAGCATCCGAGAAACTCTAACGGCCAGTCTTGCTGCGGCTAACTCCAAGCGCGGGATCGTTATGGTCTTCAGAGGAGCTACCCTTGACTTAGAGAACAATAGGGCACAGTAGGGGGCTATGTCTTTTGAAACCATTCTGGAATACGCCACCACCCCATAGCCAACTTCAGAAGCGTCACAAAATACATGAAGCTGCACACCTTCGTTCAGCGAGTTACCTCTAATAATGGGACGCTGAATTTTGAATGCGCAAAGTTGTTCCATACTTCTTAACCACTCATTCCAGCATCGTAGGGGTCCTTCTCCAATTGGATCGTCCCAACCAAGCTTCAAGCGACACAGTGATTGCAATAACACCTTGCCTGGCAGAATGAAAGGTGAAACCAACCCTAGCGGATCGAACACGGATGATACTATAGACAACAAGCCACGCCTTGTTTGAGGTTTTTCGCGTATTGAGAATGAAAACTGGAACGTGTCTTCTATTGCGTTCCATTCTAACCCCAACGTCCTCTCCGGCACAGGCGCGCAATCATCTATTTCCAAAGTGGGATGGGCGAGCTCAGATTTTGGTAAAATATCCAGCACCTCCTTACGATTACACACCCACTTATGAAGCCGGGATCCGCCTCGTGATAGTAACTCACTCATCTGGATAGCGAAAACTCTCGCATTCTCCGGTGTGGGCAAAGAAACAAGACAGTCGTCTACATAGAAGTTGTTATACACGGCCGTGGAGACGTAATCCTCATACTGTCCTCCCCAATCGTTTGCCGTGCGACGTAACGCGAAATTTGCACAAAATGGGGAGGAAGTGGCACCAAAAGGGTGGGCATTCATCTGATATTCAACAGGATTACCACCTAGTCGACCATTTTCCCACCACAGGAACCTCAGTGCTCCTTTGTCTCTCGTTGGCACTCGAACCTGCATGAACATTTCTTCAATATCCGCAGCCAACGCGACAGATTCCTTTCGGAAACGAAGCAACACTCCAACTAAGCTTGCTGTCGTATCCGGTCCCTGTAGCAAGTAATCATTCAAGGAGCGTCCCTGGAATGCAGCCGCGCAGTCAAACACCACCCTCAACTTGCTAGGCTTTTTAGGGTTTGTAACTGCGTGATGTGGTAAGTACCACTTTGGCTCAAAACCCATTTTTAGCTGTACATCGGGAACTAACTGGGCGTGGCCCTTGCGCACATAACCCTCTATTATTGTAGAGTATTTTTCAAAGAATTCAGGGTCACGCGCAAACCTTTTCCTCAGGCCGTTCAATCTCTCTTTGGCCACAATATAGTTATTTGGAAGTCTCACTTCGGGATTCCTCCACGGGAGTGCAACTTCATAGTGTCCGTTCAACCAGGCCATGGCATTGGAAACCATATCGACGGCCTGTTTGTCCTCTAATGAAGGAGAGTTTTCTGACGCACACCCATCGCAGAAATCGGCGTTGTATAGTCGATCGATCTGTTCTGCTAAGGGATCGATTCCCCTCTCAATGTAGTTTACTGTTCTCGCAAAGTGTGGTTCCTGGTTTATCGGACCAAGAACAATCCATCCTAAAATCGTCCGCACAGCATAGGGTTGTTTTTCTTTTGCCGCATCTTTGCTCTAATGCCCAATGTGCTTCTGGGACGTCGGCACCTATCAGGATTCGCACTCTCGAATCTTCCAGATTCCGTCTTTGGACGCAATGTAGGTGAGGCCAGGATAAAATGTCCGCATCTGTGCAGTACTGCACTGCTTGGATTGGTAACCTATCAACACAAAATGCTCTCTCTACATTCACGAAATCATTCTCTGACAATGAGTTCAGTCGCAGCTCCGTTATTCCCGAATTCCAAGTGGTAGTCCCATTTACGGTCGAAATCGAAAGTGAGGTCGGGGATGCCTTCAGGCCCACCAGCTCCATAATGTCCTTTTGTATTAGAGTCACATCAGACCCGCTGTCCAGCAGAGCGTAGGTCTCCACGGAGCCCCCCGGTCCGTCTACTCGCACTGGTAGCACACCTAAACTGACCCGACATTCTGGCCTAAGAGTAGCCGCACAATTATTGGTCCACTGCCCATGCCCTTTCGCACTGTCCGTACCCAGCTTATCCAGCTGCGGCCCTTGTGTTGTATCTTGCGTGACTTGATCGGCACCTTGCTTCTGTGCAACATGCAGTAGAGGGTGGTGCCGTTTCAAACAACCTGATGTTGAACATGGTTTTGAAACAGAACAGTTGCTGGACAGATGTCCACACTTGAGACACGAAAAACAAGCCTTGATTTCTTTGATCAATGCCCAACGACCGGGTATATCACGAGACAGGAATCGCTGACATTCCTCAAGTGTGTGTATTCCATTACATACCGAGCACCTGTTAGCTGCGACCAACAAAGTACTACCCTGATTTGGCGTGAACCGTGTCGCTTCTGGACGCGGGTTTTGTGCATAATTCCTCCAACTGGATGACCGCGAATACCCCTGAGCCTTGCTATTGGCGGCAAGTTTGCCAAACCTACTTCGAGCAATCCGTGCCTCACGGGACACTAGGTG
The DNA here is from genome assembly GCA_948099385.1 of Fasciola hepatica. Taxonomy (NCBI): domain Eukaryota; kingdom Metazoa; phylum Platyhelminthes; class Trematoda; order Plagiorchiida; family Fasciolidae; genus Fasciola; species Fasciola hepatica. The sequence goes on from CANUEZ040000151.1 coordinate 1,291,418, forward strand.
CTGCAGATCTTGGAACCTCGGTTCAACTCCTCTTCCCAAAATATCATCAACAGTCCTAGCCCACAAATCCTGGAGACGCGTTGGTAGCACTCGAGTGATACGTTCCATAGTCTGCAATGAGTTGAGGTCTGACATGCAATTCATCTGCGTGAGGGCAACTTCGCAGTTCAGCATTTTTAACGACAATTTGGTCAGGGCATCCGAATCTTCTGCCAGAGGCTTTAAACCTTGCAGCAAGCCGTCAATCAGTGAACGAGCCACTACATGATCTTGTCCATACAGATCCTTTAGGATTTCCCTAGCCCTATTGTATGCCAGTGTTGGAGGCAACATAACACATTCGGCAATCGCATCCCTTGCTTGTCCCTTGCAGTAATGCATCAAATAAAGTAGGCGCTGTCCATCGTCTCGAACTCTACCTTCGACGTAATATTCGAACTGTTTCACAAACCTCCAGTACGTTGACGAGCAGCCCGCGAATGACTCCAGTTCCACCCTAGGCAAGTCCAAACGATAATCCGCTGCAGGTTTCACCATTGGAACCAAGCTTGTTTTTTGTGGTGCGTCGTTCTGCACGTGGCAATCACCTAAGTAACGAGAAAGATGTTCACTGACCATTACTTTACCCTTGACTTCATCTCCGTTGACTAGATTTTCTTCTTCCTCAGCGAGTGCCAAACGCAGTTTCGCCATTTCCGTCTCATTCCTCACCTGGAGCAGCTTACGTTGCTTATCTAACTCTAACTGTTCTACAACCTGCTTCTCCTTCAACTCGGCTAACAACAGATCAGCTCTAGCTCTATGGGAAACCGAGCTAACCCTAGAACAACCTGATATACTAGAGCCTGAGCAAGAAACATGACCAACACCTACGGGCAAAAGGGTTTGGTTCACCTGCGGGGTATTGTCCTTTGATTCGGAACGGTTTGCCGATTTGCTGCGTAATTTCATGTCTCAGCAATTGCCAAGGATATTGAGTACTGTAAAGTCCAGCCACCGGAACGTTCGAGCGACGCGTAGCAACCAATTTCGACACAATTCAAAACAAAGTCGATTCCAAATAGCTACGGTACTATATACAACAAATTAATTAATTTTACAATAATCAAACCTCAATAGTGTTCCTTCTGGGATCTTTCGCTCCAAATTGGAAAACAAATCAACAACTGCAGCTGGGTTACAGCCAAAGGTTAGATACAGAAGATAAGATTACCAAATACAGTCACAACGAAGTTCAAACTGAGCGACTCTCGCTCGAGGCAACGGTAGGAGTCCGGTTTGTAACAAAGGCTTAGAGAAATAAAACAAACAATCGGAATTCCAGCAAATATAGTTCATACGAATGATTAATGTCGTTTGTAACATGGATGCTAATGCATGGAATGGGGTTTCCTGAACTCCTTTACACATGGTCTCCTAGGTATCTGCTGTGACCAAGGAAAGAAGGGGATGGACAGACGGAGAAGAAGCAATTGCTTTGACTTGGTTCAAAAAGGTGAAACATTGAAAACAGATCACTTTTTACGCGTCTTAAGTCAAAAGGATAGAAATTGAGGAGTGAGGGGCGGACTGGACAAGGTAGGTGGGACAGACCCCATACTGCTTTGTGGAGGCCCTCTGAACCCTTTCTAGAATCTCACGGTCTTGGACAAGGCCAGAGTGCACTATCTGACCACCGTACTTCAGCAGAGGTCTGATATACGTGTTGAAAATTATGGAGAAATCATCCATGAAGATGCGCGGGAAAGACCCTCGAATCATATTTAGGACTCGAAAGGCAGACTTGCTCGCAAGTTGGTGATGACGAGAGAAGGACAAGTTACAATCTAACCAGACACCGAGCACCTTGTGTGGGTCAACCCTAGTCTTGAAGTCTTGAAGTACTACACGGGTTCGAGGCTTTGAGCCCAATTGTCCCGGTTCTTGAGGAAATCTTTGATCTTCTGTCGGATTCACCGAGCTGAAACGAGAGTAAAAGGAAGCGGCGGGGGGGGGGGGTGGCAGCGAAAACAAGATACACATAACCTCACGCAGTGTGACACTGTGGACAGTGCCTTAAGCTGAGTGGGGGTGCTTCATTCATGAACATATATGCGATAAAAGACATCTATTTTGTTAGTTTTTTTGACAAAGGGAATTATTGGGAGAGACCCAGGTAGAGGTCTAGCTTTTTCTTGAAGATAGTTTTGTTCTGCGAGAGAACAATATCTTCTGGAAGTGCATTCCACATAGTAATAACCCTATAGCTAAAAAAGTTAATCCTTAGTGAAGTGCGTGGCCTCGGTTTGAAAACTTTCCTGCTGTGACCACGGAGAGAAGAGGCTGGACAAACGAAGAAGAAGCAATCGCTTTGACCTGTTCCAAAAAGGTGGAACATCAAAAACAGATCATCTCTTACGCGTCTTGCGTCAATGGGATAGAGGTTGAGGAGTGAGAGGCGGACGGGATATGGTAGATCGGATAGACCACTTACTGCCTTGGTGGAGGCCCGCTGAACCCTTTCTAGGATCTCACGTTCTCGGACAAGACCAGAGTGCACTATCTGACTACCGTACTCCAGCAGAGGTCGGATATACGTGCCGAAAATTACGGGGAAATCATCCTTAAATATGCGCGGGAAGGACCTTTGAATGATGTTTAGGACTCGAAAGGCAGACTAGCTCGCAAGTTCGTGATGATGAGAGAAGGATAAGTTACAATCTAACCAGACACCGAGCACCTTGTGTCGGTCAACCCTTGGCAGTGTGGTTGCTCCATTAATGGAAAACGTGTGACCGGTCTCTCTGCCGAAAGACATGCTCACGCATTGGTCATCATTAACTGGGAGGTTCCAATCCTCGGACCAGCGTTTTGTTTCATAAACTGCAATTTGCATAACTTCAACGCTTGAACTCCAGAGGGTTACATCATCTGCGTACATGGCAATGTTAGCAGGAAGGGCTGTCGGTAGATCGTTTATATAGATCAGGAAAAGAAGAGGACCTAAGACCGACCCTTGGGGGACCCCAGTTGTTACTGGGGAGGGTTGAGACAAAAAATTCCCGACTTTAACCACAAAGGCAGTATGATTGCCCCTCTAATGGAAAACGTGTGGCTGGTCTCTCTGAATTTGTCATCACTAACTGGGAGTTTCAAATCCTCGGACCAACGTTTGGTTTCGTCAACTGCAATTTGCAGGTTTTCAGTGTTTGAACTCCGGAGGATTACATCGTCTGCGCACATGGCGATGTTCTCAAAAGGGGCTGTCGGAGGACTACTCAAGTAGATCAAGAAAGGAAGAGGACCAAAGGCCGGCCATTGTGGCACTCCAGTTGTCACTGGGGCGGGTGAAGACACAACATTCTTCATCTTAACCACACAGGTGCGGTCGATAAGGAAGCTGCGTAAGACGGCCAAAACGGAGCCTGTAGTCCCACGTGTTTGCAGCTTATAAATGAGAGGGACACGGGGGACCTTGTCGAAGGCCTTAGTAAAACTGATGAATGCAGCGTATGAAAGTTGGCCATCGTCCTAGGCTTTCGTCAGATTATCCATGACAGTAAGCATATTGGCGATGCATGATCTGCCAGGTAGAAACCCGTGTTGGGACGGGGCGAGTGTAAGACACGTTTGGGCAATGCGTAGCCCAATTCGCAACAAGTCCCGAAATCAGAAAGCGACTATCCGAGAAATTCTACGATACTAGATCATCAGACGAACAGTGACACGAAACAGATACAAAACCCCAATTATGCAATCAAAAGGGCCCAAAAAACGAGAACAGAATTGCAGTGTGCGAGAAAGGAGCACGTGTGTCACGCAGGTCGAGAACAAGGATATGACAGAGCAGCGCGCTGGGCGCGAACAAACTACCGTTGGTCCGTAAAAACAAACGGTGCATAAAACAAGTCAGTAGTGCAAATAAGTGAGTGAATTTAAGGAAATATGGAACTGCAGTATTTTTCGGGGATTTCCCACTACCGGTCGTCACAGAGACGACACTATTTTTGCGCAGGTAGGAATGAACCGCACTTTCGGGAATTCGCTTGAAAATTTTGCTGGTGATGCTGGTTAGACTTATTGGGCCGTAACTACAAGCGGGGTGTCTACTACCCTCCTTATAGATGGGTGCGATGACCGCTTTTCCCCAGCTGCCGGGGAAAACTCCATCGTCCACACATCACCGACAAAGAGGTGCATAAAGAGCAGCTAATATGTCCGTTTTTTCTTTGAGAATGCGAGGGTGGATCAAGTCAGGGATCATGGAGCAGTGTTGGTTGAGCTGTCGGAAACCTTGTGCGACTGCATCCATGAAAATAGTGACGCGGTTGAGTGTAGTGACCAGAGATATCGGGTGCTTGGTAGGGTGGGATGATATCTGTAGGGGGCTAAAAGCTGTACGAAAGTAGGAGCTGAAAAACCGCCACTTGGCTGGGGGAAGTGATTGGGGATTTAAGACTATCTTTGAGAGCTAGTGGCGTCGGAGCTGTGCCTGTTAGACGGAGCACGTACTGAGGGGAAAATGCCTTATTTGTCCGTGCCCGAGCAGGTGCAGATCGTTGGACTGCATTCTGATGGGGCCTACGCTTGTCTGCACGTTGCGGATAATCCTGAAATCTTCTGCTTCGTGGGCAAGACCTGTCGCTTTATATCTGGCAAATAGTCGGACGCGTTCGTCTAGAATGTGCCCAATGAGGCGAGGGAGGGGCCGCTCACCGGTTTGTTGAAGACGAATTCTGGTGACAAACAGCCCATCAGCTCAGGAGGTCAACTCTCTGAGATTCTCCGCCATTTCACCAGCAGAGTTACCTAGATTAGCTGAATTTAGCTGGTAGCGAATAAATAGTAATAATAATGATAATAATAATAGATTGTTTCAGATGACGCCTAAGCATGCTACAATGAAAGATCAAGCAGTACAGTTAAAAGCCAAATCAGGATTTCGGGGGGAGGCTGTACAATTATACGCATGCGATTGATTGTGAGAGAAGGCATCTAGGTCATTTTTTTTGGTAGCGCCTGGCAGATTTAAACCATAGGTTAGGTAGTCAAGCCGACCGAAGGTAAGGTGTACTTGATCTGCCAAGGTACCGAGTGGGATGGGAATGGTAAAAATATACACAAATCCTACGGAAGAAAGATTTTCCTGCCGGAGGACCAGGCTGGATTGACGGATACATGAGCACCGTGAAAAAGAAACATTCCCGGAGGAGACGTAATCAAGCAATAGAGCTTTGCAATATATGAGAGGGGTTATGATGTAAACTTAGCCGATGGAAGGAGGTGGCATTACGCTTAAAGAACAAGAAAAATCAGTCGAGGATAACGGTTGTAACGTTCAGTGAGCGTATATCGACTGAGCCAGTTATATAACAAGCGGACAACACACTGGACTGTGGTTGCCAAAGTGATGTGAAAGAAGTGGCCTGAAAGAAACTTGTTGACTTTGAGCGGATTGTTTGCTTTCAGGAGAAAGGAATATAATGCATCAAAATAAAAATGGGCACTGACGATAAATGGATGTGTGGTGTTTAACCACAACACTAGGAAAGATACTGCTGGCAAAAATGGTGAAGGAAGGGATAAGTAACTACCAGTTTACATTGTTTACCGAAGGTGGACCACTTGATGGCGACAGAACAGAACTCTGAGGTACAAGAGCTTATCAGAAGTGCACATAATCGACAAGATACCTTGCCAGATGAGGATATTGCAGTGCAACAGCCCTAAGTGGGCGAACGGCGGAACTGACAGGGAAAGCAAACAATCACGGAATCATCGAGTCTCTAGAGATACAATTCGCAGTAACATTTACTGTTTGAAGATTGTGGTACGGAAGTAAAGGGCAACAGTAAAAGCGTTGGTTTTCGAGTGTATCATTTAAATAGCAGAAAGGGGTGGGTTTTATCTTGGAGAACGGATAAGCTTACGAATAAGACTGGTGAATAGTTTGTCGTGAAACCGCGGGGAAGTGGACCGGGAACAACGAGTCAAGAATGTTGGTGGGTGTTTAGGGGTGCGATCAGTATGCTGCAAAGGAAGTGAATTTTGCCAGGCGTAAAAAGCCGTGAGATGTGATGGCGAATTCGAGAGCCAGCACGATAGGGAGTCCATGTTAGCTGGAGAAGACAGCGGCATACTCGCAGCATTTCGAGTACATGGAATGTGTACATTTGTTTGTCTTTTAAATCCGCAACCGGTGCTGTTGGGCGGGGCTGCCCGTGCGCTGGACACCCAACCTGGAAACCACTTCTGGGGACAGGAGGTGCGATTCTCCAACCTAGTTGCTCCCGCACGTCTTTGCAGACGTCCTGCATGCCCGATGTGCCCCGGCCAAAGCTCTGAATCTGACCACGCCCCGCACCGGCGGGATTTGCGCAGGTATTGTTGGTCGAGGTCACATAGCCGTAGAGGTGGAGTGGTCTAGGAGATTGCAAGGAATCCTGGGGGGCAGGGTCAATAATTGAGCGACTGAATGATGGGCGGGTATCATATCTTCACCCGGAAGTGTGGGCCAGATAGTTCGCGAGTCTTACCTCCGGATCACTTCAAGGCTTCAAAGGGGAAATGCGCTCCAGTTGGTGTCTAGAAAAGTAAGGGTAGGAAGGCGCAGTCAGGGACTCTGTCGGCTGAGGATCAAAGGTTAGTGGTGAAAGTAAAAATCTAGCAATGTAGACGCAGACTACTTTGGGAAGAATGAGGCCTGTTGGTCATTGGATGTGCGTCAGAATGCAAAAACAATGACCGAAACTAGGAGTAAGGAGGATGCTTTCGAGGTGACCGGTGGTCGCCGGAATTGGATTTAGTGCTTGATTGCCATGGCAAAATAAAGAAGAAAAATGGGGCCAGTTTGGACCGAGTAAAGCGAACTGAGTATGATGGAGATAGATAAGAGACGTCAGAGTGCGTGAATTAGGGGGAATCTAACAAGAGCGGTGTCAGTGATGTGAGCCATTCTAAGGGATGCTAATACGCAGGCGATGGAGAAGGCATGTGAGGTGGACGAGGTCGAATTTGCAAATGATGTTACCCGGGTCATGCTTTCTTTATCTATTCAGAAATCTAAGTTACTTTCACAAGCTTGTTTTAACGTGGTGCACTTATGGGTAATTGTAGAACTTTGGCGACATCTAAGTATTTTGTAAGGACGATTTTGAATCGGTCTAGTGCCTGGCAGGCCCGAATATCTTCAGGAAGTCTGTTCCAAATACCGGAATACAAGGCGATTAAGAACCGTTCTCTTGGCTTTGTCCGGCAGTACGGAACTCCAGTATTATTATTTCGGACACGAAGAGGGTCTGGTGCTTCTTGGACAAAGCATAGATGGGTGATGGACGTATGCGCTCTAGAATGTAGGATTTTGAGTAGAAGACACAGATTGAGTTTCATACGTCGTGGCCACAGAGGTTCAAGTCTTAGTGGCTCATTTCTCTCTTTGTGATCCAAGGGAGACGATGAGCCGAGTAGATGCTTGGTGAAGGATTGCTGAACTCTTCCGGTAGCGAGCCTACCAGAGTTGCGCATGTGAGTGTATACCAGGGGGCTGTACTCGAGCCGCGGTGTGGAGCGGGATTTGAAGGTCAGAAGTTGGCTGTCGCGCATTCTGAAAGTTTTGCAGATGAGGGCTATTATCCTTTTAGTCCTCGCCACCTGGCACGCGGCTTGTTCTGACCTGGTCAAAATCGGTCTTTTTGAATGATCTGAAAATTGCGATTTCCTAGGGAAGAGGAGGCCACTTCACAACATAATAGAGCCCAATGATAATATAATCATTTTTGCCAAGAGGTGGCCGGTAGTGCACCACATCTATTTGAAACCATTTGTTGGTGATGACCAGGTTTAGTAGGGACGGGGCATGCCCTGTGCGATATCTGGTTGGATCTTTTACTTTCAGATTATTGGGTCCGTCTCTAAACCCAAACCTGTCAAAAGTGGTGCCATACAAGGCGGCCGTTTGGGCCCACTGCTCTTCCTCATGTACATAAATGATGTTTTCAAAGTCGTTTGCCATGGCAGTCCCCACCTCTTCGCCGGCGATATCAAAATCTTGTATAGTTTTGATTCTAGACTGTTTAGTACAGTTATCAGTTATATACGGCAAGATCTAACAGCTCTTAGCTCTTGGTGCACCAGTTCAATAATGAAATTCCCCGAGGAGAAAAGAAACATTTTTATCTTGCAGTGCAATGTCCCCCCAGGTATATTCAATATTGACGGTAACGCAATTTCTATCAGCCCGTCGGTATGAGATTGAGGTTAGCAGTTTTCAGTCACCTTCACTTCCTCCAAACATACTACCACTCAAACTGCGAAGGCTAGAAGACTGATAGGCCTGCTTCTGGAATGCAAACTCAGCACCTATAAGACCCACCTTAGACCCTTTCTGGAATACTGTTCCGTCATATGCCCTAGCACAGGCCAGTGGGATAGAGCGGCCATTGAAAAGGTTCAACGGCTAACGAAAAAAAAGTTAATTGGCTTTTACGCTCAACTCAATTACGCCAAAGCTGTGAACTTTTGAAATTAGATCCGTTATGGCTCAGATGCATAAAGCGGAACCTCATATTATTTCATGCTGTTGTTTCCAACTGAATCGTCGTATCGGCGCCGCAGTTCAAAAACCTAACGGACTGAAGCTATTCTTTGATACTGAGAGACAAAACAGCTACTGTTCCCATTTCTAGAATTGCTCTTAGATCCAACTTTTTCCCGGGTAATTATGCACCTTTATAGAACAAATTACCCCATGATATACGTTTTAGAAGTCCACCTAAGATGTTTAAGACCCACATAAGCAAATACCTCATGGCACAGACCATAATCCAAGCTATAGATCTGTAAATGAGTGAAGAAATGGCTTTTGAAGTTGAATTAGGTTTTTATTAGTTTTCGAACTCCATTTTTTGAGCGCCTGATTGTCTTTTGGTCCATAGCCGCGCTTCTTTCCCCTACTCGTGTTACTCACCCACTCGTTTTGCTTCCCCTCCACATCTGATCCTGCTACTTGCGCTTTTGATTCTCTCTCGGAAAAGTCCGGCAGGCACAGCCGCTGGACCTTCTCTGGAGTGCCACACCAACTGGATTCCCGCCCCATTTACGGCGGCATTTTCCTTTTTCTTTTCTTTTCTTCCCATGCTTTAACTTCCAGCTTCTTCTGTTCTACGACTTCCTACAGAATGGTTTTATCCTCGGTCCTGCAATTCTGTTCCACCTTCCCCTGTTTTGCTGAATCTGGCAACAAATAACTTTCCAGTTCCAACCATCCTCTCATCGCTTTTTCCAAAGGCACGGCGTGGTTATTAATAACTTGCTTCTTGACGCTCATCTACTCAATTTTCTTCCCCCCAACGGACCTCGCCTTACTGAACTCTAATTTGCATGCGGATACCCAGCCCGCAGTTATGAATCCAGTTCAAAGCTCCTTCAAAACAATACTTACCCATTAGACGTTACCTGACTTTGACTCACTATTATGCTGAGGCTCGTGGTTTTGAGATAGTTCTCCACCATCAATCTGCTCCTCACAAACAGCCTTATTTTTATATGCAACACTGATCCGCGACTGATCAAGAAGTTGTTTCACCCAAGCCTACAGCCGAATTTCTACCAAAAAAATCATTTCCCCTATCTATCGGTTTTCGGTATAATGAGTCCTATGATCCTTACGGTTCATCAGTTCTCACCTTCCGAGTGTGACTTTCGTCCAAAAATCATTGACTTATCTGTACTAATCACCCTTTGGCACTGCACTGGATGGCGGTCAACCTCAACAAAGCCAGTGGTGCTACCCTCCCATCAGCTTCGCAGTGCCCGTGAAGTTACCTTGCATATAAAAATCGGCCGTGAGGTCACCAGAGAGCCCACATATATACTGGAACCCGTCCGACTCTGTTATTGGCAAGAGTACGCTGGTAAATGATAGCCCCAGGAATGCTGCTATTATCTGAATGATTGGTTCATCCTCTACATACTTCTTTCAGAGCTTGTGGCAGAAACACCCCCGAAAATTATGGCATCAAACCTGTGGCGGTCTCACAACAAGGGGAAACAGACATCCATATCAGTCTCGGGCCCAATGGGTCACATGTAAAGGAAGGCGGGTCGAGGAGAAATGGGAAGTTCACATTATGGCGCAAATACTCTCTCCCTCCCCTCTCTAAAAAAGACGAAAAAATGCAGTTCTGGCTGGGAAGGTCTTCGACTCAAACTCTCTGCCCCCTTCATTGCTGATGGACTTCTGATAGCGGCCTAGACCCGACCCTGAATATAGGAAACCCCGAGTATTCGAGTTAACCTGCAGTCCCTCTTCTCTAGACCAGTGCGGGGTGACAGCCCACCGTTCGAGCTCTCCACATGTGCCTGCCAACCACGCTTACTCGGCTTCAGCCCATTTTGGCTCCCTGAAAAATCTTTGGCCTGATTGCTGATGCTCAACGCAGCAGTATATACACGGTCTGAAAAGTATATAGTGCATGTAACACACGTTTGAGCAATGCGTAGCCAAATTCGCAACGGATCCCGAAATCAAAAGGCGATTATTCGTGGTATTCTACGGTACTAGATTATTGAATGAACAATGACATCGAAAAGATACAGACCTCAATATTGAGATCACAAGGACTCAACAGACGAGAAACCGAATTGCAGCGTGCGAGAAAGGAGCACGTGCGTCACGCAGGTCCAGAACAAGAATATGACAAAGTAGCGCTCTGGGCGCGAACAAACAACAATTGGTTCATAAAAACAAACAGTTCGTAAAGACACGTCAATAGTGTAAGCAAGTGAGTGATGTTAAGAAAAACACTGGACCGCAAAGGTTTTAGGGGATTTCCCACGATCGGTCGGTACACCGCCCAAAAAATTCTTCCCGAATCCTCAGCAGAGTCAAAGGTTTGGTGAAGAGGTACTGATTCTTCCTACCTACCTAAGCCCTGCCGTCAGTGTTCGCGCCTTATGCTTGTCGTCAAATTTCTACTCATGGTCGCACCTGATCCGTTGGCCACATAGACTCGAGGCTATTTTACATCTTCCACGAGAACAACTGACCGATGGCGGGCGTGAAGGGGAAACATGGATACTGTCCGTGGAAGGGCCGTCCTGCCCTGGCTGTATGTGCTTGCGTGAGTGTGTGTGTATGATGTAATTGCCGCTACTTCCACATATGAAAGAGACATTTCAGTAACGTCAACAAAACAAATTGCGAAAATCGTCACATGCTTGATAAGGGTTGCAGGACATAGCGTGCATCGGGTGTGTGCTTATGTGTCTGGATGTATAATGGAATCACATGTATCACTACATATCAAAAAAGGACTTTCTGCAACGTCAAATAAAGACTGTGAGCACTGTAACGTGTTTGACAGGGGCCATGTGGTATAAACGAGTATAACGTAGGTGAGTGCGCTCCAGGGTGTGTGATGGTTCGATACGCCAGTGTGTCGTGAATGCTCACATATATGGGGTTTCTTTGCCCACCTCGAAGACGAATGCGAGATAGTCTACTGGTCCTCAGCTTTACCAGCTTCTCCGCCTTCACTCTCGAGCAGGCTAATACTGCATGTCACGAATTAGCGCTCAGTTAGCTGTCTTCACGTTCACCGTTCTTGTCATTCCATCCTTGTTTTCGATGGTTTCCATAACTACTCCCAAGGACCAGGTGCTGAAATGTGCTCTTTCGTCTGCGATCATCACCACATCCCCGAACTTGAATGGTCTTGTTTTGACCAACCACTCCTATCGAGTCTGCAGAGCCGGTAGGTACTCCCGCTGCCGGCGACTCCAAAAAACCTTGGCAGGATAATTTGCCTGCTTCCATCCGTGGAGGTAGCCCCAACGAAGGTTTGCCGGCCCTTGGAATCCCTCGTTCGACCTTAAAGTCAATAAGTCGTTCGGGGTGAGCGCCAGGTGGGTGGGTTCGCCGTTCATTACTGGAACCAAGGGGCGGTTGTTCAGAATTCTCTCTACCTCGGTCATGGCGGTGTTCAACGTCTCGTCTTCGGGCTGCTGTCGCTCCATGATCGACAGCAATAACCGTCTGGCGGACCGGATCATGCGTTCCCATACGTCGCCTCGGTGGGTGGCCTGTGGGGGATTGAAATGTCATCGTATGCCGTAGGCCACGATTTGATCCTACCGTTCGTCCCTGTTTGTGTTATTGTGCCAAAGCCGCAATTCCCGGTGAGCGCCCACAAAGTTAGACCCATTATCTGAGTATATATCGGCCGATGCGCCTTTCCGGTTGATAAATCTCTGCAAGGCCCGTAGGAAAGAATCGGTCGTCATCAAATGTGCGACTTCTAGGTGTACCGCGCGTGAATTCATGCACATCATGACACACCCACATCGTCTTTCCAATCGCTTCCCGCAGTTGGTCACAAGGGCCTGAAATAGTCCAACCCGGTGTCGCTGAACGGCCACCAGCCCGCAGTCACCCTGCATTCTAGTAGTGAGGCCGTGTGTTGTTTGCCTGCCGTGGCATTACGTCTCATACACCGCACACAACGTTGGACTACGCGTTTTACAGTCTCTCGTCCTCTCAGAAACCAAAGGCGTTTTCGGATGACACTCGTCACGCGACTTTCCCCGGCGTGTCTCCCCATGGCGTGGACGTGTTGGATCATTAGCTCTGCTACAGGTTGTCTTGCAGGCAGCAGTATAGGATACTTTGTGTCGAAGCTCATGTGGGCTTTGGCCAGCCTACCATCCACCTGCAGCAGTCCATCAATGAGTTTGGGGTTTACAGGTTTCATGTCGCCTCTTGGAGATGATACTTCTTTGTTGATTGGTCCCACTTCTTCCGGCCTCCCGAGCTCTCGAGCGAAAGCCTCTCGTTGTATCATTCTGAAAATATCGTATTCGGCAGCTTGTAGCTCATCAAGACTTATCGGGCCGACCGTATCCGGCCCGAGGGGCGTAGCCCTTTCATGACTAGTAAATTCTTCTTGAACCTGGTTAACCAAACTAAGGCACGAAGTGTCTTCATCCAGGAAGAAAACCTGATCAATCGCGATAGAAAGAATGTCGCTTCAGCGACGTTGGCCGCTATCACTACGCCTTTGATCTCTAGTTCTACTTCCGTAGGGGGTTTCAATTCGAACACGGGCCAGTCCGGTTTGGGCAAGTGCAGGAAGTTTGGCCCTCTCGTCCACGTGTCTAGTTGCCTGAAGTTGGCCGCACCTCTGGAGCACAGATCCGCTGGATTATTGCCAGACCTGACATGCTTCCACTAGTTCATGGCTGATTCATCGTGGATAATCCTGAGTCGGTTAGCAACGAAAGTAATGAACCGGCTCCGGAAGTTGCTATTAAGGTAAAGTACTATCGTTGAGTCCGTCCAAAAGCTAGCCGACCAAATGCAGAAGTCGAAACATCTCTTCACCGCTTTTACCACCCTGACTGCTGACGCGGCTGCGCTGCTTTCAAGGCGTGGGATCGAGACCAACTTCACTGGGGCGAAGCGAGCTTTAGCGAACAGGATCCTCGTAGTATATTGTCCATCTCCTGTGCCCCATCGTCCGTACACCACAGCTCCATAACCGACTTCGGATGCATCGGAAAAGGCAGGCAGTTCTCCAGTCCGCGTCGTATGGCCAGGAGCCAAACATCGTGGAGTCCTTATGTCCCCTAATTTCTTCAAGGTGTTCAAAAATTCTTCCCAGCCCAACCGGTGCCCTTGGTCCAGTGACTGGTCCCAATCAACTTTCTTACGGCACAGCCGCTGCAACAAGATCTTTCCAAGCAGCAGCCAGGGAGAGACGAAACCGAGCTGGTCGAACAGACTGGAGACGGCGGACAGCGTGCCTCGACGGGTTACAGACAACTCGGGAACGTTTATCTCGAAAACAAAGTCATCCGTTTCCGCCTCCCATTGTATTCCTAAGTTGCTTTTGGTAGGGAGTGGACAGCCGTCCAAATCTCTAACTTTTTCGGCCTTTCCGTGGTACGGAATGACCTCGAGCACTTCTGGAGCGTTCGACACACATTTTGTTAGAAGGAAGCCGCTCTCTTCTAGCAATCTTTTCTGGCCTCTGATCTAGGCTAGACCTGACTCTATATCATCGAATGACCCGAGATAGTCTTCGACGTATAAGTTCCTGCTGACGCTATCTACCACCGTCCGATGGACTAGATCTCCATGTTTGTTGGCAGCATCCCGAATGGCGTAGTTGGCACAGAATGGTGACGACATGGCTCCGAAGGGGTGGACGGTCGTCCTATAATTCATCACTGCGTTATCCCGGTCGTTCTCTTCCCACCAAAGGAAAGGCAACGCGCCTATTTCTCCTACCGGTATTTTCACCTGATGAAGCACTTCCCTGATGTCGGCGGACAAGGCCACTCTACCCATTCTGAAACGGCACAAAACGTCGATTAATGGTGTGGTCCAGTCAGGCCCTCGTAGTAGGCCATCGTTTAACGACTTGCCCTGGAACTTGGCCGCACAGTGGAAAACCACCTGCGGTTTTTCCGGTTTTTCGGGGTTGATAACCGGGTGGTGAGGTAGATACCGGAAACCCTTTCAGCCGTCGGTGTTGGCAGGCACCTTTTCAACGTAGCCGAGAGCTTCGTTTCGCCTCATTAGTTCTGCGTACCATTCCCACAGATCCTGGTCTCGAATGAAGCGTTCTTTCAGTTGTAGTAAACGTTGGAAAACATGGTTCCGGTTGTTAGTCCACGGGTCAGCAGATGTGGGCCATGGGGGGAACCTGGAGCTGTTTTTTAAGGCCTCTAGTGCCTTGCCGCACCGTTTGTGAAGCTAAGTGATCCTCTTGAGACAACGATAGTTTTCCGTCCTCGACGTCACGAAACTTCTTTTCATACAGTCGGTGCAGGTGATATCATGTGCGGTCTGATTCGGCGGATAAATAATTCACGGAACCAAGTCCCCTTCTGGACCGTATAACATCCATCTCAGAGGGCTTGCTTACGGCATAAGGTGCCTGGCGGTCGCCCACTCTCTGGTCAAGTACTCAATGTGCTTCTGGCCCGTCGCAGCCGATGAGGAGATCCACTTCGCCTTCTTCCCAGTCTACAACGGTTACATCCTGCAGGTGGGGCCACCTAGTCAAGATTGAGTTGGTCGACCTTGGTGCTCGCATGGGGAGATCAGCCAACGTGAATGCCTCCGTTGGTACGATTTGCTCGTTAGTGTCTAGAGAGATGAGTTGCAACCTCAACCGGCCGGCAGTTATTACTTGTGTTCCTCTCACTGTGCTCACTGCTAACGACTTCGCGCTTTTAGCGAGCCGGTAATTGTCGGCAAACCGCTCTTTAATTAGGGTGGTGTCAGATCCAGTGACAACGAAAGCCAACGCTTTGACCACCCCCGTTGGGATCACTACTCCCACGGCAACTACTCCTAAACGTACCGGTTTACTGGCAGACCACGACGTTGAACAAAACACACTGGGCTTGGTACTCGCCTCGGGTAAAGTTACTCTAGCCTAGTCCAACAATCGATAGTGTCTGCCCGTGCAGCCCTCGTAACCACATCGGTTCCTTGTCCTACAAGCTGCCGCCCGGTGCGTGCTGTTGAGACAAATAAAGCACGCTCCTGCCATCCTCGCCATTCCCCACCGTTCGCCTATTGCGGCCTTGCCGCACTTGGGGCATTCCGGTAGTCCATGGCTAGCATCGCAGGACCTTGCAACTTGGTTGCGCTATGGCATCGCGTAAAATGGCGTGTGCATTGGTCCAAGGCTGATATCTTGGCTGTTACCGAGCAGCGGTTTGAGCCTAGCTAGTACTGGTCTTGTTTGCTCAGTTGTTGTCCCGGATAAGTCGACCAAATCTGCTGTCAGCTATCTTGGTTCGCCGTTCCAAGCATTCGGTCAGGTCTTTGAAGTTAGCTTCCCTGTCGTTTCGGCTTATGCTTTCCGCTTCTTCCGCCCACCGACCCTGTAGTTCGGGAGGGAGGTGGCGGGCTATGTTTTCCAAAGTGTGCATTGCATCTAGGTCAGCCCTGTAACCTAAGAGGTTGAGGGCTTTTGAGCAGTTCTGCATCTTGATCACCAGGTCGGTCATTGTGTAGACGTTGCCCTTGGTTCTCCTTGCCTCTACCGTCAAGCCCTCTATTAGGTTACGGGCTACTTTGAAAGGTTGGCCAAACAAGTCCCTTAGAATCTTCCTTGCTTTTATGTAGCCTTGTTCCGGGTCGAGCATGGTACACCCTTCGATAGCTTCCCTCGCTCGGCCTCGACAGTAATGAGTCAGATAGAGAAGCCTTTGCCCGGGGTCGGTTATCTTATCTTCGACGAAAGTATTGAACTGCTTGACGGACTTGTAGTAGTGTTCAGATCGCCTGTCGAAAACCGTCAGTTCTACCCTTGGCAAATCGATCGTTGGAGTTTTATAGTCGGCGACCGGCGTGGGGTTCACTATCTTATTGCACCCTGACCTATCGGAAGTGTCGTGGTCGTTGGTTTCTGGCTCACGCTCCTTATGTCTACACTTCTGTTCTGCTTCGTGGGCCTGTTGTCTAGCTGATAACGGTTGTTGTTCTAGGTCTAATATCCTCAGCCCATATAGATCGACTTCCTTAAAATCCATATTGCCCTCAGTAACACATGAACTAGCACTGAGAAGACTGGACGATCTAACGTTAACTAAAGAATCGAAGGTACCCAAAACCTCTCCGGTGACTTGTCGTATTATTTCCTGTCCAGATTCCAATGTCTTCGATCCTTTTCTTGGCATTTTGCGTATTTTTCCTCGTTCCAAATTGATCTTTTGAATATTTTAACACCCGTTTGAGCAATGCGTAGCCAAATTCGCAACGGATCCCGAAATCAATAGGCGATTATTCGTGATATTCTACGGTACTAGATTATTGAATGAACAATGACGTCGAAAAGATACAGACCTCAATATTGAGATCACAAGGACTCAACAGACGAGAAACCGAATTGCAGCGTGCGAGAAAGGAGCACGTGCGTCACGCAGGTCCAGAACAAGAATATGACAAAGTAGCGCTCTGGGCGCGAACAAACAACAATTGGTTCATAAAAACAAACAGTTCGTAAAGACACGTCAATAGTGTAAGCAAGTGAGTGATGTTAAGAAAAACACTGGACCGCAAAGGTTTTAGGGGATTTCCCACGACCGGTCGTTACAGTGCGGCTTCTGCTCTGACGGCATCCCGGCATTGATAAGCCTACTTTTGACAGCTACGAGCGAAGCCTCGCCTATATTGGTTGTCGGAACGAGGAACGTTATCACTGCGCTTTTATAATTTACGATCCACAACTTCACTTTTTCTGTGTTGCCCTCGGGCCCAAACACCGATACTGTTGTCCAAAGTAGGCGGTGATTTTTCTGCTACCGTTATAATAATAATAATGGTATATTTCTCGACCATGGTCGAGACGCATGCGCAAGCGCATGATCATGGTGTACAACGTTACTCAAAACAATGAACTATACACGAATTTCAAGAAAGCGAGTGGAGTCGTCAGAAGCAAAACAATATAGCTAGAGATAGTTTGAGTCGACTGAAATTATAAAGGTTTGCGCGGCAAAAACGGTTTGGTTTCGGATCCGACTGGTTGGTGGTGGTCCGTGAAAATACAAAATATATCGTGAAAATATAGCGCTAGGGATGCGTTATAAGTCATAATAATGCAAGGTGTGGGTAACTGAGGCCTATTGCTGGTTCTATGCACGGAGTAAGTTATGGACATGGAGAGGTTAATAAATGAATGGGAGTACAACCGTGAACTTTGGTGAATATGAAGAGAGCGGCTCTCTATGGAGACGAAGTTGGCCCGGAATGATGGATATTCCCGATTCTAATAGAGGGAGTTCATCATGAAACGAGGGGACATGAGGAAACTTTGTGGAAATGGACAGGCAACGTTGATGAATGTGGAGGAAACAGCAATCCATATATAAGGTGAGTTTAGGTTCGGGATCAATAACCCTTATCATTCAGAAAAAAAAGGCAGCGCAACTTGAAGGCCTTTAACTGGTGAAGAGTCAATTTCAGGCTGGATACCGATCGAAAGAAAAATGAAATCTTGGAAGAGAAAACGGAGCGAAAAATCTCCTTGTAGGCTCGCGCCTTATTGTTCTGTTATGCTGACAAATATACTGACTTATTGATTCTCAGCGATCTTCGGCATCATTGTTGAAAACCAAGGATGTGAGGGACAAGTGGACTCGCGTTCGGATAACGTATCGAATTTTAATGAGAGAAAATTCCTGTGTTGCGTATTCTGGCTCTATTATTGGATTGTTTCACATGAGACCAAGGTGATGTGCAGCATCCCGTGGGTATGGTTCATCAGGCGGGGTAAGGGACGTGTCAATCAATCAATAGAAGTTTGCTTGCGAACTGTTATTTCTGAAGCCTCCAACAGTGACATCAGTAGTAGAGGTGTTGCGTTAGGAGACGTCTATCGATCTGCTTGTAAGCATTTGGGGGTGTTTTAGGTCGTGTGGCCCGATTGCAATCCCGTTTGGTATAAAAGATGCCATTAAGGTCTCTGTCGGTACAGGTCAAAGTGTGGACATTGGTCACCGAAAGTGGTGCCCGAGAGAGTGGGCGACGACAAACCTGAAGTAAATGGTGGTAGCAGTCTGGACGTGGTTCCAGCTTTTAGTTATGATAATAAATAGCGAAAATTAATAAAGAGCTGGCTGGGTTTATGTGGACTGTCAGTGTTACATTTCGTACTTTGATCTGGGTTTTAATTAGAGAGCTAAAGTAACGTAGGGTTGCAGGGGGTTGATAAGTACTACTACAGGCTAGCAAGATAGCGTAAACCCGGTGGGCTGCTGCGTCTGCATTTCAGAGATTTAACTTAATTGTGACCAGGCTGCGGTAGTGATTGTAGTTGGCAGGAGGCAGTGGTTACTGTTAGGTAGGGTTGTAAACCTAAGCGTGGCTTGGATGTTAGGACATCGAGAAGACCGCTTTCTAAAAAAGATGACGGAAGATAGAGGGGTATAGATTTAAAAGGTGACCGGTTTCCACTATGTGCTTATCTCTTTTTTTCCTTTTCCGGGCTTCATCGAGGTTGCCGTTATTCGTCAGGTACGTCGATACTCTGTCCAGGACAATGGGCTGAAGGTCAGGGATGTGGTAGCGATTGTATTTGACGTCGACGTGCATGCTAGGTGCGATTATGGTGGGTATGGGGTGGTTGAAACTTAGAGCGGCGGGTGGGAAAGCGTATGTGGAGAGTCCAGTGCGCTGTCACCCCAGTCAGTCTCGAGCGTGAAGACCAAAGCTTGTCGAGCGAACAAGGGCGATGTGGGGTTTCCCCTTTCGCAGGATCAGGTCTGAGCTGATGGGATACTTTCCCATAGATAAAGGTTGCCCAATTCCTTCACAGCCCGATGTCAGTGGTATTTGGAGATCGAATCGATCTCACGAGGTCTTTTTCGTTTCCACTGTTCTCTTTTTTCAGTTTTATTATTATTATTATTTTTTTGTTTCCTAACAGAGGGGTGGTTGAGCCCATATAGGAACTTTCCAGAGCCCCTCCGCCCGATCGTAATTTTATGCGTATTTGTCTTTTTTCGCAACTGCTGGGGGTGGTCTGTTTTCCCCACGTTCCAACGACGCAATGGTATGGGTGCCGTTGACATCAGGGGTTTCGCTAGCATGGGCTGGGAAAATGCAGGATGGGATTATGCAACACACGGAGTAGGACCACGAACGTTGTAAAGCACAAGCTAGCATACGTGTGTCAGTCTCATACAGCGCCAGGCCATGCCTAAGACCATCAGAGTCCATTCCGGGCTAGCTGGTGCAGATGAGTTTAGCTCTGCTGATGGGAAATGGTGTGGTGCATAAGAGAGAATATGATAGTAGTTGGTGGATGGTAGATACAGAGGTGAGACGAGAGGAAAAGCCACCAGGTAAGTACTAGCAGGTGGGCTTCTGGGATAATAGATTCTGGAATGAGGTGATTAAGAAAGGCGAATTGGGGCCGGGCATAAAACCCAGTTGAGCGGTGGTAGCCAAGATGAACGGGAGAGAAGTGAAAGGATCGAGTAAAGTGGTAGACGGCGGAACTCAGTGTCCTAGGGTCCGAAGCCACGTACTTGTTTGCTGTGGAGACATCTAAGACTAAGAAACTTAGACTGGTTGGCAATAGAACAGGAACATTGTCTAAAATTAGGAGAACCGGCAAGCATTAAACTAGGTATAGTTATGAAAGTCAGCAAACTGTGGCTACAGTAGTATAGATTGTAAGCAATATAACGTAAAAGAGAATAGTTGCCCTGGCGTTTGTCATCGGGTGAGAAATGAAAGTTCTAGTGCAGTAATCCTAGTAATCAAGCCCGTTTTCGTAGGCCACCTCTTCAGTGACGGTCAGGCCGGTAAGAAGGATCACACTGGGAACAGTCAAGAACTGATCCAGCGAGCCTCTGAACTGGGAAATTGAGAGACTCTCGCGGATGTTTAGCGGGAGTTTATTCAATAACTTTGGGTATTTTATGAGGAAGAAGTTAGATCTTAACGCTAGTTTTGATCTAGGAATAGAGAGCTGCAATGACCGATGGCGTAGAGCATAATTTGTGGAGGGAGTGACACAAATGGGTTCGGTACACGAAAAGGCCGTACGGTGGTACAGCTTAAACAGGAAGCACAAATTGAGCTTCATGCGACGCAACCATAGAGGGTCAAGACTGAGTAGGATGCATCGATTCTTGTAACACAGACTGGAGGAAAAGCCTACTAATTGTTTGGTGAATTGGCGTTGCACGGACTCCAGAGAAATGCGGTCGGATTTCGTCATGTTGGTGAAGATAATAGGATAATATTCAAGGAGGGGCCTGGCGTGAGACTTGTAAGTGAGCAGTTTGCAATCATTTAGCCGAAAAGTTCTGGAGATGAGACCAGTGGTTCTTCTGGTCTTTGCAATCTGGAGTGGAACATACTCAGAAAACCTAAAGCTACAAGAATAATGGAGACCAAGGTCTCGAACTAAAGGGCTGTACGAAATGGGCAGGTCGTGGATAAGCAGGGTTCCGGGGGTCACTTGACATCTGAATGTTGTGTAGCAGCTCTTCGAGGTCGAAGAGTCCATATTCCATGAATTGCACCAATCCCCGAGTCGCTTTAGGTCACTAGAGATATCATCCAGCATGATGTTGAGGTTTTGACGAGGAAACTCATAGACGATCTTAACGTCATCAGCGAAAAGGAATGAGGTGTCGTGGTGCAAGATGGGAAATATGTCGTTTATGTAGATGAGAAATAGTAAAGGACCGATTACACTGCCTTGTATAACTACACTGGTGACTGGAGCAGGTTGTGAGAAACACCCATCAATGGAAACCACTTGTGAACGGTCCGATAAATAAGATGTTAACCAAGATAAAAGCGAACCGGAAAAGCCGGGAGCTTTGAGTTTGGTTAGTAACAAAGCGTGAGGGACGCGGTCGAAAGCCTTTGTCATATCAAGGTATATGATGATGATAGATTTAGCGTTGTCGGCGGCCGCCGTTATGAGGTTAAAAAAGTCGTACTGACAGGTGGTGCATGAAGGTGATTTTAGGAAGCCATGCTGCCCACTATGGATGATGTTATGGGACAATAGGAAGTCGGACATCCGCTGTTTGATGAGGCGTTCCATCAACCTAGAAGCAATTGGAGTGTGGTTGATAAGGCGGTAATTTGAGGGGTCATGTATTGGTCCCTTCTTATGGATTGGGATGATGATCGCAGTCTTCCATTGTGAAGGAAATATGCCAAACTTGATGGATAGATTGTAGACCTCCAATAAAAACGCTGGAACATCAGTTCCTCCAAGACGTAGAAGTGTCGGCGGAACACCACCATGGCCAGTGTGTGAGGAATTCCGGACACGGGTAATCTGGTTGGTCACCTCTTTTAAAGTAAATTCTCAATCAGACAGTGAGTGCTCGGTGACAGGATCTATGCATGGGGATAAAGTAAGAGGGTCCGTAGTCATGGATGCAGCAAAGTAGGAGTTAAGCGCCTCAGCTATCGCTAGAGGTGAGGTAATGCGGTCGTTATTTTCTAAGATTAGAGAGGGGATACTTACTGGTTTGCTCTGATTTCTGTTCTTCATCAGGCGTACCAAATTTGAGGAAGTATCATGGCATTGCAAGGCAGATACTTCTTGTTTTTTGAGCATATCATCAGTCTTCATTCTGATTGCTACCGAGAGACGTTGGAGCTGCAAGAATGACGATAAGTCATTATTGGTTTGATACACCTTCTGGAGCTTCAGATACTTGTTTTGCATTCGGCTCAGGATTGAACTACGGACTCGGTTTGATGTGATACGAGTAGTAGTGATTTTGGACAGCAAGTATGATAGGTTAGAATATAGTAAATTAGCAGCCAGCTGAGGGTCGCTTTGCAAGAAAAAAGTCGTCCCAGTCTAGCGATCGAAGCGTGCAGATAAGATTGACCAAGTTGACTGCTGAAGAGTAATGATTGGGTGGGTGGGATTTGTCAAAAGATTGCCGAACCACGAAGGTGCAGGACACCATTCTGTGGTCGCTTCCTGGAAAGAGGTCGAGCGTACTGGCTGAAACATCTGATAAACCAATAGTAAACAACAAATCAAGGATGTTGTTACCTCTGGTTGGGACTGTTACGTGTTGGATCCAGCGCCCAACGCGGATGCATGACATAAAATCTAGTAAGTTGTTTGGGGCGGATAGAGTGTTCCAACAAATGCTCGGTGCATTGAAGTCACCCGCTATGAGTTTGGAGGAACAGGGCAGCAATGAAAGATAGTTGAAAGCGTCAATAATCTTGGTAAGATCCATAGCTTTGGAATCAGGTGGCCTATAGATGCAACCAATATGAAGATAGGAATTAAGTAAGGGAATTGTTAACCACAGTGAATCCTGAATGGCGTCCAGAGTTGTGCGTGACAGTGGAATGGCCAGCAGAGTGTTTTTGACATAAATTAGACAGCCTCCCCCCACGACAAGGCCTATTCCTTCGGAACATCTGGTAGCCAACTAGATAGACTCGATCTGACGGGACGGAATCCGTTAGCCATGTTTCAGTTACAATGATAATATCAAAGTCAGAGGGCTCAGCGATGCTGCGGATGGCTTTAGTTTTGTGCAGTAATGAACGGGCATTTACAAGTATGACTGAGAGAGATGATACAGGCCTCGGTAGTGGTGGATATGGTGGGGGGTTCGGTAGTGGTGATGAATGTGGTAATTCCAGTGAAGAATAGGGCAAGGATGGGGGGAGGACCTCAGTTGTTCCACGGATTGGATGAGTTGAAGCCTGGAGGGGGATAGTGTGAGGGGAGAGGGATGGGGAGGTGCTGTTTGGGAGAGTAGTTTGAATGCGGGGAATATTCTCGAAGAGGGCCGGCAGGAAAAAAGCGGCCACGGATGGATGGCAGTACTGGGCCAAGAGACGAGGATGGGTCTTGTGGGAGTGAAAAGCTAGTTGAGGCACGGAGATTGTTCCCAGGGAGCGACTGGGTAGCGGTAGAGCTATAGAGTAGTTGGTGTGGCGGATAGTAATGTAATGGAGCGGTGAATGGGGGGGGGATAAGGTGGGTACAAGTAGGGTGGAAATGAAAAGGCAGTTAGCCGAGATGGAAAACTAGGATTCACAGCCGCACAAGGGGCTGGTAAAATTTCACGTGACTGAGTCATTACCTAATGGTTTGCATGTGCGTTACGTTGATGGGTCTTGATCTTTTGGTGACGAGGTGTTAACTTCTGTGGGTCAATCTGCACTGACGGGCTAATTAGCGGTGGTGGCCTAGGTGGTAACCAGACACATTCTGGTTGCAAATGGGTGGGTGCAGATGGTGGGCTTAGGGGCCTGGTTGAGTTATCAAAAATGCCAGAGTTAACAGGATGCATGGGTGTAGACGGAGGTGGGTTGATGGTGCAGCGATTTTCAGGGACGCTTGAATAACCCGGCATGGAGCTAGTAGAAAGAACGGGGTCATCTAGACTTGTGGAGTACATGAGCTCGCGGGTGGATGAGTTGGAGGAACCTTCATCAGTTTTGTGGACGTTGGGGCGCTTGTTCCAGTCTGGAGATTTGCTTGGGCTATTCTGGATATTGGGGCGTTTGCCAGGTGGCTCATTGGGTGAGGAAATTGGCGAACTGTCTAAATCTACGGTTGCATTGTAATCTGCAATAGATGGCAACATCGGGTGATGGCCAGTGATAGGTGCACCGGAGTTTTAGGGTGGATTGTTGGTTGCGCTAACACCGGGGTTACTGTTCTGGGCGTGACTCTTGTGCACCTCTCTTTGCAGTGGGGTCTTGTCCGGAAATATCGTGGCGCACTTAAAGCCGGTTTTGGCTAAGACTAACGCTTGGCGGCTGATAAAAATCTTGGCGACAACTTCATTTGTAAACTGGAACAGCAGTGGACAGGTGGTGCGTAGGGAGGTTTTGCGGAGTCTAATACAGTGGCACAGTTGTGAGTCAAGGTTGTAAGCGCTTAAGATCATATTTTTAGCAGCTGAGAGAGGTATTCGGTCTGGAATGTTAAACACAACCGCATTGTTTGCCTTTTTTATCCGTCTGGTGATTTCCGAGGCACTTGTGTCCACAAACTTCGTGGCCAGTAGTAGATTGGTTGGGGTATGGTGTGCGGCTGGATCAAGCAAGAATGCTATAGGCATCAGTTGACCGATAATTTGATCAGCGGAGTCAATGCGAGAGGAAAGACTGCTCAGATTTTTGCTCATTTCCGTAGTTTGTCTATTAGCATGTCCAAGTATATCTACCAGAGAGACTGAGCAGTTATTCAGTGAGTTTTGCAGTTTAGCAGTCTTGCGACGGCGGTTGCTGGCAGTGATTTTGGGTCGGTTGGGAGGAGTGTAGGCATATCTATGGTGGTAAGGATGTGGATGGCCAATCGGATGAGATGTGGCAATATGCGGGGGTAAGAGAGCTATACGGAAGCAAAGGATTAAGTTTAGAGTATGGCCAATATATGTGAGCCTTAGGTGGGGAAGAAAGTATTAGCCACGGGGGGTCAATATCAGCGGAACTAATTATGTATCAGTTGTTCAGCTAAAAACTGCAAGCAGTTTCTGCGGACGGTGCTGTTTGAAAGTTTCCGGATGTATTACGCAAGTCAAGACGGCTTTAGTCTCTTTACTAAGGTGGTTCCCTGAGTGGTGTCTTAGAGTCTGCTAGTGTGCTTTCACTGAGACTGATGTTTCACTTAGCTCCGACCATAAGAGCAGTTCAATGATCACTTTTGTGTGTATCTTTTACCACCGGGTGGTCCCAGGGGCTAATGTTCAGAAAAAATCTCTTGATTTTTTCTGGGTCGGACAACAGACCTTAGAGCTATAGTTTTAGGGATTATCCTAGATAGCTTAATAAAAACTATACCGATAACAGCGAGAAAGTTACGCGGTGTAACAAAAAAGCCTAAAACACTAACTCCCTTAAAAAACTTTTATTCCTTTATTGAAATGTGCTCATCTTCAACTATTTCTCTTGCCCTAAGCTATGACTCTGAGGTCTCATCGTCCTTTTTCTTGCGCTTCTTCGTTAACTCCAGTCTTACCACGCAGATTGCGATCCCTCAATAACCACTACTCATCGATCATTGGATTTGCTCACGGTATGGTAGGACCCCATTCCACCCAGCCAGCGTCTGGTTCTGATTACTCATGACCCCACGGAAAACCAGCACATTCGCATCCACATAAAAAGGCCTCAGCTTAGATCTGGGCATTACCTTTTCTTTTCAAAATATTTCCCGCCTTCAAGCTCAGCCGGGTCAACAACCAGACTGCTGTCTTCCTTTTTTTCCATTCCTATTTCTGACCCAACCCTCTTCTACTGTTCGATTTTTGGTCCTCAAATGGGCCCCTTTTTTCTTCTACCACCTATCATCCTGGCAATCCTGCACTCTGGTTAAGCCTGCTTCTAATATCTCCGTCATCAACCAACTGCCCTACAAAACTACTACAGTCTCTGCACATTGAATCCCTATAGATCGGCCCACAGGTCGTCAAGTAACATTCACAGTCTAATTTCCATTAAGCCGTTAATTATAACCCCCCAGCAGGAACGTCCTCCGGACTGCCGCATTCCTCACCTCTTTCAGAACACAGTGGTTACCTGGGTAGACCATCTAACAAATCGACGCCACCCCCGGATCACCTTACGGACCAAACGATTTGATCTACCGGATTGACCACGGGTAAACCTATAATCACATCTGCTGACGCCTTATATGGGGCACCTTACATTGCTGACCAGTGGTCGCAATCTCATAAACGGGGTTACAATCCATCATGATAGCCTCCTCGGGCCGCCGGCTGGATTCCTGACATGATCCATCATCCCACACCCATCAAAATCTATTTTCCGTACTCCACGCAAATAGTTCATTTCATTCTGCGTTGTGGTACCGAAAACAGTCGCGAAATCTGGCCCTCACCATCGCATTCCGTACCTAATCTCCCTATTTCGCCAGTCAGGCCATTTTTGCCTGCTACTCTCATTATGCACTACCTGCCATCTACGGCAAACAATGTCTTTATGAATCGAAATACCAACCACTTGGTTGTTCATTCTCTTATGACGTATGCAGAAAATCTCACACTTACCCCCTTCCAACTTCCTCGGTTCCTCCTTATCTGGCCTATCCAAGTCACAGCTGTCTTCCACTTCATTAGCTGTGCATATTTGCTTGGTTGCATCAGCAGCTTTTTTTCTCCAACAGAGTGTTACCTTGACGGCTTCTCTTTGAAATTCCCCGCCCTGCCTCCGTTTACCATTCATGCCGTTTAAAAACACGCTGCATTCCTTGTGAAGGTTGCAGTGAATTTTCATATTACTTCGAAGTTAACCTTATAAAAAGGCCAATCTGATTAGCCCATTCGACTCACTTGCATTTAGTAATTTAATAATAATGGTATATTTCTCGACCATGGTCGAGACGCACGCCCATGCGCATGATCATGGTGTACTACTTTACTCAAAACAATGAATTGTACACGAATTTCAAGAGAGCGAGTCAAAATCGTCAGAAGCAAAGCTATATATCTAGAGTTAGTTTTAATCGACCGAAATGATAATGGTTTGTGCGGCAAATATCGTTTGGTTTCGAATCCGGGTTGGTTGGTGGTGGCCCCTGGGAATGCGAAATATGTCGTGAAAATATAGCGCTAAGGATGGGTTATAAACGAAAATAATGCAAGCTGTGGATAACGGTGGCCTATTGGAGTTCTATGAACGGAGTAGGTTATGAATATGGAGAGATGAAAGAAATGAATGGGAGAACACTCAGGAACTTCGGTGAATATGAGAAGAACGGCTCTCTATGAAGATGATGATGGCCCAGAATGACGGATATTCCCGGTCTCAATAAACGGAGTGCGTCATGAAATAGGGAGATGTGAACCAAATGTGTGGAAGTGGATTAGGAAACGTTGATGAATGTGAAGGAAACAGCTATCCATGTAAAAGGTGAGTTTAGGTTCATGATCAATAACCCGTATCATTCGGAAAAAGAGAATGCAACTTGAAGGCGTGAATTAGTGAAGAATCAATTTCAAGCCGGGTAACGATCGAAAGAAAAATGAAATCTTGCAAGAGAAAACTGAGTAAAAAACCTCCGCGTAGGCTCGCGCCTTATTGTTTTGTTACGCCGACAAAAATGTTTTGACTTATGGATTTATAATGGTATTCGGCCTCATTATTGGGAACCACGGATGGGGGGAGGGATAAGTGGACTTGCTTTCGGATGGCGTATCGAAATTTATTGAGTAAAATGTTCCTGAGTTGCGTATTCTGGCTCTATTATTGGATTGTTTCTCACGGGACCAAGGTGATGTGCAACATCTCGTGGGTATGTTTCATCAGGCGGGGTAATAGACGTGTCAATCAATCAATAGCAGGTTGCTTGTGAACTGTTATTTGTGAAGACTCCAGCAGTGACATCAGTAGTAGAGGTGTTGCGTCAGAAGACGCCTATCAATCTACTGGTAAGCAGTTGGGAGTGTTTTAGGTCGTGTGGCTCGATTGCAACCCCTTTTGGTATAAAAGATTCCATTTAGGTCTCTGTCGGTACGGGTCAAGGTGGACCTTGGTCATCGAAAGTGGAGCCCGAGAGAGTGGGCGACGACAAACCTGAAATAAATGATGTTAACAGTCTGGAAGTGGTTCCAGCTGTTAGTTATGATAATAAATGGCGACAATTAATAATGAACTGGTTGGGTTTATATGATCGGTCGGTGGCACATTTCATATTCCGGTCTGGGCCTTAATTCGAGAGTTTAAGTAAAGTAGAGTTGCAGGGGGTTGATAAGTACTAATACAGGCTTGCATGATTGCGTAAACCCGGTGGGCTGCTGCGTCTGCATTTCAAAGAATAACTGGTTTGCACGCATTTAGAAGTTCTGAAGAGCAATTAAGTAAGAATGCAGAAAGAACCCCTAGGGCATCGGTGGTGATGCCTTAGAGAGAAATTGTTATCATGCACAGAAACGTGGACGTGAGTTTGTCTGTGCTCCTGCTCGGTAGTGCCGGCCTACTGAGATTCAATTTGAATGTGAGCAGGGAAATCCCATGACGCGGTGGTTGCATGGATATCATATTTGCTATGAGAGTGAGGAGAGGTAGTTAGTAGGGAATGGAAAATATGAACAGTTCTCCGTGTTCATTTTTTGTGGACTCAAGTACGGCAGGTGTTGGTCATCTGTTGCCTCCATATGTTATCCATGTCAGTGGGCTTAAAGTCCAGGCTGCGACAGTGATTATATTTGGCAGGAGGCTGTGGTTACTGTTAGGTATGGTCGTAAATCTAAACGTGGCTTGGATGCTGGGACATCGAGAAGGCGGCTTTCTAAGAAAGATGACGGAAGATGGAGGGGTATGGATGGAAAAGTTGACCGGTCTCCACTATGTTCTTTTCTCTATTCTTCCTTTTCCGGGCTTCACCGTGTTTACCGTTATTCGTCAGGTACGTTTATACGCTGTCCAGGTCAATGGGCTGAAGGTCAGGGCTATGGTAGCGATTGTATTTGAAGTCAACATGCATGCAAGGTGCGCTTAAGAGGGGAGGAGTGTGGGGTAGTTGAAACTTAGAGCGGGGGGTAGATAAGCTTAGATGGAGAGTCCAGTGCGCTGTCACCCCAGTCATTCTCGTGCGTGAAAACCAACTGCTTGTCGAGCGAACAAGGGCGATGCGGGATTTCCCGTTTCGCAGGATCAGGTCTGAGCTGATGGTAGACATACCCACAGATGAAGGTTGCCCAATTCCTTCACAGCCCGATGTCAGTGGTATTTGGAGGTCAAATCGACCCTACGAGGACTTTTTCTGTTTCCACTGTTCTTTTTTCTAGTTTTCTTTTCTTTTTTTGTTTCCTAACAAAGGGGTGATTGTGCCCATGTAGGAACTTTCCATAGCTCCTCCACCCGATCGTAAATTTATGCCTAATTGCTTTTTTTCGCAACTGCTGGGGGTGGTCTGTTTTCCCCACTTTCGGAAGACGCTGTGGTGTGGGTGCCCTTGATATCAGGGGTTTTGCTAGCATGGGCTGAGAAAATGCAGAGTGGGACTATGAAAACACACGGAGTAGGACAGCGAAAGTTGCAAAGCACAAGCTGGCATACGCGTATTAGTCCCATACAGCGCCAGACCATGTCTAAGTCCATCAGAGACCATTCCGGGCTAGCTGGTGTAGATGAGTTTAGCTCAGCTGATGGGAAGTAGTGTTATGTATAGGAGGGAATATGGTAGTAGTTGGCGGATGATAGATACAGAGATGAGACGAGAGGACAAGCCACCAGGTAAGTACTAGCAGGTGGGCTTCTGGGATAAGAGATTCTGGAATGAGATGATTAAGAAAGGCAAAATGAGGCCGGACATGAAACCCGGGAGGGTGGTGACAGCCAAAATGAACGGGAAAGGAGTTAAAGATCAAGTAGGGTGGTAGATGGCGAAACTCAGTGTCCTAGGGTCAGAAGCCACACACCTATTCGTTGCAAAGACATCTAAGGCCAAGGAACTTTGGATGGCGATAGAACAAGAACATTGTCTAAAACCGGCAAGCAATAAACTAGGTATGGTTACAAAGGTCAGAAAACTGTAGCTGCCGTAGTATAGATCGTATGCGATATAATGTAGAAAGAAATAGTTGCCCTGGCGCTTGTCATCGGGCGAGAAATAAAAGTTCTGGTGCCACCTCTTCGGTGATGGTCTGGCCGGTAAGGATCACTTTGGGAACAGTCAAGAACTGATCCAGCGAGCCTCTGAACTGGGAAATTGGAAGACTGCCGCGGATGATTGGCGGGAGTTTATTCCATAACTTTGGGTATTTTATGAGGAAGAAGTTAGATCTTGACGCCAACTTTGATCTAGAAACAGAGACTTGCAATGACCGATGGCGTAGAGCATAATTCGTGGGGGGAGTGAGACGAATGGGTTCAGTACACGAAAAGGCCGTACGGTGGTACAGCTTAAACAGGAAGCACAAATTGAGCTTCATACGACGCAGCCATAGAGGGTCAAGACTGAGTAGGATGCATCGATCCTTGTAACACAGACTGGAGGAAAAGCCTACTAATTGTTTGGTGAACTGACGTTGCACGGACTCCAGAGAAATGCGGTCGGATTTCGTCATGTTGGTGAAGATAATAGGATAATATTCAAGGAGGGGCCTGGCGTGAGACTTGTAAGTGAGCAGTTTGCAATCATTTAGCCGAAAAGTTCTGGAGATGAGACCAGTGGTTCTTCTGGTCTTTGCAATCTGGAGTGGAACATACTCAGAAAACCTAAAGCTACAAGAATAATGGAGACCAAGGTCTCGAACTAAAGGGCTGTACGAAATGGGCAGGTCGTGGATAAGCAGGGTTCCGGGGGTCACTTGACATCTGAATGTTGTGTAGCAGCTCTTCGAGGTCGAAGAGTCCATATTCCATGAATTGCACCAATCCCCGAGTCGCTTTAGGTCACTAGAGATATCATCCAGCATGATGTTGAGGTTTTGACGAGGAAACTCATAGACGATCTTAACGTCATCAGCGAAAAGGAATGAGGTGTCGTGGTGCAAGATGGGAAATATATCATTCATGTAGATGAGAAATAGTAAAGGACCGATTACACTGCCTTGTATAACCCCACTGGTTACTGGAGCAGGTTGTGAGAAACACCCATCAATGGAAACCACTTGTGAGCGATTCGATAGGTATGATGTTAACCACGATAAAAACGAACCGGAAAAGCCGGGAGCTTTGAGTTTGGTTAGTAACAAAGCGTGAGGGACGCGGTCGAAAGCCTTTGTCATACCAAGGTATATAATGATGATGGATTTACTGTTGTCGGCGGCCGCCATTATGGAGTTAAAAAAGTCGTACTGGCAAGTGGTGCATGAAAGTGACTTTAAGAAGCCATGCTGGCCACTATGGATGATGTTATGGGACAATAGGAAGTCGGACATCCGCTGTTTGATGAGGCTTTCCAGCAACCTAGAAGCAAATGGAGTGGGGTGGAAAGGGGGGTAATTTGAGGGGTCATGTATTGGTCCCTTCTTATGGATTGGGGTGATGATCGCAGTCTTCCATTGTGAAGGAAATATGCCAAACTTGATGGATAGATTGTAGACCTCCAATAAAAACGCTGGAACATCAGTTCCTCCAAGACGTAGAAGTGTCGGTGGAATACCGTCATGGCCAGTGTGTGAGGAATTCCGGACACGGGTAAGCTAGTTGGTCACCTCTTTCAGAGTATATTCTGAATCAGACAGTGAGTGCTCGGTGACAGGATCTATGCATGGGGATAAAGTAAGAGGGTCCGTAGTCATGGATGCAGCAAAGTAGGAGTTAAGCGCCTCAGCTATCGCTAGAGGTGAGGTAATGCGGTCGTTATTTTCTAAGATTAGAGAGGGGATACTTACTGGTTTGCTCTGATTTCTGTTCTTCATCAGGCGTACCAAATTTGAGGAAGTATCATGGCATTGCAAGGCAGATACTTCTTGTTTTTTGAGCATATCATCAGTCTTCATTCTGATTGCTACCGAGAGACGTTGGAGCTGCAAGAATGACGATAAGTCATTATTGGTTTGATACACCTTCTGGAGCTTCAGATACTTGTTTTGCATTCGGCTCAGGATTGAACTACGGACTCGGTTTGATGTGATACGAGTAGTAGTGATTTTGGACAGCAAGTATGATAGGTTAGAATATAGTAAATTAGCAGCCAGCTGAGGGTCGCTTTGCAAGAAAAAAGTCGTCCCAGTCTAACGATCGAAGAGTGTACATACGATTGTTCCATTTGACTGCTGAAGAGAAATGACTGGGTAGGTGGGATTTATCAAAGGCTTGCGGAACCACGAAGATGCAAGACACAATTCTGTGGTCACTTCCTGGAAAGAGGTTAAACGTACTGGCTGAAACATCGGATAAACCAATAGTGAACAACAGATCAAGGATGTTGTTGCCTCTGATTGGGACTGTTACGTGTTGGATCCGGCGCCATATGCTGATGCATCACATGAAATCTAGTAGGTTGTTTGAGGCAGATAGAGTGTTCCAACAAATGCTCGGTACACTGAAGTCCCGCGCGATGAGATTGGAGGAACAGGGCAGCAATGAAAGGTAGTTGAATGCGTCAATAATCTCGGTGAGGTCCATAGCTTTGGAATCAGGTGGCCGATAGATGCAACCAATATGAAGATAGGAATTAAGTAAGGGAATCGTTAAGCACAGAGAGTCCTGAATGGCGTCCAGAGTTGTGCTTGAGAGTGAAACGACCAGAAGAGCGTTTTTGACATAAATTAGACAGCCTCCCCCCACGACAAGGCCTATTCCTTCGGAACATCTGGTAGCCAACTAGATAGACTCGATCTGACGGGACGGAATCCGTTAGCCATGTTTCAGTTACAATGATAATATCAAAGTTGGAGGGCTGAGCGAAGCTGCCGATGGCTTTAGTCTTGTGCAGTAATGAACGGGCATTTACGAGTATGATGCAGGCCTTGGTAGTAGTGGATAAGGTGGGGGGGTCGTTAGTGGTGATGAATGTGGTAATTCCAGTGAAGAATAGGGCAAGGATGGGGGGAGGACCTCAGTTGTTCCACGGATTGGATGAGTTGAAGCCTGGAGGGGGATAGTGTGAGGGGAGAGGGATGGGGAGGTGCTGTTTGGGAGAGTAGTTTGAATGCGGGGAATATTCTCGAAGAGGGCCGGCAGGAAAAAAGCGGCCACGGATGGATGGCAGTACTGGGCCAAGAGACGAGGATGGGTCTTGTGGGAGTGAAAAGCTAGTTGAGGCACGGAGATTGTTCCCAGGGAGCGACTGGGTAGCGGTAGAGCTATAGAGTAGTTGGTGTGGCGGATAGTAATGTAATGGAGCGGTGAATGGGGGGGGGATAAGGTGGGTACAAGTAGGGTGGAAATGAAAAGGCAGTTAGCCGAGATGGAAAACTAGGATTCACAGCCGCACAAGGGGCTGGTAAAATTTCACGTGACTGAGTCATTACCTAATGGTTTGCATGTGCGTTACGTTGATGGGTCTTGATCTTTTGGTGACGAGGTGTTAACTTCTGTGGGTCAATCTGCACTGACGGGCTAATTAGCGGTGGTGGCCTAGGTGGTAACCAGACACATTCTGGTTGCAAATGGGTGGGTGCAGATGGTGGGCTTAGGGGCCTGGTTGAGTTATCAAAAATGCCAGAGTTAACAGGATGCATGGGTGTAGACGGAGGTGGGTTGATGGTGCAGCGATTTTCAGGGACGCTTGAATAACCCGGCATGGAGCTAGTAGAAAGAACGGGGTCATCTAGACTTGTGGAGTACATGAGCTCGCGGGTGGATGAGTTGGAGGAACCTTCATCAGTTTTGTGGACGTTGGGGCGCTTGTTCCAGTCTGGAGATTTGCTTGGGCTATTCTGGATATTGGGGCGTTTGCCAGGTGGCTCATTGGGTGAGAAAATTGGCGAACTGTCTAAATCTACGGTTGCATTGTAATCTGCAATAGATGGCAACATCGGGTGATGGCCAGTGATAGGTGCACCGGAGTTTTAGGGTGGATTGTTGGTTGCGCTAACACCGGGGTTACTGTTCTGGGCGTGACTCTTGTGCACCTCTCTTTGCAGTGGGGTCTTGTCCGGAAATATCGTGGCGCACTTAAAGCCGGTTTTGGCTAAGACTAACGCTTGGCGGCTGATAAAAATCTTGGCGACAACTTCATTTGTAAACTGGAACAGCAGTGGACAGGTGGTGCGTAGGGAGGTTTTGCGGAGTCTAATACAGTGGCACTGTTATGAGCCAAGGTTGCAAGCAATGAAGATCATATTTTTAGCAGCTGAGAGAGGTATTCGGTCTGGAATGTTAGAGACAATCGCATCGTTTGTCTTTTTTCCTTCTAAAGATTTCCGAGGCACTTGTGTCCACCAACTTCGTGGCCAGTAGTAGATTGGTTGGGGTATGGTGTGCGGCTGGATCAAGCAAGAACGCTATAGGCATCAGTTGACCGATAATCAGATCAGCGGAGTCAATGCGAGAGGAAAGACTGCTCAGATTTTTGCTCATTTCCGTAGTTTGTCTATTAGCATGTCCAAGTATATCTACCAGAGAGACTGAGCGGTTATCCGGTGAGTTTTGGAGTTTAGCGGTCTTGCGACGGCGGTTGCTGACGGTGATTTTGGGTCGGCTGGGAGGAGATGTAGGCATATCTATGGTGGTAAGGATGTGGATGGCCAATCGGACAAGATATTGCAGTATGCGGCAGTAAGAGAGCTATAAGGAAGCAGGGGACTGAGTGCAGAGTGTTGCCAATATATGTAGGCCTAAGGGGAGAGTGCTCACCACTGGAGGTCAATATCGGCGGAACTAGTTACGTATCAGTTGTTCACCTAAAACTGCAAGCAGTTCCTGCCGATGGTGCTGTTTGAAAGTTTTCGGGTGTATTACGCAAGTCAAGAAGGCTTTGGTCTTTTTACGAAGGCGATTCTCTTAGCGGTTTCTTGGAGTCTGCTAGTGTTTTTTGACTACGACTGATATTTCTCTTTGCTCCTACCCAAAGAGCAGTTCAAAGATCACTTTTGTACGTATATTATACCGTCGGGTGGTCCCAGGAACAGTGTTCAGAAAACAATGCTTGATTTTTTCTGGCTCGGACGACAGACCTTAGAGCTATAGTTTTAGGGATTATCCTAGATAGCTTAATTTGCATCACAAGCTCCCTCCACAATGAGTTATCCAATGCTGGATCAATCTTCCTATGTCCCGCAGGCATCTCCGACTGCACTTTGAAAACTCCATGTTGATCCGATTTTCAACCCTTTTTTGGCAATAGTCTCACCCAGCTCCTCGGTATTGATTCCTCAACTGTCCAGTTGGTGCAACACCGCGTCTCTTTCTGCACTTCCAGACCCACCATTAAATCTCTCTTTCAAAGCTCCGCTCACTACTTCTCTGTTTTTATCGACTGCACACCGAATTCCGTAGATCGCCTTGATTTATTCTTGACTACCGGATCCGTCGTAGACTGTTATTGGCACCCATAAGGCAAGTTGTGTTTTATTCCTGCCTCAACTCTCTGCCTGTAATATGATGTCCGACACCAGTTGCCTTAAGGGTTCTTGCAAACAGTGCAATTTTATCCTTCTTCAGTAGGGCTTTTGTCTGCATTCCCACCTCCAGCCGGCTAGCCACAGCATCCTCGTTCCGAATTCAAAACTGATTTACAATTGCCGCTTTGGCCCCCTCTGCTTTAGTTCACTTAAACACTGTCCAAGTTTATTGTTCCACTACTGCATTTGTGTGAACCGTGAACTTCAAAATTGTGACTACCTCACATTGCTTTGTATTGCCATATTCCTTGATCATGTCTTGTGCATGTGACTTGACCGCAATCAAGAAATATATCATTAAAGTTATTGCTCTGCTCCCACGAGTTCTTGAGTATGAGATCTAGGAAGGGTTCACCAAAGGTGACATCGGAAACATCAGCTCTTTACCGGTCCACACTGGGTGAGTTGAAGTCACTAGTGATTTACAGATAGGTGAAGTCTATATGGCTTTACAGGGGGCTTATTAGTCTATGGGAAATAGGCACGGACAAATAAGGCATTTTCCCCTCAGTACGTGCTCCGTCTAACAGGCACAGCTCCGACGCCACTAGCTCTCAAAGATAGTCTTAAATCCCCAATCACTTCCCCCAGCCAAGTGGCGGTTTTTCAGCTCCTACTTTCGTACAGCTTTTAGCCCCCTACAGACATCATCCCACCCTACCAAGCACCCGATATCTCTGGTCACTACACTCAACCGCGTCACTATTTTCATGGATGCAGTCGCACAAGGTTTCCGACAGCTCAACCAACACTGCTCCATGATCCCTGACTTGATCCACCCCCGCATTCTCAAAGAAAAAACGGACATATTAGCTGCTCTTTATGCACCTCTTTGTCGGTGATGTGTGGACGATGGAGTTTTCCCCGGCAGCTGGGGAAAAGCGGTCATCGCACCCATCTATAAGGAGGGTAGTAGACACCCCGCTTGTAGTTACGGCCCAATAAGTCTAACCAGCATCACCAGCAAAATTTTCAAGCGAATTCCCGAAAGTGCGGTTCATTCCTACCTGCGCAAAAATAGTGTCGTCTCTGTGACGACCGGTAGTGGGAAATCCCCGAAAAATACTGCAGTTCCATATTTCCTTAAATTCACTCACTTATTTGCACTACTGACTTGTTTTATGCACCGTTTGTTTTCACGGACCAACGGTAGTTTGTTCGCGCCCAGCGCGCTGCTCTGTCATATCCTTGTTCTCGACCTGCGTGACACACGTGCTCCTTTCTCGCACACTGCAATTCTGTTCTCGTTTTTTGGGCCCTTTTGATTGCATAATTGGGGTTTTGTATCTGTTTCGTGTCACTGTTCGTCTGATGATCTAGTATCGTAGAATTTCTCGGATAGTCGCTTTCTGATTTCGGGACTTGTTGCGAATTGGGCTACGCATTGCCCAAACGTGTCTTACACTCGCCCCGTCCCAACACGGGTTTCTACCTGGCAGATCATGCATCGCCAATATGCTTACTGTCATGGATAATCTGACGAAAGCCTAGGACGATGGCCAACTTTCATACGCTGCATTCATCAGTTTTACTAAGGCCTTCGACAAGGTCCCCCGTGTCCCTCTCATTTATAAGCTGCAAACACGTGGGACTACAGGCTCCGTTTTGGCCGTCTTACGCAGCTTCCTTATCGACCGCACCTGTGTGGTTAAGATGAAGAATGTTGTGTCTTCACCCGCCCCAGTGACAACTGGAGTGCCACAATGGCCGGCCTTTGGTCCTCTTCCTTTCTTGATCTACTTGAGTAGTCCTCCGACAGCCCCTTTTGAGAACATCGCCATGTGCGCAGACGATGTAATCCTCCGGAGTTCAAACACTGAAAACTTGCAAATTAAATATTAATAATAATAATACTGGTATATTTCTCGGCCATGGTCGAGATGCACGCTGTAGCGCATGATCATGGTGTGACACGTTACTCAATAAGATGGATTATTCACAAATTCGGAATATGAAAGTCGAGAGTATCGAAGATGGAAAAATAAAGCCAGCAACAGTTTGAATGGATCATTCTGATAATTTTTCGCGCGGCACTTTTGAACCGGTTTTGATTCCGGCCTGGGAACTGGTTCGCGGTGGAGATATCGAAAAATCATTAACGCAGTGCCA
The DNA here is from genome assembly GCA_948099385.1 of Fasciola hepatica. Taxonomy (NCBI): domain Eukaryota; kingdom Metazoa; phylum Platyhelminthes; class Trematoda; order Plagiorchiida; family Fasciolidae; genus Fasciola; species Fasciola hepatica. Next base: position 1,329,029 of record CANUEZ040000151.1, read on the forward strand.
AGGACGCATTATGGACGAGAGTGATGCAAGCCAAGGAAACCGGAGGCCCACCGAGGTTATGCAGATGGAGTACATTTTTGAGCAAGAGGAAAAGGGGGAAAATTGTAAAGAAGTATGTTCGGGAAAATCAACGCATGCGAAGAGGATAGCGATCATGAAGACAATGCAAACCCTGAATGACGGATTTACCGGAGTTCAATAAACGGAATGAGTTTTGAAGCAGGGGGGCATGAGACCAATTTTGTGAGAGTGAACACTGGTGGATATGGGAGAAACAGCAGACCATAAAAAGGTGAGTTTAGATTCAGGATCAGTAACATGTACCATTCTGAAATAAGAAAGCGCAACTGGAGGGTCTTCGAGAAGTGGAGAGTCAGTTTCCAGCCGGCTACGGGTCGTAGGAAAGATAAACAGTGGTACCGGATGATAAAGTGGGAAATCTCCGCATGGACTTAAGAGTTATTATGCTGTTTCACTGACAAATATATATGTATGTGCTGACACATTTGCCTTCAGTGTTATTCAGCGTCGTTTCTGGTAACGTACGGCATCGAGTGCGTAAGGTTCGTCTGGCAGGACAAAGTATGTGTCGGTCGATCAGTCGAGTGTGGCTGTATAGTAGCGGCATGCGCGTGAACTGGAACTCGTGTTGGTTGCGTTTGAAAACGTTGAACGATCTGATAAGCAATTAGGAGTATTTCCTGTTGTATGGTTTGATTTCGGTCCCAATTGCTATGGTAGGTTCCACTTGAGTCTCTGTCCGTACGAGTCAAAGTGGCATCCTTGGTTAGCCAGTTTTGCGACTGAGATAGTGGGAGACAACGAACCTGAATTAAAGGGGTATTGCAGTCTGGACGTGTTTCCAGCTGTGGGTTATGATAATGTAATAAAGAATAATAATAACGGTTTATTTCGGAGACGTCCGAGGCATGCCAAGTGCATGATCAGATGCTTATAAGTGATGGAATAAACAGACAAAACCCTTGAAAATGTGGAAATTATCATGACAAAATTTGAAAAAGGGCTAAGAAGGAAAGCGGGTTACGTGAGAAAGGAGAGCAGATAAAAAGCAGCAGTCAGGGTGTGCCCCTGCTGCGGATCAACGGTTAATGGAGGCATATAAAAACCAGTGAAGGACGAGGCATAAGAGTGACAGAAACTATGGGGTTGGATGGAAGAAAAGTGGTTAAAATTAGTGGCATTTCCATGTGTTTGGTTCATTGAGGAAATAACCATAGGTAGTCTAACGTTGAGAACTGAGCCAGATAGATGAAATTGTTTATCGTTGATTGTGTCCTTAATTGAAGGGAGCAGGGTCGGAGAAGGGGTTGGTCTTAGAAGTCGAGGCCCCTCTCGTAAGCTGTTTCTTCTGCCAAGCACATATTAGATAACTGTAGTGCACGGGTGACGCTGAGATATGGGATGAGTGCCGACAGAAATTGGGACTTGGTTTGTGAAGCTCGAAGGGTGATGGGCAACTTGTTCCAGACTTCAGAGTAGACAAGAAGGAAAAAACGTGACCGTATGGCCGACTTAGCTATACTAGAAGGGACAGTAAAAGGCCTGTGCCGAAGTGAGTAGGGGGTTTCACGGGAGAAGCTTACTGGGTCAAAGGAAAAAGACCGGTTATGGAGCAGGTTATTCAAAAAGACTAAGTTTAGTCTTAAGCGGCGGAGCCAGAGTGGGTCAAGATTCAGATTTTGGCATCGTTCTCTATAGCTGAAAGACGTAGACCAACCAAGTAGTTGTTTGGTGAAACGCCTTTGTATGCTTTCAATCGCAACTCTGTCGAATTTCGTCATGTTAGAAAATATTATTGGGCAGTATTCGAGCAAAGGCCTGATGTGTGATTTGTAGATGCTGATGATGCTGTCCCGGAGACGAAAGGAGCGGAAGAGAAGGGCCGCACTTGTTCTAGCCTTGGCCGCTTGGATGGCAGCGTGCTCAGAAAAGTTGAGGGAGCAGGAATAGTTGAGGCCCAAATCGCGGACAGTAGGTCGAATGGCTATTAGGGACCCACCAAGAGTTAAGGATCCAGGGGGCAATTGGAACTTGTAGGTTAGGACCTCGCACTTATCAGTGGAAAAGCTCATCCTCCAGGTGTGGCACCAGCGGTCAAGTGCTGCGAGGTCAGCGGAAATGTTGCAAAGAGTATGGGTAGCATCATTGGAATTGAAAGAGTAAACTATTTTTATATCGTCTGCAAACAAGAATGGCGTGCCATGGTGTACTAGATCCAATGCGTCGTTAATGTACATCAAAAATAGGAGAGGACCCAGTACGCTTCCCTGTATAACGCCACTTGTAACAGGTTTCGGTTTAGAAGTATGTCCGTTGGCGAGGACCACTTGCGAACAATGAGCAAGATAAGATTTCAGCCAAGAAAGCAGCGGGTCACCAATGCCGAATGAACGCAATTTGGAGATAAGATGCGGGTGTGGAACACGGTCGAAAGCCTTCGACAGATCTAGGTAGACAACTACTAATGCCTGCCCGCTATCAACAGCCTTAGTGACTAGGTTGAGGAAGTCGAACTGACATGTGATGCATGATCGCGATTTGAGGAACCCGTGCTGCCTATCGCTAAGAAGGTTAGAAGCGAGAAGATGGGTGGTAATGCTATCTTTGATAATCGTTTCCATTATTCTGGAAATGATAGGGGTATGGTTGATGGGGCGGTAATTAGCAAGTTCGTGGACAGGTCCTTTTTTATGTCGTGGAATGATGACTGAACGCTTCCAGTTCGACGGTACCAAACTAAATTTGAGTGACAAGGTGAATAGGTTCAGTAGTAAAAGTGGAAGGTCCGATCCACCGTTAATGATTGCAGCTGGGGGAAACTTGTCTGGTCCAGGACGCGCAGATGCTTTATAACGTGAGATGAGCCTGGAAATAACGTTTACTTCAAAGGTTAGGGTAGATAAGGAAGAGCTGGTAATAGCCAGAGGATTTGGGGGTGCTGTGTCTGAGGCCAGGGCCATGGAATTGGCGAAGTAATGGTTGAAGGCCTCAGCGATATCAGAAGGGGAGATGGCCGAAGTTTTATTCGGTAACACGACATATTGGATCATAGTATCCGTTGCCGAATTCCTAGATTTGTGTAGGAGTGAGAGTTTCAGTGCTTTATTGGGATGCCTTAGGGCTTTGGATTCTTCGTTGCGGAGCTGTTTTTCCTTTAGGTCCCGGATAGTATCAGTAAGACGCGTTAGCCTTATGAAAAGGGAGAAGTCGTGGTTTTGGAGGTAAAGTCTTTGCATCTTAAGGTACTTTTGTTGGAGGGATGCAAGCTTGGACTTCCCAAGGGAGGAGTTTTGGGATATTGGGCTAAGTTTCTGGAGGCAGTTTCCCATGTTAAAGTAAAAGTGATCAGCCGCTTGTTGGGGGTCAGCCGTTAGAAAAAACGGCTCCAATCTTGATTACGGATGAGATTGGGCAGAGGGTTCCAATTTAAACGGACGGGATTGTTGACTGGGGTCAGATAGTCTGATGGATAAGGATTGAATGAAAGGTTACCGGCCACTATCTTATGGTCGCTACCCGGAAATTTATTCAGAACGGACACCGAAAAAAGGGAAACGCTGTGGGTGAATATAAGATCTAGTATGTTGGCGTTTCTAGTAGGGGTTTTAACGTGTTGCACCCAGCCCCTAATGTGAGTATGGGACACAAAGTCTATTAAGTTGGGAGGTGCCGTGAGGTTTCTCCAGGATATTTTAGGCCAGTTAAAATCACCGGCTATGATTTTCGCTGCCGAAGGTAGTAGTGAAAGGTAATCAAAGGCTTCAATTAAAGAAGTTAAGTTTGCAATAGTAGATGAGGGCGGGCGATAGATACAGCCAATGTGCATGACTACAGTTGAGAACCGAATTGTGAGCCATAGAGAATCGGGAATTGAGTCGAGTGTGGCATGTCTGATAGGGACTACTGAAAGAGTGTGCTGTACGTACACAAATCACCCACCTCCGCGTCTGTCAATCCTATTTACCCTAAAATCCTTGTATCCTCCAAACATAATTTCGCTTGTGCGGGTGTGTTCGGTGAGCCAGGTTTCGGTAGTGAAGATGATGTCAGGACTGGATGTTATGACATAGTGTTTTTAGTGATGAAGCTTATTTAAGATGGACTGCGAGTTAAATAAGATGGATGATAACCCACTCATGTGGAAGTAAATGTCAGGGTTAGTTAACGTATGGAGGTTGTTGGTCGGAGAAAGTGCACGGTGAGGGGCGTGAGTTGGAGCTATCACCGAAGAGGAGGAATAGCGAGCTTTGGATGCCTCTCCGATGGCTTCGGGATAATCATCCGCGGACGAACCGTAAATAATCAATTTCGCGTTATTGCGAGGTGAGAGAGAAGACCTTAGACGAAGTAGTCCTGCCACTTGTCCTGATTCGTTGGGATCGTTCGATGCCCCAGTGCAGTGACAGAATACGTGGTTATGGAAGGTATTGGCTTGCCCACGTGACAACCTTGGTATTGGTTGTTGTGTGGTAAGAGCAGGCCTCAGAGGGTAGGGACTAAAAGAGTTTGGGGTGGCTTTGCCGCCCATCGATGCGACTTGCCCGGGTGAGGTAGGATAGGAATCGGCGGTTGGTAGGGGGGTTATATGTAGGTCATCAACGAAGGAGGTATTGGTAATACGCAGTGTTGGGCAGTTGGCCTTCGGAGTTCGGTGTGCTGCCGAAGGTTTGAACGACTGGTAAGGTGTTGGTATTGAAAAATGTCTCGTCAGGGCTAGAAGAGACGAAAGATTGTGGGACTGTATGCCACAGGGTGGGGAAAATTTACTCGGAGGGGGTTTGTGGATGTATCCTGCGCGTAAAACGCCTGTGGTGGAGCAAAACGAAAATTGTGGTATGGTAAAGGAACTAGCGGGATAAACGGTGGCGGCACGGAAAAGTTAGGAAATGAAGAGCTAGGCAGATGCAGCTTTGAATAATAGCTGTGAAGTGCTTTGCGAGCATCGTCCGTATAAATGCGCGTAGAGCGGGGATTTCGCTGGGAGGAATTACGGTTTGAGAAACAATTTATTTTGGGAACAGAAACTGTAGGTCCCGGCATTAGTGACATCTCACAAGGGTGTCTGTTCGCTTCTAATCTTTGCATGACATTAGGGATGCAGCCTGGTGATATAAGGTGGTCGTTGCCTAATGAACTAAATGTTGAGGCCTTCAGTAGGGATGGAGTGTGGGTTGCCGAATTCTGGATTTGCGGCCATGTGTTACCGTTGGTATCGACACTCTGCATTGGGGACTGAGTGTAGATCGTTACCAACTTTCGGCCCATTGGTGATAAGTTAGATTGCAACGGTGGGGTTGTGTCCTTAGGTACGCTACTTCTTGGCAGCTTGCTTACGGGTGTATGCCCTGAATTCTGACAGGTTTGATTCGAACGAAAATGACCTGGAAATGGTATGGTGCGGTCGCGCGGATGGGTTTTAGTCGTGGCTATGTGGTGTGGACAAGAACGACCATACTTTGATTTATGTGTCGCCTTGGGAGAGTGATGCAAAGTTGTTAGGTCAGGGAGGCTACGCGAGTTAGGTAGCTGCTTCTGATGCACAGAGCTAAGCTGTCTGGCAGGACTTGGCGGATTCGAGTCCCAGGCATCTGCGACACCATTGACGAGCCTAGGGCGCTTGGAGATTGGTGGATTTGGAGAAGGCCCAGGCGTTGCATCAAGGTCTACATCAGACAGTCGTTGGCTGGTAGACGCTGGTTTCATAGAGTAGGTTAGGGGAAAGACGGGGTTAGTTGTTTTTTGGGCGGATACCTGCCTTGGATGTTTGCGGGAGTTCGACTTTCTCAGCACTTCTCTTTGTAGTGGCGTTTTGTCAGGTGCTATTCGAATGTTCTTGTATGGCGAATTAATAGCAATAATTGTTTGTTTATGAATGAACTCACTGGCCGTCAGTGAGTCCAGAAATTGGAAAAGTAGAGGGCATTGGTGTCGTTGTGTTTGTCTGCGTAGTCTGCTGCTACGGCATATCACACGTTCCATGTTAGCGGCCTTCAGCAAGGTACTGCTGACCATGTTGAGTGGGGCCCTATCGGGAATGGTAAATACAATGGCGTGATTCGAGTTTCGTATTCGTTTTGAAACTTCTGCAGATATCCTGTCAATGAAGTTACACGTGGCAACTAAGTTACAGTCCGTAGTTACCATAGAGGGCTCGAGGAGTTGAGCCAGTGGTGTCAGAATTCTGGTGGCTCTGTCAAGAGCTTCAATCCGCGATTCGAATGAGCTAACGTGTTGTAAGAGGCTGTCAATCTTGCTATTTGCGTCCTCATGGATGTTCGTTAATGAGACGGAGCATGGCTTAGTGACTGGGAGACGTACGGCTACGCGTGGCAAAATCTTACCGGCCGGTTTGCTTCTTTTGGAATTGCGCATTGTGTCTGCAGGCTTCGAATAACCAACTAGTTTTATTGAAAATTTAGCGACTGCAAAAAGCCTAGATACGAAACGGAGATGAAATTCTATAGGAAGTCACCTAGGGTATTTGCAAACAGGGTTGACCAGGTGGTTTCACTGTTTGGACGAAGGGGGGTTAGAGTTTTAGCCAAGTAGGAAACGATAACTGAAATGGTTGATTCAGCAAACAATCGCTGAGTATTTTATAGATGGGCTCACAAGGGGTGATTTGTGGCAGGTAAAGGTCTGGATTTCCTATTATAGGGTTGTGTTGATTTTTCACGGTAATAAGTTATGGACCCACGGTGGTGTGTCGCAGTTATTGCCACGGACTATTTGACGCTTCAGAGTAGATAGATATTACTACCAGGAGCTAAGTAAAAACAGGCCTGAACGATGGAAAAAGGAAAAAAACGAAACAACCTGATATATGCGTCAAGTTGACCTTGACCTCGGGTAAAGATAATTGCAGTTGACGAAACCAAACGTTGGTCCGAGGATTGGAACCTCCCAGTTAATGATGACAAATGCAGAGAGACTAGCCATACGTTTTCCATTATCGGGGCAACCATACTGCCTAGGGTTGACCCACACAAGGTGCTCGGTGTCTGGTTAGATTGTAACTTATCCTTCTCTCATCATCACGAACTTGCGAGCTAGTCTGCCTTTCGAGTCCTAAACATCATTCAAAGGTCCTTCCCGCGCATATTTAAGGATGATTTCCCCGTAACTTTCGGCACGTATATCCGACCTCTGCTGGAGTACGGTAGTCAGATAGTGCACTCTGGTCTTGTCCGAGAACGTGAGATCCTAGAAAGGAATCAGCGGGCCTCCACCAAGGCAGTAAGTGGTCTATCCGATCTACCATATCCCGTCCGCCTCTCACTCCTCAACCTCTATCCCATTGACGCAAGACGCGTAAGAGATGATCTGTTTTTGATGTTCCACCTTTTTGGAACAGGTCAAGGCGATTGCTTCTTCTTCGTTTGTCCAGCCTCTTCTCTCCGTGGTCACAGCAGGAAAGTTTTCAAACCGAGGCCACGCACTTCACTAAGGATTAACTTTTTTAGCTATAGGGTTATTACTATGTGGAATGCACTTCCAGAAGATATTGTTCTCTCGCAGAACAAAACTATCTTCAAGAAAAAGCTAGACCTCTACCTGGGTCTCTCCCAATAATTCCCTTTGTCAAAAAAACTAACAAAATAGATGTCTTTTATCGCATATATGTTCATGAATGAAGCACCCCCACTCAGCTTAAGGCACTGTCCACAGTGTCACACTGCGTGAGGTTATGTGTATCTTGTTTTCGCTGCCACCCCCCCCCCCGCCGCTTCCTTTTACTCTCGTTTCAGCTCGGTGAATCCGACAGAAGATCAAAGATTTCCTCAAGAACCGGGACAATTGGGCTCAAAGCCTCGAACCCGTGTAGTACTTCAAGACTTCAAGACTAGGGTTGACCCACACAAGGTGCTCGGTGTCTGGTTAGATTGTAACTTGTCCTTCTCTCGTCATCACCAACTTGTGAGCAAGTCTGCCTTTCGAGTCCTAAATATGATTCGAGGGTCTTTCCCGCGCATCTTCATGGATGATTTCTCCATAATTTTCAACACGTATATCAGACCTCTGCTGAAGTACGGTGGTCAGATAGTGCACTCCGGCCTTGTCCAAGACCGTGAGATTCTAGAAAGGGTTCAGAGGGCCTCCACAAAGCAGTATGGGGTCTGTCCCACCTACCTTGTCCAGTCCGCCCCTCACTCCTCAATTTCTATCCTTTTGACTTAAGACGCGTAAAAAGTGATCTGTTTTCAATGTTTCACCTTTTTAAATCAAGTCAAAGCAATTGCTTCTTCTCCGTCTGTCCATCCCCTTCTTTCCTTGGTCACAGCAGATACCTAGGAGACCATGCACCTCTCTACGAATGAACGTTTTTGGCTACAGTGTTACTACTCTGTGGGACTCCCTCACGGGAGATATTGTTCTCTCGCCGAACGAAGCTACCTTCAAGAAAAAGTTAGACCTCTACCTGGGTCTCTCCCGGTAATTCGTTGTCCAGAAAAGTGAAACAGGTGTCTTTTATTGCATTTCCACTCCGCTATATGTTCATGAATATTGCACCTCTATTCCGCTTAAGGCACTGTCCACAGTGACACTGTATGATGTTGTGTGTATCTTGTTTTTGTTGCCGCCCCCGCCCCCCGCGTCTTTTTATTCTCGTTTCAGCTCGGTGAATCATACAGAAGGTCAAAGGTTTCCTCAAGGGCCGGGACAATTGGGCTCAAGGCCCCGAAAACCTGCAGTACTTTAAGACTTCAAGACTTCAATATATCAGGAGTGACTCAGGTTACTGTTAGGGTTATGATCTGAGGCACCTTATCCAACACAAACTACCAAAGCTCCGAGATCTTATTCAGCATACTCAGGCAATCTCTGTGAAACTCTTGGGCACATGCCTAAAAGTTGTTGCAGAATCGCCATAGGCGACTGATTTCGGGTAAGAGGAGGGGGAATGAGAGAGATTTGGCGGTGGAAGGAGGGCCCTGGATGAGTCGGGAGCTAAAGATATTGGGGGGCTAGAGGTTAAAGAGACTTTTTTTTGGGGGGGGGCTGGTAAGTTTTGACGTCCGGTAACATGGGAGGTATCATACATAGCGGACCTTCTACATCCTTCAGTCTCCGAAGAGGGTGGGCTATTTTTGAGGTTTGCATTTGTGCGTACTACGTGATTCACAGCTCTGAGTCTTCTTGTTCGTGGTCCTGTTTTGCATGACCACACCAGCGACCTTTTGCGGTGCGTTGACCTCCCCCTTGTAGTCTCCAGCAGAAACTGGCCACAGGTTCGTGTCTGGGCTCGAGGGTGAGTGAGTCTTGTCCATTAATAATGCCTTATTAGCAATGCTTGAGTCTGGGATAATTTTGAGGACATCAGACTTTTAGTAGCACTAAGTCCATCACTTGGGGTACGTTTCGCGACGATAGGTGGAGTGAGTATGGCAGCAAAGGATGGTGGACAAGGAGCTCGATCCTCAAGGCGAGTTACCTGAAGGACAGGCAGCACTCTGAGCTTGGGATCGGCTTTTATGGAGTTTCTGGCTTTGCCTTTTCACTGTGGAGCCTCAGGTGAAGTGGCTTGACAATGGATATTCCCTTGAGCCCTCTTACTTTCTTCTTGAGCTTTGCGGTTGAGGAAACTATTCGTTCGACTGCCTTCGTGGAGCCCACTTTAATAAAAATGCCGTGCTTCCGGTTGGTGTTTTGGTTACCAACCAAGTCGAACGAGTTTCAATGGGAGAGGGAGCTTGAGGCAGTGAAACTCCTGGGTGTAGGTTGTAAAGATCAAACACTGAACATCCTTCCAAATACTCTGCGTGCTTTATGAATTTGGCTATATTTAACATTATCTTGAATAGCTAGCTCATGTACCACACATTTCCACGTGTTTTATCCATGTGAGACACTTGAATTTGGCCTTGAACCGTTTCTGACTGTCATGCTTGAGCCACGGGGTTTTGAACCTTTGGGTTTTACTGTGAAGTCTATTTGGCAGCATACTTGAAGTTAGTATACATTTACAACCTTTGTGAGTTTCAATTTAGTACGGTAGAAACTGCGAATCGATCTTGTTCTGGTTTTGGGATTCGTTTGAATTGGCTACGCGTTGCTGGATTTGCGAGAATTGGCTCACAGTACTCAAGTGAAACCTGGACAAGAAAACTCATTGGAAATACCCAGACGAGGAAGCAACGACCTTTAAGGATAGCAGGAAGTAACTCTGCAAGTCTCTGAGGATGGTTTGGGTGTTAATGTTTCCCTGGATAATGATAAGTCTACTAGTTCTGTCAGTGCCAGGTCAAATATTTCCAAACACGATGAGTTTGCTGATATTAGTACCTATAGAATGAAAATGATGGTATTAGAGAACGAGCTGCTTTGGCCAGAAAGAAAGCAGGGCCTCCTTCAAAAGGAACTGGTCTCAGCGAGTCAGCAAACTGTCTAAGTAGTTCACGATGTCAACATTGAAATGGCATTGTGTGTGACTAACATAAACCCTTGAGACCACCTGAAACTACTGGGGTTTCTGCATCCAACCTGCCGAGAGTGGAGCCATCTCCTTTCGACGGATACCCCCAGCAATACTGTATATTCATGAAAAATTTCGTAAATGTTGTCTGGCGCAAAGTTGCAGATCATGGGCGAAGGTTTTTGTATTTATTACGCTGCTGTCGTGGGAGGGCCAAAAGTGCTATCGAAGGCTGTGCGATGCCTGATCCACCAATGGTGTACATTATAAAAGACAGAATCCTGAAAGGTTTGTTTGGATAACCTTTCAAGGTGGCCAGAAGCCTGTGTAAGTCAATCCTCGCAAATCGAGCAACGCGTAGCCAATTCAAACGAATCCCAAAACCAGAACAAGATCGATTCGTAGTTTCTACCGTACTAAATTGAAACTCACAAAGGTTGTAAATGTATACTAACTTCAAGTATGCTGCCAAATAGACTTCACAGTAAAACCCAAAGGTTCAAAACCCCGTGGCTCAAGCATGACAGTCAGAAACGGTTCAAGGCCAAATTCAAGTGTCTCACATGGATAAAACACGTGGAAATGTGTGGTACATGAGCTAGCTATTCAAGATAATGTTAAATATAATATAGTATAGTATATCTGTTGACCGTGGTCAATACACATGCACAAGGCAAGATCAGAGTGTACAGCAGTACATGTCAATGTGATGTATTCACAAATTCTAAATTTATAAATCACACAGCAACCGAAATACACCAGTAAAGTCATGTGGTGTTTGAGTGAACAAAAGTGGTAATGGTTGAGGCGGGAATTCCGAATCGGTTTCGAAATCGCTGGGGTCGGTGTAGATAGATGGTCAGTAGTGGGATTGCTGATGTAAGCGACAATTGGACGGTCACTAACGAGTAATCGGGCAGAGGAGATGCCAAAGAACATTGTTAGAATTAAAGCAAGCATGGGGCTTTCGACGTGCAGTCAGAGATACCAGCGGAATATTGGAAACCGATCCAGCATTGGGTAACTAATTGTGGAGGAAACATGTGAAATAAAGGCAAGTGAGTCAAAGGTGATAATAAAACGGACCTTTTGTGCAGGTGATTACAGTGTCATATGGGAATTCAAATGAAGGCGAAAAGCTTCGCAGGGACTTCAGTGAACTTCTGAAGAGCATGAATGGTGTATGGACGTATAACGGACTTTTAAAGAAAAGCCATCGATGAAACGGATTAGTGGAGACAAACGTCAATGGTTCGGCTGGGCAGAAGTTGGAAGAGTGTAAATGTTTTTTTGTATGTGATAGAAAATTGTTAACCAAATTATGGTTGGCTGCAGATGGCTGGTATTCTGTTCCGTAAAGACCTTGGTTGCAGATGGTGGCAGGTAGAATGTTGAGGGAAGCAGGTAAAAAAGGGCTGGGTTCCGGTCATTGGTTTCGTACTGCAACGCGGGACGAATTGAACTGTTGGGTTGGATTATTTGGGAAAAAACGTTGAGCGGATGTGTTGATGGTTGGTGTCAGGAATCATCTCTGCGATCCGGTGGGACTTTCATGAGGTTTTGTTAATCCGTGTACGGTGCCCCATGTAACGTCAGCAGGCGAGAGTATAGGTTTGAACCACTGATCAAATCGTCCAGTCCTTACGGTAATCCGGAACAAACGTCGATTTGGCCGATGGCTACCCAAGTAACCAGTGCAATCTGGAAGAGATCAGGAGTGCGGCAGTCTGGAGATTGTTCCAGCTGTGGGTTATGGTTATCGTTTTTATAGAAGCAAGAAAATGAACATTTTGTTATCCGAACAATTAGTTATCGTTTGGCTAGTGGACCGGTCTATTAGGGATCCCTAGACGGAGACTGGTAGCTTTCTAGGGTAGTTGGGTGATAGTAGAGATTTGGGGCGATATCAGGTAGGCGGTGGATGAAAAGAGGGTGTCCGTTTGGGAACCAGGAATAAAACAATAGTAGATGGTATGGTCTGGAAGAAGAATGAGAAAATAGAAAGATAACAGTCTGGTCAGTTCACCAGCTGTGGTCGAGGACCGCAAACAGTAAAAAGGGAGAAAAACACTGGGTGTTAAAATGAGGATTTTTCATGTGGAAGCACACGTGCTGGTATTTCGCAGGGTCAAGAGAAATCAGAGGCATACGGATTCCGGTTGGAATGAGGTCTTAACTTACCATGAGCATATGCGCAGAGTAGTGAAGCCTAGTTACTAAGGAATGGTAATCTGTGCGGCAAGGCTTCAGTGTACGATGAAGGCGCAAAAAACAGGATGGGACGGCTGAGTTCTAGCCTGAGCCAGGAATTAGGTGAGAGCGAGCACCCATCGCTAAGGGACGGAACGGTTGTATTTATATATATGCAAAATATGTTGTAAAATGGCACAATCTAGTTAGGAAGGGGGGCAAAAGTGAGTGGAGCATACCCGAGGTATATATATATGTATACGTTTATAAATATATATTGCTGTATACGTGGGTGCGATCATCAAATTCAAAGCACGCAGAGTATTTGGAAGGATTTTCAGTATTTCTTCTTTACAGTCTGATAGACGGGGTTTTATTGAAGGCAAAAGGGACTGAGGGCCAGGCTGAATTATTGTCAAATTTGGGGATAAATTGCAGACATGCAGCGTCGCACTGGAGCATTTGGGAGACCATCCTGATCTGAATGCGTTGCACACACAGGAATGCATTGTTCGATGTCTACTTATTGATTTACGGAGCCAATGTGCAGAGAAATCTGAAAAAATAAATATGCTTAAGCGAGAATCTACGTTTAACGATTTGACGGAGTTCATAGGCCGCCAATCCCGTACCGCCAACAGCAGATTTGGACAAATCGTACGCGAAGGTTGCAGGTTGGCTCGAACGGAACCGACAACTGCTCAAATTGTAGGGAAGGACTGTAACCGAATCCAGTCTTCGGCAAACAAGCACACGATACATCAAGAGCCCAAGAGATCGACTGAGTGCAAGCCATGCAACTCACGGCATCGGTAACCAGATTTTCCGACCTTTCGTGGATGAGTGTACCCGATCGGCGTTGGGCGGTAAAAAGATTGACTCATGCTTCATATGGTTAGACTACTTTCATCGAGCCTCTTGGTGCCGGTTTAGAGTGAAATATAACCAGGACGGGTGCTTGGGTAATAGTCATCTGGTACTATATGGCCCTCTAAACAATAGGCCTACTCAGCCAGACGAACCCAGAATTGCCTGCTCAACGTGACATGATGATTTCAAACCGGCGAGATTAGGCATCCTACCTGTCGGTATCGTGGCACCTAAGGGATTGAGCAGGGTCAATGTATTTTTGAACACGGGGTCGGATAACTCGCTGATTACGCGTGAGCTTGTAGAAAGCTGTGAACCATTCGGCGAGCCTACCTCGCACATCATCAGCGCGATTGAAGGGGGTCATGTTACAGATTTTATGGGGCTGACCTTGCGGTTAACGTCTTTAACTTAGGGGGGGGGACCGTAGAAATTCCAGAAGACTCTGCAATAGGCTCCTAGCCAATGAGATCAGTCTACTCTATTAGATAGAAAGTCTAGAGATAGTATTTCAGATAGTGCGCTGCACCAGGTCGTGTTGCGTGCTGTTATCGATATAGTTTTCATTCGGCTATCTTAGGAAATATTAAAAATTAGAGCTTCCTAGGGTATTCTAGTAATCCAGAGAAATTCGCGGAATTTTTTCTCAGCTGTAAACTCTAAACTGGCCTCAGTTTACCGTTACTGTCCCGCCAAAGTCGCAGCGTCTTTTTGATATTTCAAAATGCCACGGGTAGTGAAGAAGACTTCCAGTAATACCCCATCCGCCCATACTCCGGTTACTAGGAAAAATTGGCTTATTCAGACTCCCATGGCCCTGAAACAATGCTCGGTTGACCTCTGTGATTTTGTAGGCTTAGCACCGGAAAGAACAGCTGCTTAAGACCAAAGCTTCTCAGATACAAAGTCTCAGCCTCTAAAGTTGGAAGATATGGTAACAAAACGCACCCCCTTAAACTGCACAACTGGAAGCGTCGAACATTCTACCGTACAAAACCTGACATCGACCAACCACTTCATCGCTTCTGTTGCTTCCAAAGTCCTCATAGGAGTGAGAAGCTCTCGTAATGCAGTCTTTTCTAATGTCCCAGAGAGAATACCCGTAGAGCTACTCAAGCGTGCATTATTGGATGCTTATGGTACGGCCCACCGTCCTTGTCAAGTACCAAGACTGGGTGAGCACGTTCAGCGCCGCAACTGTCCAGTCCTTATGGGATTTGTAGATGATCTATCTTCTGGAGTGTTCATAAAATGCTTAACGCTATACCTCCTAATTCCCTCTTTAAAACATAAAAATAGCCAAAGATAAGACCAATCTTCGAAATGCGATTACTAAACCTCTCTAGATTTTCTATACGAAAAAGACGCCTGATAGTCCTAGGCCCTCGACACAGACAGCTGATGGCTCTATCGCTACTTCTCAAGTCCCCACCGCTTCATCGTCACACGCGCCCTCCGCTGCTTCACAACCACCCGCTGCCTCCTCATCTGCTCCCACACTGAAATCTTTGAAATCCGATCTCAATACTGTCGACCTAGAAATCTCCGTTTCTCTCCTCTTACTGCCACCCAGTAGAAGACGCCAACTATTGCCTCGCTCTCTCACTTCATCGCCTGTTGGGTGCACCCCAACTCTAATTCGCTCCCTGTTCCCTCCGGTGATAAACTACTCGCCGTCCAGAGGAATAGGTCTACCAGTCTACCCACCCTTCTCACAAACCTCTCCCCCATTCAAATGTCTCCTCCTAAATCAACTCGACTTAACTAATCGAATCCGGTTTCGACCTTGAAAAGTATCCCGTGCTCCTACGCATCGGTGGCCCCTACAAATTCACGGCGTTTACTGCCTGCCAATACAAAAATACGGCCTCCACACGCCATCTACTCTGCCCCACGTCATGCTTCTCATCTGAAAACTATCTCTACTGCTCCCTATACTAATCGCCCCATATTTTGTGCTCCACCCAACTTGCCTTACCCCTCCCATAACGAGCAGCCTAACCTACCGCCGTAAAATCCCATTCCTCACAAATTTTCAACCCTGCCCTCTGCACTCCCCTTCAGTCAACATTCAATTCCTACTGGCCGGTATTTCTCAGCTGGTCCTAATCACCCCTGTTTAATATCGACCCACCAAATCCCACAAGTTTTGCCCTCTGTTCCGACATTCCCCTTCCGTTGATGCCTAGCCGTTCTTCTCTCAGCAATCCCTCTCACTGCAACATTTACTCCAGCTCGGATGCAATCCACCCACTTTGAACCTCTGTTAGTCCCAACATCAACATATTCTCACTTGACCCTGATCTACACTCCTTCCAATCGCGATAGCCTGCCTCCATTCAACTTACACTACCCTCCTGATGTGCCCGTACCAACTCCCACAAATGGTATACTTTAGCCCTATTCAACTCGCGTTCTATTCTCGGCAAACTCCCGCACTCAAAAAAACTCGTCCTCACAAATAATTTCGACATTATCTTACTAGCAGAATTCTGGCTGTCTGAGAGCACTCCCAATGATTAGACATCTTTGGTAGAGTACAATCTTCTAAGGACCAACAGGCCGAACCGGCTTGGTGGTGGGTGCCTAGCCTTTGTCAAGGAAGTCTGCCCCACGACCCCCCTTTTAGGTGCGGCGCTCGATTCTATTCTTCATTCTCTCTGGTTTATTAGCAGCCTCCAAAGCACTACCCTTTACATTGGCTGTGTGTATCGCTTGCCGAGCTTCCCCAGTCCCTTGTTTCCACTTCCTATTAGATCTTCCGAATACCTCTCTTTCCTTCATTTTGGAACCAAGCTTATTGCGAGTGACTCTATTCATCCCAAATTTCATTGGTCTACTCTCTCGGCCCCTCCCATTCTTATGGATCTAATTGCTACTATTCATCTTGGTAGCTGGACGCAACAAGCTGTCGCACCTACCAGAAACGGAAACATACTAGATCTGATATTCACTCAGAACGCGCCTCATATCGGCGTGTCCGTAACGCTAAATTTCTCCGCCAATGACCATAAAATGGTTGTCTGCCATCTGCCCCTTGGTGGCCCACTTAATCCCGCACACCCCTATAACAATACATACCTAGGCAAAAATTGGGCTTTGATAGCAACGCTTATCCGCCAAAAAGACTGGGGTGAGTAGCTTCTCGCCCATGACCCTCAGTTTGCTGCGTATATTTTCTACTCCTTTTTTCCGACTGGCCAAATAAATCGTGGTATACCTCCCAGACTGTACCTAAAGAGAGGTCCCCCTGTCTCGCCACTCCACAAGAAGTATCAAAAACGTCTTAAGCAACTACATAATTCCAACGACTTTTCAATTTTTATTCGCTTAAACAACCTCTCCGCACTTGTTCAACGACAAGGTAGTACGCGACTTCGTGACCAAGAAGCCGAGGCAGTGAGTCATTTCAGCGAGTCGCAACTTCTTTCTGTTACATACATCGAGAGGCGCTAATGTTAGGCCTACTTCCAACGCCTGATTCTGGATAATAACTCATCTACCCCCTCCCCACCTTGCATGTCCGAAGCCTTCAATGCAGTCTTTGCCTCGGCCATGGCTCCAGATAACGTCGTTGCCTCTTCCCCGTCTTCAGACTTACCAACTCTGTCCTTTTAACCATACCTTTTGATGCCAGGAGTATTTCCAAGCTACTATACAATAGAAAACCCTCCCCTCGATTAGGCCCCGATGGCCTATCACCAGTTACTCTTGTCAATGGCGGATCGGATCTCCCCTGTTTCTCCTTAACCTTTTCCCTCTTTCACCTAATGGTCGCACCGTACCTGCTAATTGGAAGCGCTCGGTAATCGTTCCCAATCATAGTGAGGGACCCTTACGTGGGGTATCCAATTATCGCCCTATAAACCACCCCCCCCCATTTCATCCAGAGAAATGGAAAAATAGTCAAAGATCATATTATTAACTATTTACTAAGCCTCAACCTTTTTACTGGCAACCAACATAGATTCCTCCGTTCACGGTCCTGCATGACTTGTCAGTATGGTTTTCTGAATCTCGTCACTGACTCTGCTGAAAGTTGAAACCTTTTGCTGTTCTCTGTCTTGACTCATCTAAAGCACTTGATCGTGCACCTCACCCCTGCCTTTTACCAAAGCTACGATCATTTGGCATTATCGCTCCACTACTATTTGGTTATCATTTTGCGTATCTCATCGTTCACGGGTTGTTTTGATTAACAGGCACAACTCTAACACCAGGGCCTGCTACAAGCGGTGTTATTCAGAGCAGTGTTTAGGCCCCCTTCTTCTCTTATATATAAATGATATGTTTCCGACGATACTTAGTGGCACGCCGTTCTTGTTCGCGGACGACATTAAGAAAGTCTACACTTTTCGCCTGGCAACCTCTGCACTGCCATTCCTAAAATCTTTGCTGACTTAGCCGCTCTTGTTGAATGGTTCTCAACCTCGGCGATGAAATTCTCCGCCGATAAAAGTATTTTTTTACTTACAAATGTCGGGTTCCTCCAGGTTCCTCATGCATCGGCGGTTCCCCCATCGGCAACCAGCCGTTGGTATGAGACCTTGGCTTAGGTTATTCTTGCTTTTTCAAGTTCTCCGAACATGCTGTCCTGCAAACATCGAAGGCTGAGAAGTGTCTTGGTCTTCCGTTCAGATCCTTCCAGCTTAGAGAGAGCATTCATTACATGTACAAAGTACATGCCAGGCCCCTTCTCGAATATTGTCCCTTAATCTTCTATAGTATGCAAACATCCGACAGGATTATTGTCAAATGTATTCAGAGAAGATTCACAAAGCAGCTTATTGGTTGGTCGCCAAACATAAACTACAGTGAACAGTGTTTATCTCTCAAAATCGAACCACTGTGGCTTCGTCGTATCAAACTGAACCTGATATTTATGTATAAACTATTGACTAAGCAATCTTATTCCTCCAACCAGTTATGCTCCCCCCGGGTACTGGATATTCACTCCGTAATAGACAGTATATTACTACCACACCCTCTGCGAGGACTGTTCTACGCCCTAAACTCTTCCTCTTCACGTACTTCAGAATCTGGAACGAACTCCCTTTGCACATCAGATCTTCTCAGTCAAAGTATGCATTTGTGTATGCCATTGATGAGTCACTTTCTGTTCCAACTGTTTTGCGCCTATTCAACGTTCGCATAACCGAAAGTCAAGCTCACGAGAAAGGCCTCGAATTTAAGCCACTGCTCTGCTCTATCGCTTTGCTTTACTTTCTAAGTAGTTACACCGCTTTTGGACTATGAATGCTCTATTTGGCCGCTTCTCCTTGGACTTTGCCATCGACCTATTTAAAGCATGTCAGCGTCCACTAATTGTTTTTTAATACCAACTTATAAGATCCTGCCAATTTCACTTTGGGATAAGTCCTTCTAGATGCGCTTGCACTTTGAGAGAAGCCGCGCTAGTACTCCCCACAGTCTGTCAATACGCCTCATCCGCTCCACGATTTGTCACCTTTATTTAGTTATAACACGTCTGCGGCTCTGAAACCAACCTCAACAAGGCCATGGGAACTGCATCGGTAACTGCTCCCTGGGGTTATATGTATATATATTTCACTACAATACTGACCTGTAACTACCGGCACAAGCATGGCAGGTAACCCAAAGCTCCTTGATATCGTTTTGCCTAAGTTGCCTCTTCTCCACGTCAGGTCTCACCACACATACTTCCATCACTGCCTCTGCAATTTTGAACTAGAAACTCCAGTCTCGTTTCTCTCACTTGGCGTGACTCACTAACTGAACTCAACATCCAGCCATGACGCCATCAACTCTGACCTAAACTTATCCCCCGGCTGAGTTTATTCCGTAATTTCACGCAGAACTTAGCCTTTTCTTCTGCTGTATGACTACTACTCCAATGTCACTCGTGCTTAACCCCCGGTGCTGGGCACGGTCGGATCCACCGCTTTGACCGGCGCTCATCGGGCGTGCAGGCCGTCTGCAACAATGCACGAGCGCAATTAAGCTGGTAGATAACACCTCCTATGTTCAGTTCACGAAGTGTTTCTCAGGCTGGATGTCCAGCGCACGGTCAGCCCCACCTACTGGCATTGAATGCGGATTGCACGGTCCAACTCTCCTCGCTCTACCGCATTCACCACTGCCCGTTGCGGACCGCATGCTCCTACCATTCTTCCACCACGATTCGCTCATTTATCGTTCTTGTCAGCACTCTTACCACTTCCCTTCCGTGTCGCTCTACCTCTGTGCGCACACCAATCCTTTCTGTCTTTGTTTCTACCACTTTTCACCATGACGGAGCTCACTGCATGATGTCACTCTCGCACCATCCATTTTACCCTGCCCAGGCCTGAAATATGTTCTTTTCCATCCATTTTGCCCTGTTGGCTCCTGATCAGTATTCACTTGGTACCTCTTTATGCCTATGAAGCTGACTGATGGCAAACCTCACTAGCTACAATTCTGCGATATCCCTTTTTGTCCACCTTATACCCCCCAGACACATCCGTTACCATGACCAATCTCCATATGAGAACTCGCCGTTCCAACTTTCACATTTTTTACGACCGAGCGTATTATCTTTTTACCACCTCCATATTTTCCATGTCTGAATCCTTAATCCTTCTGTTGATCGTGCTCTTAGGCAGTGAACCGATTAGCAACTTCTGGCCCAATCCCTGTGTGCAATGGCCCGAAAGCACGCAATTCTCCAGTTTCATTCTCCCAACTCCGACGAGCAACTATTTGTCGTGCATCCTGTTCCATCACAGGCTTTCCCGTCCGGGTACTCTTCTTCCACTCGGTCTTCATCCCGTGTCATCTGCAGTGAAATGATCTGACTGATTATTTCTTACCCGGTTTTCGTCGGTCAGTACTCTCATCTGCTTCACATATTGCTCGCCACGGGCGTCTTCATTGTGCCTTTCAGGCTGCGCCACCTTTCCGCGTTCCATCTAATATGAAGTCATCGATACGTCATTATTTTCACGTGCAGTTTCAGTCCATGTGATCTGCCATTACCCGATCTTTCTGATCCTCCACATCTTTGCTTCTCTCCCATGTTATTCGCTGTTACAACTGCTGCATCTTCGCACCACAGTTCTTCTAACCTCCAAGTTACCCATCTCCAGTGACCTTTTACACCTCTCCAATCACTCCGTATCCGATTCGCCCCATGTTCTCCAGCCATTTTCACGGCCATCCTCTTGCTGCACGATGTACGTCCATTCATCAGACCTTCGCTTATTTTCGACGGTCAACATATGTCACACCTGCATCGAACAGGTTGTTAGATTTACTCTTACCTGTTTTCGTCAATCCTTCCGTCGTTCATCAAATTCTGCTCACAGCCATCACTTCTGTGCTTCTCCAGACCGCAGTCGGCAAAATAATGCAAAAATACTCGTAATTTAGTCCCAAATTAGTCCTTTGGGAAACACTCGAGGGACTTATTTTGGGCTTATTTTTAGAAAAATCCGAACAGATTGGCCTACCCATTTCCAATAGTTTTGGCCATTTTTCGTGCATTTAGCTGATTTCTTTGGCACGGAATATCTAACTGCCACAGTTGTCAGCCTCGTGCGACTAATTCACAAAGTTTTATAAGCCAAACTGCAAAGTGCTTCATGATTTATTCCAGAAGGATCGTCTACTGCAGGAATAGAACCCCAAGCTTTCTTGTCTCACAAAATTAACGCCTATAATTCATACTACCTAATTTACGCGCTTTGTCCACACACTCGAATATCAGAGAGCACCCACTGCTTGCTAGCATGCGATGAAACAATACCCATTGTAAAACGATACAAAATATATTGTCGTTTTTGTATAAAATAAACGATTTTGAAGATCCACGTAGTGTCCCAGGATCGTATTCATTGAACCGCTGGGATACTTCCGTTCCCTGGTATACAAATAAAGAGTACAATATGTGAACGGTATTTGTTGTAAATGATTGTGATGAATGATTTACTGTTATCCAATCAATGTTCTACACTGTCATTGAAATATCGGTTATACTTGCCTAAATGCAATCAATGAGGAAAGTGGCTAACGTGGCTTACGGAACTTAAGATCCACACTGTAGCGTCTTTGATATTGTCGAAAGATCCCCCCGATCCATTCAGTTTTCCCTTCTTCAAGCAGCGCCCGATAATGCAACCGACCTCTTGTGTTGTCGCTCTGGGATACCTTTGACGACAAACAGCTCCTGGAAGCCAGTGGTGAAGCAATGAACGTTCTCTACCATGATCAAGTTCCGGATTCTAGCACTCACGAGCGCTATTTTCCCAAGCGCACCTTTAACGTTCAACTGCGTAAGGAAATCTGCACTCATTAGCTGTCGAAAGACTTCTCTGGCACAGTCTCCTAGGGTGGGACCTCCGACGTTTTGAAGAAAATTAAGCTGTATTAGGTCCATTTTATACAAGTTACACTTACGAGTAAATCGCAACTATTTTTGTTGTTCAATCGCTAGTTGGGGTGCACGAACTGTGCGGAATCACTGACTGGAGTAATTTGGTTATTGAGGTTTTGCGACTTCCATTGGAGTACATCGCGCTTCATAGATGTAAAATCCTTCCGCAATTCGTTCAACGTTCTCTGCATAGATTTGACCTCGGTTTTCAAGGACAGTATGAGAGCTTATGTAAAGTAAATTTTCCTGAGGCAACTTAATACAAATCTTCTCCTCTGGCCTGCTTTCCCTGTGTTTCTTTGCAAGTGTCACGGTTAGTACTTGCTGTTCCAACCTGGGATTAAATCTCATCAGATGGATAACCTATTTTCATCGTGGAATGCATCTCTGGGGACTGATGGTTGGAGTAGAGCTCCGTGGTGCCACTCGAATAAGGTGACTACGGAATTTCATAATTAGGACAATCAATAATTTACCTCATCGAAGGTAGCGCTGCTGTATTTGTTTGCGCTTCACGTGCTGATGACCGGTGCAAGTTTATTGACACATCCAAAGCTGGGGTTTCCGGCGACCAGGTATCCTTTCTTTGGCGGATCCGTGGCAGGATTTCATCGCAATCCGTATCAGATAGGGCAATAGGTTTTCTGCACAATGTTGATAACATTTTATTCAGTGAAACTTACAGCGGTCGCTTCCCGTAACGACCCATAGCAACAGTTTCGTCTGATGGTGGCAGCTCATACTGTTCCTCCAATACCCGTTGCAATTTCAACTCTGCGTGAAAATCCTCTAACAAAAGGAACAGCGATGGTAAATTACAAATTACTCACTGCCTTATGTACCCTAGCTGGTGGCGACAAACAGTCGTCCACCATGCTTTCAATACGGGTGGAATGAACAGCTGGCCACTGGAAATGCCTGGAATCAACCTCCCTTTATCGGTTGACGGTAGCTATGGTTTTATCTTCAGTGAATTCATCTACAATAAACACCTGAAAAAGATTATTCTTAAATGTAATAAATTATTACTTTTATTGACGTCATCTATGGGTTACGGGACAGACAACTAGGTTTTCACCGTGCGGCAGGAGTAGACCCTTGCACCTTGTTGTCGACGTGGCAAGTGGAAACCTTTTCGGACAATAACCTGCAAGAGTAAATTTTCAACATGGAAGATGAGATCGGCTTGGTAGAGAAGTCATCAACGACCTTATGCGTACGGTAATGCACATTTACCCCGGCAAAGTCTAGGGTGTGAACTGAAAATGCCCAACGTAGGCCATTATTGCCGAATATCCGTCGAAAAAGTACATTATCTAAACTCCAAGAGGTATACCTGGACTTATCTCATCTACACTGTACTTATTTTTACCGTACAGATATATAACCGTGCGACGGAACAACAGCTGTAGAGATCAGAAACCAAAAGGTATTTTCTGCAGGTGTAAACACTTTCCCATTATTTAAGGCACAATATAGCTGGGGGCAAAAAATTCAAAGAAAAGCGTCAAATAAAAATTAGTCCTCGGTGGGCTAAATTGGGACTATTTTGAGTCCCCCTGTGCTGACTGGACCGTTTCTCTTTCTCAGTTGACCCCACATGTTCATCTGTCATAAACAAATTCATCAGAGTTTATCTAATGTAATTCCGTGCTATTTGACCCAACCGTACCTGTCTCTTCCAAGCACTGCTAATTCCGTGTTCCGTACCTTCACTGCTATTTGCTCCTGCTCCGATAAACTTATATATATATAAAGATATATACATATATATTATTTTATTTACATATTTCCTCTGCCTCCTCCAGTTCTAAGCCGGCCAGTTCTTTTGCCACCATGTCGCCGCCCCTCATGATGTGCGTCCATTCTGTCTATATCTGTGCCTCGTATTTACCGTATCCCGATCCTTCCACGCCATTGCTGCCATCTAACCCACACTTTACGTCTCGCATTCATCGCTCCCTGTCTTCAAATAGACACCTTACATTTATTGCAATGAGGCATACCTCATGGCTACCTCATTCCCAGCCATACTACTCGGTTTTTTGTTCCCCCTTTCTTCTCTGTTTCTTCTTTCTCTTCATCCTTTCTCGCAACAACAGTTTCCTATGCTAATTTTCAGTCCTCCTCATATGAAACCGTATGATTCCGATCCCCTCCACTTGGTTCAGCTAGCTCATTCATTTGACCTTGACTTTCAAATTTTTCCGGGCGCATATTTGAACCCACCTCTGGGTTCGCTTAAACTCCCTCCGTTATTCCCTGGTGTGCATACATTTATCTCCATCTGACCTCCCCTCTATTTCTCCCTACCCCTCCTTTTGTTTTGCGTATTTCTAAATTGTTCATGAATTTTGTCTGTCAGTTTTGTCGCTTGTAAAATTTTGATCATGCGTAGGACATGCTTTTGGCATCTCCAAAATAAACTATTATTGTTATTGCTATCGTTATTATAGCTTTCGGAGAAGCGTCTACTCCCCAGGTTGATATACCTATTAGATGCAACGTAACAGAGGCGCAATGGATGCTCGCACAGAGCCTATACAATCGAAAAGAAACATTTGCTACGCGAACGATACTTGGCTGGACACTTCCCGGACTCTTGACGAACGAACTTCAACAATCGGCATCAGTAAACTGCGTTCCGATTGCTGAGGGAGGTGCACATTTGAAACACAATCAAGTTTTTGATACTGAATCCAACGGCCCATCTCGGGAAAGAGAAATTCACTGAAAGGAAGGTCAGTTTGTGCTTTCATTGGTGACTTCAGAGGGGGAGCATCCCAATGGGCTACACGAAGTTGCTATGCCTAAGAGATCACCGTCAAACCACCCATCAAGAAGTGGAGAAGTTGCCCGGAGACGTTTAAAATATCTCAATAAAGGAAGCTTTCGAGAAGCCCTGCTGAAACTCTGAACACCAGCAGGTCACGCAAAGCAGTTTAGAATTAGCCGGCCTAGTGATGTTGCACGGTCCCTGGGTGGAAATGCGTGGCCGGGGGCGAAACAAAGCACCCTTCGCCAAAACAAAATACTGCTGGACTGAAGTCAGTATCTTTAAATGAACTCTAAATGGCTGAGTCTTTATTGGGTTTCATGGTAGCAACAATAGCAAAACAAAAATGTACCACCATGAAACTGAGTTTTGCATGTTGGACAGATCCTTCAGTTGCCTTACATTACCGGAAACGGAGAAACAGAAGAGCGTTTTCGAAACATCAGAGAGTTGATCTACTTGTAGCAAGAAACAGCTGTAAAAGTGTTGAAGATTTGAGCTCGAAACCACACACAAAGAGCAAAATAGTTTGTAGCTCGCCTCGTGCCGAATTATTCAACATTTCAGTCCATTTCATGCCCCAAAAATATTCAACTGGACCGAAGTTTCCTGAACAGTTGCAAAATGTACTGAGTTCCAGTTTTATCCAGCGTGCACATAGGTGAGAAAGAGAAATTTACCAAGATTTCACTTAAACAGTTTAGGTGAGGCTTATTAGGCGTAAACACATCGTGACATTATTCCTGCCCTTGAAGAAGAACATACATTTACATTTTATACAGCTTTGTTTGTCACACACTGCGTACACATAAAAACTTTGAAGTACTCTGAAAGACGCCAGTATTCGACCAATTTCTGTGTTCATGTTTGTTGTGATACCGTCCGTCGAACACTTGTTTTCGGAACTTATTTATAATTAGAAACTGGTTTTAAGTCCTTTCAGAAAATTTGGTATGATAATTTAACGTAATTCCACTGTTCCTTGACCTAACAATCTTACGCGATACCTCATCGAGAGCCTCATCTGCGTTCAACTTCAGCGTTTACCCTTGTAATTAAACTCAGTTCAACCAGTTGGTGCACGAGAAAAGTAGACTAGGATTGTTCAGCAAAAAGGTTTTGTTCTGCAAAGTCTTCACTTTCGTCGTGTGTCTAAATGTGTGCGTCGGTCTTCTGATGAATATTCGAATCTCAAGTTTTGCAGCGGGATTTGGAATTGATTCTTTACCGATTGTGCAAACGATGACTTCGACGGAAACCCATTCTGCGCGCAGTTAACACGGGAAATTGGTAACCACAAGAGCTAACAATAACTTACATGTGGGTAGGGTGAGAATCATGACCCAATCCTTAACCTTAGGCAACTATTTTCGCTGAAGGATTTTGGCCGGCGGTATAAAGATCAAATACCGAAAATCCCTCCAAAGGTTCTACGTATTTTATGAATTTCACAATATTTGACCCTAATTTGAGAAGCTCGTCCATACACCTCACTTTTTCCCCTGATGAGACCGTTGTAAGAGGCCGAACAATTGACGGATGGAATGTATCCTGTCCGGCTGCTTTGTGCTTGAACAAATATTTGAGATTGTGGAGCTCCATGTCCTTACTTACAGTAAGCTCATGAAGCACTGGCGTACTCCTTTTATCTGATCCCGCCTCACTAAGCATCTGGTGCTGGCGAGACACGCCCTCAAATAAAACAAGCAGGGTTTCTATCTTGTCTTTATCGTCAGGGATGTTTTCATCGGGTACCTCCGAGATATCCACGCCCTCATGCGCCGTTTTCTTGGACTGCACATAAGCGAAGAACTTCTGTGGGTCTGCCTTCACATTGTTGGCTAGTTTCTTCTCATACTCATAATTGGCTTTTCGTTGTAGGGCTTGTGCCACTTTTGTGGCTGTCTTATAAGCGACTCATTAGTAGTGTGTGCCGTGAAGTTTCCTATGGGCCCATAGCCTTCTGCAAACAGTTATTGCTGTCGCAATCTTGGGCTTCCACCAAGGCTGCTGGCCCCTATTTCTCTGTTGTGCTAACGGAGCGAACTCATCTTTCAAGCTTATCAGTCCTGCTCTCAAGGCCCCCGATCTACCTTCCATAGATGACTTCGGGACTTCCGAGCACCATCAAACGGTTCCTGCCCTTACCAACCATTGACCCTTATCCACTCTAGCGTAGTTCCTTACCAACCTGGATCCTGGTTTGTCGTGCCTTACAGTGAACATCGCACGCAGAACTCAATGATCGTTCTTCCTCAATGGCTGTTCTATCACCAAAGAGGTGACGTCAGACCGATACCTTGTACCAGCAGATCCGGTGCAGATGAACATTGTCCTTCGCGTAGTCGCGACGCACCTCTTACACGTTTTGTGGGGGCGTGGTTGTGAAGCCATATCACCAGAGCTTTTCCGGTGATCCTCCTGGAGGCAAGCTCGTCGTCCCAATTTATTTCTGGGGGTGCATGTATCCCAACACGATAAAGTGTCGTGACCCACCGAACACCATCTGTAGAAGTCCTGAAGTCTCCAAGTAGTACACGGGTACGGGGCTCAGGCTTAAATGTCCCCGAATCTTGCGATCAACTTATCTCCTGAACGTTGCCAGTGAGCTGGAAGATAGTTCACTGGATAATGGGGTAACAGCTAGAGGAAACGAGTCAAAAATGCAAACCTTAACAGTGTCTTGCATCCGGTATTTCCGGCGAACTTGAAGGTAGACCACCGGACGATGCGGAAGGGTTCCGAACACTAGGCCTGATCGCATCTTGAGTCTCGAATTGAAAGCGTTCCAGAAAGTAGACCGTTGGACAGTGGGATAAGGTTCAGGCTTGCGGCAGTTTGTTCTGCTCGATTGGTACAAAAGGTTCCGTCATGGGAAATCCGCCAAAAACCAGACGGCAAGATTTTTGAACCGCGCGCGGCCTTGTTGCGAAAGCTGAAGTGGTTCAGAGTCTCTTCCCTCATTTGTTTTCTGTGCTCTGTAGACACAGATTTTCTCAATCGACCGTCAGCCTAGGCTAAAGCAACATGCAGTGTCTTGTGTGTTGGGTGCCACATGCGTAAACGGTACCTCCTACTGATTATAACCAGCTTTCGCGAGAGGAAAAACCCCTCCACCCAGCCTACGGTATGTTCTGTCTTGTCCGCAGACCGCGTTGTTGTGAAAATGCATGACACTCTGGTCCTTTTTCGGCCATGTCTCCTTGATAGCCATAATCACTGATCCATCCGTTCTTGCCAGTAACTCCCCTACTTACCTCCTAAGCTACAAGCTGTTATGTATCATATGGCGGTACCTTCTGCCGGGTAATCTGCTTTGACTATCCTGTTTTGTGCAGTTGAAACCTCAGGCTCAATTTCCGAGGGGACGCTCGGTTTTTTGTTACAGCCGCTACTAGGCCCGTGTTTTCCTGAACCTTCAAGGCTACTAAGTGCACAGTAATTGTTGTGCTGTCGATGAAAGCACTTGAGGCTTCACTCGTCCCATTACTCGGCTTTGTGGGTTGTTCATAACGGAATGCTTCCGTTGTACTTAGGCCCCTAAGAGAAGTCATCCATCATAGGAGTCGATTGCTGTGCGGGAAACGGATTGTTACCGTTCAAAGCAAGTGACGGAAGGGTGCTATATTAGGTAGTGCAAATGTTGAACAAACCGTTGGGAGCCATCAAGGATAGTCTTGTGGTTAATGTGTTCGATTCACAATCTTTCACCCTGTGTTCCAGCCACCGTGGGGGCTCGGTGGATGTGCACTGCTGATGATTCCCAACAAGGATGAAACAGCTGTGCAGTGCCTCCGTGGTTTTGAATGGTCAGTTGAGTGTTCAAGCTGCATGATGAATCATATTATACTTGGCTTTCTGTTGCTCCTCGAGGGCCTCAGTGACTACGCCTGGTCATCGGCGTGCGTATTTGTGCAGAGACTTTTGTCCAGCTTTCATCTGTACCAATGACGTTCCGTTTGATCTGGATTGGCTTTGCCGCCACTTCCGTTCCCGCTTCGGTCACACCCCTCCCGGCTTGATGGTACGCAATCGCTGAGCTTCCACTTGCTTTATACCATCTGTGTGTACATTTTTACTCACCACCCCATCAGCCTCTTTTTAGCTGGCAAGCTAACTACTGGCCGTCCAGCTGGTCTGCTGATAACGATTGTGGCTTTAGGAGTGGATTTGCTCATGGGTGTGTCGTCAGCCTCAGCTAAAATGAGAACCCGTTACTTCAGTTTTGGTTTTAATGGACGCAACGGATTTTGTGCCGGTGCCACCTTTCAACTGAAGGGTGTGTCCGGAGTCATCCTTATCTAGCCCTCTGTGGTGCGCTCGACTCTTGATAACCTCCCTGGCAGTCTTCCATTCATTTCTCGGGCCTCTTGTTCTATAGCTGGTTACCTATCCTGGTGCTTCCTGCTTCCTATTCTCTGCCTCCTACATGTTTCACTTGCAGTAAAACGATAAGACTGATCGCGTCCCACAGGTATCACTTCGGTCATTGCCCTCATCTCCTGTTCCATATATTTCTCGCCACAGGCATTTCCTTTGCGCCTTTCAGTTAGGTCAGCTTTTACACTTTTCACCGGTAGTAGAGACGGCTTTACGTCATGATGCTCACTTACTGTTCCGAACCATCTGATCTGCCACCACCCGATTTCTCTGGTCCACCACCAAATGTTGCACACGCATTGATGAAATAATTAGACCAGTTCTTACCTGCTCTCTTCGATGCTACCCCCATTCTTCCCTCGCTTATGATCTGCTGTTCACAGCCGGTATCACTACTGTGTTACTTTGGTCTTCTCTCTGTGTTGATCCACCATGCTGACCAGTCGTGAAAAAGTTCGTCCAAGTTTTCCCAAGTCAAACCTACACATTTCGATCTAGCCCTACCTACCCCTTCCAATCGCTGATACTTTTTTCCTCCTAGCACTCCATTGCTCTTTGCTCCCGCCCCTTGCATATGTACTCATATATATATATATATATATATATATATATATATATATATACAGTCTCTCTGCATCCTGCAACTTTTTCCGGCCACTTCCCAAGCTATCTTCCCGCTGACTCTCATGATATGCTTCCATTCTTTTTAAAACTGTGCCTCACATGTACAATTCCCTATCCTCTTAAATTGTTTTCGTCACCTCTACCACCCTTTACTTCTTTCAATGCTCGCTATCTGTTCTACGATGAGTTTTGTGCCATACCCGCCGATCATCTACCGCAGTGTAAGAAGGCGTCATTACCATCTCAGTCCTAACAATAGATCCCTCTGTGGTCCTCCACGGCCTCCCGCTACCACAATTTCTAGTGCCAATTTATAACCCCTTTCAAGCATATCTGTCAGTTTTCAGATATCACCACTTGGACCAGTCAGACTCCCACCTGGCTTTGAACCTCAAATCCGCTGGGCATCAAGTTGAATCCGCCCTGGGATCTTTTAAACTCTCGCCATTCTACTTTGGCATGCACACATTCATCATAAATTTATCTCCCTCCTGAGCCTACCCATCCCACCTTTGTCACGCTTATCTCCACTTTTTCACGAACTATGCCTATCCATTTCATCGACTGTAAAAACTTGGTCATGCACCTAGCATTTCCGGGAGTCTCCGAAATAAACCATTAATAATATTATTCTGTATGTGCTGGCAAGGACGATAAGCAGACGCCTCGGCTTAAGCTTATTGTTTGCCTCCCTAAGCCCCATTGTAAGGCACTTTGTCTACTTTCTCAGTGACTAGCCCCGCCATTTTCGGTCCACTTACAACGTTCCCGTATTCGGCTTCGCTTCTGATCCTCGCCTCTTTTATCACCGGTTCTGCACAGTTATGCGAAGGAGGGGGCTTGCTGTTTTCAACAACTCCCTCGGTGATGGCCGTCATATTTTTAGCTCTTCAAGTTTCTCTATCCTCTGTTTAAGTGCCTCCATCTCCACCTCTTCCATGGGTTTGTTCTCAGTCTTGTTACCGTCCGGCTTGCCCTTCTTTGACTTCTGCCCGTTTTTCCTAGTAACTGTGCGAGTTGCTACTGCCGGGCTCCGTGGTGACTGTTTCACTGAGCTTCCTGATGTGGCTCCGTTTTTTGTACCTAGCGATCCCCGTTGTATACGTAAGCATTCCTCTGCTTGAGCAACACAGCAAACACGTCCATTCAGAGGCTCGTGATCCCTCAGTAACTCATAACTTTTCTTGGTCAGGGAGGGGCAGCACTGGTGGTACCACCCATTGCCCCTTTCACTTTGTATACATGTCTCAACATAATCTTTGCAACTCCCAACCCAAAATGAATTTCCGCTGCAAATGATTCTCATGCTATCAGAGGAACCAAAAACTTGTAGGCCAGGGAAAATTTAAGAGGGTAAGACAAAAATACCGGGCCTGTTTGACAGTTGTGTGAATTACCGTAGGTATCTGGAGCACAAACAATAAAACTCTTTGCCAAAAAGACGGCGCTTTACCAAAAATGAACCAGCCTGAGCAAAACTTACCTCAATAAAACGAAAACTTCAATAAATACGGCAGCACAAATATTTGTGACAAAATGTTGTTTCCTCATTACCAGGGTTTTGCGTGTGCTTTTGGTGCATGCATGCGTTCAATGGAGCGCTCCAAGTTATGTGTATGACTATCTTCCCCTATTTTTAAGTACAACGCTGTAATTGCTTGTTCATATCCGCCCGCTAGGTCAATGTATATTGACTGATTGATTTGTCCAGTATGCTCTCGTAGTCTGTGTCTGGCACGGATCACATACAAGCTTGTTAAACTACGCTTCATATTCTGATCTACAACTCAACACAGGGCTAACCAATGAGAACTGACCAAAGCACTTTAAGAATTCAAACCGCTCGGCAACCTACAGTTATTGTTCACGACCAATCAAGCTTCCAGAATTCGTTTGGTGGTAAGCACACCGTTTATGCAACCACCACTGCACAGCGTATCCGTCGAATACCTTCTAAAATTGGCGGGAAACGGAAAACCCCGTCGCACATTACCTGTGAGAGACTTTATGCACGGTGAGCTTTCACTAAGACAATGTGCAGTAAATGAAAACGTCGATTAAAATATACATCAGACGGACCACAACGCTACCGCCATCCTTCACGAGTAGACTGCACCTTGACCTGGTGTGGTGGCCTGCCTGCCTCTATGATCCATAGAGCTATACAGGATGGCTTCTTTAAGCCGGAGACGCAAACATGCCTGACAGGTCAATGGGTAGAGGTCAGACAAAGTCCAGTCTCCAGGTTAGGGGTTGATTTGAGCTGGCAACCCAATCAGCAAAATCAGTGGAAGAATGATCGATCCAAGCAGATGGGCTCCCACTAAGCCATCCCGCTGCCTTGCGGACAGGTTCTTGTTAGAACTAAAGGCACTGGTTGAAAACTTGAATAGTTCATCTGCCTTGCTGCTAGACACTCTAGCACTAATCGTCTAACATCTCCCATGAACTGCAGGAATACAAAAATTCCATACTGCATTGGTCGTCGCGCAGGATAATCAGGGCCGCGCTGCCCATTGCATCGAGTGGGGTGGATAGCGATAAGTGGGCCACTGCTAAGAGTTCCCTCTCTTTTATTCAACCTTTGTCTTCTGTCCCTAACCAACTCTCTTTGTCCCCTAGCCACCCATAATGCTCTCACTGAAGACACGGCTGATACTAGCAACGGTTCGTTCTCAGATGGCGTCGTTGATAATTCTCAGTCTCCTAACTCACATTTTATCAACGTATATGTGATCCAAAAGTACTCATTCCTTCTGAACTGAAGTTAGTAGATGAACCAGGATCTACGACATCTGTAAAGTAGACAAGCATTGGGCCAATATCTAGCAGGCAGTGCAAGTGGCCGATGGTTTTGTCTGTTGTCCTAGATCCAATGCCCGTTAGATACACCGGATTTCACGGGAGTCGTCGAGTAAGATGGAGCAAAATGGTCAGCTCTCGAGCTATAAGGAAATGAATAGGATACGAAGACATCTACGAAAGCAGGTCGCAAAAAGAGTTAAAATGATCATGGAGGTTGGTGGGTCAATGAAGTCGAAGAAATGGAAATAACAGCTGTTTCAAGTGCCAGCCTAGGACTGTTCAAACGTGTTCGTGACATCGGTGGACTGCGCACCCAGGTCAGCGAAACGATTTGCGACAGGAGCGGTGAATCCATCCATGGCAAACAGCGAAGGCTAGACTATTGGACCGAATACTTCGGAGAACAGTCTAGCTGGCCGTGCGCTAATATAGTTCATCTTGTGTCAACAAGTGCGACTCCCTGGGTGGCATTGGTGGCCCCCACTGGAAGTGGAAGTGAGGTCGAGTATTTGATTGATGAAGCTTGTGAAAGCTGCAGGTCCCGACGAACTTCCCAAGTTCTCTTCAAACGGGGTGGGAATGTTTCAATAAAATCACTTTCTATCTCGATCTGTAACATTTGTAACGGGGAGCTCATCCCATTCACATACAGCGAGCGATTTATTGTTCCCATCTTCAAGAAGGAAATACGCAATGACTGTAATAACCATTATGGGATTGGCTCAGTTCCGATAGTCACAAAAATATTAGCCTTGATTCTCCTGCACCGTCTTTGATCCGCCCGCGGGATGATCACTCGCGAACAGCAGGTTGGATTCCGCCCGAGTCTAGGATGAATCGATCAGATGCCTACTCATCGCTGACTACGTGGAACGAGTCACACGCATCGTCGACCGACAATGATGGTTTCCACAGACTTGGAAGCGGCCTTTGATTCAGTTGGTCGAACAGCGCTTTTCAGTGCTCGACATTAAAAAAGTATGACGCTGAAGTTCATGAGCCTACCTAGATCATTGTTTTCTCATGCTCCTGGCCGCGTAAACGTTTGTGGTGAAAGATCCGGTCGGTTTGAAACGACCGGTGGCGTTCGATAGGGATGTCATATGTCTCCACTCCTGCTCAGCTTCGTCACGACCAAAATTATGGAGAGTGCGTTGCGAAGTTTTCAAGATGTAAGCGTCAAACTAGGAAGTAGTGAACAGCTGTGTAACTCAGAATAGGCGGACGATCTTGTCTGCTTGTTGGAGGTTACGGAACACGCGCAACGTGCACTAGATAGACTCGCAAGCGCTGTAGCTTCATTCGGCATGCGCTTTGCATCTTCAAAGTTTAAATTGATGCTGCAAAACTGGACGTCAACGATTCCGAGCTTGATACCCGATGGTGAGGTGCTAGCAACTGTCGACCGCCTCAGTTACATTGAAAGCAGCGTGCCAAAGTTGGGGGGCAAGGCAGTAGGGGTGAGCCCGCGTATATTCCAAAGGTCGAGCGGCATACGCCGGACTGAAGCACTTTTGGTGCCTACCTGATATTTCACTGAAGTTGGAAGGACGTGTAAACTGCGCCACGATGCGTTCGGTTTCGTTGCATATTTGGGAGACCAGCGGTCTGCCCACGGAAGACATGTGTCGTCTTGAGGTTTTCGACGACCGATGTTTGCTTAGTATCTCTAGGATTTGGTGGAATGACCAGGTGAACAATACTGAGATCAGAAAGCGAGTATTTGTTATTCGTTTGGAGGACACTCTTTTAGAGCGTATCCAGCTTAGTAGACCTCGTTGGTTGAGGCACGTGTTACGTGTGGCGAGTGCATTTCTACCAAACCTCGCACAGTTTTCCGTTCCCCCTCAGGAGTGGTGGAAACCACGTGGAGTTCAACGGATTATTTGGCAGCGAGGAATGAGAAAATGTACAGCAAGCCTAGGAAAAGCAGATGCTTCACGTCTTCGTGGTTGGGTTTTAAAAGACCCGTCCAGCAGTTGGCTGGAGACACTGAAGGATATGGCCGTAAATCGTAAATAGTGGCGATCGTGTTGTCGAATCAAAATGATTGATCGATGTGCTTTTGTACAGTTAGACTGTATGTTACCCGTGTTGGCTTTTACGGCACTCCTTCCTTCTCCCTCCCCTGTAGGTTCAGTCCCTGTCCATCTGTATACTCGTTCTTTCTAATTCAACGTGCAACATAGTGAGAGAGGCAGTAGTCAGACGCGGCTTGCCCTACTGTTTACCGCTTCCCGACTATGATGGTGATGACCAGTGGCCGTACTCAACACTCACAACAGGAGAATATCTCGTACCACTTACGATCTAGGACCCCTTCATTAATGATGATAACAGTTAATTTTGGAGATGCCCAAAGCATGTCCTACGCATAATCAAAATTTTACAAGCGACAAAACTGACAGACAAAATTCATGAACAATTTAGAAATACGCAAAACAAAAGGAGGGGTAGGGAGAAATAGAGGGGAGGTCAGATGGAGATAAATGTATGCACACCAGGTGTAAAGTCCAGCCACCGGAACGTTCGAGCGACGCGTAGCAACCAATTTCGACACAATTCAAAACAAAGTCGATTCCAAATAGCTACGGTACTATATACAACAAATTAATTAATTTTACAATAATCAAACCTCAATAGTGTTCCTTCTGGGCTCTTTCGCTCCAAATTGGAAAACGAATCAACAACTGCAGCTGGGTTACAGCCAAAGGTTAGATACAGAAGATAAGATTACCAAATACAGTCACAACGAAGTTCAAACTGAGCGACTCTCGCTCGAGGCAACGGTAGGAGTCCGGTTTGTAACAAAGGCTTAGAGAAATAAAACAAACAATCGGAATTCCAGCAAATATAGTTCATACGAATGATTAATGTCGTTTGTAACATGGATGCTAATGCATGGAATGGGGTTTCCTGAACTCCTTTACACCGGCCCCCAAAATCCGACCCGGATTTTTTCCCGTGCACCGCTAGGTGTGGTCGGCCTCATGCATCGGCTCGCCCTACGGTTCCCCAATACCTAAAACTGGTCACCGTCAATAGCAGCCCCCAGTCGGACAAGTGGATCAACTCTCAGTGGTCCCTCCCGGTTCGGCAGATCCGAAGACCCGCCTCCCACTTGAGGAAAGTTGGCCTCTGAACTTACACCACCAGTGTCCGGTTCGCCCTCAATAAGACAAATCTTTCTAATGTCACGGAGCACTAATCCTTCATTAGTTCGCACTGTTGCCGTTCGTACCAAGCCATCGTCCGAAACTGAGATGTTTTCGATTACTCCTATCGGCCACCGGCCACGCGGCAAAACCTCCGAAACTAGGAGCACTACATCACCCGATCTAAAATTGCGTTCTCGAGTTATCCACTTCTGCCGCTGTTGTAATAGTGGAAGATATTCCCTGATCCATCTCTTCCAAAACACAGACGCTAGGTAGTTTGCCTGCCTCCACTGACGAACCATTCTATCGCGCAACGAATCCGTCGGAATATCTCGTGGGTTCGCCCTCAGGATAAGCAGGTCATTGGGCGTGAGTACTGGCAGATCACGACAGTCCGAGGTCAAAGGCACTAGCGGTCGTCCGTTCACTATCCGCTCACTTTCCGTGAGGAATGTCAACAGTATTTTGTCAGTCATCGGCTGCTCGTCACAAACTGAAAGAAGTACTCTTCTAACCGAGCGCACCATGATCTCCCATATGCCACCACGGTGACTAGCATGTGGAGGATCGAAGTGCCACTGCACGCCCCGTTGCAACAATCTATCGGCAATCTTATCACTAGACCAGTTTTACATTAGGTTCTTCAATTCCCTTTGAGCCCCAACAAAGTTTGTACCGTTATCACTAAAAATCTCGGACGGTGCTCCTCTCCTCGACATGAAACGCAGTAATGTCATGATGAATGAATCCGTGCTTAGAGAATAAGAAACTTCAATATGTACCGCACGCATCTGGAGACAGGTGAAGATGCATCCATATCGTTTCTCCATGCTGCGCCCATGTTTAACCGCAAATGGGCCGAAGTAATCTATTCCGACGTACTTGAACGGAAACCAACCTTGTTGGACCCTAATGGCTGGTAGAGGAGCCATCATCTGTTTGCCCACAACCGCCAAATGCTTCCGGCATTTCCAACATCCTCCAAGTACTCGCTTGACGGCAGCTCCCCCCTGTACAATCCAAAATTTTTTGCGAAGTTCCGCGAGTAACTGAGAAGGTCCTGCGTGTCCTTCCATCGCGTGGTACCATCGGATTATCGAGTCTGTAATCGGGTGAGTCTTGGGTAGTATCACCGGATGTTTCACACCCCGAAGCTGACTGGAGTAGTTCAGTCGTCCTCCAACACAAATAATTCCATTTAATAAAATTGGATCGAGTTTTAATAGAGTCCTGTTCATCGGAGATTTGTTAGTGCATAGGTTATTGCTCCTGTCTCGTAGCCATTTTAACTCTTCGCCATAGACCTTAGCTTGTACAATCATAATAACACTTTCCTCCGCTTTAGCAATGTCGTGTAACTTCAACGGCCCAGTTGTCAATCCTAGATCCGTGCGCCCGCCTCTCATGACTGCAACGTACATTTTAAAACGGGTTAACCACGCTACCGACTTCAGCAAGTGAAACCAACTGGAGTGCCTAGCTAGAAGTGCGTCCGACCATGTATCCCGCAACACTGTGAGAACTGTACTCGAAAGCTGCTTCAACTCAACGTTTGGTGGTGCTGCATCAACCGTAGGCCAGGTCGGCCATGAGGTTTCATCGCCCATCAGGAATTTAGGACCTTCGAACCAGCAGCTGATATCACTCGGTGATGTTGTGCCTCTTGATGCCAAGTCTGCGGGGTTAGCCTCCGATCTGACATGCCGCCACTGCCAGGGTTCCGACCACTGATGGATTTCAGCCAAACGGTTCGCAACGTACGTACTAAATCTCGTTTTAGTGTTGTTTATGTAATGCAAAACTATAGCAGAGTCCGTCCAGTAGTAGGCCTTACCAAACTTGATTCCAGTTTCTTCCATGAGCATCCGAGAAACTCTAACGGCCAGTCTTGCTGCGGCTAACTCCAAGCGCGGGATCGTTATGGTCTTCAGAGGAGCTACCCTTGACTTAGAGAACAATAGGGCACAGTAGGGGGCTATGTCCCTTGAAACCATTCTGGAATACGCCACCACCCCATAGCCAACTTCAGAAGCGTCACAAAATACATGAAGCTGCACACCTTCGTTCAGCGAGTTACCTCTAATAATGGGACGCTGAATTTTGAATGCGCAAAGTTGTTCCATACTTCTTAACCACTCATTCCAGCATCGTTGGGGGTCCTTCTCCAATTGGATCGTCCCAACCAAGCTTCAAGCGACACAGTGATTGCAATAACACCTTGCCTGGCAGAATGAAAGGTGAAACCAACCCTAGCGGGTCGAACACGGATGATACTATAGACAACAAGCCACGCCTTGTTTGAGGTTTTTCGCGTATTGAGAATGAAAACTGGAACGTGTTTTCTATTGCGTTCCATTCTAACCCCAACGTCCTCTCCGGCACAGGCGCGCAATCATCTATTTCCAAAGTGGGATGGGCGAGCTCAGATTTTGGTAAAATATCCAGCACTTCCTTACGATTACACACCCACTTATGAAGCCGGAATCCGCCTCGTGATAGTAACTCACTCATCTGGATAGCGAAAACTCTCGCATTCTCCGGTGTGGGCAAAGAAACAAAACAGTCGTCTACATAGAAGTTGTTATACACGGCCGTGGAGACGTAATCCTCATACTGTCCTCCCCAATCGTTTGCCGTGCGACGTAACGCGAAATTTGCACAAAATGGGGAGGAAGTGGCACCAAAAGGGTGGGCATTCATCTGATATTCAACAGGATTACCACCTAGTCGACCATTTTCCCACCACAGGAACCTCAGTGCTCCTTTGTCTCTCGTTGGCACTCGAACCTGCATGAACATTTCTTCAATATCCGCAGCCAACGCGACAGATTCCTTTCGGAAACGAAGCAACACTCCAACTAAGCTTGCTGTCGTATCCGGTCCCTGTAGCAAGTAATCATTCAAGGAGCGTCCCTGGAATGCAGCCGCGCAGTCAAACACCACCCTCAACTTGCTAGGCTTTTTAGGGTTTGTAACTGCGTGATGTGGTAAGTACCACTTTGGCTCAAAACCCATTTTTAGCTGTACATCGGGAACTAACTGGGCGTGGCCCTTGCGCACATAACCCTCTATTATTGTAGAGTATTTTTCAAAGAATTCAGGGTCACGCGCAAACCTTTTCCTCAGGCCGTTCAATCTCTCTTTGGCCACAATATAGTTATTTGGAAGTCTCACTTCGGGATTCCTCCACGGGAGTGCAACTTCATAGTGTCCGTTCAACCAGGTTATGGCATTGGAAACCATATCGACGGCCTGTTTGTCCTCTAATGAAGGAGAGTTTTCTGACGCACACCCATCGCAGAATTCGGCGTTGTATAGTCGATCGATCTGTTCTGCTAAGGGATCGATTCCCCTCTCAATGTAGTTTACTGTTCTC
This sequence comes from Fasciola hepatica, assembly GCA_948099385.1. NCBI lineage: Eukaryota > Metazoa > Platyhelminthes > Trematoda > Plagiorchiida > Fasciolidae > Fasciola > Fasciola hepatica. Next base: position 1,368,038 of record CANUEZ040000151.1, read on the forward strand.
GCAAAGTGTGGTTCCTGGTTTATCGGACCAAGAACAATCCATCCTAAAATCGTCCGCACAGCATAGGGTTGTTTTCTTTTGCCGCATCTTTGCTCTAATGCCCAATGTGCTTCTGGGACGTTGGCACCTATCAGGATTCGCACTCTCGAATCTTCCAGATTCCGTCTTTGGACGCAATGTTGGTGAGGCCAGGATAAAATGTCCGCATCTGTGCAGTACTGCACTGCTTGGATTGGTAACCTATCAACACAAAATGCTCTCTCTACATTCACGAAATCATTCTCTGACAATGAGTTCAGTCGCAGCTCCGTTATTCCCGAATTCCAAGTGGTAGTCCCATTTACGGTCGAAATCGAAAGTGAGGTCGGGGATGCCTTCAGGCCCACCAGCTCCATAATGTCCTTTTGTATTAGAGTCACATCAGACCCGCTGTCAAGCAGAGCGTAGGTCTCCACGGAGCCCCCCGGTCCGTCTACTCGCACTGGTAGCACACCTAAACTGACCCGACATTCTGGCCTAAGAGTAGCCGCACAATTATTGGTCCACTGCCCATGCCCTTTCGCACTGTCCGTACCCAGCTTATCCAGCTGCGGCCCTTGTGTTGTATCTTGCGTGACTTGATCGGCACCTTGCTTCTGTGCAACATGCAGTAGAGGGTGATGCCGTTTCAAACAACCTGATGTTGAACATGGTTTTGAAACAGAACAGTTGCTGGACAGATGTCCACACTTGAGACACGAAAAACAAGCCTTGATTTCTTTGATCAATGCCCAACGACCGGGTATATCACGAGACAGGAATCGCTGACATTCCTCAAGTGTGTGTATTCCATTACATACCGAGCACCTGTTAGCTGCGACCAACAAAGTACTACCCTGATTTGGCGTGAACCGTGTCGCTTCTGGACGCGGGTTTTGTGCATAATTCCTCCAACTGGATGACCGCGAATACCCCTGAGCCTTGCTATTGGCGGCAAGTTTGCCAAACCTACTTCGAGCAATCCGTGCCTCACGGGACACTAGGTGCTGCAGATCTTGGAACCTCGGTTCGACTCCTCTTCCCAAAATATCATCAACAGTCCTAGCCCACAAATCCTGGAGACGCGTTGGTAGCACTCGAGTGATACGTTCCATAGTCTGCAATGAGTTGAGGTCTGACATGCAATTCATCTGCGTGAGGGCAACTTCGCAGTTCAGCATTTTTAACGACAATTTGGTCAGGGCATTCGAATCTTCTGCCAGAGGCCTTAAACCTTGCAGCAAGCCGTCAATCAGTGAACGAGCCACTACATGATCTTGTCCATACAGATCCTTTAGGATTTCCCTAGCCCTATTGTATGCCAGTGTTGGAGGCAACATAACACATTCGGCAATCGCATCCCTTGCTTGTCCCTTGCAGTAATGCATCAAATAAAGTAGGCGCTGTCCATCGTCTCGAACTCTACCTTCGACGTAATATTCGAACTGTTTCACAAACCTCCAGTACGTTGACGAGCAGCCCGCGAATGACTCCAGTTCCACCCTAGGCAAGTCCAAACGATAATCCGCTGCAGGTTTCACCATTGGAACCAAGCTTGTTTTTTGTGGTGCGTCGTTCTGCACGTGGCAATCACCTAAGTAACGAGAAAGATGTTCACTGACCATTACTCCACCCTTGACTTCATCTCCGTTGACTAGATTTTCTTCTTCCTCAGCGAGTGCCAAACGCAGTTTCGCCATTTCCGTCTCATTCCTCACCTGGAGCAGCTTACGTTGCTTATCTAACTCTAACTGTTCTACAACCTGCTTCTCCTTCAACTCGGCTAACAACAGATCAGCTCTAGCTCTATGGGAAACCGAGCTAACCCTAGAACAACCTGATATACTAGAGCCTGAGCAAGAAACATGACCAACACCTACGGGCAAAAGGGTTTGGTTCACCTGCGGGGTATTGTCCTTTGATTCGGAACGGTTTGCCGATTTGCTGCGTAATTTCATGTCTCAGCAATTGCCAAGGATATTGAGTACTGTAAAGTCCAGCCACCGGAACGTTCGAGCGACGCGTAGCAACCAATTTCGACACAATTCAAAACAAAGTCGATTCCAAATAGCTACGGTACTATATACAACAAATTAATTAATTTTACAATAATCAAACCTCAATAGTGTTCCTTCTGGGCTCTTTCGCTCCAAATTGGAAAACGAATCAACAACTGCAGCTGGGTTACAGCCAAAGGTTAGATACAGAAGATAAGATTACCAAATACAGTCACAACGAAGTTCAAACTGAGCGACTCTCGCTCGAGGCAACGGTAGGAGTCCGGTTTGTAACAAAGGCTTAGAGAAATAAAACAAACAATCGGAATTCCAGCAAATATAGTTCATACGAATGATTAATGTCGTTTGTAACATGGATGCTAATGCATGGAATAGGGTTTCCTGAACTCCTTTACACCAGGGAATAACGGAGGGAGTTTAAGCGAACCCAGAGGTGGGTTCAAATATGCGCCCGGCAAAATTTGAAAGTCAAGGTCAAATGAATGAGCTAGCTGAACCAAGTGGAGGGGATCGGAATCATACGGTTTCATATGAGGAGGACTGAAAATTAGCATAGGAAACTGTTGTTGCGAGAAAGGATGAAGAGAAAGAAGAAACAGAGAAGAAAGGGGGAACAAAAAACCGAGTAGTATGGCTGGGAATGAGGTAGCCATGAGGTATGCCTCATTGCAATAAATGTAAGGTGTCTATTTGAAGACAGGGAGCGATGAATGCGAGACGTAAAGTGTGGGTTAGATGGCAGCAATGGCGTGGAAGGATCGGGATACGGTAAATACGAGGCACAGATATAGACAGAATGGACGCACATCATGAGGGGCGGCGACATGGTGGCAAAAGAACTGGCCGGCTTAGAACTGGAGGAGGCAGAGGAAATATGTAAATAAAATAATATATATGTATATATCTTTATATATATATAAGTTTATCGGAGCAGGAGCAAATAGCAGTGAAGGTACGGAACACGGAATTAGCAGTGCTTGGAAGAGACAGGTACGGTTGGGTCAAATAGCACGGAATTACATTAGATAAACTCTGATGAATTTGTTTATGACAGATGAACATGTGGGGTCAACTGAGAAAGAGAAACGGTCCAGTCAGCACAGGGGGACTCAAAATAGTCCCAATTTAGCCCACCGAGGACTAATTTTTATTTGACGCTTTTCTTTGAATTTTTTGCCCCCAGCTATATTGTGCCTTAAATAATGGGAAAGTGTTTACACCTGCAGAAAATACCTTTTGGTTTCTGATCTCTACAGCTGTTGTTCCGTCGCACGGTTATATATCTGTACGGTAAAAATAAGTACAGTGTAGATGAGATAAGTCCAGGTATACCTCTTAGAGTTTAGATAATGTACTTTTTCGACGGATATTCGGCAATAATGGCCTACGTTGGGCTTTTTCAGTTCACACCCTAGACTTTGCCGGGGTAAATGTGCATTACCGTACGCATAAGGTCGTTGATGACTTCTCTACCAAGCCGATCTCATCTTCCATGTTGAAAATTTACTCTTGCAGGTTATTGTCCGAAAAGGTTTCCACTTGCCACGTCGACAACAAGGTGCAAGGGTCTACTCCTGCCGCACGGTGAAAACCTAGTTGTCTGTCCCGTAACCCATAGATGACGTCAATAAAAGTAATAATTTATTACATTTAAGAATAATCTTTTTCAGGTGTTTATTGTAGATGAATTCACTGAAGATAAAACCATAGCTACCGTCAACCGATAAAGGGAGGTTGATTCCAGGCATTTCCAGTGGCCAGCTGTTCATTCCACCCGTATTGAAAGCATGGTGGACGACTGTTTGTCGCCACCAGCTAGGGTACATAAGGCAGTGAGTAATTTGTAATTTACCATCGCTGTTCCTTTTGTTAGAGGATTTTCACGCAGAGTTGAAATTGCAACGGGTATTGGAGGAACAGTATGAGCTGCCACCATCAGACGAAACTGTTGCTATGGGTCGTTACGGGAAGCGACCGCTGTAAGTTTCACTGAATAAAATGTTATCAACATTGTGCAGAAAACCTATTGCCCTATCTGATACGGATTGCGATGAAATCCTGCCACGGATCCGCCAAAGAAAGGATACCTGGTCGCCGGAAACCCCAGCTTTGGATGTGTCAATAAACTTGCACCGGTCATCAGCACGTGAAGCGCAAACAAATACAGCAGCGCTACCTTCGATGAGGTAAATTATTGATTGTCCTAATTATGAAATTCCGTAGTCACCTTATTCGAGTGGCACCACGGAGCTCTACTCCAACCATCAGTCCCCAGAGATGCATTCCACGATGAAAATAGGTTATCCATCTGATGAGATTTAATCCCAGGTTGGAACAGCAAGTACTAACCGTGACACTTGCAAAGAAACACAGGGAAAGCAGGCCAGAGGAGAAGATTTGTATTAAGTTGCCTCAGGAAAATTTACTTTACATAAGCTCTCATACTGTCCTTGAAAACCGAGGTCAAATCTATGCAGAGAACGTTGAACGAATTGCGGAAGGATTTTACATCTATGAAGCGCGATGTACTCCAATGGAAGTCGCAAAACCTCAATAACCAAATTACTCCAGTCAGTGATTCCGCACAGTTCGTGCACCCCAACTAGCGATTGAACAACAAAAATAGTTGCGATTTACTCGTAAGTGTAACTTGTATAAAATGGACCTAATACAGCTTAATTTTCTTCAAAACGTCGGAGGTCCCACCCTAGGAGACTGTGCCAGAGAAGTCTTTCGACAGCTAATGAGTGCAGATTTCCTTACGCAGTTGAACGTTAAAGGTGCGCTTGGGAAAATAGCGCTCGTGAGTGCTAGAATCCGGAACTTGATCATGGTAGAGAACGTTCATTGTTTCACCACTGGCTTCCAGGAGCTGTTTGCCGTCAAAGGTATCCCAGCGCGACAACACAAGAGGTCGGTTGCATTATCGGGCGCTGCTTGAAGAAGGGAAAACTGAATGGATCGGGGGGATCTTTCGACAATATCAAAGACGCTACAGTGTGGATCTTAAGTTCCGTAAGCCACGTTAGCCACTTTCCTCATTGATTGCATTTAGGCAAGTATAACCGATATTTCAATGACAGTGTAGAACATTGATTGGATAACAGTATATCATTCATCACAATCATTTACAACAAATACCGTTCACATATTGTACTCTTTATTTGTATACCAGGGAACGGAAGTATCCCAGCGGTTCAATGAATACGATCCTGGGACACTACGTGGATCTTCAAAATCGTTTATTTTATACAAAAACGACAATATATTTTGTATCGTTTTACAATGGGTATTGTTTCATCGCATGCTAGCAAGCAGTGGGTGCTCTCTGATATTCGAGTGTGTGGACAAAGCGCGTAAATTAGGTAGTATGAATTATAGGCGTTAATTTTGTGAGACAAGAAAGCTTGGGGTTCTATTCCTGCAGTAGACGATCCTTCTGGAATAAATCATGAAGCACTTTGCAGTTTGGCTTATAAAACTTTGTGAATTAGTCGCACGAGGCTGACAACTGTGGCAGTTAGATATTCCGTGCCAAAGAAATCAGCTAAATGCACGAAAAATGGCCAAAACTATTGGAAATGGGTAGGCCAATCTGTTCGGATTTTTCTAAAAATAAGCCCAAAATAAGTCCCTCGAGTGTTTCCCAAAGGACTAATTTGGGACTAAATTACGAGTATTTTTGCATTATTTTGCCGACTGCGGTCTGGAGAAGCACAGAAGTGATGGCTGTGAGCAGAATTTGATGAACGACGGAAGGATTGACGAAAACAGGTAAGAGTAAATCTAACAACCTGTTCGATGCAGGTGTGACATATGTTGACCGTCGAAAATAAGCGAAGGTCTGATGAATGGACGTACATCGTGCAGCAAGAGGATGGCCGTGAAAATGGCTGGAGAACATGGGGCGAATCGGATACGGAGTGATTGGAGAGGTGTAAAAGGTCACTGGAGATGGGTAACTTGGAGGTTAGAAGAACTGTGGTGCGAAGATGCAGCAGTTGTAACAGCGAATAACATGGGAGAGAAGCAAAGATGTGGAGGATCAAAAAGATCGGGTAATGGCAGATCACATGGACTGAAACTGCACGTGAAAATAATGACGTATCGATGACTTCATATTAGATGGAACGCGGAAAGGTGGCGCAGCCTGAAAGGCACAATGAAGACGCCCGTGGCGAGCAATATGTGAAGCAGATGAGAGTACTGACCGACGAAAACCGGGTAAGAAATAATCAGTCAGATCATTTCACTGCAGATGACACGGGATGAAGACCGAGTGGAAGAAGAGTACCCGGACGGGAAAGCCTGTGATGGAACAGGATGCACGACAAATAGTTGCTCGTCGGAGTTGGGAGAATGAAACTGGAGAATTGCGTGCTTTCGGGCCATTGCACACAGGGATTGGGCCAGAAGTTGCTAATCGGTTCACTGCCTAAGAGCACGATCAACAGAAGGATTAAGGATTCAGACATGGAAAATATGGAGGTGGTAAAAAGATAATACGCTCGGTCGTAAAAAATGTGAAAGTTGGAACGGCGAGTTCTCATATGGAGATTGGTCATGGTAACGGATGTGTCTGGGGGGTATAAGGTGGACAAAAAGGGATATCGCAGAATTGTAGCTAGTGAGGTTTGCCATCAGTCAGCTTCATAGGCATAAAGAGGTACCAAGTGAATACTGATCAGGAGCCAACAGGGCAAAATGGATGGAAAAGAACATATTTCAGGCCTGGGCAGGGTAAAATGGATGGTGCGAGAGTGACATCATGCAGTGAGCTCCGTCATGGTGAAAAGTGGTAGAAACAAAGACAGAAAGGATTGGTGTGCGCACAGAGGTAGAGCGACACGGAAGGGAAGTGGTAAGAGTGCTGACAAGAACGATAAATGAGCGAATCGTGGTGGAAGAATGGTAGGAGCATGCGGTCCGCAACGGGCAGTGGTGAATGCGGTAGAGCGAGGAGAGTTGGACCGTGCAATCCGCATTCAATGCCAGTAGGTGGGGCTGACCGTGCGCTGGACATCCAGCCTGAGAAACACTTCGTGAACTGAACATAGGAGGTGTTATCTACCAGCTTAATTGCGCTCGTGCATTGTTGCAGACGGCCTGCACGCCCGATGAGCGCCGGCCAAAGCGGTGTATCTGACCGCTCCCCGCACCGTTAGGATTGGCCTGAGTGTTCACTGATGTTTGTACAGAGAGCTGAGAAACCACGATAAGAGTATATGTTCCGGGACCAACTGGACAGGCTGTGGGAACTTGGACAACAGAGCCAACGGGAATAGCGAACGACAGACGGCCATTCAGTATTATTATCCAAGCACACCAGTAAGAAAGGTGGTCACTGCATTGCTCGAGGTGGTTGACCGGCATTGAGAATAACTGGAAAGGGAAATGGGACAGAGAAACGCAGTCTTGGTATAGCTCAGCTGAGGATCATCGGTTAACGGAAAGAAGATAAAAAGTGAGGCACGGGCTCATCGATTCGGCGGAACCCTCAGACAGATTGAGGCCATGAAACGTGAGACTATAAAAGGAAACGCATAAGTGCGGCTGAAACCTTCAATGAGAAAGTTGGTATTTCACCTAGAATAGTCATACAGCAGAAGAAAATGCTAAGTTCTGCGTGAAATTACGGAATAAACTTAGCCGGGGGATAAGTTTAGGGCAGAGTTGGTGGCGTCATGGCTAGATGTTGAGTTCAGTTAGTGAGTCACTCCAAGTGAGAGAAACGAGACTGGAGTTTCTAGTTCAAAATTGCAGAGGCAGTGATGGAAGTATGTGTGGCGATGCCTGGTGTGGAAAAGAGGCAACGTTAGCAAAAGGATATCAAGCGGTGTTGAGCTAATGCCCATTCTGTTGTTTTATAGATTTGGAGATAGAAACGAATTGGAGATGTTGAAGGAGCGAGACATACGTGGATCAGTGAATAGATGAGGATTCGAACAAAAAACCAGGATGACGAAAGAGAATACTATAGAGAACGGCGGGGTAGGTAGGCCTCAATATTGGTTCATTAGTTGATGGACTAAGGCGAAGCTCGGTCTATGACACGTGAGATTAAAAAAAAGTAACCGGTGAATCATGGATAACTTTAGAAGCTGGGACTTTGTATATGAGATGCTTTGGTCTAAAACAGCCTTTCTCTCCGTCGTCAAGCCCACAAATTCAGAGAGGTCAACCGAGCTTCTTTAGGATTCCCCCAAGTTGAGTCAGGACCTGCTCCCTGATACAGTCTATAGCTCTTGGTCCTCGGTTCGTGGCACCTTAGGGAGTATGCCCGGTGGTGCACAAAACAGCAGTGCTCAAGACTCTGAGGCGGGACATGGGAGTCGGAGGAACGCAAGGTCCTGCAGACGGTGTGCACTTGCGGGGCAATTGGAGCCACAAAACTTGGTCACTGATCAGATGAAGTATATGTAAGTATTGGTAATAGTGTGTCGTATCGATAGCACCATATTTTGTTTTGAGGCCACTGGAGTTTTGAATAAGCCTATTTTACCCAGTTACCGGTGGGTGAGAGAATAGGGTAATATAGTAAGTCTTCTCCAATACACATGGCACTGCGAAGTATCAAAAAGAATCTGAGAGTAAAGCGGAACAGAAAAGGCAAACTAAAGCCAGGTTAGAATTTACTGCCCAGATAAATTCCATAAATTTCTATTGGTTACTGCGATGCCCTAAGAAGCTGTAAGTTTAAATATTGCCTGAGACAGCTGAGTGAAAACTAAATCAGTAACCGCACGCCATACGACCTGGTGTAGCTCCGACCTGTTTCCGGACTGGACTGGACTGAAAGGTTTGCTGTTCTATTATCCCACTAGGCAGATCTTTCCAACTGCACACTGCTTTTTTGCTGATGAAGTGCCACCTGGCCGTCAACCTAACCTGAACATTTGTGCTCTTCTTTTCGTGTCCCTTTTTTTAATCTAAAGCCGTTTGGAATAGACTATGCGGCCTAAGTCCAGAAAAACCTTTCATCACCTTGACTGATCTCATGAGATCCCCCCAAAGCCTCCGCCCTTCCAAGGAGAAGAGATTCAGGTCGCAGGGTCTCCTCTCTAAATTCCCACCCCGCTGCACTTCACTTATTCTCGTAGCCGGAAGTTGAACTTTCACTAGGCATATGGCGTCCTTTTTGTAGAATGGTGCCCAAGAGTACACACTATCCTCCAAGCGAGGTCGTACTCTATCCACGTAAACAGGCGTGAATATTTCCCTCTGCTGACAAGAAGATGCTGATCTCAGTCTAAAGAACCCACCACAAGCCTTTTGTGCAGCAAGGTTGCACTGGTTCGACCATTGAAATCCACTGCTCATGATGACTCCGAGGTCTTCATCCCTGATAATTGCTACCGTGCCGAACAGCCCTTGGTCATGAGCAGCATTAAGGCTTTCTGTTGTCCTTGACAACAAATGGCACTTTTCGGGGTTCAGCGGTAGGTCACATTTGAATGCTTAACCCGGGACGATTCCCATGTCCCCGCTTAAGTCCACCCTACACTCAGATCCGACAATCTCCACATCATCCGCAAAAGTAAAGCTAGACGGCTGGAGGGCGAATGACAGGTCGTCGATAAACAACAAGCATAACAGCAGACCTAGGAAGGATCCCTGATGTACATCACTGGTGCCACTCATCAAACTGGAACACGCGTCCTGCACTTTCATGTAAAACGTGCTGTGGGCGAGAAACCGCTCCAGCCACTTTGCTTTGCAAAAAACTATGAATAACGGAGTCAAGTGCCTTGCTTGAATTGAGGTAGGAATACTTCAACTGAAACCACCACCCAAAAGTCCCAGTATCTGCAAGCGAACCTACCAGCCTGGCGCCCACTCCGAAAGAGCTATGGACTGTTAGGTCGAAAGTTGGTTTCCAGGGGTAAACAAAACTCCGTGGCCGGTACCCACACGGATGAAAGCAGACGAAATACCTGGCCAGGGTTCTTTGAAGGGGATGGCTGTTAAGATACCTGCCGATCCTGCAAACTCGACAGAAGTGGCTAACCAAAGAAATAACATTCGAAATCCGCGACTTAGTGATGGTCTTCGACGAATGTGCTCATTTCGGCACGTGACCTCTGGGTGTTGCCATGGAAATCAGCAGCTTTGACGAGCCGATAAGAACGGTGAGAGTGAGGACCGCCAAGGGAGTGCTGCCTTGCGAGGTGTGCGGTATCAGCCTCCTGGAGGGTGAAGGCGGACCGGTCAAAGCCACCGAATCAGTCAACAAGTAAAATTCAGCTGCGAGTTTTGATCCCAAACAACAAGCACAGGCAACTGTACCGTAGCACCAGCTCGTATGATAAGGATTTTCTATGATTGTGCTTAAAAGTCCACACTGGTTGGCGAACAAACTGTGAGTGAGCAGAACGTTTATCACAGAATCTCAATAAATCATTTGATTCCTCGAAGGTCTGACAATAGTGTGCCACGTACAGAACAGTTCTACGAACCGCGATTATTTTCGATATACCTGCCCAACACCTCCAGCAAGACATGCAATGGTGTTCACCGTTTCTTGTTTGTCATTGGCTTTGCTGAAGGCGTTTCAAGTGTGGGGAAGCAGTTGTGGTTTACTCATATACTCGAATAAACTTCCACTAACATCACCCGCAAGCGTATAAAACACGTTTCCGCTCCATACTTTCATTAGGACGTGACATTATTTGACCATTTCTCATTTCTTTATTGCTCCCGATGGGGACGTTTGTGTGTCCCACCACCACTGTGGTTACTTCGCAAACATATACCCACATACATGGGTTCATTTGTGACTGCGGTCTCGAAGACAGCACATGGATTGGGAATCCACACGTCTCTCTTCAAGCTTGCAGTCGAGCAGCGGTCCTCATCGACAGTGAAAAGGGACACTTTGTCGGCCTGGCCACCGGATCTTGTGCGATCTCAAGTATGTGAGTAGAGAACACACGTCAGCAGTATTAGTTACGCGCACCGAGGGCAGGGATTAAGTAGGTAGGGAGAACCAGTACTCAAGCTCAAAACCTATGACTTCCTTAGGATTCGAAAGCATTTTGATGGATGGCTTAAGGTTTGGTTAAGGAAAATCCTTCAAAGACAATATAGCTTCTTGTTTTCTTGACGTCACTCGCACACACCATTTTTGTGCTTCCGTACACTCTATGTTTCTATGGGCTAACCTCCATTTGTTCCCGCCCAACGCGCTAACTTGTCGCATCCCATCCTAGAGCTGCGTGAATCACGTGCTTATCTCTGGCGCGCAGTAAACTTGGTTCTCGTTTGCTATATCTGTGTGATCGCATTATCAGGGTTTGTATAAGTTCTACATCATTATCCACTGATAATATTCATAAAATCAGTGGTATATTCCTCGGCTACGATAGAAAAGCACACGGAAGCGCGTGACCATTGTGTGCAACGTTACTCAATAAGATGAAATATTCACAAATTCCAAGAACAAAAGTCAAAATGTTCGGTGATAGAAAAACATATCCAGCGATGGTTTGCATGGATCACTCCAATAATGGTTCGTGCTGCAATTTGGACCGGTTCCGATTTCGAGTTGGGCAGTGGTGCTCTGCGGGGATACCGAGAAGATCGTCGATACATAGTACTAAGGGTGCATTATAAACGAGAATGATGTATACCATGGGAAACGGAAGCTTACCGGGGTTCTGTGAACAGGGTAAGTTCTGAACAGGAAGAAAAAGAAAAGAAAACTGCATGGAAGAAAACTCGGTAAAATCGGTGCATGCGAAGAAAATAGCAATCCATGAAGATAATGCGAACCCTGAATGACGGACCTACCGGGGTTCAATAAACGGGCTGAGTTTTGAAACAGGGAGAAATGAAACCAATCTTTTGGAGGTGCGCTTGGGAATATTGATGAATCCATAAAAAGGTGACTTTAATTTCCCGGTCGGCAACTTGTGCCATTTAGAAATGAGAAAGCGCAACTAGAAGGTCCTGGAAAAGTGGAGAATCGACTTCCAGCCGGCTAGGGCTCGGAGGAAAAATGGACTGTTGCAACGGATACTAAAGTGGAAAATCTCCGGATGGACTTGGGCGTTATTATGCTGTTTCACTTTATATATATATATATATATATATATATATATATATATATTGACGCATTGAGCCTCAGTGTTATTCAGCGTCATTACTGGTAATGAACAACATACTATGGGTATGGTTTGTCCGGCGGGGTAGAGAATGTGTCGATGAATCAGCCGGGTGTAGCGAGGCGTGACGGATCAAACTGACGACTGGTATTGACCGGTATATTAGCGGGTTGCGCGTGAACTGCTATTTGTGTTGGCTGCAGTGGTGATGTCGGCGGGAGGGGCTTTGCGTTAGATAACGCGAATTGATCTGGTAAGCAGTTGGGGGTATCCCCCGTCGAGTGGCTTGATTGCAGTCCTAGCTGCTATGAAAGGTTCCGCTTGGGTCTCCGTTGGCACGAGTCAGAGTGGCATCCTTGGTTATTCACTGTGTTGACTGAGATACTGAGAGAGGACGAACCTGAAGTAAATGGGGATTGCAGTCTGGACGTGGTTCCAGCTGTGGGTTATGGTAATATGTGACGAGAATAATATTGAACTGGTTGGGTTTATGTGAATTGGGTAAGGATAAAGTTTCATTTAGCGGTCAGTGGCACCTAATCCACATTTTTGGTGAAGTAGGCTCGCAGGGGATTGCGCTGTACAGCTACAGGCCAGCAACGATGCGCTCACCGGCAAGGCAACTGTATATGCTTTCCAGACGAATAATGGATACTAATCAGTACCCGAGGTATTACTTTCAATATAATTTGTGAATGGTAACCACCAATACCGTTTGCTTACGCAGAAAGCAGTTCAGCGCCGAGGCGGTAAGATGGGTTTGAAAGAACAGTTTTGTGAGTGAATGGGACCAGTTCCCTGCGGGCGTAGCACCATTTTTGTTACTGTCTCTTCAGGTGCAGTGGTTATTCTATACTGAATAGTTTCTGAGGAGCCTTGAAGTAGAAGAAACTATCAGGGTGCCGGTGGTGATGGATTAGAGGAAATTGGTCTCGTAGCGAGAATCGTAGAAGTAAGTTCGTCCATGCTCCCACCCCATGGTGCTAGCGTACTGGGGTTGTACTTGAGTGTGGGCAGGACATTCTGGTGTGGTGATGATGGCATGGATACCGTGGTCGCTTTTGCCGTCGTTAGCATATTGCAAAGCAAGACAACACCGTCGTGGAGATTATTTTGGAAAACTTTGAGAGGTAGGAACGTGATGGTGCCGAATTTTTGTCACTGAAGAGAACTCCAACGGTCTACATTATTATTATTACCAATAATGGTTTATTTTGGATATGCTCGGGATATGATAGGTGCATGATCAACCTTTTACAAGTGATGAGAAGAACAGACAAAATTAATGAAAATGTAGAAATTTACATGACAGAAGTAGGATAAAAATGGCTTAGAGGAGGGAGTGAAGAGGGATGAAAGTATGGCAAATGTATGCGCATCAAAGAAAATGCGGCGAGTTTAAACGAACTTGTGGGCGGATTCAAATGGACTCCTGGTATGTTTGAAAGTCAGGGTCAGGTGAAGGGTTCGGCTGGTCCGTGTGGGGACATCTGAAGGCTGACTGATGTACATGAAATAGGCTAGAAATTGGCATAAAATATTGTGTTAGCGGGAGAGGTTGGAGAAAAAAGTGAGATGCACTTCAAAGAATTAGACAGCAACAAAGCTTTGGTACTCTGCAATAGATGGTCGGCGAAGATGGCACAAAGCGCATTGTTAAACAAGGAGCGAGCAATGTAAGGCTTGATGGGTGGATCAGATAAAATAATGGCCCAAAAATTGAACACAGTAGATGTGAAGCGCAGACGTGGAAGGATTGGAGCATATCTCGGCGGTCAGCGGGTTGGTAGCAAGAGAAATGGCCTGTGAGTAACGGCAGGATACACAGCGAATGCATATATACATGTACGCGCACGTCTGTATATGCGTGTGTACATCTATATACATATAAGATGAGCCGGGGCAATAAAAATGGAGTCCTAAAAAGAGACTATCAATTATTAGGAGGGGCAGGTGAGGTTAGACCGAATGGTTTTAGAATTAACTTTGTAATATCGTGGTGAATTATCTTCGTGACAGATTAACTCGGTGGGTCAACAGAGAGGGTGGAGAATGCAGAAGCTCAGAAAGGATGACGACCGTGAGGAGGAGTTCAAAGAAAAGGGGAGAGGAAGGAAAGTATCGAAGAGAACTGGTAAGAATGGATCTAATAATCTGATTGACGTAGGTGAGACATGTGGTTTTGATCAAGAATGGGAGAGGCACTAATATATGGGCTCACCTTATTCGACGGAAAGATGGTAGCGACGGAGATGGCTGAGAAGCGCAGAGCGATTGTGCATACAAAGTGAAGAAAATTACCCAGGAGGTGAAACTGTCCGTGGTGCAAGATGCAGCAGCTGTGACGGCAACTAGCGTTGGAGGGAAATGGGCAAAGGGGTACCAGAGTGGTTGGGTAGTGGCGGATCAAACGGACTGAAACTGTAAGTGGGAACCATGACGGAACAATGATTTTACATTAGGTGAAAAGTGAAAAAGCTCGACGGTCTAAAAGACACACATAAATTGCCTGTGGCAAACAATAGACGAAACGGAAGATGGGAGCACGGGCCAAAAAATGCAGGTGAGACATAACCAGTGAGAATACCTTATTGCAGGAGGAACGCGAAAAAGGCTGAGAATGAAGAAGCACCGGGACATGTAAACCGGTGGACGAACATAACGCATGAACAATGGATGCTCGTCGGAGTTGCAGACATGAAATATGGGAGCCGCTTGCCTGCAGAGGATTGTACAAGTGGATGCAACCGGGCGACACTAATCGGAGCACTGCCAAGAGGGAGGATTCACAGAGGAATCGCGGAGCCAGGCAAGAAAAAAAGAGTGGTGGTGATTGGCTAATAAAGGTAGCCGTGAGAGATGCGGGGTTTGGAACGGCTGTTCTAATATGAGAATTGGTCACGCGTGCCGGTGGGACTGGTGCGTAATGGTATTAGGCATGAGGAGGGAGAATGAGGGGGGTTTGAGTAAACGGTAGGCTGTAAGACGTAAAAATGCTATCGCTGGGCTTAGTGGGCATAGGGTAAAACTAAATGAATAGATACTACAAGCCGGAAAAGCCTATGTGGTTGAAGAAGGAAATATTGGCGGTCGCCGGCAGAGTAAAGTGGGTGGGACGATAGTGACGTGCAGTGCGGGGTGACACAGTGAGTGTCGATAGGAACAAGGACAGAATGGGTAGGTGTACATACCATGGAAGAACGCAAAAATGGAATCGATATGAGTGGTGACGAGGGTGATAGGTGGGCGAACAGTGGCGAACAAGTGTGGTTGGAGCATGTGATCTGCAACTGAGAGCATTAGAGCCAGCGATCCGCAGCCGGTGCTAATGGTTGGGATTAGCCGTGCGCGGGCACCCAGCCTGAAAATCACTACAAAGTGGACCCAGGAGGTGTGATCCATCGGCCTTATTGCGCCCGCACATCGTTGCAGACGGACTGCACGCCCGATGTGCACAGGCCAAAGCGGTGGATCCGACAGCGCACCGCACCATTGGGAATGGCACTAACGTTCACTGATGGTTAAGCATGAGTGGTGTAGTTCAACTATGATGGCTAAGTTGCGAGGGCTTTCAGAGAATGCAGCCAGCGGCTAGTAATCGACCAAACAGCGGCGTTATCTGGGCGCGTATACCAGCCTGGAGGGTGAGATGCACGCAAGGAGAGAACTGGAAAAAGAGAACAGATAAAAGAGAGCAGTCAGGGTGTGCCCTTGCTGTGGATTAAGGGTAATGGAGGCATATAAAAACCAGTAAAAGATGAAGCATAAGAGTGACAGGGACTACGGGAGAACGTGGAAGCAAAGTGGGTGAAAATAGTGGTATTCCGATTCCGCTGATTCATTACAGGAATGACCATTGCTAGTTAAACATTGAGAACTCATTCAGATAGATGAAATTGTCTATCGTTGATTGTGTCCTTAATTGGGGGAGTTGGTCTTAGAAGTCGAGGCCCCTCTAGCACGCTATAGTTTCTGCCATGCTCATATTAGGTAAGTGGTGTGCACGGGTGACGCTGAGTTTTGGGAGGAGTGCCGACAGAAATAGGGACTTGATTTGTGAAGCTCGAAGGGTGATGAGCAACTTGTTCCAGACCTTGGAGTAGACAAGAAGGAAAAAACTACCGTAAGGCAGATTAAGTATACTAGAAGAGACAGTAAAAGACCCGTGCCGAGGTGAGTAAGGGGTTTCACAGGGGAAGCTTACTGGGTTAAAGGAAATATACTGGTTATGGAGCAGGTTATGCAAGAAGACTAAGTTTAGTCTTAGGAGGCCGAGCCAGAGTGGGTCAAGATTCATACGTTGGTATCGTTCTCTATAGCTTAAAGGCGTGGACCAACCGAGCGGTTGTTTGGTAAAACACCTTTGTATGCTTCAATCGCAACTCTGTCGAATTTTATCATGTTAGAGAATATAATTGGGCAGTGTTCAAGCGAAAGCCTGATGTGGGATTTGTAGATGCTGATGATACTGTCCCTGAAGACGAAAGGTGCGGAAGAGAGGGGCCACACTTTTTTTAGCCTTGGCCACTTGCGTGGCGGCGTGCTCAGAAAAATTGAGGGAGCAGGAGTAGTTGAGGCCCAAGTCACGGATGGTAGGTCGACTGGCTATTGAGGACCCACCAAGAGTTGAGGATCCAGGGGGTAATTGGAACTTTTAGGTTGGAACCTCGCACTTATCAGCGGAAAAGCTCATCATCCAGGAGTGGCACCAGCGGTCAAGTGCAGGAGTGTCAGCGGAAGTGTTGCGAAGAGTGGGGGTAACATCATTATACCGATTTCCAGCTTTTCTCGAGTTTACCAGTCGGCCTCCATACGTAATTGTCCGGACCAGCCATTCAGTCCATCTGACCTTTACTTTCAAACTCACCGGGCTTCCATTCAAATCAGCTCTTGAGCTCACTTAAACTTCACAATCTCTATGGTGTGCGTAAGCTTATCCTATTTTCATCTTACCTTATTCCTCCTTATGAGCCATTTTATCCAATATTTTCATGAGAGTTTCTATATTTCCATGAATTATATCTTTCCATTCCATCACCTGTATCAACAAGATCATGCACATGGCATGCTTCAGGCGTTTCCGAAATAAACCATTATTATTATTACTTATATATCATCTGCAAACATGGATGGCGTGCCATAGTGCACTAGATCCAATGCATCATTGGTGTACCACTTGCGAACGATGAGTAAGCTAAGATTCCAGCCAAAATGCAGCGGGTCAGCAATGCCGAATGAACGCAATCTGGAGATAAGATGTGGGTGTGGAACACGGTCGAAAGCCTTCGACAGATCCAGGTAGACAACTAATAATGCCTTCCCGCTATCAACAGCCTTGGTGGCTAGGTTGAGGAAGTCGAACTGACATGTGATGCACGATCGCGATTTGAGAAACCCGTGCTGCCCATCGTTAAGAGGATTTGAGGCGGGAAGATGGGTAGTTATTCCATCTTTGATAATCGTTTCCATTATTCTGGAAATTATATGGTTATGGTTGATGGGACTGTAATTAGCGAGTTCGTGGACAGGTCCTTTTTGTGTCGTGGAATGCCGACTGATCGGCTCCAGTACGACGGCCCCAAACTGGATTTCAGTGAGAAGGTAAATAGGTTTAGTAATAGAAGTGGAAGGTGTGATCCACTGTTACCTATTTCAACTGAAGTTAACCCGTCTGGCTCAGGATGGGCGGATGCTTTATAGTGTGAAATGAACCCGGAAATAACGTTCACTTCGAATGTCGGGGTAGATAGAGAAGAGCCCGTGACAGCAAGAGGATTTGTAGGGGCTATATCTGAAGCTGGGGCCTTTGAATTCGTGAAGTAATAGTTAAAGGCCTCAGCGATACCAGAAGGGGGGGGGTGGCCGAAGTTTTATTCGATAACACAACGTACTGGATCGTAGTATCTGTTGCCGAATTCCTAGATTTGTGTAGGAGTAAGAGTTTCAATGCTTTATTGGGGTGCCTCAGGGCTTTGGCCCCTTCGTTGCGGAGCTGGCCTTCCTTTAGGTCCCGCATAATATCAGTCAGACAAGTTAGTCTCGTGAGAAGAGAGAAGTCGTGGTTTCGGACGTAAAGTCTTTGCATCTTAGGGTACCTCTGTCGGAGGAATGCAAGTTTGGACCTCCTTAGGGAGGAGTTTTGGGATTTTGGGCTAAGTTTCAAGAAGTAGTTTACCGTGTTTAGGTTAAGGTAATCAGCCGCCCGCTGGGGGTCAGCCGTTATAAAAAGCTGCTCCAATCTCGGTTACGGATGAGTTTATGCAGAGGGTTCCAAGTTAAACGGAGTGAATTGTTGACTGGTGTCAGAAAGTCTGATGGATAAGGATGGAACGAAAGATTACCAGCCACAATCTTATGGTCGCTACCCAGAAATTTATGCGGCACGGGAACCGAAAAGTTGGAAAAGCTTTGAGTGAATATAAGATCTAGGATGTTGACGTTTCTAGTAGGGGTTTCAACGTGTTGCACCCAGCCCCCAAAGTGAGCATGGGACACAAATTCTACTAAGTTGGGAGGTGCTATGAGGTTTATCCAGGATATTTTAGGCCAGTTAAAATCACCAGCTATGATTTTTGCTGCCGAAGGTAGTAGTGAAAGGTAATCAAAGGCTTCAATTAAAGGAGTTACATCTGCAATAGTAGATGAGGGCAAGCGATAAACACAACCAATGTGCATGACTACAGTTGAGAACCGAATTGTGAGCCATAGAGAATCCGGAATTGAGTCGGGTGTGGCCTGTCCGATGGGAACTACTAAAAGGGCGTGCTGTACGTACACAAGGCACCCACCTCCGCGTCTGTCGATCCTATTTACCCTAAAAACCTTGTACCCTTCAAGCATAATTTCGCTTGTGCTGGTGTGTTCGGTGAGCCAGGTTTCAGTAATAAAGAAGATGTCAGGATTGGAGGTTATGACATAATTTTTTAAGTGATGAAGCTTATTTAAGATGGATCGCGAGTTAAATAAGGTGAAAGATAACCCACCAACGGGGAAGTGAGTGTCTGGGTTAGGTAACGTGGGGGAGTTGTTGGTCGGGGGAAGTGCACAGTGAAAGGGAGTGAGTTGGAGCTACTACCGAAGAGGAAGAAAAGTGAGCATTGGACACCTCCACAATGGCTTCAGAAGATTCGGCCGCGGACGACCCAGAAATAAATAATTTTGGGTTATTACTAGGAGAAAGAGATAACCTTTGAAGAAGTAGTCTTGCCGCTTGTCCTGATTTGTTGGGATCGCTCGATGCTCCATTGCAGTGAAAGAATATGGGGTCATGGAAGATATTGGCCCCCCCACGTGACAACCTTGGTATTGGTTGGTGTTGTGTTTTAAGAGAAGGCCTCAGAATGTAGGGACTAGGAGAGTGTGGGGTGGCTTTGCCGCCTGTCGATGCGGCTTGCCCGGTGAGAAAGGATAGGAATCGGTGGTTGGCAGAGGGGATATAATGAGGTTATTTTGGAAGAGGGTATTGGCAATAAGCAGTGTTATGCAGTTGTCAAGAGGTGTTCGGTGTGCTATCCAAGATATGAAAGACTGGCGAGGTGCTGGTATTGAAAAGTGGTTCATTAAAGCTAGAAGAGAGGAGAGACTGTGGGATAGTATGCCACTGGGTGGGGAAAATTTACTCAAAGGGGGTTTATGGATGTATCCTACGCGTGAAAAGACTGTAGTGGGATAGGCAAGGTTGGGGCAAAACGAAACTTCTGGTATAGTGAAAGAACTAACGGGATGAACGGTGGAGGCACGGAGAAGTTAGGAAATGATGGGCTAGGCAGATGCAGCGCTGAATGAAAGCTGATGTGGTTTGCGAGTATTGTCCTCATAAATGCGCATAGAGCTGTGATTTAGCTAGTGGGAATTGCGGTTTCAGAAGCTATCTATTTTGAAAACATAAATTTCTGGCCCCGGCATTAGTGACATCCTATTAGGATATATGTTAGCTTCTAATCCTTGAAAGACCTGCGGAGCGTAGCCTGATGATATAAGGCGGTAGTTTCCTAGTGAACTAGACGTCGGGGTCTTTAGTAGGGACGGAGTGTGGGTTGCCGAATTCTGGATTTGCGGCCACTGGTTACCGTTGGCACCGACATTCTGCATTGGGGTTTAGTGTAGATCGTTGCCAACTTTAGGCCCGCGGGCGATAAGTCAGATTGCAGGTACTACATTGCGTCCTTAGGTGAGCTACTTCCTGACAGTTCGTTTGCGGGAGTATGCCCTGAGGGCTGACGGGCTTGATTCGAACGAGAATGGTGCTGTTCGGCGGACGGGTTTTAGTCGGGGCTTTATGGCGTGGATAAAAACGACCATGCATTGACTTATGAATTGCCTTGGGAGAGTGACTCAAATTTGTTAGGTTAGGGGTGCTACGCGGTTTAGGTAGCCGTTTCTGATGCACAGAACTAAGCTGTCTGGTAGGACTCGGTGGATTCGAGTCCCAGGCATTTGCTACACTAATGACGAGTCTAGGGCGCTTAGAGACTGGTGGATTTGGAGAAGGTCCAGGCTTTGCGTCAAGGTCTACATCAGACAGTTGTTCGCTGACAGACGTTGGTTGCGTAGAGTAGGTTAGGGCGGTGCCGGGGGTAGATGTCTTTTGGGTGGATTCCTACCCTGAATGTTTGACAGAGTTCAAACTTTTCAGCACTTCTCGTTGTGGTGGCAATTCGTCGGATGCTATTAGAATGATTTTGTATGGCGAGTTAATAGCGATAACCGGTTTTTTATGAATGAACTCACTGGCTGTCAGTGAGTCCGAAAACTGGAAAAGCAGGGGTCAATGGTGTCGTTACGTTTGTTCTCGTAGTCTGCTGCTGCGGCATATCACGCGTTCCATTTTAGCGGGCTTCATCAAGGTACGGCTGACTATGTTGAGTGAGGCCCTATCGAGAATGGTAAATAAAATGGCGTGATTCGAGTTTTGTGTTCGTTTTGAAACTTCTGCAGATAAGCTGTCAATAAAGTTACACGTGGCAACTAAGTTACAGCTTGTATTTACAATAGAGGGCTCGAGGATTTGAGCCAGTTGTGTCAGAATTCTGGTGACTCTGTCAAGAGCTTCAGTTCGCGATTCGACTGGGCCCTGACAGCACACCGGATCAGGACCGGTTCCGGTGAAGTGGCTGTAGATTTTCAATGGTTTTAGGATAATATTCCAGTGACCTTCCGGTATTCACCGGTACCGGTATGGTAAACAGTGGGCATGCGAAAAATCGACGTGCTCTAATCCGTACTCCATCTTCAAGTACCTCCAGATTCCAAATCTCATTCCTACGATAATAGCGCTTTGTTAGCCGCCATCCAAGGGTGTTACCAATAACTGCCAGGAGATTACATTAGCTAAACGCATTAAATTTTCATTTTTACTAATAACGGTTTCATCGGTGTTCCATGTACTTTATTGACCTCTCACGTATAGCTAGTTTTTAAAAAGCTGTATGGCAATCGGAAGCAAAATTACACAAAAACATCAACTGTTAGTGATAAATGTTTTTGAACATCACTGTACAGGAAAAGGTTGTGCATGTTCTCCAAATGTCATATTGTGCGCCGGCGAGATCTGGAATGGAAAATGCAAGTGAAACAAAGGTTTGGCAGTGTTAACAATGATATATATATATATATATATATATAAACTTCGCATGCTTTGCAATGTAACAGGAGCATGTGAAATTAGTAAATTGTGGTACAAAAATGAATTATAAGTCTTTTACAATTGTGTTTCATGGGGAATTTGAGCATACCTGGCAATCCGACGAAAGAAATTCCGATCCCGGGCATCCGTAAGCCACCTTATCATGATGCTCTTGATATCCAGAGGTAGTACCTCTTGGAACCGAGTAGTCTTTTTAACGACTTCTGTGAAATTAATTATGGAATTGATGAAACAGCTTTATCTATCACAGCGTACGGAAATCGGTAATTTTCGACGGATAACTGTCCGGGCGTTTCGGTCCAATTGCACCAGAAAGCCGGATCGTCTCCAACTAGCAAAGACAACATTATTCGCACAGTTTATTCCAGATCGGTGCCGACGTGGCGCTGTAGGGCGTTCACCTTTATTTTGTAGACCTTTCAAATTATGCAACTCACAGTGCAGTTAAAATTACCGTTTGTTTCCAGGACTTTTTCCAGCTTATTCAGTTAGGCTTCATTGTTAGCCTGAAACGGCTCGTAGGTGGAGGCCACCATTCCCTCACCACGGCTAATGAAACCGTCAATTTTTCCCATTAGCAAAGAATGGTCGATCCGCAGACCATTCAACCAGGAAAGAATGTTCTCCATATAGTCTGAATATCATAAGTAGGGTTGAAAGACGCATCACCTTGCAATCTGTGAAGGAAATCTTGCGTTTGACCGGCTGAGTGACTAGTAGTTAGTTAGTGGGAAGAGCTATCCGAAGTGGTCTTATAGCCTGAACTATGGAACCACTCACCTCGGAGTGTTAAATGCGGCTTCTGTCCCCATACCTCGGCGGTCCACTTCATCTGTCAATCTTAGTGGACTACGTGGAGGTGTGATGAGGAGAGCTGCATTTACTTCACCTTGGTGAGGGGTGAGCTAAGTCTAAAATCGGTCCTGGAGACATTGATGATTGTATGGGAGACCCCATAAGAATTCGCTTAGATGGAGGGAGTTCCCCAGAACTTCCACCTGATTTGAAAGTAAAGGGTACCCTTGAATAATAGGGAATGAAGTGATAAGTCAACTGTGGCGAACGGAATGGCGCTCAGCAATGGGCTTCATCGGTAATGCATCATCCGACGATGCTGACTTGCAGGTTTTACAGATAAACTTCCTCTAGAGGTCCGTTGCATCCTTCGGGTTATTTGACAGCATAATAATATACTTCCAATTTGCCTGAGTGATATACCCCATGGACTTTGTAATCTGGAACACTATCCACCAATTTTAAACCTTCCAACAGCAATCTTTCATAGATCTGGAAGGTGGACGACTTGGGACAGCGTACCTTTTTGTCATCCACCAGCCATTTATTATGGACGATAACCACAGATTTATCACAACAAATAACTACTAAGTACATCTGAAAGAGTTAGCAGTTGGTAATAAGCAGTGTTATTATTCATCATAAATTTCAAGTAACAGATACATATGAACTGGTGAAATATCAATAGTTAAAGTGTGTAATATAAGTGAGATTACTTGGAGACCGCTGACAGTTATGGGAAAGCATTTACACACAATGCTACCAACATAAAGTGTTACAACATCATCGTGCGAACAGTCGACGGAATATATGTACAGGTGGTTAAACTGCATGAGTTTGCTAAAGAATTGGCAAGGGTTTTTAAAGTATCTCACTCTAAATGATGTCTTACATATGTCGACAATTTCAACCGGTTCACTATCGGCGATGGCGATGTTGTTCGGTGGGCTGAGGAAAAAGATAATGTGGTTCACTAGGACAGCTTTTTTGCACCCACAAAACCTGTGAATTGGTTGTTCGAAGTCATCTTGTACATGGGCAGCGGAATCCAGATTGTCCGAAGCAATACACCCGCAAAAGCGGGGATACAAGTGCTAAACAGGATTTCTGGGACCATGCGCTCTCAAGTCACAATTGCACATATATGATTCAAATGGGAAACAGGAAAATTTGTCCAGCCTTCCGTGATTAAAAATATCTTTGGGTAGGTGAATTATTGAGTGAACGTAGTATGCAATATTTGAAAAGCCGTACGTAGAAGAGAATGTTTGCACAGATGTACCCAAAATAGATCTCGCAAAAGTATTGCACGATACGTACATAACTGGATGGCACAAAATATAAATGGCAACCGAAAGCAGCATGAAATGCTCATACTCATCTTCGCTCAACTAGCCCTTCAAACAAACAGGTCCCAAATACAGTAAAAACGTGCAGAATTCCGTGGTTTTCCACCGGTCAATATTGGGAACATGGTGACGAAGCCGCTGGAAATCACACGGAGTGGTGACATGCGAACGGAGTATCCTATTGCCAAGGTCCCCACAGGCAATTTTATTCAAGCGACCGAATGAATTGCAAGGACCATGCAACCAGAGATCCAGAAGTTCATTCATCACACCCAAACAGAAAAGGTGCCTATAATCTAGTGGGAACTCCCAAACCCTGTCATTGGGGAGGTAAACAACGGGTATCACGCCGATGTGTTGCTTCCGATGCCGCGTGGTACGAAATGCCTGGTCTTCACGAAGCTTGCAACTAATGTAGAGAAAAGTCATCCATTTATTACAGTGCAAGCCGCGTCGGATACACCTACCACAGCCAAAGTAACCGGTTGGGCCTTTCGCTTGTTTATTGAAACTCCGGGCCGGTCACTGACTACAGTCGGCGCCTAATGCGCCTGCCACTAAGAGGTATTAATTTGGTTAAAGCATTGCTCAACTTTGTCACGCATTCATCCATGAAAGTTAATACGTTTGACAGTTTGCCCACGCCGCAATAAAAGCCGACAGTGACAACTGGGAAGCAGACTGGCCTGATTACTCTCACTGGTAAAGGCCACAGCTGTGTGTATGATGAACGACAAACCGAAGCGCCATCACAATTCACCTGAGAGTTGATCTCTTCAGGGATTGTGGTAATGTTCCTTAGCTGTCTCGTCAGAACGTTATTCAGTCCCACGTGGATGTAAAGCCCGTTATCCAGATTCGTGATAGGACACTCCCTTGGTGTGCCCAAAAACTTTCTTGGACCCCGAAAAAAGTTCGGTATATGTTCACCGATTGCCTCCAGGATTCCCCTTTGCTGAACTAATGAGAGTCGAAAACAAAGAAAAGCCTTTCCCAGGGGGTTTCAAAAGTGAGCCTCCATCGTCAGCACACTGTGGTCCACGTCGTAAGTAGTACAAAGGAATGCCTATTAATGGAAGTTAGTGTGCCAGAAACAAAACAAGGACCTGTTATTCGTGGCCGTCTTTCCGAGATGACGGCTTCGTTATTGGGAGTCTCAACCGTTGCTGACAAATGAGTCAGTATTGGTGTTCAAACAAAAAAACTGCTCGTAACTGCTGGCTGCTTTGAGGAAGCCGTCGGAATAATATCCTCTTGCAAGCTTGCCTCACACTTTTGGCTGAGCGGCAAGTTCCTTGGAATCATGGCGCAGCATTCAGCGGTAGCATTCATGATTGAAGTCCCTAGAATGAAGGTAACAAAACAACGACTACTCTCACCTGGCAAGTCCAACTTTGGGCAAAGCAAGGGGTGCTTCAGCAGTGTGGTCTTTCCACAATCAGCACAATTCACAGAGCTGGGTTCTTTCTTCTTCATGCAACATATCTTCCACCTATTTATTTCAGACATTGCAACTGAATAATGTAAGGCAGTTTCCGAAAATGTATCCAACTATTGACAATCACCGATGGAAGCACGTTACAGGCTGAGCCGCCTTGAGATTAAAATTTGGCTTTCACTCGACCAAAACGAAGACCTGCGATGGCACCGCAATTCGTAGAGGTGAATATGAGCAAAAATGGCGTATTATTACTCACAAGGCTGTTTGAAGACCAATTGTATGGCTGCTTTCACGAATTGTCCAATATTTCTCTGCCCACTTGTTACCGGCACGTTGCCGGAATGTTGCTGTGGATAATGTGCTATTTGGGAGCTAACGTGTTGTAAGAGGTTGCCATTCTTGATATTTGCGCTATCATGAATGTTCGCTAATGAGACGGAGCATGGCATAGTGACTGGGAGACGTACGGCTACGTGTGGCAAAATATTACTGGCCGGTCTGCTTCTTTTGGAATTGCTCATTGTGACTGTAGGCTCCGGATAATCAACTAGTTTTGTTGATAATCTGATGACTACAAAAAGCCTAGATACAGAACACAGCTGAAATTTTATAGGAAGTCATCTAAGATGGTTAAAAACGGGGTTGACTTGGTGGTTTCTTTGTATTGACGAAGGGGGTTAGGGTTTTAGCCAAAGAGGAAGCGATAGCTTAAAAGGGGTGATTTGGCAAACTATCGTCAAGTACTTTATAGATGCGCTCACAAAGGGTGATTTGTGGTAGGTAATAATCTAGATTTTCTAGTAAAGTTTTGTGTTGGTTTTTTTGCGGCTATAAGTTACGGATGCAAAGTGGTGTATCGCAATTATTGCCAAGGGCAATTTGACGCTTCAGAGTAAACAACTGTTACTGCTAGGTGTTACGTAAAATCAAGCCCAAGCGGTGGAAAAAGGAAAAGAGAGACAACCTGTAGTACTCCAAGTGCTCAAAGCAGGTGGCACTAACGCCCGCTCTGAGTAGGGTGGTAATACTCCCATTGCTGAACCTCCTTGCTTTATTCACGTCGTCCGAAATCCACCCGGTTCAGTGGTGAACGTCCTGTGTAACTGCACACCACAAAAATTATCCTTTGCATGATCCGGGGAACTATCGCCCCGTAGACCACACTTCAATTGTTTTCAGGCTCACGAGGAAGAGTGTGATGAAGCGGCCTGTGAATTCCCTGACCTCTCGGATTCTAATCACTCCAGCTCAGGATGAGTTCCTAGTGCCCTTTCGTGCCTCACGTGTCAGCTGGACCCACTCAATTTAATCTGTTCCAAAGCCGACAGCAACAAGTCAGTCGTCGTCATCTTCCTCGATAGGACTAAAACTTTCGGCGGCATATCTCACACTCGCAAAATGTCAAAAATTAAATCCTACGGAGTTCCCGACCCTTTTTTGTTCTGGCTATCATCTCGCCCCTCTGAACTCTTTCAAACCGTCATCTAGAGATCAGCCGTCTCGTCGTGCTTCTCTTGCATTTTTCTAGTAAACCCGAGTCTTACTACGCAGGTTACTATTCTACATTAACCAAGAATCCTTAATCTGCGCATATGCTTATGGTAAGTTGAGACCCCACTCCACCCGGTATCCGTTTACTTCTGATTTCTCGAGATTCCACAGAATGCCAACACGTTGGCATTCACATGGAAAGGCCTCAATTTAACTCCGAGCATTTTTTTCCTTTTCACTGTTTCCCGTCCCCGCCCGCAGTTGGTGCAACGACCAGAATGCTGTCTTCGTTTATCGCATTCTTTATCCTGATTCTACTCTCCTCCATTGTTTTGTTCCTGGTTCTCAAACAGGCCTTCACTCCTCATCCACCAGTTGTCAACTAAACTATTTTGCACTCCGGCTAAGCCTGCACGTGATATCTCTCAATATCTCCACTATCACCCAACTACTACAGAAAACTACCGATCTCTATCCCTTGCTCCCTACAAGTCGGCCCTCTGGCCGTCAGATAACAAAGTTTTCATTGTCTGATTTCTACTAAATCTATGGCCATGACCTATAGCTGGAACCACGTCAAGACTGCCGCACCCCCGATATACTTCGAATCACACCGGCTACTTGGATAGCCATCAGCCCACTCGGGGTTACTCCAGGATTACCGTACGGGCTAAACGATTTGATCGATTGGATTGACAATGGTTCGAACCTAAACTCTAGCCTGCTGATGGTATATGGGGCACGATACATGGCTGACCAGCGATCATGACACTATGGTCGGAGCAACGATCCCTCATGAAGGTCTCGGTGGATTGCACAGTGGATTCCTGACACCAGTCACCACCCCACACCCGCTTGACATCTATTAACCTTACTCCATGCAGTCAGTTCGATTCTCTCTGAGCAGCAGTGCGAAATCAATGACCGGAACCTAGCCCGCGTAGCTGAGCTCCCAACTCACTCTGCCCAGTTTGTTGACCCAGCTGCTTTTGCCCGCTACCTTCACCATTCTACCTGCCATCACCTGCAACCAAGGCCTTTATGAAACAAAACACCAACCAACCGGAATTTGGGTAATAATTCTTTTGTCACGAATACAAAAATGTTTGCCCTCACACTCTTCCAACTTCTGCTTGCCCGCATCAATAGCGTTTGCTTCCGATATTTAGTTTCCTCGACGGCGCCCCTTTGAAAGTCCGCTCTGTGTCCATGCACCATTCATTCTATTCATAAGTTCACTGCATTCCTCGTCAAGCTTTTTGCCTTCATGTGAATTTCCATATGAAACTGAAACCATCTACAGAAAAAAGTCTATTTCACAATCACATCCAACTCGCTTTCATTCATTTCACAGGCTTCCCCAGAAATTATTTACCCATTGTTGGACCGTCCTTCTATATTTCGCTAGCACCTCTGACGGTGCTATGATAACCCCGTGCGAATTTTATTTCCATCCTTGTCTTCTGGTACCTAGCCACCCGTTTACTTGTAAGTGACCACCCAAATATCCAGTTGCTACACCCCCACATTCTTTTTCGGGCATCCTGACTCGTTGCAGCTAGTTTTCGGCACACATAAAGCACAGTGTATACTGTTCGTGCCTCAGCTGGCAGTCCATTTTAGGCAGTCCGACGTTTATTGCTTTACTGGTCCTTGCGATCACTGCACTCCTAAACATTCTCCACTGTCGACTATATCGGCATTCTCGCGTTCGTCCAGCTAACCACAAAGCCCATCCCGAATTAGAAACTGGCTTACACTTCCCGCGTTACCCATCTCCACTTTAGTTTACTCAAACACTACTCAGCCTTATGGTTTCACTTCTGATACTGTGTGATATTTAAATTTCAAAATAGTGCATATCCCACATTGTTTTAACTGCTGCATTCTCTGAACTTGACGTGTGCACGTGTCCAGACCATGGTCAAGAAATATAACACTATCATCATCATCAATGAAGACGACAAAGATACCACGGTATCCATGCCGTCATCACCACACCAGAATGTCCTACCTACACTCAAGTACAACCCCAGTACGCTAGCACCATAGGGTGGGAGCATGGACGAACTTACTTCTACGATTCTCGCTACGAGACCAATTTCCTCTAATCCATCACCACCGGCACCCTGATAGTTTCTTCTACTTCAAGGCTCCTCAGAAACTATTCAGTATAGAATAACCACTGCACCTGAAGAGACAGTAACAAAAATGGTGCTACGCTCGCAGGGAACTGGTCCCATTCACTCACAAAACTGTTCTTTCAAACCCATCTTACCGCCTCGGCGCTGAACTGCTTTCTGCGTAAGCAAACGGTATTGGTGGTTACCATTCACAAATTATATTGAAAGTAATACCTCGGGTACTGATTAGTATCCATTATTCGTCTGGAAAGCATATACAGTTGCCTTGCCGGTGAGCGCATCGTTGCTGGCCTGTAGCTGTACAGCGCAATCCCCTGCGAGCCTACTTCACCAAAAATGTGGATTAGGTGCCACTGACCGCTAAATGAAACTTTATCCTTACCCAATTCACATAAACCCAACCAGTTCAATATTATTCTCGTCACATATTACCATAACCCACAGCTGGAACCACGTCCAGACTGCAATCCCCATTTACTTCAGGTTCGTCCTCTCTCAGTATCTCAGTCAACACAGTGAATAACCAAGGATGCCACTCTGACTCGTGCCAACGGAGACCCAAGCGGAACCTTTCATAGCAGCTAGGACTGCAATCAAGCCACTCGACGGGGGATACCCCCAACTGCTTACCAGATCAATTCGCGTTATCTAACGCAAAGCCCCTCCCGCCGACATCACCACTGCAGCCAACACAAATAGCAGTTCACGCGCAACCCGCTAATATACCGGTCAATACCAGTCGTCAGTTTGATCCGTCACGCCTCGCTACACCCGGCTGATTCATCGACACATTCTCTACCCCGCCGGACAAACCATACCCATAGTATGTTGTTCATTACCAGTAATGACGCTGAATAACACTGAGGCTCAATGCGTCAATATATTATATATATATATATATATATATATATATATATATATATATATATATATATATAAAGTGAAACAGCATAATAACGCCCAAGTCCATCCGGAGATTTTCCACTTTAGTATCCGTTGCAACAGTCCATTTTTCCTCCGAGCCCTAGCCGGCTGGAAGTCGATTCTCCACTTTTCCAGGACCTTCTAGTTGCGCTTTCTCATTTCTAAATGGCACAAGTTGCCGACCGGGAAATTAAAGTCACCTTTTTATGGATTCATCAATATTCCCAAGCGCACCTCCAAAAGATTGGTTTCATTTCTCCCTGTTTCAAAACTCAGCCCGTTTATTGAACCCCGGTAGGTCCGTCATTCAGGGTTCGCATTATCTTCATGGATTGCTATTTTCTTCGCATGCACCGATTTTACCGAGTTTTCTTCCATGCAGTTTTCTTTTCTTTTTCTTCCTGTTCAGAACTTACCCTGTTCACAGAACCCCGGTAAGCTTCCGTTTCCCATGGTATACATCATTCTCGTTTATAATGCACCCTTAGTACTATGTATCGACGATCTTCTCGGTATCCCCGCAGAGCACCACTGCCCAACTCGAAATCGGAACCGGTCCAAATTGCAGCACGAACCATTATTGGAGTGATCCATGCAAACTATCGCTGGATATGTTTTTCTATCACCGAAAATGTTGACTTTTGTTCTTGGAATTTGTGAATATTTCATCTTATTGAGTAACGTTGCACACAATGGTCACGCGCTTCTGTGTGCCTCCCCATCAAGGACGAGAATTGTGCCATTCTTTTTTTTAATTTTTATTATAATTTTCAACTCTAGTTCTGATTTCTCAAACTCAACTCGGGCAGGTGAATATTCGCTAGGCCCTGGATGAATGGTGGGTTAAGAGTTGGCTAGGAACCTCCCAGTTTTGCCTTGGCAACTTTTATTTTTTATATTGCTTCCCGTGTGGGCTTCGGATAGCGGAGTGGCGGAAGCTTACTGTAAGCAATAAGAGCCGAGGCGAATTCGCAGTTGGAAGCCTCATTCATAACTTTTGGCGAATAGAGGGTGGAGCAATTTTCGATGAAGAATGGAATATTGTTTTCGGTGCTGCGCGAGTTGATAGGTTTTAGCAGTCTTGAGAGGAGTTTCACAATACGAGGCTGTTGTAGTCCAGTTCTTTCTTGCCTCGTGAGTTTATTCTCGATTGCTGCACAGAAACTGTGACAGAGTCGGCTTATTCTTAGTGTCGGAGAAGTATCTCGATTTCTGAGGAATGAGTTCAGGAGCCTACAAATCTTTTATCGCAGTCTAGCGATTTTGAAAGTCCTGGCTCTAATATAAGTAACTGTTAGAGCCACTTATGGAGGAGAGCAACTTGGCACAGAACACATCACATGCGCTCTGTGGGTCAGAGGTTAGGAAGAAGTCGAACCAGTCAATGCCCTGAGGGCAGTAGGAAAGTGGGCCTAGTTAGTCAACCTATAGGTGTTTTGGTCCTGGACTTCAGCAAATTCAGGTAGGCATGATTCATGCCTAACAGCAAGGTAACGTGTGACCACTTTGTGGTCACTACCGTGAAAGTTTTGTGTGACGTAGAGATTTAAGCCAAGGAGGCCATGAGTCAAATTAAGTCAAGGATGTTGTCGTGCCCCTTTGGAGTAGAGACTCTCTTTGTCCAGCTCGCAAAGCAGGTGCCCAGAAGGAAATCGGATAAACGCGAGGGGGCAGTCATTGTATTGCAACAAATACTAGGAGGTTAAAGTCTCCCGCTGCCATCTTTGACCTAAAGATAGAGTAGAAATGTACCCGAAACTCTAATAATGTGCGGAAATTCGAAATAATTGAAAGTAGGTGCTCGATAGAAGCACCCAATATGCAACACGCTTCCAGGAGCTTGGACGCGGAGCCAATGAGTTTTGAGGGTGCTGTCGAGCACTGGGTGTTGGAGGAGGGTAGTAATAAATTTATGTTTAGTTTATGCGAGACGGCATCTGCCTTGGCGGTTCACTCTCCTTACTTGAAAGGGGTTATAGCCTACCAGAGAGACAACATCTTTTGGGGTGTGATCAGTTAACCATTTTTCTATCGTCAGAACAGTGTCAAGGCTAGAACCAAATACATGTTTCCATAAATCAATAATTTTGTTCAACAGCAAATGAAAATTCAGCAGTAGAAGGGAAATTCTGCCTGTATTTTTGAGGTTACAGGGGGATAGGGACCCGCGTGAGGGCGGCTGATGCTCATTTGGGCCCAGTGAGGGTCCGGCGGCCGGGTTGTCGACCAGGAGGATGTCGAAAGGTGGAGTAGTAACTGGGCTGGGGAGATTAACAGGTGAGAGGAGTGGTAGCGGTTTGAAAGGCACTATGTGGTCGCCGCCATAAGAAACCTGTTTGCGAGTGTCACGTCTATGGAGACACGAGAAGAGTGAAAGCCGCAGTATTCATGTTGGGTAAGACACTCTAGAGGTCTAACCGGAACAGCAATGGATGCAGCGGCTGGTGAGTGGCGTCGGATAAACCATCAAAAGATACGAAGGCGGTGTCTGATGGAGCCTTTGGAGGAAAGCTATGATAAAATTGGGAGAATGTTACAAGGGGTGATAGTAGGTCGGTATGGGGGCCAAACTTTCGTTAGGACTACGGTCGGGGATCGTGAGCATTTTGCTTGCTGGGGTAGGAAAAGTGCTTGGGCCGGAGCAACAGATTGCGAATCGAAGTTGATAGGCTAGGTTTTTCTAGAGGAAGAGGCCATAGTTGTGTAGGACGGGCTAAAACACACATATAGGGGTAAGCTTCATGTATTGGGGGGGAGTGGAGGTGGGGGTACACTAAATTGCATGTCGGTAGTAGGAGGCTGCTGCAAATTACATGCTCGTGGCAGCGACTCAGTGGTTTCATTAAGGGCGGATTTATGCCAACTTTTCCCTGGCTGGTGGGCCTTTGGTGAGTTAGTTTTGTGGACACTTCCATTGGAATATTCGCCTCGAACCAAGACACTTGGGGGGGTCACGTTGGTAGCAGATGCATACCGTAGTAGGTATTTTGGATGGTGAGTGGTGTGGACCCTTGGGCGCGCTTACTTGGATGGATTGATGCGACTGCTGCCGGGAGCCCCCAAAGGTCTGCCAGCTGCCCCCCGGTTAGACCGCGGATTTCGAGGTACGTTGGTCGTGGAGTTGAGGCTTGGCCAAATCTGTTTGTAAGAGGTTTCAGGTTGGAGTATGCCTAGGGTTTGCGTGGGTTGCAGGCTCGGTGAGTTCGGCGGGAACCCTGGGAGATCTATTAGTGACAACAGGGACGGGCTGATGGACCCCGCTGGATGAGGTCAAGGGATTGGAGGTAACGGTCATCCGAAAAACCCGCCGGCTTGGTGGAGGTATGGTGGGAGACGGGGAGGTGGCTCATATCGGGTCTGTGGTAATATCTTTAGGAAGAGGACGGGTAGATACGGGTCAGGTGGAGGTGGGAGCTGAGGCGAGAGGTGCCTGCCTTTGGCGGGAAGCTAACGGGAGGTCCGACAAAGATGAAATTCTGAGGTCGGCGGGTACCTGAACTTGTGTAGAGGGAACAAGTCGGCACAGCAGTGCCAGTACGGGAGGGGGTTGTTGCCTACCGGTGACCGGTTTGTGGAGTACGTGTGGACGGTACTGGTTGGATGGTAGTCCTTCACGCCGCCCTCTGAAGAGGGGTCTTGTCGGCAGTAATTCTCACTAATTTATACTTGGTACTGAGGGAAGCCAAAGGCTGCCTTTTGATAAGTTTTCCTGCTCCTTTTTTGGAAGGGAATTGGAAGAGGATATGACTAGTGTGGCTTGGTGAACGTTTTCATAGTCTTATGCACGTGCACGAAAG
The DNA here is from genome assembly GCA_948099385.1 of Fasciola hepatica. NCBI lineage: Eukaryota > Metazoa > Platyhelminthes > Trematoda > Plagiorchiida > Fasciolidae > Fasciola > Fasciola hepatica. The sequence continues at coordinate 1,401,764 of CANUEZ040000151.1, forward strand.
GTGTTCCATGCCAGCTGCTCCGTGCAGAGTGGAGTTCATAGGCAAGTGTTTATTGTTTGGTAACACAGTGTTATCGGAAAAGTTGGTAGTCGGCCGGCTTTTCGGTTACCGTGGGTAGCCTTTCGCAAGACATCACGGATGTATAAACACTCCGAAGATGACAGCACCTCATTGACGTCAAACGACCACACCGACACCGAGAGAACAGAGATCCACTCCCACCACCCATGCCCATGGTGCGCGTGCACGCACATTCACACACGCACACAAGCAGACACCAGCACACAAAAAGTCTGACACCCAATGGCTAAGATCATTAACTCCAGATCATTCGAGAAAGTTCACTCGTGGTAACTCAAAAGCCCACTGACTAGCATCTTTTCCGATAAAGCTGTAACCGAAAACTAAACACTTCCCTTTAACATATCACACGGCGAGTCATTTTTTCGATACAGTCCTAACGCATCTGGGATCTGATACCCTGGGGTGGATTTCAGTTATGAAATCGGATTCCGGTCAGAGAGACTAGAAGCTGTAGCACTTTTGCGTTCTAAGATGCTTTTAAAGATCTCAGTAGATATAGGTTCAATGAAGGCAGTAGCTAGTTTAAGCTGCGGCTGCGTATAGCTTGCCGTAGGGTCTATTAGGCACATAATTGAAGCGAGATTAGCGATGTAGCCATGTGGGATATTTAGCCCTGTTTCTAATGCCCTCAAAGTCCTAGCAGATATTTGCATCGTGGAGTATATCCTTCAAGATGTCTACCAATGGTACAGAGTTCTGTTCCAGTTTTGTTAGCTGCTCCCTAACTTTATTTTTCGGCAGGTATTTTTGAGTAGCAGGCATAATACGAGTGTTGGGGAAAATGGTAAGAATTTTTGTAACTTCTCGGGAAGACTCGCGGCGGAATGGTGAACAAAACACCTAGAAACCTACACAAATTGTTGACGATAACGGATAACGTCTTGCAAAGGTGTAGTGCAGTTGCCAGTTGCCACTGAAGAAAACTGGTTTCCTACGGAGAAAAGTATACGTGGGTTTGCATGTGCTCCCACTTGATGGTGCTGGCACACTAGGATTGTACTTGAATATGGGCGAGGTAGCCTCATGAATTGATGATCGCAGGGTTATTGTGTTGCCTTCATCGTCGTCGGCGTGATATAACGGCTAGACAACGCCAGTGTGAGTCGTGGTTCGGAATCAGTGAGAGGTGGGTACAAAATTGGGCTGAATTTTCGTCATGGAAGCGAACTCAAGAATTACATTCGGTGCTAGTAGTAGGCGGCACTAAGGCCTGCTTCAGATAGGCAGGTATCACAATACACAGCTATAAACTTTCATCAAGTGGCACCGCCGGAATGTTCCACACGATTTAGATGTTTTTATTGTTCCTTGTAGTTTTATCGCAGTCACATATGTGCCTGTCAGAGAAGATGCTACTGTCTTTGGTGGGTGATCACAACTCCCAATACCCGTCCAAAACTTGGACCTCATGTGAAAGGTCGTGGCAAAATAGACCACCCACGCCAATTATTTCGTAGCGACCGGGCTGTCCATAGACGTGGGTAGCTTGTGATAAAGCTGGTGTGCTTGGGGGGAAAAACCGTGAGGTATTTTTTTCGCTTTTCTATGGCCTTCTCCTGCATTTTATTTTATTGTCTTTTTGTCGGATGTTCGATCTGGGCAGGGAGACAATCACACAAAGGAATAGTCAGAGCTGTACTGTGGAAACACTCACGATATCGAAGAAGTAAGAAGCCATAGGGCGGTTTGCATGGGACACAAAATGACGGGGCTGGTAGAGTCCACAACAACCTAAGATTATTCAATAGCATTCATGTTCGCCGAAACAATATTTTGTTTAAAAATGTTACACTACATCCAGAGCTAACGACCTGCCCAAGAACTGACCGTATGTGGTGGGTTTAATAAAGGCATTTAGTCGAGTCGGACCGGACACAGGGGTGTGTAGACTCTAGCATCTATGGACCTAGACCTGAATATGCAACAGTTCGCTGTGCTGGCTTTCCCCAGATAGGATATTTATTGGTGGGGAATTTAGACAGCATTGCAACCGTCAATTGTGGGAATAAACATCTGAGCCCCTGTATCGTTCGCCGAGTTCCCTGAATACTGTCGGGGCGGTGGGCGAACCGTATGTGAGTCTAAATAAAACTAGGATGGCTAAATTGGATATCTGCTTCATCCGTACCATAGTCTAACCTCAAAGATCGAGGCTCTCAAAACATGAGAATTACACATCCTGGGCAGCATGCTCGCTGACGGGGCTAAGCTGTTTTCTTGTTTAAAAGCTATAGATGATTTTGACGGCCCCCGAGTGCTTCTTTGCTGCCTGTCCTACACTGTAGCGAAATTACTGACAGAGAAGTTTGAACTAGAGGCAAGCTGAGGCTGAGGGACGGAGACCAAGAACTCACTGTTGTTTTAGGTATAATTAGAAAAGTTTCCCACCTGCATTGCTGAACTAAATGATCTTTTTCTAGATATTGCGAAGGAAGAAAAAGTTAGTTCTCAGACGGTGCAGCCACAGATCGATTTTCAGTAGAACGCAATGTTCCGTGTAGCCTGAGGAGAGAGAAAAGCCTAGCAGCTGTTTGATGATAGCCCGATGTACATTCGGTATGTTCGGTCTCTTTCACATGTTCAAACAGTTATTGAGCCCCATTCCAAAAGAGACCTGAAGAGGGACTTAAAAATGCTTACTTCACTTTCCTGCTACATGAAGGTCTGACGCATAGGCCCGCTCGTACGGCATGCTTTAGCCACTTGGATGGCCTCATGTCCTAAAAATTCATACGTACGTGAATAGTGCAAAACTCATATCCAGTACCCGAAAGTTATTGCATATGAAATGATAGTAAATTCAAAAAGTTTCTTTGGGGGCATGACACTTGCGAGTCAGAGTACTACTATTTTCGGCAGAGAATCTCAGTTTCCAGCCAATAAACCAGGAATTAGGAGAAGGCTATTTCCCTGTATTATCATCTAGAGCAGAAGTCAAAGCAGCAGGTTCAAAAGCCCACTCAATTTCAATATCGTCGGCGAACAGGGAGGGACGTTCCTGCTGGAAGACGTCAAATATATCGTTTACGTATATAAGAAAAGTAGCGGGCCGAGTACACTATGTTATGTCTCACCACTAATCACAGGGCGAGGTTTGGACTAGGCTTCTCCTGTATTTACCATCTGATCTCTGGCCTTTAAATATGCTGAAATTCAAGAGAGCCTCAGGTCCACAGTCCCAAGTATTTTGGTCTTTCCCGTTAGCCTGATGTGGGACACTCGGTTGAAAGCTTTGGTCATGTCCAGAATGATCACGATAGTCTACATGCCAATATTGACAGCCTCCGTGACCAGGTTGGGGAAGTCCTTCATGCATGTTGCACTTGGCCTTGTTTTTGAAAGTCCAGTTAACCAACGACGATTAGATTTTGGTTAAAAAGGTGGCCTTTGGGCCTCTTCTTATTCACTCTCTCCATGATTCTGGACACGGCTGGGGTTTGGTTCACTAGTCAATAGTTAAATGGATATGGAATTGATCCTTTTCGCATAGGTATACTTATGAAAGTCTCGTTCTGGGAAAGGAAAATACTGCGCCTTAGTGACAAAATGAATGTATTTGTTAACAACACTGGAATGCCTGTGCCACATAGGCTGAAAATGGCCGGCAGAAAAGCGTACGGGAGTGGTCTGTAGGACAGCTCTGTCTTTGCTACCAGTGCATAAACCTCATCGGGGTGAAACACTACCATTGAAAAGGTTATCGATCATGTAATCCGGCACGCTTCGGGTGTCCCCGAAATAAACCATTATATTATTATTATTATTATTATTATTATTAGTAGTAGTAGTAGTAGTAGTAGTATGTCACCGGATTTAGAAGAGAGATGGAAGTGATGTCTTCCATCGGTAAACAGGAGGCGGATCAAGTGTTGAAATCCTTCGCGATCAACAGAGGATCAGTCAAGTAGGTGTCGTTATAGTATAATTACGGGACTGCTTGGCCAGATCGATTGTTTCCGACCTTCGTGAGCCTGCCAAGCACTTCCACCCTGTTTGGGTAGCTTAAAGTACCTAGCACGTTTTTCTTAGAAGAAACCGGGTGCAATCTTACGGTATGGGATAAACGCACTACTTGAATGCACGAAGAGAAGCCTCTCTCTTTGGTGAAATTTTTTGAGGTTTGTCCAGGCTGAAGCTAGTATGATCTACGGAGTTCAGCTGTTCGCATATTGTGGGCCCCGAGGCTGGAGTGATTTTGTCGAGGCAGCAATCAAGACTAGAATAAGAGTGCGCGACGGTTTTCCATAGGTCATAATATGGAAAAAATCGCCTCACTTTGGGGAATGGATAAAAGATGGTAGACTAATCCAGCGTGTTCAGCGGCATTACCTTTTGTTTACCAAAAGTGTGTTTCTGCTGACATATCTGAGTGTGACCAGGGTGCCGTGAAAACACAAGATACTACCCTATGGTGCTACCGATGGAGCGGCTGAAGATTTAAATGCCTACATTGTTGATAACGACAGTGAGGATTAGATGCAGTGTGTTTTTCCCTCGAGTGGGAGATGAGCTTGTTTTGCTTAGTTGGAGACGGGAGTCTTTTGGTCGCTCGGTGTGATTCATGTACAAAGGCCTCTTTGTTTTAGTTATTGTAAAAGTAGGTACTATTCTGGGAACCCGAATTAGTTTCAGTTGGGCATTTTTGCTTATTTAATCCTGTTAGTCTTACTAGCGACAAATTTATGGTTTTCTGAAGCGTGCAATGTTATTTATCGGTTATATTGCTTGTGATGGCACGTTATCCATCGGAAAATAGAAAAAAATTGACCCAAAGTGACAGGTGGCTTGCTCTGTTCTGACTGGTAAGTCATTCAGGGGAAGTTCCAGCCTCAATCTACGTTGGGTCTTTACCGCAGTGAAAAGCAACTTGCGAGCTCCTTTGTAGTTGCTGGACAGACAACTCAACGGGCACGTCACCGGGCAATACCCTGGTGCCCCATATAAAACCCTGAGTACGGCACCCGGGATAATGCCATCCGTATAAGCGGTGGTGATTAGTTGATGCTCGGTACGATGATAACATGAAAGAGTTGTTTTCGTATAGTATCCTGGATGAGGTGTCTTCATTTGGGGTTGCATTTGTACAATCAGCAAAGAAGAAACTCGGTGGGCAGGAGCTCTGTGGGTGCGCAGGCAGACCTCAGCGCTTATACCGATGAAGGCGGACGTGAGGACCTGTCTGAGCGCTGGTATAACTCCCGCAAACAACCATTCATTGCTTGTAGTAGATACAGTGAAGCGCGTGGTAATTTGTAATCTGTTTATCTTTTTCCTGTTGAAGGGACAAAAGGTCTTTCAGCTACGTAGGCCGAAATCAAACTAAAAACTCGAAGTTGCATCTCCGGGGGAGTTTGCCAAACCCGACAGGTGCAAGTATCTGGGTGGACTTTAAGCTCGTGCCTACTCTCGTCATAGAACACTCTCGTGTCTTTTCCTACCCTGTCTAACATCAGGGAGTTTCAAGGGAGGAGTCAAGGACTGCCAGCAGATTTCAGGCGCACTGCGATCACCGCTCAGGGTTTTAGGGTTGAAGGGAGGTCAGGGACATGAGTAAATGCGTCTATTATTTCGGTCAACTCGTGCGTACTCTAGTCTGGTGGACATAAAATTTGTCCTAAAAAATGTAGCTCTCGTTTTTCTTTGATGATGAGCCAAACTGAGTCTCGAATATTGTCAAAAGTAGGATGATAGAAGCTGTTCACCTTGAATATAAGTCTGGTATAAATGATGCAGCCACCTCCGCGTTGGTCGGATCTACTGTTGGAGGCGGCTTGATAACCTGGTACGGAAAAGTGATCTAGTGGGTTGTGATCATCGGCCACATCCCGGTAAACGGTAACGCATCAAGTATCAAGTCTAATGCCAGTGAGAATTAGGGGCAATTTTGGGGGAGAGCGGACGTTAAGTAGAAAGGGTAAAGTGGAGTTTCTGTTTAGGTTCTCAGTAGAGACAGCCGTGGTTTCATCGAGATTGTGATGAAGGATCGTCGGATAAAGGGTGATTTACAATGGGCAGTTGAAAGTCTGTCCATGTTAATGGCGGCTCTGATGAAGACGAACTTCCTTCCTCGGCCAGCTGCTCAGCTGGGTTTTCAGGGTTGGGGTACTCCGATGAGAGGTTCGGAGGTTCTGACTGAAATTGCCGAATCCTGGAGGGTAGGTGAAACGAGGATGGAACTTGAGGCTTGATGGCTGGGACTTACGGACGGTTGGTGCATTCTTCGGGAGTTTGCTGCAAAGCGGGAATTGTGGTTGAGTGAGTGGTAGGGACGAACAAAAGGGGGCGGCTTGAGAAAGAAGTGGTAGCTGAGGCTCAGGCAGAGGCTATGGAATGCACTTAAGTAGTCCACTGAGAGAGGAAGTGGGGGACTAGAAGCATTAGTTTGAATGGGTTGGCCCATGTGGTGAAGCGGGTCAAAGATTATCACAGGAGTGACCCTGAAAGCCGCATTTGAGGAGGTGTGGGCAGAGGTACGGAGGTGTTTTGAGTCAGAGGTAAAAGGAGAGGTCTGTCAAGCACCATTTTTGGCACCGCGGGAACCTGTACTTCCGTAGTGCATACGTAGCAATAATGAACAAGGGTCAAAAGCCGGCAGCTGGGCCTTGATGAAACCCGGTATTGAGGGAGATTGGGTATGGATCAAGAGTTATTGTAGGCTTGTCGACGATCCTTGTGTAGTTCAAGTAAGCTAGGTGTTCGCGTCCTTAAGTTAGCAGCTTCTATAGGCCTGGAGCCCGCAGGAATGGGTTCAGGCTTGTGGGTGGGCTGGTGCGATGGCTTCCCGGCTCCCGCAGATGCTAGCCCACTGCTTTCTTTTTTGACTGTGGATTGCTAGGTAGGGAGACCCGGAATGTGAGGCCTGCCCCTATCTGTTTGTAAGTGATGACGGATCGGAGTGAGCCTCGCATTCACGACGCAAAACCTCGCATACCCGGGAGGCCTTGTCGCGATTTCGCCCGACGATCTGAAATTTCTGCTGTTAGGCTACTTAGTTCCAGGCAACTAAAAGTGTCCTATTCCATTGGCTGGCTCTTGGTCTCCGTATAGAATCTCGTTATTTAGTCGTCGCCCTATATGCACAGACTGAGAGCAGCAACCTCAGTGATCGACGGGAGATCCAATCATACGACCCCCTCAACAGCCGGTACAGATCATCCGGAGTTACAAGAGCTACACGTAAAACCAGAATTGTCCGATGCGATTCCTGAACATTCCGTAGTGCCCAACAAATACTTTCGTCCCAGTAAACCAGCCTGCCTCAGTCAAGTTCCTCAGCCGAAGCCGACCATCAAAGTGCTTCCTGAAAGCAAACCAGCGCAACTGAATCATTGCTTGTTGTGAGGCAAACTCCATCTGTTTTCCGCCTGCCGCTTCCGTGATAAGGTGGCCCATTTTTGTGGAAACACTGGTCATGTTCGTTGTGTGTCGCCTGTCCAAGTGCAGTGTGACGTGAGCTACCCATGTGGGTCCGAAAAATGATGGCAGTCTTGAGTGCAAACTAAATATTTCGGGTGAATCCAAAGGTCCTGCCAAATTCAGTCCATTTCCAACAGGACTTTAGAGACCAACTCATTATGGATACCGCGTCAATCTTTGCGATATTGGTATTCGACTTGATTCGACTTGATCGCTTCCTTCAAAGCTGTCTGTTGCAAATCGTGTGCTACGGCCATCCTTGTTCCACAACCATTTAGCCCACCTATAACCCTAGTCATCACTCTTATCAATTCCATTTTTATCGCTCTCCCATGGTATGCACACCTACCCATCTTGTCTTTGCTCCTATCGACTCTCATGGTGTCACCTTCCATTGGAAGTCACTGTCGTCCTACCCACTCCACTATGGCGACGACGGCTGATAATAATTTTTCCACCCTTGCCGTAATTGCTGGCTCGTAGTCTCTATTTGCTTGGTATCACCCCATGCTCATAAAGCCCAATGATTGCATTCTTACGCCTTACAGCCTACCATTCTGTCAAATCCCCCCTCGTTTTCCCTTCCCATGCCTAATGCCATTACACACCAGTCCCGCCCTCACCCATGGCTAAGTCCCCCATTAGAACTCGCCGTTCAAGACTACGCACCTCTAACAGCCACATTTATTATTTATTCACCACCACCATACTTACCTTGCCTGACTCAGTGATTTCTCTATGAATCTTTCCAGTAGGCAGTGCCCCGATTAGTATCGTCCAGCTGCATCCATTTGTACAATTGCCTGCAGGGGCAGCTCTCCGGTTCCATTGCCCGAACTCCGACGTGCTTTCATTTGATGATGACGATGGTAATGACATATTTCTCAGCCATGGTCGAGAAGCACGCGCAAGCGCATGGTCATGGTGTAACATTACTCAATAAGGCTAAATATTAACAAATTTTAGGAATAAAAGTCTAAAGTGTCAGCAGAGGAAAATAAAGCCAGCGGTATTTTCAATGGATCACACTAATAATGGTTTGTGCGGCAACTTCAAACCAGTTTCGTGTTCAAGCTGGGCAGTGGTGTGCCGTAGGGTTACCGAGAATGTCGTTACCACAGTGCTAAAGACGCATTATAAACGAGAGCAATGCAAGCCATGGAAAACGGAGGCTTACTAAGGTTCTACAGTTGGAGTACGTTTTGAACAAGAAGTAGAAAAAAATGGAAGTACGCTAGGGAAAATCGATGCATGCGAAGAGAATAGCAACCCACGAAGATGATGCAAATCCTGAATGACTGATTTAGCGGAGTTCTATAAACGGGTGAGCTTTGCAACAGGGAGACGTGAAACCAATTTTATGAAAGTGCACTTGGGATCATTAATGGACGTGGAAGGAACAGCGGTCCATGGAAAGATGAGTTTAATTTCTCGTGGCTTGTGTTCATCCACCGGGTTTCTTGTCCTGGTTCTTCTTTCTTCTCGTCCTTCTTCGTGTTTCACCCGTAGTGAAACTATTTGACTGGTAATGTCTCATCTGTTTCTTAGGTACGCGCTCTCATCTCCTGTATCGTATATTGCTCGCCACAGGCATTTTCTCTGTGCCTTTCTGGCTGTTTTGCCTTTTCACGTTGAGCCTAAAGTAAAATCATCGTCGCGTCATGGTTTCCACCTATAGTTTCGATCCGTTTGATCTGCCATTACCCGAGTCCTCTGGTGCTCCGCTTGCTTTATTCTCAGTCACACTATTCACCTTCACAGCGGCTGCATCTTTGCGCCGCAGGGTCCGGCCTCTCGGGTGCTTTACTCTACTTTGTATTTATACTCGCTCTGCGCTACCCAGCCGTTTCCATCGCCACCGTATACCCGCCGAAAATAATAAAAGTCCATTTATTGAAGCTTCTTTCATTCTCGGCCGCCGCTACATGTCTCACCTGCGATTATAAAATTACTGGATTCATTCTTATCTGTTATCTTCGATACTTTCCTTCATCTTCCTTCTTTTATAAACTGTTCTTCACAGCCGTCATCAATTTCATGCTTCCAAATTCTTTTCTTCCTCTCCGATGATCCGCCGTGTCCACCTTCATGGAGAAACTTCACCCGGGTATTCCAAAGTCAGCTCTACTACCACTCGACCTAACCTTACCTGCCTCTTCCAGCAACTGATAGTTTTTTCTATAACTCCTCTGTTATTGCTCCTGCTCCTTTTATATGTGTATGTATGTACACGCGTTCCCTCTGCATCCTGCAATTCATCACCGGCCATTTCCCTTGCCGTCATCTCACTGACCGTCATGATAAGCATCCATTCCCTTCGAATCTGAGCCTCCCGTCTACCGTATTCAATCCTTCCAAATCAATTTTTTCATCTGACCCACCCTTTATGCCTTCCATTGCTCGCTCTCTGTTTCACAACCGACCATCTTTTGCAGAGTACCAGTACTTCATTGTTACCTAATCCCTTGCAGTGCATCTCACTTTCCCTACCGTCTCTCGCTAACATGCTTTCTGATACCGATTTCTAGCTTCTTTAATGTGTATCAGCCGGCTTTCAGATGCCCCCACACGGACCAGTCAGACTTTTTATCTGACCTTGGCTTTTAATCTCACTGGGCTTTCATTTTAATCCGACCTTGTGTTCACTTAAAATTCCTGAATTTTCTTTGGTGTGCATGCATTTATCATGCCTTTATCTTCCTTAATACCCCCTTCTGGTGTTTTATTACCACTTCTGCCACGTAAATTTCTATATTTTTGCGAATATGGTCTGCTCATTCCATCGCCGGTAAAAAATTGATCATGAACCTGGGGTGCTTTGAGCGTCTCCGAAATAAACGATTATTGTTATTAGTATTATTATTGTTATTAACGCAACATAAACATGAAATTAACCTGATTGCACATTTGCTGCTCCACTGGTAACTGGCTTTCACTGCTTAGCGAGGCCACACTAAAGATGCTGCTGGAGGGTAACCACATCCCGATACGACTCCCCACTTCCCCAGAAGGTCATTCGATTCTGAGTTTGAAGGCTGCGAGCCTTGAAGTGTTAGGTAATCCCATTGACTACTTTCGACAATGAAAAGATCCGCTTGTTCTTCAGCAGAGAAGGCACAATGCGAAATTGGAAATAGACGGTGTCCTGGTGTCACTGAATGGACCAAGGTTTCCGTACTGTCACAAAGATTGTGTTCCGAGGGTGCCTGCCAAGGGAAAGCAAGCCGGTTCCACCACACGTGGGACTTCATCCACTTCGGAGACTAAAATTTCGCTGACAACAAAGAGGGACGGACGGATACCCCGGATATGCGGTGAATAGGGCTGACCTAGAATTCGCACTTATGGAGAGGCGTGGCTACTGTGGTGGAGCCGGAAGGCTTCATTGAAGGCACTTTCGGCACACGGAAACCGAACCACCAGTCAACATCAACGCTCCGTGAGGCATGTTCTAACACGAATTCTTGCCGTTGGGCAGCACATGTCTTCCGGGGTGCTCCGGGCTGCAAAAAACAGGATGATCCGTGGTAAGGGCGAGGCGGCGGCCTATCCGGGTGATGTGCATATTTTTGGGATCCACGAGGGAACAGCAAGGCCACGGATTGCAACAGCTGTCAGGGAGGAGCGAAGGAAGAAACGTATTGATGGAAGTCAACGAGCGCAACTTGGGTGTCACCATAACTTGGTTTCGCTTTCAGTGCAAGCGGATACCGACCCGAACCAAATCGTTTAACACCACGGGTTGGCATCGAGTCATCGAGAAATCAGGTGTATTTACGATCAATTCTTGGATGACTGCAGCACTACTCCCGAATATTTAAAACTCTTCTACTCTAGGCTCAACTCTCATTTTGGCCCAGCCTTCGGCTGCGGTAGCTTGACGAGCAGTGTGAAAAAACATTGAGCAAACTTATGCAGACCATCGTTGGCCGGACAATACCGGCCCTAGGAGCGGACTTACTGGCACATCGATAGACGGTCAAGTTTTGTAAGCAGGTAGCATGTCACTGCCTCTCCAAATACGGCGGAGAATCTCAGGTCAGCGAAGGAAGTTGACGGCCCAAACGGATTATAACAAGAAGGAACAAACAATCCAATCGATCGCAAATAGCTGCCGTCACATGAAAAAGATCGGAATCAGTGGATAAGTGGTTAAAATCTGTCTTAGCTGAATGCCAAGGGGTTAATCAGAAGGCAATGAAAATTCATTCTAATCAAGGAGGACAAAGAGCAGGTGAGTGTTTTGGATAAGGGCAGCTGACACGGGATAACTAAGGAAAGCAAATGATGGCTGGGAGAGAAAGCTGGCGAAAGTGGAAATCAGAATGAGTGAGATTGGAGTTGGCAATTCAAGAAGGAGTTGATTGTCAGAGTTATAGATTGCTCCAAAGCATTATTGGATCGTAAGCTGTTATCGTAAAATATCAGCACAACACCCTTCTAAGAAACCAGAGATCAAGCCTACCTAAAAATATACTTTGCGACTCTAATTATAAAACACCTATTGGTTCTCGGCCAGATCACGGCAATTAATGGGCTTCCACACCACGTCGTTTACCGAGTTGAATCGGTATAGTTTCTACTAGGCTTGTTGGGGTTATACAGAAAATTACAGCTCCTTGATGTTCCTACGACTCAAAAGATTTACAAGGATTTTCTTTGGATGCAAAAACTTTGGCCTCGCCAACTGATTTATTAATTTCTGCAAAAAGAATCCTTAAACTGCCCCCTAGGATACTAACGGAGGGAAGTGGTTGCTTACAAAAGAGAAGTTTACACCGTCCCTGGTAATTATGTCCAATTCAACGTCATTCCAACAGTTTGGCTCACATTTGACATTATAATAACACCAATCGTCTCTTCCGAAACCATTAGGACGTCATCGTTTAACTCTATGTTGTCACTATCAGCTACTCTGCAATGTTTCTTTTCTTTGATCCAATACCCGAGAGTTCCACTTTTTCACTTCAGGAAACCTCCATGTTAGGGGAACGCAACACTATTCTGTGTTCTGCACATAGATGCAACGGCTATCATTGTGGAAACGCTGAAACTTCCAGCCAACCAAACCACTCCCTCATTGGTTGGTCGTGCCAGTGCTCGACCAAAAGTACTCGCCAAGTCGAGTATCGAAAGTCTTACAGAATCCGTGTTCTGTCAGCTTCATTGACATTTTTGGCGAAGCAACTAAGAAGGTTGGGGCGACAGAACAGAATATCCTTATTCTCAACATTCAGAAGTCTTCGGTTGATAAAGCCCTGTTCATGTCGATTCCGCTCACGTGCATCTCTGAGTCCCCATCGAATTCATCGTCTCAAGATCTAGCCTGAGCTGAGCTTTTCATAGAATCCATTGCCTTGAGGAGTATGCGAAGGATCAGAAACTCAAAACCGCTGTTGCATTCAATATACCCGGCATAATCCCCGATAAAAGGGTAAGGCTTTATCCTTTAAAGGGTTAATAATATGACACCCCACCCCTACCAGTGCGTTCGGCTACAAAGGAATACACAATGCTAATCTCGTCGATTGTTGTTCAAATTCCTTGGCAAGAAACCTGCCAAGGAACTCACTTAGAACCGATCCACCGTAGCTTCTAGAATCCCCTTTCAGTAATGTTAATTTAGCGGCGGACAGAACCCAGCCGCAAAGGGACTTCACCACGTCCGCCAGCAGGTATTCAGCTACTCCAAGAGTTGTCCGCTTTCAGCCGTCTGCTTCTTCACCGTCTGACAATACGCAAAGCACATGCGATATCAGTTCGACTTCACCCTCACCGGAACTTTGAGCTCAGCTGTTTGACATCGGCTTGGATATATCCACCTCAACCCCGCCCAGCTCAAAAACTCTTAAAAATATTGGGAGCTTAGGGTATGCCTCCAGTAGGCTGTCCCCTTTTGAGCTTACTAACTGCAATCCGTCATTGCCTACCACCAGAAAATTAGCCGAGACCGATGACAGTATGGCTTCCCCAACCAGTTTACCAAACATACCCAGAAACCTCCAATCCACTCATTGAGGCACACCATATTCTTTTGGTCCATTTCGTCACTAGGGGCCAGTGGCCACTTGGCAGTCTGCTGTGCACAAAATGGCTGTGTTTAGGCCATCCTAAAGACCAGAAAAATCCTCACTACTAGGCGGAGAGAACACTGTTGACACTACGATCAGTCCTCACTCACTCGTCAGGTTACATCTCACGCAGCTAAGTACCCCGAGCGAAGCAGTACGGAATTCAACAAGGGACGAAAGAACTTTATTCAAGACCTGTCTTCCCACCCAAAACCACCGTTCACTAGCTGCACCATACATGCCACCCAGTCATACCTTTTCTGCATCTTCTGCTTATCATTCTCGTCAAAATACTACTGCCAACCCCCGTGCCTTTCCACTAATGCCACCATTCATACCAAAAGAATACTCTATTATTTTATCTCTATCATAACCTAAGTAACATTTTCCCCCATGAATGGCCCGCTTTTTAGCATTCACATATCTCGCCCACACCGAAACCCTTCCCACTGCAGGCCACTTACGACGGTACCCGAGACCTTCCTACCCCTGTGCTGACCGGCGCTCCAATACGCCACTTCCATTTCACATTCTCTTCCCCCCCCCCAGGTTACAGCCCACCAGCTTACTGACGCAAAGAGGGCACCTATGTGACAGTCCGCAATAAGGCATTTGCCAAGGTGCTTGATACTACTACGCATCCTTCTTCTCTCACACTTCACGGCTACTTATCCCTTTCTTTTCATATTTCTGTGTCCCAGCCAGCAGTATCTACCAGCAGCAAAGCTCTTGTCAGCAAACTTTCACGGCGTTGTTCCGCATGAAGAAGCTTTACAAACCGCTGATCTCCCTCCAGTCTAACGGTCTCGATGAGTACCAGCCATACTCAGCACAACCTCACGGCCGAGCCGATTTCCTCGCCAGCTACTACCACTCAACTTATTTCACCAACCATGACGTGTCATATTCCTTCATCCAAGTTACAGACTTCTGTCTCAAGGGAAACTGGTAGCGGTATCCCGTCCGCTCTGGGCGAATGCTATGCCGGAATCCCGTAAACTTTCTAAAGTTAATCTTGGCTTCGTTAAAGGGCTGTAAATGTTTACTACAAATTTACGCTCAGTAGTGAACATGATGTGAATGCTGCTCACATCACTGCTCACGTCTGACTAGGATCCTATTTCAATTACCAAAACCCGGTTGGCAGGGGACACTTCGATGGAAAATATTGCTATCGCCGGGTACCAAGCCCCTAGGTTGAACAAAATAAAGCTGCAAGCAGGGGCTTTCTCTTTTACGCAAGGCAGACTATGCGATCAAAAAAATATCAGCACACTGCACTGGATAACTGGCCGGATTCAGTTTGATTACAGGTCACTACTGGCTGTCCTGACTTTATTATTGGTTGCATCTGCCGACCCCGTGATAATAATCAAAACGACTTTTCGCCCGTCACGCAAGTGGTAAAAGTTTTTGTTGGCATACCCGGCCCCAAGCTGGCGGCCGGTGAATTTACCGCCTCAGGCACTGGTTGGTCCACCTTGGACAACCCAAGTCACCTACTATATTTCTTGCCTATCATCCGCTTAGGAGAATGGGCCCAAAAGGCGATGTGCTCAGCTGAAGGCAGTAACATTCTCAACCTCGGTTTTATGGTGGGCTTATCTCGTCTACACACACAGGGAATGCGACTACTTACCGGTGAGGTGTGAGCCTCCAGTGCCAGCAATAACCGTCTACAAACCAGCCGCCAAAAAGCCGTTCCACCAAGCTAGCTGGGAACGCTTACCCTCAGCCATTCGCACTCAGAACCGGAGTACTTTCACTTTATCGGAAGATTTGCATACTGTAGCGGATCAGCCTTACTCCACGCTAAATGCATGTCTTGAAGTAATTACCCCAACCCAGGGACTACCTGGAAGCCATAAACCAAAAGGTTTTATCGAACGAAAAAGAAGCTTTCTATACTACAAAGCACACTTCTTAAGCCAAGATGTTCTTACAAATGAACCGTTTACCCCACTCATTCAAGGTGATTAAAACATCCCTCAATAAAATCGGGAACTAAGGGCTCTGGGTCACCTCCAAAATGACTAAAGCTTTATCCGGGATGATGAAACTGGGGAAAAGTCGGGCAGTTCTCCCATCTCATCTGCTATGTATGGCAAAAATTACATGAACTCCCAAGAGATCTCCAAGACATTCACTGTCTATTTTGCCCCATCTCTAAAGACCGATGACTCTTCATGCATAGATTACTTTGAGCCACGGATACCTGAACAGTTCACAGCAGTTTCGTTTCTCCCAAAAGAGTTAACAGCACAGCCTAACAAAGTCAAGCCGTCACACCGCCCAGGGCCAGATATCGTACCACCGGCTACTTCCAGGTTGGGTGGAACTGATATCCCGTTCTTGTCGTCAAAGGTTTTATTCTATCTATGAGCAGTAGCACCTTCCCCTTCCATTGGAAAACATCAGCTATTATCTCAGTTCTTAAGAAAGGTTCACGACAGGACCTAACCAAATACCAACCAGTGAGCCATACACCCGTAGCTTCCTCCACTATCGAAAGACTGAAAAAAAATAAGCCAACATCTCGTCTACTGGTGAACAACCCCATTGGAAAGGTCGCGCTCGGCGCGCGGTTCAAGGACCTCGCCGTTTGATGTTTGGCAAATTTACTATGACGGAATCCTTTGTGCCACTGAAGCTAAACAGACTGCCGCAATTCTGAACTTTCCCTCACCATCGAAAGGCCTATCTTCTAGATCACCGTCAACACAAGAAGCAAAATGCAGTCAAGATTAGTATCCCGAAAACTTTCGCCTCGTTCAATGGTTTATCGTCCGGCTCACCGGCAATACCAGATGCAAGATAATGACAATGTTTGTATTTTGAACCCTCTCTCTTGTTCCCACTGCTCTTTGTTCGATGAGCTATCTTTCAGCTTACCCTATCCGGGACCTTTTGGGCTTCGGCCTCATACACGTGTACTACTTTAAGACTTCGAGACACTGGTAAGCACAGCTTCCTTGAAAATAAATCGTGTGCCACCAGTGTGAGCGATTCCCTCAATCTGTTGACTGGGGCAATTAACAGTGGCAATTCAGTGATGGTACTTCTCCTCCACTTGACCGAGGCTTTTGATCGGGTATCCCCTAATAGGCCGCTCCCTGAGAAGATAACTTACGAAACCAATAACCCAATTCTGGGCTGGTTTTCGTCATACCCAATATCTTGAAAACAGGTGGTGGACCTTGATGGCAGCTTTCTTTACCTCAGCCAGTGACTGTTGGGGTTATTCAGGGTAGTATACTAGGTCCCTTAATTTTTCTTACATACGTAACCGACATTTTAACTGTCATTACACTCGGCACTGCGTTCCTTTTTGTAGGCCACAATGAAATTGTGTACTCATCTGAACCTAGTGCCTTAGCTTCTACCGTTGCTGCAACAACAAGCGGTTCACTGTCACAGCATTCCTGCAACGACCAATTGTTGATGAAATTCCCCGCCGCCAAAAGTTGTTTAGGTGTAAGGTTCCCTCAGGAACAGGTGAATTTATTGATCACGTCATCCTCAACGGCGGAAGTTAAGGATTTGGGATAAAAACTTTAGTGTACATTCAGTTTCTCTGAACATCTAGCCTTGTAGGTTGCCAAAGGTAGACGGTAAACTTGCCTCAGTATTAGAGCCTGAGGTCTTCCGAAGAACTCACTTCAGACCACATTCGGAATATTGCACCGCCGTCGCCTTTACCGCGCGGGAGGCTGATAAACCAGCAACTGAGAATGTACGGCATAGATTTACCAGACGGTTGCTCGGAGGTTCCTCACCCCTAAATTATATGTAAAGGTGTGAATTACTGCACTTAGAGCCCCTTTGGCCACTCCGCCCACGGGTGAATTTATCTCTCTTCAACAATACTATAAAAGGAGCATCTTAGAATTCAGCCCACCGGGTCAAAATAGCCTTCAACTATTCCTTACGACACAGGGACTCTCCGGTATTAATTCCAGTATCGAGGACCGCGATGCTTTCTAAATTCTTCATCATTATGTATTCTTCCCTCTGAAAGAAACTCCTACGGCAACTTAGGCCACTACTTTCCGCTTATGTGTAGACCAAAAAGAAAATAAACATTTGGCTGTACAAAACCTCTAATGCATGATCCCTACCTATCTATTACTCCGGCCTATGAACTTGGTCTGGGATACTAACGAGAAACATAATAACTTTTGTCCAATTAGACAGTATTTGCTGATGGATCCTCAAGAGCACACGAATTCATTCTGTATTGTATTAAGCAGATGGAAGCAGTCAGGCCCGCACCCAAGGATTGTCCACTACACCTTCCGTGTGTCTGTTCATCAAGTTCTTTTTTTCAACGCTGCTGACTACGAGCCCTATGGGTCACGAGTACTCTGTTGATTCATCGATTCATGCTGTCTGTTTTTACCGTAGTCGGCAAGATCCTTTAACAACAGCAGCTACTGAGTGTGAGACTAAGGTTATTGCTGGAAAATACGTGGTAACATGCACAGTATGGTGTCCTCAATGTACCAGCCTCACTTGCAAGAAAACTACTTAACTGATGATACCGTTTTTCACCACTCGAGATTTCAGGCCTCGTTCTGATAAACAAACAGCTATAATTTGCCGTTTTTCCTCCACCGTCAATCGAATTACACGTAAGAATCCGTCTCAGATGTTGTTCATTCTCACCTTCTCGTGTTATTGGTAATTCATTCTAAGCCTTAAGATAGTCCATCGCTAGTACTGTTCTGTTTTGCCTTCCGTGTGTCGTTTAATCGAAAAACCAGGCCTTAACGTCACGATGGCCCATTTCTGTCATTACTAAGTTCCTGGCATAACGTTTTTTTCCTGTGTCATCACCCGCTTCCCTTTGAGCATGCTCTCCGTATCAACGTTATATCTTAGCCTTTTCATGCCGGCCACAATTTATCACTATTCGCCTACAAAACAGTGAACAGCGTTCTCCTCCATCTAGTACCGATCTTTTCTTCTGCTCACGGAGGTTGCTTGTTTGAATAGCCACGGATTCTGGCAGTTGCTTATTTGCCTACCTTCCTTAGTTGCATCTTTGTCCATTCCTCTGCCCCGAAAGTATTCATGTAGGTTCCCCATGTTAGAACTCGCTAACAAATTCCATTCATCGGCACATTTAGTGTCGCTGTTTATTTCATCGCCGGTCACCAAAAGACGTTTGCTGGTCTGAACCTCTCTAAGATACTTGGCATGCAGCCTCCCCACTCCGCCACCATCAGCTGTCGCGCTTGGATAAATGGTCGTTAGAAACGGTGCATTACGGTCCGCCAATTCCACCATCACCTTTCGCACCTCCTCAGTCCGGCAGTTTCTTTCTCCCTTCAGGTGTGCTACTGGTATGTCACGTAACCGAAACTGACTCTGTATCCAGCTCCTGAACTCCCCATTTATATTCGCGGGCTGGTGTGCTTTTTCTATATCGGTCGATCCACAGCTGCCTTTTGAGATATACTTTGTGCAGCTTTGTATATCTATTTATTTTGGCATGGTACACATTGCACGTCGCTCATCTATTGATGTGCACTTAACCGTCAACTACTCCACCATAAATCTTGCAAAACCAAAGGCCTGTGTATTCTCCATAGTCCCGCGGACCATATTGATTTTTTCCATTTCCGCCCTGACCTTTCCTGACCAACCGTATATAAAGTTAACAATTAGCTGTAAGCTTACCTTTTTCCCTTCGTCCGTTTCCCCCCCCCACCCCTCTGGCAGTCTCTTCCTCGAGTTACCTCAGTTACTTGTTATATATCTGATTCACTTAGTATAAGGCCACCTCTTTATTTCACCATCTCAGCAGAATGATAGATTCCCCTTTGACACCCTTTGACATACCCGTTACAAGGGATCAGTTAGCCGAAAGCCTTTCTCCAGTACATCAAGACGTTTTCTCTCAATATGCCCTTCAGTTTCTGTAGCTTGCAGGTAACTCATCGTAATTCACCTGATGATATTCCCCTCTTTCAAGGATCACCAGTGTATCCTCTGGATATGTTCGGACTCCCACTAGCTGTAATTATTTCCTGTACCATTTATGAACACACTACAGATTTTCAGCCGACCTCCCTCAGAGGTAGATGAACGGGCCACCTAACCATGAATTTTCAGTTTGCCAGGCCTTGTTATACTTACAGTTCCTCTCGTCTTTCTCCTATTATCCTCCGTGTGCGCTTATTCTACCCTTTTGTTAACCCCGATTTTGTCATCACTTGCTCCACCTGCGCAAGCATTGCGGCATGTGTCCAGCACATCCGAAATACGCGGCGTTATATGAACGACCTTTGTACGACTCTAGGAGCCCACTATATGTCCACCTTCAGCATCCAATTTTTACCAACTTTAGATGCTCCCATGCCTTCCACCAATGAACCCAAGCGAACCCATAATTGCATCACTTTTCACTCATCTACGAATCTCTGCCGCTGGCCTACCAAATTAACATAGTCGGCCACCTGGGCAACAGTCCGTTGAGCTTTTTTTCTAGATCTGTAGCTGGGACTCAACTACCCATAATCCTGGCTGCCTTTGATCCGTTTGCCCGTCCGAAGTCTCAGGTCAGACTTTCTTCAACGCACCCAGTCCCACAATATTCTGCGCTTTTTGATGATTCCAGTAATTAATTCTTTCCAGTTGATTTCGTCAGGTATCAAACATACTTCACTATTATGCCCACTTTGTTGTAAATCCCTATTTGTCATCTGTCAGTCTTGGAGTCACCTCCGATAAGCCAACAGTTGGACACCACTTGGTTCACCCTTTAACTACTACCACTTTTTCCATCAATCTTTCACGATTGGGCATCTCCGCTGAATACCACCTGAAGGCAGTTTCCCTAACCTTTTGCTGGAAATGAACTATACGTATGCCAAGTTAATGACATTCCGATTGTTTCCCAAATGCCCAAGTCAGACTCTCACCGGCATATTCCGTTAAGCAGTCGCCTGCGGGCTTTGACAGTATCACTTATGCACCATCCCCACATGACCTCAAGATCATCGGATATCAACTTTTCTGTCCGCCCTGTTGTGAAATTGTGTTCACTAATTAACCTTAAACGAACCCTTTATTAAAATCGTGTTTCACTCACCTATCAACTTTCGTCACTGTTCTACCAAATTCCCAGGCTCTAGCATCCAAAAGCACCCCTTTATGAAGGCATTTTCCCCCAACCACTTCATGAATAGAAAGTACCAATTCTGTGGCAAATCGGACTCTGTTTCATTCAAGCAATGGGCCTCTACACAGAACACCTGGCTACTCCTTCAGTACTGCACTTCTGTTATTTTTCGGGTCATTTGGGATACTTGTATAAGTGCATATCCGTCATCGCCAGGAGTTTTTCAATTCTCCGTCGGTACTGTTTCAAAACTCCTGCCAGTATTCTTCATTCATTCTTCATTCTTCATAATAGAGGCAGAGGGTATCTCTCCCGTGTAAGCCTCCTCACCACAGCTCAGTGATGTAGACTCATGTGTGTCTCCCGCCACCTCTTTAGAAATACGTCCAGAAGTCGCTTGAACAATGTGTCGTTGGGCCCTTCCACCACTTCGGCTGGCAGCGAGTTCCATAGATTGGTCACCCTCCGAGATAGACGGTACACCAGAGGGAGGCCCACCGAGTGCAGTTTCTTTAGAGTTAGCGGGTGTCCCCTCGTACGGCCATGTCCGCGGAGAGGGAGCTCTGCACGTAGTTCTGGACCGAAGTCGCCTCTGATGACACGCCTGGTGAAGATCAGGTCTCCCCGGACTCTTCGATAGGCCACTGGAAACAGCCCTGTGATCCTCAGCCGCTCTTCGTAGCTGACCCCAAATAGCCCTCCGATAAGGCGGGTTGCGCCTCTCTGTACTCTTTCCAACTTTGCCACCTCTGCCAACGTACAAGGGAAAACTGCTGGCCCCCCGTATTCCAACCTGGGACGCACATGGGTTGCATACAGCACCTTGTAGGCGTTGAGTGAGAGATGGCCGAATGAACGAGTTATCGGCCCCAGGATACTCCACGCTGAAGAACAGACTCTATCAGTATTGTGCTTCGTTTTTAGTGACGAGGCCACCATCACTCCCAGATCTTTTTCGCAGACAGAGCGCCGGAGGGGTGCCCCGTGTATATTGTACATCCCACTGCTGGACGGTGCTCCTACTCGCATATGCGCACACTTGTCCGTGTTGACTGGTAGTGACCACAGATCTGACCATCTCTCAAGGGCTCTGATGTCCTCCTGAAGAACGAGCTCGCCAGCGTATGACGTAATTGTGCACCAGATCTTTAGGTCGTCTGCGTAAATGAGGCACGGCGATTGAAAAACTGGTGGTAGGTCATTGATATAGGCCAGGAAGAGGAGCGGACCCAGAACCGATCCTTGTGTAACACCACCAGCTGCCACCTGCCAAGTTGACAGTGACTGTGCTACTCGTACTGCAAAGGTTCGGCCTTTTAGAAAGTCCTCTATCCACAGAATCAAGGGATCTACTACACCAAGAGCCTTAAGCTTACCTAATAGACGGTCATGCGGAACTTTGTCGAAAGCTTTGCTAAAATACACGAAGATTACGTCCGTAGGGTGTCCTTCGGCCTTGGCCAGCGTCCAGCGTTCTCGTGCGTATACCAAGTTTGTTAGGCACGACCTGCTTTTCCAAAAACCATGTTGTTGTCGGCTAAGTAGGTCGTATACCCTAATATGGTCCCGGATTCGCGTTGCCAGCAGGCGCTCCATAACCTTTCCTATCACCGGTGTTAGACTGACAGGTCGGTAGTTGACAGCCTCAGCTTTTGCCCCATCTTTGTACAATGGCACGACGACCGCTTTCTTCCATTCTTGGGGGAGCTTTCCCGCTGCTAAAGACGCGTTGAACAGTCGTGTGACTGGTTGAGTTAACACATCGGCCAGTTCCTTTACCACCAACGGATGAACACCATCAGGTCCGGGGGATTGGTTGACTCTAATGGTGCGCATGGTTGCCGCCACTTCTTCCTCGGTGAGTTCTTGACAAGACATTTGGGGGGCTCCCCCGGCAATATGTGAGGGACGATTGTGCCTCTGTTCAGGAGCATAGACTGACAAGTAGTGTCTCGCCAGTATCTCTGCCTTGTGTTCATCTGTAACTCCCAGCGAATGTCCGTCCTGTAGGGCTGGGATTGCAGTCGTGGTTCGCGTTCTCCGTCGCAGATATGCAAACAGTCGTTTGGGTGCTCGTACCGAGTCCATTGCTAACGTCTCCTCGAAGATACGTCGCTTTTCTCGTTTCATTTGGGTACACTGGTTTCGGATGTTGCGGTTTTCGTTCATATCCTTCTCCAGTCGCTTGACATTGTTTCCATGCTCGGTTCCGACGCTTCAAAAGACGCCTAAGTTGCGAGTCAAACCAAGGTGGGCCTTTCACATGCGGCCGCTGTCTGGATGGTGGAGAAAAAGTCTGGCATGACTGAAGGATTTCATCTCGGATTACCTCCCAAGCCTGGTCTATGTCATACGGTTCTGGTGGATACCACATCACTGAGGATGCAGCCTCCCTGACTTGTTGGAACGACATTCGCCAGACGTTGAGTCCGCCCTGTGGTCTGGGGACAAACGTCGCTCCTCTCTTCCAGTTGATGGTCAATACTGCATGGCCACTGCACCCTAGTGGCGGTAGGTACTCGATCTGTTCAACATCGGACCGCCTTGGAGATATCACCAGATCTAGGATAGACCTGTGGTGATCCTGGGTTCGGGTCGGCCTTCTGACGTGTTGGTACAAGGAAAATTCCAGCACCGTTGAAAGAAACTCGCGGGAAAATGAATCCGCTCCTGCAGTGCACCGCAAGTTCTCCCAGTCCACATTCGGCGAGTTGAAGTCACCCAAAATTAGACAGTGAGCATCGCCCGCCCAACGTCTTACTCCAGTCAGTGCTTCCCGTGAGTCTGCTTCTGGTGACCAATAAATGACTCCGACAGACTCAAATCCGCTGGGTGTCAACTTCACGCGACACCAAAGCGATTCTTCAAAGCTCTCCGGGTCTATCAGGCGATCCAACTGTAGCGAAGGGATGTCAGCTCGAATGTACATCGCCACGCCACCTCCTCGCCTAGCTTGGCTCCTATCAGCACGGTAAAGTGTGTATCCTGGGATAGCTGCTTCCGAGTTCTGCACCCCACTGGTAAGCCACGTCTCCGTCAAGGCGACCAATGTTGGCGAGTGCTGAACCGCCCATGCCTCGAGCTCATCTCGCTTGTTCAACAGACTCCTGACATCAGACGACATGATAAGTGCATGCCCTCTTCTGTCTTCCCTCTTCTTACCGACCCTCATTGCACCTCCACCGCAGGGGCCGCCTGGTTGATGATGCCGGTGAGATTGAACGGATCCCATCTCAGTTGAAGACGCCTCCGCTGAACACGAAAATCCCGGATAAAAAGACCTGATTCACCATTGGCCTGGCGTTCGCGGAGCTCTCTCAAGGCTAACCGGTGCCTCTCCCTTTCCTCGGGGTCAAGATCTTGAAGGAGCCGTTGTTTTTCTCCTTTTAATCTGTAGGACCGCTGTAGCACCCAGCGGCATTCCTCATCGGAACCCAAGACCACCTTGAGCGGACGAGGGTTACCATTGTCATTTATTTTCCCTAACCGAAAAACGGCTTTGACCTTTACGTTATTTGCCAGGTTTTCCTTATTTGTGGAGAATATTTTGGCAAATATGTCCCGTAGTAGAGAAACGTCGTGCTTTATTCTACTTTGAGGCTCCGACTCGGTTGATTCCGAAAGATTCACGACTAGGAAGCATTGGGTCCTAGGTGGCGGCGCCATCCGTTGACGTGGCTTTACTGTTTTCCATGGACTCATGGTTTCCGTCTGCCCTGGATCGGGGCCTGTGCCTCCGCCGGCTGCATTCGATACCTCCGTAACATAAGTTTTGTCTCCCGAGTATACAGCTACATCGGCTTTGTCTGTGACCACGGACTTCTTTTGGCGTTGCTTCTTCACTGCTCTTAATGGGTTGTTCGTAGCGCCTGAAGCTACTTCTGCGTGGGACCTGGGGCTCGTTGCACACGGTACCGCGGGTGCCTGGTTCGCCGCTGAATCAGCTTCATCTCTTTTTCTTTTATTTGCGGTGGTACAATCTGTGCATAGAATTTGCAGGAATGGAGAGCTGCAGGAGCTCAGCCACTCATACTTATTCTTGTCGATTTTAGGACACTTTAGGTGAATCCACCCCTCGCAAAAATCACACATCAGGGCTTTGACCCGAGGGCCAATATTTTTCTTGCACACCAAACACGCACATTGATCCTCAGAGGTAACTGAACTCATAATGTTTATAAATCCGCTGAGAAGCCACAAATATCACAGGACAATATATATCCGCGAGGCACAACGGTAGACACCCGGTGTAACGCAGTTCAGTTTGCTCCGCTCAGCGACCTTACATCGATACTATACAAATTACTGCGCGTTTTACTCCATCCCCGCTTTAATTGCTTGTGTATCTCGACCGAGGGGCCGATTCCACTCACCACTGGGAGGTATGTCCATCTGACCTTCAAATTCAAATTTACTGGGCATTCACCCATGTGACCTCTATCCGGCATTCAATCTTGGTAAGACCTCTCAGACATTTTTGATTCTCGAAACCCTCTGGTCGTCATATTCAGCCCTTAGATAACGATAATTATTAAGTAAATACTTGCTTGTAATTTAAATACTCATCTGTGCAAACCGTGTATCTGCGACTGTCATGGCTACACATCACATTTTGATCTGTCACCCAGTTCCCACTTCCAAGATGGCGCATCACAATCCACCTTTACAAAAGTAGACAATCCGTTCAAAGATTACATGTTTGCATCCGGCCATTTCTTTCACTATCACCTAGCCAACCTCTCTCTACAAATTGGTCCCTCATTGGGTATTTAACTGACTCAGCCGATGTTCTGTAGCTGAACTTTACAAGGGTAAACTCCAAAGGACTTTTCTTGTTGTTCATCCGCAAATTCATTTCTTTCATCGTCTGATTTCCAATCCTAAGCCATTCCATACTCCACGGAGCGCTATGGCTGGTTCATGTCTTGCTTGGAAACTTCTTTTTCCTCAAGGTGAACAAAATTTCCGTCAATTCTATTTGATTCTCCCGTGGCACAGTCCCTCATTTTGCAATATTTGTGCAAGAGTCTACTACTTCCAACCGGCTCCACCCTGACTCGACCGGCTTGGCCACCCGACCTTGAGTTAACATTTGCCGGGCGCCACCATATAGAGTAATTTAGGTACTTTCTCCTACACCATATCGAATGCACACACCTGAAACGCCGTCTTGGAATTCGGACTCTGCTTCCAATTGTAAAGCTTGATCTAACTTTGCAGCCTGCCTCGGGGTGATCCGAAACAAACCATCATCATTATCGTTATCGTTATCAACTCTACCCTCTTTTCTGCTGTATATACCCAACTGAATATCCAAGAATCAATTTTGTGACCTCACTTTACCATATGATCTTGCGATCAAGCATGCCCCGGGCGTCCCCAAAATAAACCATTATTTCTGTTATCTTGTTAACCTAAACAACCCACTTACTTGAATCCTGCTTAATTCACATGTCAATATACGTCGCTCCGCTCCACCACATTTTCATAACTGGACAACTGCTGCACCCCCCCCCCCCACCCACGGTTACTGTCCCCTCAACCCCTGCTTAATATCTACCACTCGAGTGTGGTGAATCGGACTTTCTGTTTTACCTGCGCACTCCTTTCCCCGGAGATCACCTTGCAACTCTTTCTTAGTAATATTTCTGCTTTTTTAGGGGTCACAAGAACTATTAGTTCAGGCGCTTATCCGTCATCACAAACAGTTTTTCGAATTTTACTTCAAAGCTTTTTTAGAAGTTTTTGTCCCCCTTGTGGTTTTGTGTCAACCATAACCGAATTACTTGATATTTTTCTGCCGTCTCCGCAGAGCTCGAAAACGTATCCCGACCACGAGGTCGATTCTGCTCGTTACTTTGCAATGTGGCAACCTGACCTTCGAATTCAACTTTGCCGGGCATTTCTTAATGCAACCTTCACAACCTTTGAATTCTTTTGTATCACCTGCACCCACTTAATTATCTAAGTGTCCCTTTTGTGACCTCGCTTGCACCACTTTTTCATGCAGCCAAGCAAGCTTCCGGTGGCCCTGAAGTAAGCCACTACTACTAGTGGTACTGTTCAAATATTGATTCTTAGTTTCTAGGGCACTAGTTAGTAAATCACAAAAATTACATATATGTGAACCTCCATGTGTGCGGCCTCATAGACTTAACAGTAAATCTGGGAGATTCAGCGTCCTGAGGTCTATGCAAGACGGCGAGAAACGATGTAAGGTCAAATTCAAACGCCCCACATGAAAAAACAGACTTGCGAAAATGTAGCAGAGTAATGCCAAATATAGTCACGCTAACGGAGCGCGTAGGACTTCCGGAAGAATTTCCTATCTGGACCCCTTAGGAACATGTGCAGAGAGTTTTAGTGGTGAGTCCTCCTTTAGCACCAACGATTCATGGTGTCTTCTTAGGTGCCAGAGGAAAAAAGGAAGAAATAAATCCTTCGACTAAGGGTGAGTTACTTCACTTCATCGATCTAAGGAAGGAGGCGGCAATTTTCCGGTGACAGTCGTGAGAACTGACTGATGAGTCACGTTATGCAGGAGCATGTGGAGATTAAATGAAGATAGGCAAACATGAGCACAGTCTAGAATTGGGGGAATCAGCGACGATCTGGCTGGCAGCAGTTACTAATCATAAGGAACTACACAGTGCTGTTACTAGGTTACGGGCAATGAATTGCTGTGGAATATAGCCCGCTCAGAAGTTCTTATCGGCTCGTAACTGAAGTCTAGGATCTGAAGCTATGACCCTAGGGATCGAACGTCTGTTCAAAGACCAGCCTTTCGGCAACACCTCAGCCAGCTGAGAAGTGGGAGTGGAGCATACATACCTTGTTTATACTATCACAAAACCCAACTTTCTCGCTGATGCTAAGAAGTCTCTCATCTGTCAGTATCTAACGTTTTCGGAGATGAAGGTCATATTCTACAGGCCAACAGAAGGGCATCACTTTAAGAAAAAGAAGCCGCTTTTGAGTCTCATCACAGGCCCTACGGGGCTTCTACCTGAAGTAAAGGTAGAAGACTCTTCGTTTGCTTTTACCGATGAACTGTCGCGATTCCCATCTGTGTGCTCTGGCTCTGACATATCAGCCTTAACAGTCTTTAGAGGCTTGACTAGCTTTTGCTCCATTTGAAGAATGTCCAACTTCGTACTCGTCATTTATGTTCTGAGAAATTCAAAATTTTCTTCGTAGCTGAGACATTACAGTCAGCCGCAAGACGGCTTACAATTCGCAATAGGTCACTTTTAGGTGGAACACCTGAAAGGTATTTTCTGGGAATCTAGCACACCCGCGCCCATTACCTTTTAATATGACAGACTTTACTTCCAGACTCGATTCATTTTGTCCTTTCTCCTTTCCGTATGGCCACCAGTGCCACGCCCCACAAGCGTCCTTTCCAGTACAACCAGAAAGCTGCCACGATTGAGTCACTCAGCAGCGGGCCACTGACCTCGGGCCGCGTACTTATTCAAAAATTCAACCGTGCATCCATACTCGATCCTCCGTTAGAAGGGGTCAAACTCTCGAGCTGCTATCCCAACCATCCACATGTATGCCACGATGGAGGCCGAGGGGATACATTTTCCCTCAGATACCTTGCCTTGTCTGCACACAACCCTGAATCAATGAGAGAACGCGGGAGTACTTTAGATAAGCTTGAACTTTCAGGCACAACACTTGCGACTACTAGGAGCCCCAGCTGGTCCATATTACCCTCACTCACCCCTTCATAGAAGAACCGGCGAAGTTCGACTGCGGCGAAGAAATTGCTGTATATATCGCATCTCTTTTGCACTTTACCTCTGTCACCTCCCAAGACTTTCGCTGTGGGTGGATTTGGTATACTAAACACTTTCGTTTCATTCAGAGCTTAATTTACTTTTCCGCTAACAGTTCCCTGATCCCATTCCAGCCATATGAACTGATTCCAGACCGACTAAAGCCCATAAAGGGCCATTCTGAGCCTTTTATTCACCTCCCCTTTGGGTGTTTGTGTGTGATCGCCCATCAAAAAGTGACAGATCGACCCTGCCTGCTGACTTGCCTGAATAATTTTCCAGCACTGAAGATGGTGTTCTGTCTATTGGGGGAGCTGTGTGTCGAGCTCAGACACAGATCACCATATCCGTCCTTATGGGGTCCCGGACAGCGTTAATAGGTGGGCTGTAGATGGGACCTGTGGCTGAATTCGAGTAAGAGTTCGCACCTATTGAGCAATGGAGAGCTGATGCCAGTGCGGAATCTGGGAGTAACAAAGTATAAAGATCCGGCTTAGGGCAACAAATTTCGTGTTCAACGTGTTTAGTGATGGAAACAAATTCTCCGGCGACGTCGCTGATACTTCGTTGGTGGTGGCCTCCAACAGGAAGCTAGCTAGGAGAAAGGGTGATATTTTTCTAGAAGGGGTATAGCGATGGTTTAACTTACATCCTTTACCCGTTTGCTTACTTCGTTTTGCTTCCACTTTATGGTTCCTAGTGAGGGCAGGTCGGGTCACAGGACTTGCGGCATGAACCACCAAGCGTCCAGTTTCCTGCACAGTGAGCCCGAGGAGTTACCTCTGGGCCGAGATCTACAGGTATCCAATGCATTTCTGGGCTCTGTAGCAGAATAATATGGGTCCGGTGCCACAACTCGCTGCTGTCCTCATGAGATGCATGACTTCAGTCACTGAATAGTGCGAACAGATAGGTAGGGAATCATGGTTGACAACTGGTAATTGATAATTGTATATTTCTTGACCGTGGTCAAGACACATGCTCAAGGCGAGAGCAGAGAATACAGCAGTACATAACAGTGTGAGGTATTCACCATTTTGAAATTTAAGCATCAAACAGCAACCCAACCAAGACAGCAAAGCCCTGCATTACTCGAGTGAACTAAAGTGATGATGGTTATCGCGGGATTAATAAACCGGCTTCAAATCCGGGGAGAGCTCTGTGGATGGCTGGAAAAACGTGATAATGCCGATATAAGCGATAATGGAGAATGTTAAAAAAGCAGTATTCGCCAGGACCAGTAAAGCAATAAACGTCGGACATCACAACATGTACAGCAAGCTGAGGCAGGAGTTATACATGGTACGCCTTACTGGTGCCAAAAACTGGCTACTACGGGTCACGGCTTCCAGAAAAGGATGTGGGGGTATACCAACTGGATATTTGGATGGTCACTAACGAGTAACCGGGTGGGAGAGTTACCAAAATACAGGCATAAAAGTAAAGTGTGCATGGGGCTATCGAAGTGCAACCAGAGATGCCAGCCAAATATAGAAGGTTGATCCAGCATTGGGTAACTAATTGTGGAGGAGCCCGTGAAGTAAATGCAAGTGTGTCAGATGTGATAGTAAGACACACCTTTTTGTGTAGGTGATTTCCGTGTCATATGGAAACTCACATGAAGGCGAAAAACTTCACAAGGAATGCAGTGAACTTCTGAAGAACATGAATGGTGTATGGACGCAGAAGGGACTAGTGCGGATAAGCAGAAGTCGGAAGAGTGTAAAGATAACTTTTTCTGTATACGTGGTAAGAATATATAATCACTAATTTCCGGTTGGCTGGAGATGGCTGGTATTCTGTCTCATAAAGGCCTTGGTTGCAGGCGATGACAGGTGGAATGGTGAGGGAAGCAGGCAAAAAGAGGCCAGGTTGACGGAGTGGGAAGATTGAGTTGGGAAGGCAGCGGCGAGGGCTGGGTTCCTGTCATTGGTTTTGCACAGCAACGCGGAATGATTTGAACTGTTGGAAAGGAGTAATGGACATAGGTGTTGAGCTTGTGTGGGGTGATGATTGGTGTCAGGAATCAGCCCTGCGATCCGGTAAGACTTTCAAGAGGGTTTGTTACCCCGGTTATAGGATTACGAACACTGGCCAGCCGTGTATGGTGCCCCACATTACGTCAGCAGGCAAGAGTATAGGTGCAAACCATTGTCAATCCGACTGGGCAAATCGTTCAGCCAGTACGGTAATCCTGGAGTAACATCGAGTGGGCCGATGGCTACCCAAGTAACCAGTGCTATGGGAAAGAGATCGAGGGCGCTTCAGTTTGAAGATGGTTCCAGCTGTGGATTATGGTTATCGTTTTAATGGAAACCAGACAATGAATATTTTGTTATGTGACTGCCAGTGGGCCGATCTGTGGAGGGTCCGCGGACGGAGACTGATAGTTTTCTTAGGCATTTAGGTGATAGTGGGGATTTAGGGAGATGTCAGGAGAGGGCTTGGCTGAGATGCAAAATTATTTAGTTGGTAAGTGGCGGATAAGTAGAGTGGGTCCATTTGGGAACCAGGAATAAAACAACAAAAGAGGGTGGGATCAGGGAGAAGAATGGGAAAAAGGAAGACAGCAGTCTGGTCGGTGCGCCAGCTGTGGTCGGGGACGGCAAACAGGGAAAAGGAAAGAAAACGCTCGGTATTGAAGTGAGGCTCCTTTATGTGAAGGCAAATGTGCCTGTATTCCGTGGGGTCGTGAGAAATCAGAGGTATACCGATTCCGGTTGGAATCAGGTCCCAAATCACCATGAACATATGCTCAGAGCAGTGAGCCTTAGTTACTGAAGAATAGTAACCTGCGTGGCGAGACCCTAGTATATGAGGAAAATTCAAGAAAAGCAGGATGAGACGGTTGAGTTCTAGCCTGAGAAATAGAAATTGAGTGAAGGTGAACACCTTTAACTAAAGGGCAGAATGGTTTTTTTAAGAGAGCTAGTGCCAGTAGACATTTGGGTTGGGTGTGCTGGTCAGCAACGTAGCAGACAAGTCATCTCTGACTTTTGTCATCACTATTACTGCGTGGGCTCGAGGAAAACATAGAAGAGGTGAACTTGTGGATGGTGAGTTATAAAAGTGCGAAGATTACGTTTCTTATTCCGTCAACCAGTACAGATGAGGTTAAGCCGACAGCTGTAAAACGCAGGCATATCGATGCCGGAGTATCTTCAGTGCCGAGGCCACGCAGTGTAACTATTCCAACCCTGTGTTTGCTACTGCATTATTAGGGTGATTAGGGTGATATGGAAACTGTGATCGAGACAGAAACCAGAGCGACGAAATGCAGTACAGGGTGGTGGGTCAGGAGAGAAGAAAGCTTGAAGAAATAAAGGGAAAAAATGTCAGCCACTTAGGATGGCCGCCCAGTCTAAGACGAAGTGTGCCCAGCGCGCATACCGCTAGTGCTTAGATGCAACGACCAAAATCGCCGTCATTATGTGCGGAGGCCACTTGCTTAGGACACAGCGAGGAAATAATAATGCCCCTGTGCTTCTGTTTGCCCTTGGTTTGTTCATTTTATATCACGTTTGCTCCAACTGATCAGTGACGGTCTATCGGCCGTGTTGATTCTCGTACGCAACTCGTAACTCTCTATCGTATCTGTCCTTACTCTGCCTAGGCCAGGGGAGAAAAGATGAGGGGCTTTAAGTCTTTCCCGGCATAATTTCGCTTGCATTGAGTTTATCATTCGGGCGAATCCTCTTTGAAAGTCTTCCCAAACATTTTGTCCCTCACCAGGCTCGGTGCTCAAGCCTTTACGAAAGTCATCTAGTGGCACCTTGTAGTCACCTTAAGCATAGGCAGGGGTACGCCGGCCCTTATATACACCTTCGTTTTTTCGGGTCGAAGAGCGTCCTGTTGACCTTGGCCACAGCCAAAGCATGCCGCTCAGCGGGTTTGGAGCCCTCACGAACAGGCACACCTAGGTTCCTTACGACGGTAGCGGACTCTCTACCTGAAGCGTCCGGTAGCTTTACGCACCGGTCCTCACTGCTTCTCCTGCCCGATTGCAAATGTTTGCATCCGGCTCCAATTGGTGCCTACCTCCAATACTCGGCCTGCTAACTATTCTTGCTTAACTCGGCTTGCAGTTGACTTGGGGCTCACTCTCCCACTAATTTCATGTCATCTACTAAAAAAGCTTGGCGTTCTAGCATGATTACCGGATCACTCATATATTCTAGGAACAACAGTATTCTCAGCACAGAATCTTGCTGCCCATCACTGCAAGCTTGGGCCGTTGTGGACCCGCTGTCCTCGATCGGTAAGAAATCTCTACTGTTTAGGTGGCCCTAGAACTATCCGAAGTCCTTCCAGTTTTCCCAGCAGAAAATGGTGATCTACCGTAACAGGGGCCTCTCGGAAGCCCAGGTACCATACCTCTACTAGTTCCGCTTCGTGTAAACCGCCAGCTAACTCACCGAAAAATGAAAGTAGGTGATTCTGTGAGCGCTTGGTCACTGAATCCCTGACTAAAACCTCCAACACTTTGAGTTCCATCGGCGGTAAGCCTAGAGGATGGTTGTTAGAAACCACTTTAGATTTGCCCCCTAAGTGAATGGCGACAACAGGGGCTTATCTTCAGTCTGAAGTTGGCTCCTTGTTGCTTGAAGATGAGGCAAATAGCTGTGCTAGTGCTCCAACCAGTACGTTTGCTGGGGCTTTCAAAATGGCGCGAATGACACCATCCGGTCCGGCAACCTTGTTGCGGTTCAGCCTGCTGAGAGCCGGTTCAGTTTCACTATTACTAACGACGACTTCATCCGTGGTGGCTGTCCGATGGTCTGCGGTAGTCTCATGCTGTCTTAGTGTCTCGTGTAAGCTTGCTTTCAAAGAAGTACTTCAAAGTCTACGGTGTCCCGCAAGCACTTTTTTAAGCTTTCCATTTTGGGTGGCTACACTTCCCACGACGATTCTTGCTGTGGCATTGGATTGGACTTTGCCCTGGCTAGCCTCCGGGCATTTTTTCTGTACTCACCAAGGCTGCTTCACGTTTGGCCTGATATTCCTGCAGCACCGCAACGGAGTCCTTGGGCTCTCATGTATTTCAGCAAACAGATGTCCGTTGGTTGATCGGTACAGATTCCAAGGTCAATCTTAAACCATTTCCCACTCCTACAGCTGTAATCTCTTTTGAGTCGAATGGAGGGTGCATGGGTGGGGAGTCAAGTTTTAGAATCCCGACGAGATTCTTCCAAAGTTGATTCGTCGGTTAACGTGGCTAACCTCCAGAGCGAGGGCACACGGTTCCAAGAGTGGATTTTAGATATGAGTAGTATGGCACTGTGTCTGGATGACTGGACAAAGTTTTCCAGCAAGCATACGACCGATTTTGCGGCTATTGCACAACCCATTCGATTCAAATGAGATTACAGCTGTAAAACCAACTGTGGAGTGCCCAAATATGAGGATGTTTGGGCGGAAGAGTCCCAGGTGCACGTACCTGATGAGCGGCGATAACCGCGAAACCGGTCTTGTGCTTCCGGGAAAATTTTGCCTGTCATCCAAATACAGTGCCATACCACACATTTCCCACTCTATCCATCGTACGTGTTTACTCTTAGCGTTTCGTCCGATTTCGTAGCCCTTGTAACCCGTTGCTCTACTGGTGACCCAACACTCGCACAAAGTGTAACGGGGAGTGATGGAACAAGGAAACGACGTAAATATCAGGGCGAAAGGACGAACCAGACGACGGCCACAGCCAGAGGAACAGACGGCAAATATGTCGGAGGCTTCCCGAAGCAGATTAAATGAGGCATACGGACTACCAGCGAGGAAGCAGCGGGATCTCCGGCAACCAGTAATATAGCCCAGGTGAGGGGCTGCCGATCTAGCCGTAAACTGAGACAATGGGACTAACCGAAGCAAAATGATGCCCGAGAGAAGCAAGCTATCGGCCACGGCCAATTGGCCAGAACTTGACCTAAGCATTCGAGCAGCCGCAAGAGCAGTGTTGGTGTCAAGCAGTCTGGAAAGGGGTCTATATAAACGATTGCTTATGGTTCATGACTTCATTTGTTAAGCTGTTGAAATACGAGTATCCCACCGTGTGCTGTCGTCCTTGTTACAATAGGAGCAAGCAAGGGGTACCCCGTTTAAACTTTGGATTAGGCACAATGGTCGGAAGTGCTTTATTTTCAGTTTTTAGTAAGGTTTGATCGGAGAAAGCTTAATGTTTTTCCAGCGCAACAGATCCAAGGAGCTCGCGGTGCAAGAACCTGCAGTATTTCTGGAGCGTTTCCATGCTCGCCACGTGCGCCAAACTGAACTAGGCTGAACAGTATTAGTGTCGACGCTCACTTAAGCATTTACTGAGCTCCAGCCCAGCACAATTCAACCAGATTCCAGGGCTCGACTGCGGTACGCCTGAATGTCTAGATTCCTGTGCTGGTCAGCTCCTTGCATTCCTCGGTGTTTCTTCTGCGGCCCGAAAACCAACCTTAAGAAAGCTATAGGAACTGCATAAGTAACTACACACTGGTCCGCTATAGATTTTTTTGTACGTATATTACCCTCTGGTAGTTAATAGCATAAGCATGGTAAGCAACCCAAAGCTCCTTGGAGTACTTTGGCCTACGTTGCCTCTTTTCCACTTCAGGTCCCATCACATATACTTTCATCAATGTCAGCAATTTTGGACTGGAAAATTCAGTCTCATTTCTCCCACTTGACATGGCTCGTTAACTTAGCTCAACACTCGGTAATGATGTCACCCATCCGGCCCCTATCCTATCCCCCAGTTTAGTTCCCTCCAGAATTTCAAGCAGAATTTTCTGTTTTTCTTCTGAAATATTACTCCAGGTCAAATCCTAAAACTGATACTGAATCTTCTAGCTCATACTTATCCGTTTTCATTTTAGTCCTAACTTCCACGGCCCCATGGTTTTCGCGACCATCCATCGGTTCGTGCTGCGATTTTGTTCCTATTTCCGTCAACCTTTGTTCCTCAACTGGGGCTTGCCCAGACTGCACTTCCCTACCCCATTTCCCTTTCCAGTTATCCTCAAATCCGGCCAACCACCTCGGGCACCATACTGATTGTGTTCCTGCCTGGTGCACCTGAGTATTAACGGTACATGGCCGTCTGTCGATAGCTGTTTCCGTTGGCTCTGTCGACAAGGTTTTCATAGCTCTACTAGTTGATCCTGGATCATATACCCTTATCGTGGTTGCTCTGCCTACTAAACAATCATTAGTGGTCACTCACGCCAATCCCAATGGTGCGGGACGCGATCAGATCCCCACTTTTGGCCGGGGCATATCCGGCGGCCTGCATAGATGTGTGAGCCCAATTAGGCTCGTGAATCACACCTCCTGTGGTTACTTCACGAAGTGTTTTTCGGGTTAAGTGTCCAGGGCACGGTCAGCCGCACCCGCTAGCACCGGTCACGGATAGTATGCTCCGACTCTTCTCGCTCTACTTCATTCATTCCTGTCGGTTGCGTATAGCATGCCTCTACTATTCTTCTTCTGTCGCGGTTCGCTCATCTATCGTTCTTGTCGGCATTCTATATATATATATATATATATATATATATATATATATATATATATATACGTATAAATGTACGTATAAATTTACATACATTCATACATTTTCTCCGAATTCTCCAGTTCTTTTCCGGCCGGTTACCTTGCCACCATCCAACTGCTCCCCGCGCGATGCGTCAATGTCCCCCATATCTGTACCTCATTTACCGCATATGGATCCTTCCAAAACATTGTGGTCGTCTGACCCACTCTTTACCTCTTGCATTGTTCGCTCCTTGTTTTCAAATTGACATCATCTCTTTATTGCAATGTAGCGTACTTCA
Source organism: Fasciola hepatica (assembly GCA_948099385.1). NCBI lineage: Eukaryota > Metazoa > Platyhelminthes > Trematoda > Plagiorchiida > Fasciolidae > Fasciola > Fasciola hepatica. Next base: position 1,438,056 of record CANUEZ040000151.1, read on the forward strand.
TGGCTACCTGATCCCTTACCATAAAACTCTTTTTATTCCTCTTCCTTTTGTCTCCTTTTATTATTCGTTTCTCGTTACCATAGTTTCTCATGCTGATTTTCAGCCCTTCTCATTTAAAACACCCAGGTTCCAATCTCCTCCACTTGGCCCAGCCAGTTCTTCCATTTGACCTCGGCTTTCAAATCCACCGGGCACATATTTGAAACGATCCTTGGGTTCACCAAAACTCCCTCCTTATTGGCAGACATTTATCTCCCTCTCACCTCCCATCCAGGTTTACCTGCCCCAAGTTTGTCTTCCATATTCCTGAATTTTTCGCCAATTCTGTCTGTCTATTTTGTTGCTCGTACAAATTTATTCGTAGGTAAGGCATGCTTCGGGCGTCTCCGAAACAAACTATTATTTTTATTATTATTATTATCATACGAGTCCTCTCCAACACTTGGCTATAATCAGGAAAGTTCTAAATTGGATCTCTAACCCCCTTTCTCCTCAACAAGCCCTTTCGGATCATCGCCGCTATTCACACAATTCTCAAGATCGTTCTCTTCGATAATTAGGATCACTTTGTAAGGGTTATCCGGTACCAGATATGGGTGTCAAGAAGAATCGATGTGAGAGGAGAGATTCGGTTGCCTGATGTAGGCTGTGGTGCGGGCTCCTGGTATTATTTCTCCCTATACAGTGATCTACAGCTTATCTAGCCTCCTGAACCCAGATACTGTAAGGACAGTTATCACAGCTCCCGATGGCCTATTTTAGTCGCTGGCTTCCCTTACTGTAAATGGCCGACATCACGTTTGAGTCGGCTAGCTCTTTCTCGATCTTCAAAGCATGGCCTCCTGGGTAGCCAACCACGCGCAGCTCAGGTAGGACCCCTAAGAGATCTCGCTCTCCTGTGAGCCATTTTAATAGCCACTATGAGTTCCCTTTTCCTTTTCTCCGTAAAGAAAAAGACCCTGGTTGCCTCAACCCTTGTGCGCAGCACAAATGTCCGATTTCTGCGAACCATCACGGGAGTTGCCACTGTGGCTGCTCGAGAGACTTGAAGTCCCCAACCAAACGTGGCCCCCCAGCTTGGACTTAGTTCTCTGGATGAGATTTGACGAAAGCTCTGCAAAATGGCAGTTGGAACCGCGGTTTTCTAGAGCTGACGGCCACGCTTTATTGGTGCGGGGCTCTGCACTTTCTGCTTTAGCTTCCGACACCGGGGATTTGGATTAAAGTCAAAGTCACCATTATCTCTGGATCCCGAATTTCTGTGACTTGAGCTAGTGACTTCAGGTCTTCCGGTGGATTCATATACTGGATGAACCATGGTTCCTGTTCTTCATTGAGATGTTGACTTTTGCCCAGAACCAAGGGGAAATCCGAATCCACCAGTCTATAGTATACCTTGACTAGATTGCACCGAACAACAGCATCACCTGCCAGTCCCACCTGATTGAAGTCGTCAGCGAACGAGAAGCACCGGTTTTCCAACCCGTCTGCAAGCTCAATAATGTGCATCAAGACTGCCAGGGGTCCTGGGACTGCAAAATATTCTCCCGTTATCTGACAAGCAGCCATCCACTCCCACTGCGAAATCCCTCTCCTTTAGGCTTGCTGAACCCACTTTTGTACTTTCACCGTGAATTTTAACTATTCCGCTTCGGTCCGAGTAGCGTGTGTCCAACCGAATCAAAGGCTTTCTGGAAGTCCAGATATCAGAGTTTCTCCGATTCTCGTCACTCCCCTCTAATGGTCACTTCTTCAAAGAAACTTGTGCCAGAACCCAGGCTGGTCGGTAGCTCCTAGCTCGTTCCTCCCTAAATGACTTTTCATTCTATCTCGTAGTACTGTTTCCAGATGTTTGGGCACCATTGGTGTCAGGTTAGTCGACCTGTAGCCGGCAAACGTGTCTCTATATTCACCTTTTTAACGGGCTTGACGACCAATACGGGCCAGATTTTGGGTAGGACACCTGGGCCAAGCACATTGGAGATTCACCAAGTGGTTTGGATGCGACCGGGGGCTAGGCTACGAACAAAGGTTAGACAAGATAAAGCTATTCCCTTTGGAAAGACGGAGACTAAGAGGGGGCTTATTATAGGTGTTCAAAGGAATAGACAGGTCAGGTGGACCTGGTGAGTCCCTCGTTAGACTTCGCGGGATGGCAGACCGCGAGGGCACAGGCTCCGGCCCGCGGACTACGGCATAAGAGCAGGGATTGGGAGCCAGTCGTTCGCTGCCAGGTGTGCCAACGAGTGTAATGAACAAACGGGGGAGATGATTGAAGCGATTTCGGTGGACACCTTTGAGAATCTATTAGATAGGGCATGGAAAGGAATGGTTGGCGAGAGAACCAATGAGAACCCTCTCTGTCACCCTCTATCCCTCGCCCCCCGTCTGTCTTCAACCTATTTCCCATGGGGTGGTTGGTCGAACGGATCTGACGACTAACAGATTGTATCCAGATTCAGACGGCAATGGAGCACGGCGGCAGCTCTAATCCAAAATGTTCTGTCCCACTGCTCCCAGAAACCACGCGAGGAAGAAAAGATTCATCATGAAGTTGAAGCATCTGTAAGTCGAAGAACTCTCATGTGCTGGAAGCTGGACTGTCTGGCGCACTGCTGTCAACTTCTGAAGGCCGAACTGAGTGAACTGGACGGATTTGTTTATCTCTTTCAACCTCATCCGAACTTTCGGCACACGCGGGGATTCAAGGCTTTGCTCCGGGCCATGAAGGACGGTGATTGCCAACTATCCATTTGTTTATCAGTGGAAGTTGATTTCAAGTCCTTGGAAGACGTGGGGACTTTTGTCGACAACAGTTGTTTCAATGAAAACGAAAACTTCATTGTCGGCTTATCTGGCAGCACGAGTGCGTTGGGTAAATGGAATCCCGAGAAGGCCGTTCTTTGCAAACAAAAGTCAACCGATGATTGTGGGTATGGTCATTCTAAAAATGTTGCCATTCTGTAGCATTGAGACTTGGCAGTGCCGTTTCACTACAGATATCCACAAAGTTTTTCACTACCGCTATTTTGTTGCTGAAATCAAGCATAATAACGATGAATACTCTGATTCTGAAATGATACGAATACTAGCTTGGGAGTCTAGATTGCGCCCACGCACGTTTTCTATTATCGGTGAGTTGGTCTTCAATAATTCGAATGACTGCATTCAATCTAACCAGACTACATAAATAGTGACGAGAAAAGTCAGTTTACTCACGTTAAATTCGGTGTGTTCGGTAAGAACAGGTGTCAGTTTTTATTTGCTGCAGATGATGGAAAGTTCATTCAACGTGGATGGTTAACCACTAACTCGGAGATTCATGTTCGTCTGTCCGGTACGGCTTGCAAATTCTTTACTACGGGCTTCCTGAATAATCCACACACTAAGAATCACCTCTTTATTGCCTGCTCCAAGTACGTCGTCCAGCCTTCCTGCCAAGAGGATTTTGAGGTGGAAACAGGTAAGCTGTATTGGTTTTCCATGAGCTGTGTTTTCACTCCCCGTTGTTCCAGTCGATAGTATTTCACTCGACAAATAATCTTGCTGTTTTCGGCGTGAAATAAAGTGATATTGCTACATTTCCATGTTTGTGCAACGCAAACCTCTGCGAAAATGGGCCATTTTTGTAAACTTTGTACGATGCAGTCTAGGTTTAGTCAACCTTGACTTGTTAATCAGATATAAAGAAAGGAGGCTGTGCGTTAACTCAATTGTTTGTACATTTCCCGTCGGTAATGGATGGCACTTATTGGCTGTTTTATGGCGATCTGTGTTCCGTTTCCGTTTTCCAGTTGCCGTGGATAAAACCGCCTTTAGAGCTGATGAATCTGCGGGACAATTTAGTCACTCACAGACCTATGACCCGTGCTCCAGTACTCCTGTTTTAGTGTCCCGACCTCCGTTATCAACCGGAACATTGTCGTTTGCGCCACGTGGACACGCCCAACCTGTACTGTTGTCTACTTTGGAGATTAATCGCTGCCGTATACATCGCGGAGAAAACAATGAATGTTGGGGAACTATGTATAAACCGGGAGATGATGTAACATTTTACGTCGAAACAAACGACGTGGAAAACACGACCGTCGTAATAGAGTTCTTCTTACAAGAAGTCAAGCCCCTCCCAAAAGATGGTACGCAGCTGACAGTCTGAGTAATTTTACTCTGTTATTTTTAATCCTAAGTTTGCGTTTCTGACAATGTTTACTCAAATAAGCCTAGCAAATAGTATGATGGCTTTACTGTTGCCATGTAAATTTTCTTTCTCCGGATTTCATTTGTCAGATGTTATTCCCTTTTTTTATACCTTCGTAATTTCCTTTTATGTTTGATGCATTTTATAAATTTTCAGGTAGAATGCTTTTTTGGCCATGTCAGATTACTCTGTTGAGCTATTAGTTCATTAAACCACAAGCCTGTAAGGTAGCTAAACCTTACCTCGCAATTTCCTTAGTGAATGCGTTCTCGGTCCTTCGTACTCCGTGGTCGCATGTACGTTACCCTATTGCTCGGCACTACGAACACGTTAGCTAGGATGGTATTCTCCATGATTTATGAGGACAAGAAGGCTATCGGGAGAGATAATGGTTAGTGTGTATTTATTAGCGTGCGTGAGGGGCGCGCAGGAACGGCCGAATGGCAACTGTTCTTGGCGGTCAGCGTTCAGTTAAGTAATGACGTGTGATAAACCAATGAACGAAGATATATGGATAGAAATCTCGCTTCAGTGCTCTGGTTTTGATTGCTTCTCCCAACATCGTCAGACTAAGGGGGATTACATAGAGTAAAGTCAAAGGTGGTCGAAGACAAGGTGATGAGTGGAGATCATGACGACGAAGAATAAGCTCGAATACAACTACGCCACTCGTCGCGCCACCTAGCCATATCAACTTATATCTCCGACCATGTGATGGGTTTCGTGGATCCTAACCCAGAATTTGGGCACGTCCTGCTTGACCAAGTTCACTGATCAAGTTATACATTTTTTGCCATTCCATGGACTGGCCACCTTGACCTACCTTCCAGTCACTACCTGCCCCGGAAAACAGCGAACGTCGAGGTAGTCTGTTAGTGGGCATGCATAAAATATGTTGCAACCACATAAACCTGACCAGATTCAGTACTTAATCCAGTGGCTGATCATCGGCTCCCAACATCCTACACTTAGCCTCAGAATTGCTGTCGCGGTGTTCCCACCATATTAGAGGAATACTACGGAGACGTTGACGCTCACACGTGTACAGCCCGCTTATTTTTCAATGAGCTATTGGAGTGAGTAGAGTTCGGTTTTCACGTCACAATTCCCCTCTCACCTATCATTATGCTCTGCGCGAATTGATAACTATCCGATTGTATGAAATAATTGTTAGAGATGAGTGGTTCGCCCTTGAGTTTCCATTAGTTTTGCAGTTTTGCTGTTAACCTGCTGCAGATGCAGTAAGAAGTGACTCATCGGGTGTATGATAATTAAATATCGTTTCGTGTTCTGTCATCCAGGGGTATCGTCAACAATTCTAAACCGTAAGCTTATTTTCATCTGATAAAAAGTCAGCTTTTGATTGAGTCTCCCGTACATTTCTACGGCGCTGACTGTTGTTGACATGTGAGACATTTCACGTATTAGACTTATATACCTCAATATTTCAAACTAAACTTCAGCTTGCCGTAGTCATTCGATAACATCATTTCGGAGAAGGCTCAACCTCCTCCCACGACACGTGTCAATGGAGGCCACCTCATATCGGGCTGCAACCAGAAGCTTCATAGATGGGTCCAACACTTCAGTTAGCTGCTCAGTCGCCCTCCCATCCATTCCATCTGTATAACGACAGGAGGCGACATAGGATAATATGCATTCGACCTCGAGCCTCCCACCAAATCGGAAATCGTTTCCGCAACTCAAACCATGGGAAATAAAAGGTCACTGGAGGAGGATAGCATGCCACCGGAGATCTTCAAATCCTGTTTGCCAATTCTGTTGGACCCACTAAGCACGCTCTTCCGTCATATCTGGGTCACCGAAGTTTTTCTCAAGGGCTGGTCAAGCTCTGTCCTACTTCCCATACCAAAAAGGACCACAAAACTGTCCGCACAAACTACAGGGGTATCAGCCTCATCGATATAGCGGCTATGCTTTTTGCGACCATTCTGCTAAAACGCTTCGTTGCTGTTCGGGACGTGCAAACGCGTTCCAGTCAGCGTGGTTTCTGTCGAGGAGGAGGCTGTGTTGACCAGATCTTCACGCTACGCCGAATCCTAGAACACCGCTATAAATTCCAACAACCTACCACAGCATGCTTCATTGACTTTCGAGCAACATTCGACTCCATTGACAGACAGTCACTCTGGAGCATACTGTGAAACTACGGAATGCCCGAAAGGTACATCATATTGATAGGATCATGCTACTCGGCAACACAGGCACGCGTCCGCGCCTACGGCGAAGAGTTCGAAGTTTCCAATCGACTCCGGCGTCCACCGAGAATGCCCTCTATCGCCAGTCCTATTTAAGTACGCTATTGAATGGATAATGCATCGCCCCCTCAACAACTTCCGAGGAGTACAACTTGACCACGACTCTTGAGTTACAGACCTCGAATTTGCCGTCGAAATTATCATTCTGGGAAAGGAACCCGGAACCCTGCAGCACGTTCTTGACCGTATTGTATGTGAAACTAAGGCTGTTGGTCTAGAGACAAACACTGCGAAAACGAAATTTTTCACAACTTCCCAAAGCTAAACACTATGCGCGTCAATGGCGAAAATCTGGAACAGATGTAACACTTCAGGTGCCCAGGTCCTACTATCCAGCCAAACGGCCGGGTCACGGACGAGGTTAAGCTTCGTGTAGACTGCGCAAGAAAAGTGTTCCTACTACTTCGCAAATCATTGTGGTCTCGCAGCGAAATAAGCCGCTACACGAAGCTGCGCATATACCGGGTTGCCGTCCGCCCATTTATCACGTGCGCCTTCGAAACTTGGCCGTTGGAAGTAGACGACACGAAAAGACTGGAAAGCTTTGACCACTGGTGCCTCCACTACATGGCCAAAATCGAATAGTATGACAGTGTCACAAACTTCGCGGTGCGTCACCACTGTGCGAATTCAGAACGACTTTCTTTCCTCCGACGACGTCGCGTACAGTGGTTTGGTCATATCCAACGACGATCCCAAACGGAATCTACGAAGAGGAGCCTACTGCCATCAGCCTGCTCAGACTGAAAATATCGCCTTGGTGGCCAAATAGGGGCATGGGTTAGCACTATTGAGGCAGACATAGATTGCCTAGACCGCCAGTCGGTCTTCGTCGAATGCGACTGGCACAACAGCTGAATTTTACGGTGTACAGAACTTGCCGCAGACCGGAAAGCGTGCGCAGCTACCATCTGAGACATCCAAGAAGACGACTAATTCTCTCGCAGGAGGTAGTCGCATAAAAATAGTAGAAGTAAGTACAGAAAAACACTAGTTCCGTTACTTTTCTGATTGTTATTGTGAGTTTCGAAGACCATTTGCCGCTTTATATCAATAATTACATGTATCTGAATCATGAATTCTTAGTTGGGGTTCTTTCCTCCATTTCAGCTTTACCACCAGCTCGCACACCTTTGCGGTTCGTTGGTTGTGCCCGATTTGGACCATTCGAATGCACAAACGGTCGAAAAGCATCCCAAATCTTGAATGCCAAACAGCTTCCCATAGGCGACCTTAGAGGTGCGTACTGTTTATATCAACTCTAATTCGATCGCTTTCTTGCCTCAGTTATGAAATATTCGTTCCTGATACCAATGCAAACTTAGGCCAATTTTTTCCAATGAACTCATTATTCACGGATTTCTGCAACAGAGACCTCACCGAACAAACACTATCGGGTGCTTCTCCAGGTCTCGTATGAATGGTCGACCATCACTATAATAGTCAATTACGAGTATGTTCCGGATCGCCGAATAAACGGTCACGGACGGGCGGCGACCGTGCGCGAGAGTGTGGTGAGTTTGCCGCCTGGCAAGCACTACCTCAAATCACCCCATATCTGGGGATAGCACTAACGATTAATGTTGCTCGTCACTTAATATAGCCGTTGTCCCTTTGGCTGCACACCCAGCAAGATAATTAGGAGGAGGTTCATGGACCATTACTAGCCATCGGCTCGTCTGGGAAATCCTTGCTGCCTTGCAGGTCGTATGTGTACATCGTTCGTCCAACTAAGGGCAATGCATTTCAAGACTCGTATCATGATTGTAGAATCTTTTTACGATTGATGCCAGGTCTTAGTTTGGCGAATGCTTAAGTAGTTTCTCGTCAAGATGCTGAATCTGATTGTTACGATCCGTTTTCAACGTTTTCTTCTTTCTAGTATGATTTGAATTAGTGGGCTGTATGTAAAGCTTTCTAACTATTGAAACCAACGGGCTGCGTAACCAGCAGATTGGGGATTTGATGTGCTGTTTTTGAGAGTAAATATAATTTTCTTCCAGAATCGTCAAATTGCTTTATCACCAAACATTTCTCTCCGATCATTGGCTTAATATATGAATAAGACAGTCTGTGGTCTCTGAACTAATGCATTTAATGTGATTGGCTTCAAGATCTGCTTTCTTAAATGTGTTGAGCCACAGTTGTTCGTATAATTTTATCCAGTCAAAGTTCCAACTATGATTTGTTGAACCAGTTTAACAGTGTTTTGTTTCTGATGTTGTTGTTTGACCTGAAAAAATCAGTACCGAATGTTTCTTGGACAGTTAAGGTAAAGTTATTGCCGTTATGGTAATCTTTATTTTTCCTCATCTGGTTCTGTCGTTATGGTCGCTGCAAGTCTGTATTCTGTCGATGGAATAGAAACGTTGCGGTTGATGTTTGGGCCGAGGTAGTAAATTTACTTTGTGTGGTTTCATTAGGTGATCTTAGTTCGATGCTCTCATTTATTCTTTTGTTTACGGTTTTCTAAATGCTAGATGGGCGTAGACCAGCTAGTTGCAATTATTCCATTACTTCGTCTCAAGAATTCGAATAGTGGCATGAATAATCCTAATAATAGTAATGATAATAATAAAGATAATAATGCAGTCTGTCTTTATTTCTAGTATCCATCATATAACAATAGTGCAATATTTTTGAAGGGTGAATGCTTTCAGTCAGAGGTTACCGAAGAGTAAGACTGACCAACTGAAGCGGCATTTGAACACAAAACGCCGAGGGTTTTAGTTTGCTGGCTTGAGCGTCCTCCTTTGCGGTTGCCAGATCCAGCCGGTCCGTACCGAGGAAGCACGGTGACTTTCCGTATTCAGCAGTCGATGTTTCAGAAACTTTTCCCACGCTTGTGAAGCCACGTGTTGGGTGTGAATAGCTGTCCTCCGACCAAGATAGTCACTTTACGCCGCTTCCAGTATCCCGGACATAAATAGCGTATTCCTGCAAACTGTCTGTGCGTTCTTGAGATATCTGGAAGAAGCGCCGTGGCATCCACTTTTTAATTTGTCTTGGAGGTACGAAGAATCTATCACAGTTTCTGACCTTAGCGCTTTTTGACTCATCGCTTGGGACGCAAGAGACGAGTGTCAACGTTAAGCAGAGAAGTCAAGAGATGTGGCTTAGAATAAAGAACAGTGCTGCGAGTTTTCCGTGCCGTGCTTAGTAGTTTCCGATGACTCTCATTCTTGCTACTCGAGACTGCACATTGACGTGATGTAAGGGCTTGCGCGCCTCAGCGACCCAACGAATTATAGAGGATAGCTTACCCCGAACCGCAGATTCAGTCATGCCTGGAAGGTCAGTGAGTATAGGCCAGACAAAGTCCAGTTTCCTGGTCCTCCAGCTTGGAGGTCGATAGGAGCTGGCAACCCAGTCGGTAAAATCGGTGGAACAATGATTGATCGAAGCAAATAAGCTTTCACTCAACCACCCCACTGCCTTGCGGACAGGTTCTTTTTAGGCTATGGTTGAGAACCCTAATCGTTCTCGTGCTTTGCGGCTGGATATCCTAGCAGTACCCGTCCAGCATCTCCCACAAAATGCACGACTATAAAGAATTTCATGCTACATCAGTTGTCGTGCAGGTTAATCAGGATCGCGCTGCCCATTGCATCAAGCAGGGCGGGTAGTGATAATTGGGCTCCTGCTCCGAGTTCCCTCTTATTCAACCTTTGTCTTCTGTTTCCGACTACCTCTCTTTGCCCCCTCTACTCACCCATAATGCTCCTACTGATAACGGTCGATACTCGCAACGGTTCATTGTCGAGTAGTGTCGTCAGTAATTCTCGGTCTCAATTCACATTTTCCTAAGCTTCGTGCGCTTCTGCATTTCGGTTCATTTAACGTGCGTACACTCATGCAGGCCGGTCAGCGGGCGTGCCTGGTGCTCACAATAGGTTCTGTGTTGATTGATGTGTGCTGCGTAAGTGAAAGGCGTATCTAGGATTCGAGCAGTGTGGTTCAACTAACTGCTCCTGGTATCTCATCGAGGTATTTCCTGCTCACTTCAAGAGACGAAGTAGCTCGAACTGTGGGTCAACGTAGTGTAGGAATGGTCTTGACTGAGAAGGCTGAGGCTGCCCTTTTAGACTGAATCCCGGTTAACAGTCGTTTGCGTACTGTAAGCCTCCAGGGGTCAGTTGTTGTTCGAAAGGATAGTTGTGTTAAGCGTAATTTGTTTGTGATCTCAGCGTACGCCCCAACAGACTGCAGCTCTGACACGCGTAAGGATGAATTCTACAACGAAATTTCCACTCTCGTTCGCAGGAGCAGAGACTGTGACATTGTAGTGCTAGCAGGTGATTTTTTTTGCACAAGTTAGCGAACTTAGTGCGTCAGAAGCTTGTTTAGATGGGCGTTGTGCTTCATGCGCTGAGCGTACAGATATCGGGGATAGGCTTCTCCAGTTTTGTGCAGACGATCGGTCATTTCTGTTCAGCAGGAATTTCCGGCATAGCTAGTGCCGCGCGATGATATGACGCTCTAACTGTACAGGTACTTTGAGTCGGAGTGACCATATCGCAGTAAGCTACCGGTGGCGCAGTTCTCTTCAGAACCGTAGATCTTACTGGTCCATGTATGTAGAGTCTGACCATGCATTAGTTTTAATGCGGTCTCTCCAGCTCCATGGTCATAGACGCAAACCGCAAACCCGGTTAGCCGTACAACGTTTGTCTGATCCCGAAATTTGCACAAGTTATGAACAGAAATTAGCACATGAGCTAGGAACCACAACGAACAGTAATGTAGACGAGCACTGGTTCCATATCAAACGGATGATGCCCGTGACAGCAGGTTTTTCCTGCAGTCCTAGATCCGATGTCCATTAAACACTGGGTTTCCCGAGAGTCGCTGAGTTCAGTGGAGCCTAAACGTCAGTTCTGGGACTATAAGTAGATGGAGATGATACGAATAAATCTACATAAAAAAGTTACAAAATGCCTTTAGGAGAACCGCGAAATGTGATGGGTCAAGACAGGCGGAGAAATGAAAGTAGCAGCTCCTTTAGGTAATAAACAAACACCGTTCAAACTTATTCGTGGCACCGGTGGAAGACGAACTTCGGCCGGTGAAGCGATATGCGATGGAAATGAAGAGCCCATTCATGACGGGCAACAAAGGCTGAACCGTTGGGCGGAGTACTTCAAGGAGCAGTTTAGCTGGCCACGCACTAATGTAGTTACTTTTCTGTCATCAACCGATTCCTTGGAGAGCATCAGTTGAACCTCCACGGGAAATGGAAGTGGAGTCATGCATTCGACTACTGGAGTGAGGGAAAGCGGTCGGTCCCGTAGGACTCCCCCTAGTTCTCTTCAAAATGGGTGGTGGTGCGTTGATAAAATCGCTTACCACCTTATTCCGTGACGTTCTGAACAAGGAGTGTGTTACGCTATCATGGGGCGAGTCATTGAAGAGAGTGCATGGTGATCTTAGTAATTATCGTGGGATCGAGTTAGTTCCGATAATAATCAAAGTATTAACCTTGATTTTGATGCGGTGTTTGACACTGGATCGCGAGAGGGAACGATAAAAGTAACAGGCCGTATTCCGCCTAGGTCAACGATGCATCGACGGGATTTTCACTCTTCGTCAATTACTTGAGATGTGTCACACACCGTCGACCGAGAACAATGGTTTCCCTCTATTTGAGAACCACCTTCGGCTCAATTGACAGAACAGCGCTATTCAGTGCTCTTCAACGAAAGGGTATGCCACTGAGGTTCATTAATCCTTTGAGGTTGTGTGTCCTCATACTTCTGGTTGCGTAAGGGTTTATAGTGAACCAACCAGAACGTTTGAAACGACCAGTGGTGTTCGACAAGGATGTTCCATTTCTCCATTTCTGTACGAGATAATGGAGAATGTTTCGCGAAACCTTCAGGATGTGGGCGTTGAACCAGAAAATAGCGGTAAGCTATGTGACCTAGATTACACGGACGACCTTGTTTACTTGATCGAATGTCCGGAACGTGCTACATGCACTAGACACACTCACAGGAGCTTTAGCTACATTCAACATGCGCTTTGCACCTTCCGAGTTTAAAGTGATGTTACAAGACTGGACGTCAACGGTTCCGAGCTTAGTGCTTGATGGGGGGGGGGGGGGGGAAGGGGTACTGACAGTTGTCAGTGGCTTCACTTACCTCGGCAGCAGCGTGACGACCCATTGGAGCGCTAGTGGAAGTGAGCACACGTATATCCAAGGCTCGAGCAACTTAAACTGGATTAAAGCACTCGTGATGCCCTGATATTTCGCTAAAGTTGGAAGGTGTGTACTGTGCCGCGGTGCGTCCAGTTTTGTTGTATGGATGTGAGACCTGGAGTCTGCGTCTGGAAGACGTTTTTCGACTTGAAGTTTTCAACCATATATGTTCGCGCAGAATCGCTGCGAATGGATGGAATGACCGGATGAAAAATTCTTGACGTATTGGGTACCAGCTCTTAACTGAGACTGGTTGATTCATTCATCAGACACTTCGATGCGAAGCCGAACAGTCACCGTGGTCAACAACCTGTGCCAAAGTGTTGACCTCACACGTATCCGCGATCGGGCTGACGATGGTGCCTATACCCTTGATCCTGTTCTCACTTCTGTTCCTTGTCTGTTCTCAGGCATCTCTGCTCTCCATCCACTTAGGTCATCTGACCACTGCAATATTTCCTGTTCCATCAGTTTTTCTCGCCCCGATCCTCCACCGACCTCGAGACACACATTTTGGCGTTACAATTCAGCCAACTGGGACGCATTTCACGATTTCTTAACTTCCTGTCCTTGGAATGGTACTTCTTCACTTCAGATGTTTCCGTTCCCGTTTCCATTTCTAACTTTACTGACATTGTTCTCGAAAGTGCTACTTTTTATTCATCACTTCTCCAAACCCGATAAACGCGAATCCCTCGAGTGGTTCAACCACACATGTGATCGTGCTATACGTTTGAAGCGTGCAACATTTCGCCGCTGGCGCCGCTCGCCCACTCCCGACTCCCACCACCACTTCGTGCAAACCAGGAACAGATGCTTGTCAACCATACAGAGATCCAAAGAACACTTCGTCCGCTGGAAAGCTGAACGCTTACTCTCATCTTCCACCGGTAGCCGAACATTTTGGTTCCTTGCCAAAGCAGTCTCCTGCAATTTTTGCCCGTCCAATTTCCCTCCCATCTGTAATTCTCCCGGCGATTTTGTTTGTGAACCACACCAAAAAGTCGGGGTTTTTGCTTCCAAGTTTGTCTTCAACTCCACCTTACCCTCTTATGCGACTCCTCCGGTTCCTCCTCTTCCTCCTGTCTCCCACTTTGAACCTCATATTAACACCAGGAAGATCCGCTTAATGCTGCGTTCTCTGGACGTATGCAAACCACCCGGTCCGGACAGTATACCACCCATCGTCCTTAAAATATGTGCCCCTAAAGTGACCCCTCTCTTACGTCGTTTCTTCTCTCTCTCTGCAGCTTTCTACTTTTCCGATCCCCTGGAATAACGCCGTGATTTTTCCTATTCCCAAACGCAGTGATCCCTCTGACCCGAATAACTATTATTCAATTTCCCTCAAAACTATTATTTCGAAAGTATTCAAAACTGTTATCTCCGACCAGCTGCGTACGTTTCTCGAATGCGAAGGACTATTGAATGATCGCCAATACGGATTCTGACCTCGCCATTCTACCGATGATATCTGGGCTTTCGTCTCACACTCCTGGTCGGCTGTACTCGACAAACACAGAGAAGCACACATCGTCTCGCTCTCTCTAAGGCCTTTGACCGAGTTTGGCACGAAGGTCTTCTGGTGAAACTGCCCACGTTCGCGTTCCCCTCCTCTTTCGTATCGTGGACATCAAAATCCCTCAGTAATTGAAGCATCTCTGTCCGAGTTGATGGGGTTCTCTCCCAGCCATTTCCTGTGAACGATGGCGTTCCTCAAGGTTCAGTACTTGCGTCCACCCTATTTCTTTTATTCTTATAATCTATTCGCTACTTCCAACCTAATCCATTTCTTTAGCGATGATGCCATCCTTCATTCTCCCCTTTGTTACCGCACTCCCCGCCGCTATGCCAACACCAACATCGATCGTGACCACTTTTAGAGTCCGATCTCAAACACGTCTCCTCCTGGGGATCCCGCAATCATGTTGCATTTAATGCTTCGAAAACCTCTCCTCACTCAATTTCATTGAAACATCATTCATTCTCTGCATATTTATTCTTTGATTCAACTGTACTCCATTCCACAGATTCTCCCATTCTTTTTGACTTATCTATAACTTCCTCTCTATGTTGGTCCGCTTTCACATCTTAGCTCGCCTCTCATGCTGCGCGTAAAGTTGGTTTTCTGTTTCGCGCCAGACGCTTCTTCACACAAGCTCATCTTCTGCTGTACAAAGCTCAAATCCGCCCGCACTTGAATACTGCACTCACATGTGGGGTGGAGCTTCGCCTACCTCTCTCTCTTCTTGATCGGGTTAAACAAAAGGCCATCCGGCTGATCGACGACTCTTCTTTAATCTCTAGTCTGCAGTCACTAGCCCATCATCGGGCTGTTGCTTCGTTGTCTCTTTTCTACCGATATTATTTTGGATTTTGTTCTTCTGAGCTTGCTTCGGCAATTCCTGTTCCGAAACCTTTTTCCCGACCATCACGTACCCAGACAAATAGTCATCTGTATCAAATTTCTGTCACTAGTGCTGTGCTTCTATCTTTTAATCTTTCCCCGGATTGTTAAATTATGAACGCTCTTCCTCTTTCTGTCTTCTCACCCACTTACAACCTTTTCTTCTTTAAAAGGAGGGTTAATAAACTGGTCCTAACGTGAATGTTCCCCCACATTTCACTTTTACATTACGTCTTCTGATTATGGGGTTTACCCTTTATATCGTAATTCACTTTGTGTGTAATGGAAAAAAGTCCACTGGATTTTCTCTCACAGCGTATCTAATTGGTAGACTTTGTTGGTTGGGGTACGTGCTGCGTACGACAAACACGTGCACCATACCGTGCTCTGTTTTTCGTTCCTCCTAGGGAGCGGAAGGAACCAGTTCGAGGTCAGTGGATGACGTACAACGAACGTAGGATAAGTGCGTACCTTACATCTTCGTGGTCGGAGTTCGAAAGATCCGTCAGTGAACAATGAACAGTGTCGATTGTGTTGTAACTTTCTGTCAAATCAGAACGACAGGTCGGTGTGCGTTCGTAACTAGTCTTTAATCCGTGTGTTGGCTCCTCGGTCGTTCTTTCGTTTTCCCGCCCTTTTAGGTTCACTCTGCGCTCATCTTTTCTATTGCCACGTGCAACATCTTGAGGAAGACCGTGATCTCTGGGGCTCACTCTTCCACAGGTATCGCAGATTGGTGAAAGCTGCTTTAACTCCTTGCATTCGTTAATCAATCCCCCCGACACCACCTCCAGTTGTGACCACGTTTCCGAGATGCTCAAAGTTATGGACTAACTCTAACTAAACTACACGGGTGAGTGCAAGCACGGGCTCGTACGAATCTTGCAAAACACTTCGCACTTGGAAGCTGCAAAGTGCATACCGTATATGGATACATCAGTCGCCATACGGTTCAAAGCGTGTTTTATTGCCAGTGAGTTGCCGCTTAGCAAGGCGATATCATCGGCATATTCCAAATCAAAAACCGTGTTCTGTGGAAGGAGTTCAACTCCATCGCTTGGAAGACCAGAAATAGCATTCTGTAGAATATCATCTCTGGCAAAGTTGAAGAGAAATGGAGATATAGGCAAACCTTGTCATACTCCACTGGAGACCATAAGAAGGGACGAGACCCAGGCGTGTACCGTTACTCAACCTGATGTGTGACGACAGTTTGTTGAGGATTGAAATATACTCCTCACATACTCCATTTTTCAACAAAAAATCGCATAGTGCAGTCCTATCGACAGTCAAAGACCGTGAGCATGTCTACAAACACAATCGTTAGCCTTTGGAAGATGTGACGGTACTCTAGCAGCTACCGGAGGGTGAAGATTTTGATCGATACATCCACGGCGCGAAACTCAGTCTGTTCCTATTCAGTCTGCTATTCACGCGCTTGGTACAGTCTGCGAAGTATGACGAACGCAAGCAGCGTCAAAGCTATTCCGATAATGCTTGCATTTTCATGGTTGACGCAGTCACTGTGCGAGCACTTCGTTATAATGTTTTACGGTAGTTGTGGTTGAATAGATTATGCAAACGAAAGTGGATGAAATTTTGCCATCATTCAGTTTGTCTGTTTCTCTGCCTATACATTTTTATATTCAAAGAAGAGCCAGATTGACATACAACGGTGTGTTCGCATGAACAGTTGACTCATAACAGTTCTGCGCAACTTGTTGTGTATCCAATTGGCCACTTTTATTACTTATTGCAGTTCGGGTCTAGCTGAATGTTGTCGGTTGACGCACTCATCAGTACGATATCCTAATCGCTACACACTCTTCACCTGGTTTATGCCTTTACAGTGCATTTTCTTGTCATACATCCGATGACCAAAGCACCACCGCCAAGTCTGGCTGTTACTTATCAGCACCATTGGAAAAAACGTGGCACGGTTGAGATCGGTCATCGAGGCATGGGTATATCTTTTCTTGATCACACGGAAAAGAACAAAAAGTAAGTTCCCTGTTGTGTTGCAGTCTACAACCCAGTTGAATCAAAAACTATCCGTTGATGTTCACTGTCGCACCATTTGTTATAAGAATCAGTTGGTAGGGGTAAGGTCGATGATTATGCGTTTGAGCGGGAGAACAGTAAGTTTGGCTCATTCTCGTCTACGTTCTATCTATTCACTCATTGTACACTTTTATGTCTCGGTTAATGGTAAAAGTTTTAAGTGCATATGTTGTAGATAAGGTCTTCTGATTATCATTGTCCGTTTTTCGTGCTGGAATCCGCCTTTTTCGCTTGTTTGGATAAGCTATTTAACCTCATCGTTCACTTGGGCCGCTGTTTCAGGGGATTTTGGGGATATTTCATCACTTACGTTGTTTGACTACTTATGAGGTACTAAAATACGTGAAGTAACGAATTCAAGAGCCGTATCAACTTTTTTTCATTTCGAACGACATTTTATCAATTAGTCTTAACTATTACATTCAAACTTAGAAACACAATATTTTCCGATGCAAAATAATCAATTTTTTCGGCTACATACTACTCGAAGGTCGATCAGCATTAGTCTCGTGTCTCACCAGTACCGTCTTTGATCAAACGGGCATCGTGGTAACCATTGAACTTTTCAGTCTCGGTTCTGAATCGTGCCTACCCCGTCACTTCCCCAATCAAACACTTCTAATTGAACGCGACCGCTTTCAGAGAATATTGTACCACTGTAGATAAACAAAGTGCTACTGATTCTACCGTAGTGGTGCCCACTAAGGATTGACTCGCGATCTTTCGTGAAAATGCGGTGAATGTAACAGCACTGAAGTGCTTGTTGCTTTTCAGAAAATCACAAGTTCACATCCTTGGTCGTGGTCAAACATGTTATTAATCTGCTCAACGCCATAACTTTTGCACAAATCATTCCACCCGTGAAGACCAGGGTGCTGTGTTTATACGTGAATCATACACATGCGCACTGCTCGTTGATGTTCAGTCTCAGCTGTGTTTTTAGATTGTGCTATTTCTTGCTCTGTTTCCCTCTCCGTTGTCTCGCTTACTTCCCACAGGCCGGCCACCACGAAGGAGAATACGCTGGACTCCTTCCGAACGGCGGTCCAACATGTAATTACAAGTCATTTTACGGTGTTTGGTTTTCCTTCTTTTAACCGATGGTTTTATGTGGTTTATGTAGCCCGTAGCCCGTCTCTCGTTTCGTTGAGTCAGTTGACTGCTGTTTTTGGGCTCCGCTAGTTTGCGTAGGCCAAGGCAACTACCTGCCCTATTGTGGGCGGACGTGAGAAGGCACGTGCTTGATTGGCACTACTGATCATGTATGTTCTTTGCCTCACTGGGGAGATTTAGAACACCTGTAACTTGATGGGATGTATTCTAACCCACGGTCCGAATATAAATTTACCGTTACCGTGGAAAATCCTGCGTGCACAGTGTACTTGGGTGATTCTTCCTCCATCACGATATTGTTTTCATCTGCGTGCTCCACGCCTGACATGCTTCCAACTTTTACTGTTCGTGGGAGTTATCACAACCACCTATTCCTAAGATATGATCTCTCGACAAATGTTCTATATAGCTCAATAATATACGCTTAATATCTACAACAGTTAAACCGTTTCGAGGATATTTGTCAACAGAAATTTTCAGTCCGAGCTTTCTTATGAATTCAAATTTGCGGACTGTGGAATTAAATGATATGCACTGTGTGGACTGCAGCCCTTGAATGCCTTAATGTCGTTCTACAACTTAGATTCTAATCGCAATCGAATGCTAATCCTGAAAGTTCCGTTAATACAGATTATAAGCCCACATCGAAAGGTTCTCTGTGTGGTGAATGAAATTTCTTTATTGTATTGGTCCCCATTCGGTTGATGAAAAAAATCTCGATTAGCTCAAAACGCCTCAGTATGGTCGGGGGTAGGTGTCTGAGGTTCCGAGTTGGTTACTCACCCTTAGCGCCTCTCAAAATGACCCCAAACGACCGCGCGTCCCAAATAGCTTCTTCTGAGGAAGTCCTGCATACTGCCTTCTAGTGGCTGAGGTGTTTTCACAAAAGTGTGACGGCGACGGCGAACGTCCGGCGCTCTTCACCACATTGACTGATTAATAGTCAGTCCAAGGAAATGGGCTAAACCCTGATTCCGAACCAACCACGGGTGGCGTAAACAGCGTACAACACAATGATCACCGGTATCTGTGGTGTAGGAGTTTACTGGACACCCAGGATATCTAACATCATCCGAAGGGCGTATGAACTGAGCATTCAGTCACCGGCTCCCAGAGGTTTCCGGAATGGGCGAATGAGTCATACAACTGGTCACCGGCTCATCTGGACCAAACCTGCGGCCTTGCAGGACGCGCTTGGTTGCGCAGAGGATAGAGGTGCATCTTCGAATAAAAATGCCTACTCTGAACCGGGCGAACGAGTAATACAATGCCCTACAACGTCAACAAAATGCAACTGATGGATATCTCACAACACGGTCGTTACGCTCGTCAGAAGCATTGCTCGCGCTGATGTTCTCACATCGTACTTCCATACCTCATCCCCACCACACACATTTTGTATCCTTCGGGAACTGCAGTCGGCCGTACGCGCGGTAGTGTCTCTGAGAGAAGTGTTGTCCCTGCTCTCTTTCGTACTCCTTCGTCTGATGTCCAAGTCTCACCGAATCCGCTCCAACCAGCATATGCTTTTTTTCGCCCCAAGCGTCCCTTTAAACTGGCCACATTTAATGTGCGGACCCTGATGCGTGTAGGACAACGGTTGTGTTTAGCTCGTTCGCTGGAGACCCTTGCCATCGAACTGTGTTCTATTTAAGAAACTCGCATCCAAGACTTCAGCGCGGTCATTCGATTGATGCTCCCATTCAGTCCTTCTGTAAAATTTCATTCTCGTTTGTCTGGGGACCCTAAAGCTGCGCCTGCTGGTCTTTCTGACGTAGATGTAGCTCTCAGTGAGAGGGCTGAGGCTGCACTGCTTGACTAAATTCCAGTTGAGAGTCGGTTGTGCGCAGTAAGACTTGGAGGTTCGTGCGAAGTAAGCAAACGCCTTTCCGGTAGACGCAATTTGTTCGTCGTCTGGGCTTTGCCCCTACAGATTGCAGCCCAGATGCAATCAAAGATGTCTTCTACGAAAAGTTACACTACCTCCAACGCAAAGCAGAACGGGGTGATACCGTGATTTTAGCCGGAGACATGAATGCTAGAATCGGTCGGCTGTCCTCGAACGAGGCGCATTTGGGGGGCCCTTTTGGCCTCGACTCCTGTCGTCCAGAAACCGGGAAACGGTTGTTGGTTCTGTGTTCAGATGACCGCTTGTTTCTCGCCGGTATGAACTTCAGACGTTCTAATCGCGGGTACGCCACGTAGCGTCCGCCCTCTTCGAGTCAGCAGTGGACCCAGGTAGACCACGTCGCAATAAGCTACACATGGCGAGGCTGCATGCAAGACTTCCGGTCGTACTGGAGCACTCCTCTTGACTCCGACCACGCGTTGATCTGCCCTAAACTATCCATATGCATCGATGGGCATACAAAACGTGCGATGAAACAGCGGTTAGACTGCAATACGCTGTCTGATCTGTCTTACCCCTCAACTTTCCGAAACAATCTAGCTGGAAAGCTAGGATCAGTGCTACCAGATAACATCGACCAACACTGATCGCTCAATAAAAATGTTTTGTATTGTGCTGGCAAAGTGAGTTGTGGCTTGTCTGGTCTTGTCGTGACACCCTGGCTTTCTGTTAAGTCTCTACACCTTGATGCGCGCCAGTCCATCCCGACAGGCAAGGGGCATAAAGCGGCGCGGCTCACAACGAGACGTGAACTGAACGCAAGTTTGCGTAGAGATTGCGAAGTATGGTGGTCTCAAAAAGCATCTGAGGTGGAACGTGCTGTCGCTGTGGGAAATTCCCGCAAGCTTTTTCATCTCATCCGAGTCACCGGTAGGTAACCATTCTGTGTGAGCGGAACGATCTGTGAGACTAAGGGTTCACTTATCCACAGCTTCCACCGACGTCTTGTGCTCTGGGCGTAGCACTTTAAAACAGTTTAGTAGATCTCCAGTGTCGGCCTCTGCTATAGGTGTTCCGGCACATGACCTCTGGTCTGTTCCGGCAGATCTATTTTCTGAGGCGGAAGGAAATTTAGGCCTTATAACGTCATAAAGCGCCGGGATCCGATGACTCTTCTCCAACCTCATTTGCAGATGGTAGAATGGGGCTTGTTAGAAAACTTCAAGCTTTGTTCTCGAAGGTCTGGTACTCCGAGTAAGTTCCCTTTTTGTGGGGGTGGGGAATCGATCGTTGTCCCCATCTTCAAGAAGGGCTCGCGCAATGACTACGCCAACCGTAGGAGCATAAGCCTAATTCAGATGGCGTCTGAGCCGCATTCGTCTGTCATTCTTCGTAGATTATACAACACGCGTGATGAACAAACTCGCGATAAGCAGACTGGGTTTTGTATCGGTCGTGGATGTATCGGTCAAATCTTCACCCTCCAACAGCTGTTAGAGCACCGTTACGCCTTCCATAGGCTAGCGATCGTTGTATTTCCTGCACAATGGCACTGCTCGTTGAGGAGTGTTGCACCCGAGAAATATGCGTTGGTCCTCGAAGATTCGTACCGTCATACCTCAGGTCAACTTAGGGTTTATGACCTGCTTTCGCCTATTGTTACTGCCTCCAATGGAGTGCGAAAAGACTGCCCTATATCTTCTTTTCGACTTTTGCCAAAGAGGATGGCCTACAGAACTCTTTGTCTGGTCTTCCAAATGGTGGGATTGAACTCTTCCCAGGGAGCAGAGTTATCGACTTGGAGTAGGCCGATGATATCGCCTTGCTGAGCGACCGTGCACGCCGAATTGAACACGCATTGGATCGCTTAGCGATTGAGGTGTCCCGATGTGATGTTCTTTGCGCCTTCAAAATACGAAGTAGTTCTTCAAGACTGGCAGAAGCCTGTGCTTGCGCTCACCCTCAGTGGTGATCGGTTAGAGGTAGTCAGTAGCTTTAAGTACTTCGGGAGCTTGATCACAGCTGGTGTTGGTTTTGGGAAGGAGATCGCATCACGAATTGCGAGAGTCAGAGCAGCTTTCCCAAACCTGCGTTATATGTGGTGTCGCCATGACATCCGGCTTTCCTTCAAGGGAAGGGTGTACGGTGCCACAGTTCGTAGTGTCCTTTACGGTTGCGAGACCTGGCCTCCGCGTTGAGGCTGCTCGGTGGCTCTCCGTATTCGGCCACTGGCGTCTCTGAAGCCCTGCTCGTCTCTGGTGGGAACATCGGGTGAGCAACGCCGAAGTTCGTCGTCGCGTGCTCGAAGCTGATAGTCGCTCTCTGTCAGAGATAATCGCTCCACACTGCCTCCGATGGCTCGGGCATGTTTTGCGTATGCTTACCCATCGTCTACCCTTTCATGCTGTTTTTGCTCTTGTTGGGCGAAGCTGAGAGAAGCAGCGTGGCGGTCGGGTTATGACTTGGCACAGGGGCCCGAAGAAGTCAGCTTCGGCTGGTGCTTCCAGCCTTCCCAAGAGATAAGGATTGCCGTTAGTCAGGGCACCGTGAAATATGGCTGGGAACCAAATACAGTGGTGTGAATGCTGTATGGCCTGTCTGTTGACTTCCCGTTCCTCATAAACAACTAAACGCACAAAAAATCCACAAAACGTATGCGGTGACAGTATTAAAAAAATTCACTTCCAATTGTAGTTTCCATGTTGGCTCTTAATCCCCCGACCTTCGACTTTGTAGTTTTTTCCTGTTGTAACGTTCGCACCATGTTTGTTCTCAAGCGGATTATATATATATATATATATATATATATATATATATATATATATATATATATATATATATATATATACGATTGACTCAGTTCGGTTCAGAAGTACCAGAACGGTAGCAGACAGTATTGAGTCAATCATCATTAGTTCTGCAGATGTAAAAATTTAACAATAAACTGGAAAAGCAATGTACAATCAACCACTAAGAACGCAGGGTGATCAAACAGTAGATCCAAGGAATAACTGGAACGAAAGAGGCAGACAGCAGACTAAACGAACGATTGCTAGATTTAGCAAATAAATAAAATAAAATTACTCGAATGGAATGTGGCCAGCAGAAACCCGTAATGAATCGGTTTGGAAGAGTGAAAGCGATATACACGGTTGACTCCAGAAAATGTGGCGAAACAGCGAGAAATCCATCTGCCAGCCTGATAACGCAACGAAATGCGGTTTGGTGAATGCAACCATCATGACGAGACTGTACATGGACATGATGTTGAATGGCTTGCGTGCCTTATGACTCAAAGAGCTATACAGGATGGCTTGCCTGAGTCGGAAATACAATCATGCCTGACAGGTCAAGGGGTAGAGGCCAGACTAAGTCCAGTCTCAGAACCATTTGTTGGGCTACATTTGGTTCTAGCCGCTATGCCCCTAGATAGGACACTCCAGCGAATAGACAAAAAGAGAAACAGTTTACCAGTCTAAAAACCTCCACCAGATGGACGTGGGGGCATATTAGGTGGGGTTTCTCTCGACGATGGGAGAAGTCATCACACTTCATTGGGCAACTATTGCCCATCTAATCTGGGCAGCTCTCGACCCCAAGGATGCTGTCCTGTCCACTATCCGCTTGCTCCATTGAGTGTATGAGGCTAAGGACTGAACCCGAAAGATGGTTCGATAATGAAGCACCAGCGAAGACATGACAGAACGCATGCAATACTCGGGCCACACACGAGAGACTAGAAGAAGTTCGTTCACAAGTTCTTCGGTCACGTTCCTGTAGTGGGTTAAGGCCCCACTACCCTGTGGTTGAGACTTCAGAGTCAAAGACTCCGATAGAGTTCTGAAAGAAAAACCTATTCTGCGGTGTGGGCTCGCGCGAAGTATGGCATACCCAAAAGTTCCTCAGTGGTCCCTCGGAAACATTTCTTAGCGCTCTGCTTTTCATCCTTCGCATCGCGACTCTGAATGGATACGAGAGGCCACAGTTGGTCTTGGCCGTTAACTCATAGCTCTCGGTAAGGGTAGCAACTTAGAAACACTGCTTACAACGTCCACACGATTTACCAAACAAGACAAGCTGCCCCAAGTAGAACTGTTGAAATTTTTAAAAATGGGTATTCATTGTGCATCGAAGCACGCATACAGGACCCAGCTACAGCATTAACACTTCGCTCCCCAGCTACCGATTCGGCTTCTCGCTCCACTCTTCGCGTATCCGGTGAATCGGTGTCTAGTGCTGGTAGTTAGACTGGCATTCGTATCGCTCTGAGCGTGCACTGCTCGACCGAATCCCAGTCAGCAGTCGTCTGTGTACGGTTCGGTTGAATGGTTCTGTGCATGTCAACAGCATTAGGCTAAAGCGTCGATGCCTGTTTGTCGTTTCTGTGTATGCTCCAACTGACTGTACTTCTCTGTATTTGTATTTGTATTTGTATTTGTATTTGATCAGACTTGCGTAAACAGATGTCTGCATGCTTCGCAAGGAGGAACGAGTAGAAGCGGGAGAATTACATTGGGATAGATCATCTTATAAAGGGTGAGTGTTATCTGCAGGGATTTTGTGAGCAAACTTTTCGCATGCGGCCAGATGTACTTTGCACAGCTTAGCAGATGGTTCAGTTAAGGGCATGAAAGGTACCCGACTGATAATAGGTAAATCACGAAGAAGAATTTTCACATCTTTTCTCAGTTGGCCAGCAAAAATAACAAGGGAACAGTAAAGTAGGATCGGGAGAACTTTGATAAACAGAAAGGGGAATATCACTCTTTTTAACGTCAAAATGCCTAAGTTTTCGTTGGTAAGGTAGCCGGTGTAGTTTCTTAACACAGTTCGAAATGACCATTTCAAATTTGCATCGATAGTGACTCATAAGTATTTCACAGAACTCACTCTAGCTGGTGGTTCCGTGGAAATAAATGGATCAGAAAGTTAAGCCGATCAAGAAAGGGTGAATATGCATGCAAGGCATTTGGACAAATTTAAAGTTGAACCGGATCGAACGGAGAAATCGTAGATGTGGGACAGAATACTGGAAAAGTCAGAGAAGCCCTGGGTCACGGAATGCCTAACGAAGAGCCGCATCATCGGCATAATTATATGAGTGTGCCGGAGAGCTGGATGAAAGGTCACTAATGTAGGTGGAAAATAGGAAGAAAGGACAGCTCCCTGAAGCACTCCTGAATCGGTCACCAAGGGTTTGGATAGTTTAAAACCTAGTCGTGTGCACGGAGTTCTGTTGGTAAAATAATCAGACAACCATGCCAGTAAAGGTGTAGGGCAGCCGAAAGCTCCCAGTTTACGGACGAGGACAGACCGCGGAAAAGAATCAAAACCGAATGAGTAGTCTAGAAAAGCGCATCGAACAGACTTCGCTGAACTGTCCAAGGGTTTTGTTACATGGTGGATTAAGGAAGCCATAATATCCACAGTGGACCTGTTCGATTTATGGGCAAACTAAGGGGTCGTCGGGAGAGTTTATAAAAGAATTCAAACCTTGCCATGGTGTTCTGATCGCTGAGCTTGGCGTTTAGATCGCAAACGTTTCATCACCAGTCGAGGTGACATCGTCAGTGCATGTGCGCTGTTGGTAGTGATCTCTTATATTTATAGGTTTGTCATTAGTCCTGACCTTGAGCTCCGTAGACGTGCCCAAGGCTCGACGTTTGTTTTACGGCTTCGCCTCGAAGAACTTGACCCTTGACCTTTGACGGTTGAAGTCCCGCTCGGTGAGCTTGAATTCTTTTCGCTTTGTCTTGTTGTTTCCATTTTTGATATTTGAATTCTCGGCGAGTCAGTTCCGAACCTTTAAGAATAGCGCGCTCTGTAAGTTTGAGACCAGATAAAGTTAGAGCAATGTGATGAAAGCGTTTAGCTATGACACCAGGATTACAAGGTTCAGGGATAGAAACAATGGTAACTGGTCTCTAACAGCCTGGAATAAAATACGAGCACAAATATTTATTTAAGAGAGAAGTAAATATATCGGTCAGGGCAGCAGCACCGTGTCTCAAAAAAGATGACGATGGGCCATCGGGACCAGTACCTGAGGTTATTTTTGAAGTACGAAGGAGCTTATATACTTTTTCCGTGGAAAGTTGGGTAATGTGTGCGCCATCTTCTGGAATGAATGGAATCGCAGAGCCATTTGATGACTGGACGGATGCACTGTTGATAATGTCAACGTCCGCAGCAAATTGTACTTGTTTCGTTTGCTTTCCACACAGCAGCCGAATGCCTTGCAATGGTCGGTTACTGTTATGGCTACATAGGAGTGGAGGATGTACGAAGATTGTCGGTATCTAAACACACATTTCTTCGTAGCATTGCTCGAATCTGGTGGAAACACCGTATGACGAATGCTGAGGATGGGCGCAGAGCCATAGGTTCACAGGTCGAATCGTTAGATGGAATACTTGAGCTCATCAGATTAAGATGATTGGGACATGTGTTTCGCATGTCCTCAGACAGGATTCCTCGGTGTGCTGTGTTTGCTGAGATGGGTACCGGTTGGAAGATGAGTAAAGGTGGTCAGTCCATGACACGGAAAAAAGGTATGAGAAGCCTAACTAGCGGACTTGACCATTTAGGGCGTGTTAGACTTCCTGGGTGAGGTCCAGGAGGTCCTTTCACCCAGTGGTTATATACTTTAGAGAAAGTGGCTAGGTGTCGTGATCAGTGACGCTCTTGTATCCACAAGCTTCTCTTTTTGTATTACAAATAAAGTGAATTACGATATAAAGGGTAAACCCCATAATCAGAAGACGTAATGTAAAAGTGAAATGTGGGGAAACATTCACGTTAGGACCAGTTTATTGACCCTCCTTTTAAAGAAGAAAAGGTTGTAAGTGGGTGAGAAGACAGAAAGAGGAAGAGCGTTCATAATTTAACAATCCGGGGAAAGATTAAAAGATAGAAGCACAGCACTAGTGACAGAAATTTGATACAGATGACTATTTGTCTGGGTACGTGATGGTCGGGAAAAAGGTTTCGGAACAGGAATTGCCGAAGCAAGCTCAGAAGAACAAAATCCAAAATAATATCGGTAGAAAAGAGACAACGAAGCAACAGCCCGATGATGGGCTAGTGACTGCAGACTAGAGATTAAAGAAGAGTCGTCGATCAGCCGGATGGCCTTTTGTTTAACCCGATCAAGAAGAGAGAGAGGTAGGCGAAGCTCCACCCCACATGTGAGTGCAGTATTCAAGTGCGGGCGGATTTGAGCTTTGTACAGCAGAAGATGAGCTTGTGTGAAGAAGCGTCTGGCGCGAAACAGAAAACCAACTTTACGCGCAGCATGAGAGGCGAGCTAAGATGTGAAAGCGGACCAACATAGAGAGGAAGTTATAGATAAGTCAAAAAGAATGGGAGAATCTGTGGAATGGAGTACAGTTGAATCAAAGAATAAATATGCAGAGAATGAATGATGTTTCAATGAAATTGAGTGAGGAGGGGTTTTCGAAGCATTAAATGCAACATGATTGCGGGATCCCCAGGAGGAGACGTGTTTGAGATCGGACTCTAAAAGTGGTCACGATCGATGTTGGTGTTGGCATAGCGGCGGGGAGTGCGGTAACAAAGGGGAGAATGAAGGATGGCATCATCGCTAAAGAAATGGATTAGGTTGGAAGTAGCGAATAGATTATAAGAATAAAAGAAATAGGGTGGACGCAAGTACTGAACCTTGAGGAACGCCATCGTTCACAGGAAATGGCTGGGAGAGAACCCCATCAACTCGGACAGAGATGCTTCAATTACTGAGGGATTTTGATGTCCACGATACGAAAGAGGAGGGGAACGCGAACGTGGGCAGTTTCACCAGAAGACCTTCGTGCCAAACTCGGTCAAAGGCCTTAGAGAGAGCGAGACGATGTGTGCTTCTCTGTGTTTGTCGAGTACAGCCGACCAGGAGTGTGAGACGAAAGCCCAGATATCATCGGTAGAATGGCGAGGTCAGAATCCGTATTGGCGATCATTCAATAGTCCTTCGCATTCGAGAAACGTACGCAGCTGGTCGGAGATAACAGTTTTGAATACTTTCGAAATAATAGTTTTGAGGGAAATTGAATAATAGTTATTCGGGTCAGAGGGATCACTGCGTTTGGGAATAGGAAAAATCACGGCGTTATTCCAGGGGATCGGAAAAGTAGAAAGCTGCAGAGAGAGAGAAGAAACGACGTAAGAGAGGGGTCACTTTAGGGGCACATATTTTAAGGACGATGGGTGGTATACTGTCCGGACCGGGTGGTTTGCATACGTCCAGAGAACGCAGCATTAAGCGGATCTTCCTGGTGTTAATATGAGGTTCAAAGTGGGAGACAGGAGGAAGAGGAGGAACCGGAGGAGTCGCATAAGAGGGTAAGGTGGAGTTGAAGACAAACTTGGAAGCAAAAACCCCGACTTTTTGGTGTGGTTCACAAACAAAATCGCCGGGAGAATTACAGATGGGAGGGAAATTGGACGGGCAAAAATTGCGGGAGACTGCTTTGGCAAGGAACCAAAATGTTCGGCTACCGGTGGAAGATGAGAGTAAGCGTTCAGCTTTCCAGCGGACGAAGTGTTCTTTGGATCTCTGTATGGTTGACAAGCATCTGTTCCTGGTTTGCACGAAGTGGTGGTGGGAGTCGGGAGTGGGCGAGCGGCGCCAGCGGCGAAATGTTGCACGCTTCAAACGTATAGCACGATCACATGTGTGGTTGAACCACTCGAGGGATTCGCGTTTATCGGGTTTGGAGAAGTGATGAATAAAAAGTAGCACTTTCGAGAACAATGTCAGTAAAGTTAGAAATGGAAACGGGAACGGAAACATCTGAAGTGAAGAAGTACCATTCCAAGGACAGGAAGTTAAGAAATCGTGAAATGCGTCCCAGTTGGCTGAATTGTAACGCCAAAATGTGTGTCTCGAGGTCGGTGGAGGATCGGGGCGAGAAAAACTGATGGAACAGGAAATATTGCAGTGGTCAGATGACCTAAGTGGATGGAGAGCAGAGATGCCTGAGAACAGACAAGGAACAGAAGTGAGAACAGGATCAAGGGTATAGGCACCATCGTCAGCCCGATCGCGGATACGTGTGAGGTCAACACTTTGGCACAGGTTGTTGACCACGGTGACTGTTCGGCTTCGCGCCCCACAGCCGAAGTATCAGCCATTCGCGATTGTGTCCAGTAATATCTTGGAGAATGGTGATATGGCAGTTGGAATCCGTAACAAACAAGTGCACAGTGTTCGAAGATACAAGTTCAAAGATCGATGGGTTGCTGTTATTGGGTGGCCGGTAAACAATGGAAGACTAGTGATTAAAATGAGGAAGTCGGAGTTTTCGACACATCAGCTGAAATTCTCAGTTGTGAAAATCACGATTCTGGATTCCGGATATGGTGACTGACTAGTTGACGAAGGCACAGATACCATCTTTGAGTGAAAAAGAGGAGTAGAAGGTTTAGTTAGGAAATTGGAAGTGGGTGGTATCTGATGGGGAGGAGATTTGGGTTTCGGTCACAAGTAAGACAAGAGGAGAGGAAGATTGGAGAAATCGATGCAAAGAATCGGTGTTATGGTTCATTCTGCGAATGTTAGTGAGAATGGTGAGTTCGTGATTGTTTTTCGAGTAAGCAGAGCAAGCAAAACAGCGAGTGCGTGTATCGTTGTGTATTTTCATGATTCATAGTTTAAAAGAAACCGGCCACCCTGATCTCGAGACTGAAAGTGGTAACCACACAAGGCTTCTGTCAACATGATATCGATATTTAATGGATTTTTTTACTTCTTGAATATTCCTGTTCTTTCTCATTGTTTCCGATTGAGGCTGTCGCTAGGAGATAGCAACCAAAGCCACAGCACTTAATGCATGAATAACGATCGTCTGAACTGATGATAAATGCAACTAACCCGAATCGACGTTGCTGTCGCGGGCGGTGGACACAGTGTAGAGAAAATAAGGGCCGGCAACCGGCAAAGAGAAATGCTTCAATCATACCAAAAATCGGACTGGCCGGCGTGAGCAACGAGAACTGGCGAGTAGACAGTAAGCAGGCAGCAGAGTCAAGTGGAATGCGAACAGACACGAATCTATGCAAACGCTGTCATCAGCGGATCGATAGGGTAGATGGGTTGGAACAGCAGAAGTAACACAGCGGCTTGGGATCGCAGTTGTGTGCGTTTGTATATGGGTGTATCAGGAAACATCCCACCGTTGATTCCCAAGAGGGAGAATCGGCAGGTGGTGTCCCATTTTCATATTCTATGGTGCATGAGTGCAATGGGTCAACCACCAGAGACATTGTAGTATAAAGAACCGGTAACTTTGATCTCGAGAAAAAAGATGACACTTAAAGTAGAAGGCCCGTGAATATATATATATATATATAACCATCCAGACACAACGTAGTCCTAAGCACATTCGATTTCCATGGAATAATTCTTCCACCACTATCCCGATATTTCTCCCGCTTTTGTTAAAAGAAGCACGAGAAAGTGACCGAAGCGGCTGTGAGCGGTGATTTTCATCATGGTGAACCTTAGACCCATCGGTAACGGGTTCGAATCGTACCACTGCCGCCGGTTGCTTCCCTCAATTGGTCGCTGCCTTTTTTCTGAAATGTTGTATCAATATTATTTAATAAAAAAAAGTAAAAGTACTTACAAAAAATAAGGTCTTCCGCTACAGAAATGAGACTCTATACTCTTCAAAACGGACTCCTTTGAGCCCTTGTTTCTACAGTTGTGAGATCTGCGATGCGCATATTCATTCTGTTGTTATGGTCCGGCTTACTTCGACTGTCAGATTTTATGGAATGAGCATGTACTATTCTACCCCTGAGCAACCTTAAATATTTTTCAAGTAGAGGTGTGCTTGGTATGAACTTTCGTTCTTATTTTGATCTGCATGACAAGAGTACGGGCATTATTCATAAGAAGGTTTTTGACTATTTCCCTAGAATCACATTTAACTCTGACGGCAACAAATCCCTAAATTACAGGAATTTGGAACTGGTCCTCGTGTCTACAGTAATGGTTTTATTTTCCCCGGTTTGATGTTCGTAATCTCTGCGATCATTAATCCACTTGAGCTGAATAACCATGCACAGCCTGGTTTTATAGGCAGAAGCGCATTACTGATTGATGATTAAGTAGTGGCCTGTCAGCGAGCCACCGAATTCGCGAATCTTGGGTATTCAACTAAGCCATCATTTTGAGGTGCGATGGACCTACTCTTCACTGGGTCGCACGATTTTGTGATCTGACTGATTTTGACTTGTAATGATGAAGTCAAATTTTTTCGCCAGTATTCGGCATACATCGTTTGTATTTGCTTACTTTACTATTATGCGGCTAGCTCCTGCGAGAGAATGAGCCGGAATTATGAATGTCCCGAATGCCACCTGCACATCTAGTGTATGTGTAGAGGAACTGTTCATGGGGTTTCGGAAATTAGGTGACATCGAGGTAGGAACTCTAGGCCGTTCACAAACAACTACTGTCTGTCGGGCAACGGGGAATTTGTGTTTTGGGAGCCGGTGACCCAACGAGCGGTTCATACCCCTTTTGGATGGTGGTCTGCCAGTCGTGGATGTCCAACACGTCCCGGGGGATCTTGCGCTCCCATTCAAGTTAGCTGAGTAAAAGGCCAGAGGTAATGGTCTCATTTAGTGGTGGGCCACATCCGCGCAAGTCACCTTACTGTGTGTAGGCTTCTGTGACTTATGAAAAAAGTCCACTGCCCGACGATGAACTCGCCATGCTCTCTGACAACGCCGCCTTGCTTTTGTCTGTCTACTATCCTCCGGTCTGTTCAACATAAGTGACCCTGGAGGAGCGCTTCGAGTTTCAGTCGGCGCAGCTCTCTGGTTTGTCGTAGCACGCAAACTAGATCACCACGGCAAGGTAGCACGGTCGATCAAGTGACTCCGTTTCTTCGCTGATAATAATAATCTACCGTCGACATGCCCTTATATTACAATCATTTACACGACAATATTCAGTTCATTCTCTTCAAGCCCTAACTATCATCGTTTTCGCTCAATATACCCTAGGTCATTTCCTTGTTTTTAGGTTTCACCAAACCGCTGATAGGGCCATTAAAATATTGCTCACGAGCTATCCGGTTGGTACACCGAAATCCCAGTATTTTGCAGCATTTTGTTGAGTAGGAACACTGGTTTTCTACACTGACTGTTTTCCGAAAACAAACTAACGGTCGAGATTAATGGTGATAGGTTCGCTAATCATCACTGTTGAGCCTTCTTCCTGAGTGTTGACCGAGTTTCTGTTTTGGTCAGTTCAGTTGAGCATATGTGTACGCGGTAATCTTGACCAGCTTTACAACCACTGTTGTCATTATTTTTTCCGGTTTCGACGCAATATCATATTTGCCGATGCGCCGTCACTTCGGATGTACCCACAATTCTCCGCGGGCACGTCACCCATGTTCCACCTGACATCAATCGTCACGCCTTCTATCAAAGGGTGCTGACTACGTAGAAATGGACGTCCAGTTGACCAAGGACAATCAAGTCATTGTTTACCACGACTATGAGGCCGTGATTATATCCAAAAAGGTTAGTTGGACAGCTTTGGTCGAAATATGAACGTTCAGTTCTTGTATTAATTACATTTTTCACTAAGATTCCTCCCTGATTGATATCGTTCTTAAGACGGTTGAATCTCTCTGATGAATATTCCGTAAGAATAGTACATCTATTACACCATGATCCAGTCAGTTATTCAAAAAACACTAAAGGAGTAGTCTCCAAAATTTCACGGTTGAAATACGCATTTAGTAACTTGAACATAAGCTAAGCACCCAATGATATCGGTAAACCTGATTTTACGGAAGCCTAAAACGGATTCCTGCGTTTTTCTGCCCTATATTACACGTCTTTCATCCACTGTATCTACGTCGAGATACTGTACAAAGATGTGTAGCGTTTTATGAAAAAAGCCTTTTAGATAAGAACTACTCACTTCATCGATTACTGCTTCCTATCTGCTTTCAGTTTTCAATTTGGCCCAAACCTACCCTGTTTATTAGTAAGCAGCGTGTGTGGGGAAGCACATATGATGATATGAAGTCTGTTTGTTCGAATTTTGTCACCTTTAGACACAACAAAATAAAACTCAGTATTGTATATATATATATATATATATATATATATATATATATATATATATATATATAATGGCCTGCTTGCTGAAGGCTATACTCATGGTAATGTTTCTCTGAGCTACCTAACCATGATGAACAAGTGTTTGGTCTAGCGAAAATTAGTGCACTACCTTATATTCTGTTCTGTGCTGTACTTCTTCATGCTTTCCTCAATGATGATCGGTTTCATCGTTGTTATTTTCTGCTACCTTTACCGGTGCAACTAGGTTACCGCAATCGGTGAAAAAGAATGTTGTCGCTCAGTTTGAGCGGCAACAATGCGTCTGTTCCTCA
Organism: Fasciola hepatica; assembly: GCA_948099385.1. Classification (NCBI taxonomy): domain Eukaryota; kingdom Metazoa; phylum Platyhelminthes; class Trematoda; order Plagiorchiida; family Fasciolidae; genus Fasciola; species Fasciola hepatica. The sequence continues at coordinate 1,471,598 of CANUEZ040000151.1, forward strand.
AACTAAATCATACCACTTTTCCAAATTTCTCTTCTACCCACACCCTCATGTTTCTAGATACCGAATGCTACATTAAATTACTCATCGTTCTGATGATCGTTTTCTGCCCGTTTGATTTTCATGCTTCATAATTTCACTTGAAAGAAACGAGGTGGGCGTCTGTCTTATTTGCCGATTGCAATCAAAGATTTGAATTACGAGGACCTAAGAGAACTAAAGGTACATCATTCGAGCGTGTTACATGAACCTCACAGTCATGAAAGTGAGTTCTGATCATTTATTGGTGGTTTCCCTTGGTTTTCTCTTTGTTGTGCTGCGTTTTGCTGAATTTCGCGTCTATAGCTTCTAGATAGCTTTTTGCCTCTATATCTTTGACCTGTTGTGACGTTCGGGAAGTACTGGTGTGAATATTTGAGGACAAACACAGCTTAGTGAATGGTTTTGTGTTCAATACCTCGTCTTCCGAGGAAGAATGGCATTAAGTGCAGCAAATGTACAGCGGAGAAAGTGTTTTCTTCGGGCTTTTCTTGTGCAGATGTGGTCACGACTTTCACTGACCATTTCAGAAAACAGTAACCCGCAGTCTTATAAATGGAAGCCAGACGGAGATTATTTTTACAGTGGCGATATCTGTGAGGATGATTTGGTTATTCAGTGGTTTTCAATTTATGGGTGTTGTTCGAAGCTCAGGTTGATGTTTTTCATAAGCCTCAAATTGCTTGACGTTTAGGTCGCAAAGGTTACATCGTGCCAACCGAGATGATATCACCAAAGCGCAGTGTTGACGTCACTCCGGTTGGCGTGTTAGGCTTCCTGGGTGGGGTCCAAAAGACCCTCTCACTCAATGGTTAAATACGTTGGGGGAAACAGCTAGATGCCGCGATCAGTGGCGCTCTTGCATCCACAAACTTTCTTCATCGACTAAATTCCAATAATGTAAATTTCCTCTTACTCCTCTCATACTTTTTTCTCCTTCACTATTTTCTTTTGAGATTGCCGCTAGGAGATAGCAACCAAAGCCACCGCACCCAGTGCATGGTTAATGGTTGTCTGAACAGAACAGAACGGTTGGCGATGAAGCATTTGCGACCTATACGGATGCTCAACCATCAGAAACAAATGCAAACGGTTTGCTTATCTATTGGATGCCCTAATGTCAGGTTGACTGGCTGGGACATGTGTTACGCATGCCCACCGACATATTTCCTCGGTGTTCGCCGTTCTTCGAGATAGGTAGTGTAATGCAATCAGGTACGATTGTGCAAATGCAATAGGTACGCCAATACGAGAAATAGCGTTGTCGGGTGATTAAGGCTTTAATAATCTGAAAACCTCGCATACGAATAAATGAAAAAGAAACACGCAAGAAAATTTACCGAAGACGAAGGAGGTCATTATAAGAATACTCTTCGAGTCAGAGAATACATGACAGATAGCAGTCGGAAGGTAGCTTCAGGCGGCCAGTCCTTGACATGGCAGAAAGGTATGAGAACCTCGACCAATGGACTTGACCAAATGGGGTGTGTGAGATTTCCCGGTTAGGGTCTACGAGACCCGCTTACCAAATTGTTGAAACATTAGGTGATATAGTTAGGTGTTGTGCCTAGTGCCGTAGTTGCATTCGATCTCTTTCCATTACCTCATGGTTTTCAGTTATTACTTTGTTTCCGGTTCTTTAGCACTTTACGCTTCTGTTCTTTTTCCCTTGACCCGAAGGTGCCGGAAGGTAGCAACCAAAAACAGAGTACGTAAGTGCGAGGTTATTGGTCGAATAGACTGACCTGGTTACCGAGTAGGCCCCGTTGAAAATATCAAGGAACCACGAGGTATCAGTGAAACACGGTCTGTTCGTTTTGTCCTCTCGAATGACTGAGCCGAGACTTCAGTACGTCAACTCTTCTGCCGGTGTGTTGGGAAAACTCATTGCTTGTCAAAGATTCTTCCACTTCTAACGAGCTCACACAAACTAGCCAATACATACAAGTTTATAGTAACATACCTTTGAGATGGAAAAGTGCCTGAAATCACTTTTCGTCTAGGAAAGTCCAAAACCGTCGTTCAGAACCGCCAGATGACTACGATTAAAGCAATCGATGATGAAGACAGTCAATCGTCTTTCGTCTGTAGAGGAAACAACAAGGGTAATATTTTGTAGACTGTCGATCCGGTAACAAACAAATGCCGCAGAATTCATGGCATAACCAAGTTCAGACTAATATGTTCTTGATTCATAGGCGAGATTTGCGCCTGTCTGGTCCGATTTTGCGTTTCCATTTGCAGGTCTTCATGGTACAAGATTCTTCTTTACTAGCGGACAACTAACTGAACGGATTCGGTGTCATGGCACCCTGTCCGGCCACTGAGGCCAATTGAGGCATCAAAATTGTATCGAGTTCGCAGCCATTTCCTTAAACCGACCAGAAATTACATCCTGGAGGCAATGAAAACCGAAGCGACTGGTTTATACCTTATCCCTAGGCTTGAATATATTTCCGTTAAGGTGTAATCTTGTCTGGTTCATGAACTGTTACGCGACACTTTAGTTATCTCTTACTTCCTGAAATTCAAGAGTCTTTGTTCACTTGTGGTATTAGTGTAAACCGTCTCAGTAAGATGTTTACGTTAGTCATAGAGTATTGGGTTGTCCGAACCAATCACTTGGTCAAGCACTAAAGCTTACCTGTGGTTGGGTTGTGCGTGCCCCCATAATGGTGTTCTTGGCGTGCAGTGTTCTCTGAGGCGGGTGATGACTGGAAGATGTGTGAGGATGGTCAGTCCATGACGTAGGCGAAAGTTGAAAAAAATTTGCCAACGAGATTAGTCATGTTGGGTGTGTTAAGCTTTTATGATCTACCTCATTCGTTCGATGTACTAGGTTAAGTGTGCCGGCCTGCTGCAACCGGTGGCATTTCCTTGGTACCGTCCTTGGTAGTTCATGCTTTTGCCGCACCCTTAAACTTCTAGTTTCCGATTTCGCTCTTATTTTTGCTAAGGGTTAGCTGCCAACATCGTCGAACGGAGTGCGTGGTTAGTGATGTTTCTTGCAACTGATTGAGAAAGCGGATTTCCCTGATTTGTGCGATCTAGTGTTCCAACTTTTTTTCGTATATCCTATAACTCATTCTATTCCCTCCACAAAATTTGCACAGAGATGGAGGAGGAAGACTTGGACCCTATTGAACTACAGTCATTTCCACGGCTTCGATCCTGCTTCGAAGAAATCGATCGAGACTTGGGATTTCTTATAGAGGTCAAATATCCTATGGAATACAAAGTAAGAGCAGTCGGGCGTCCGTAGATGTTCCATTTGAAACATCATTTGTATTTTTTTATTATTCAGTTTTGCTTCCGGCAAAGCATTTGTACATATCGACAGTGTTTGCGAGCCTTACAAGATCTGCTGGAGCTGTTATTGGGAAGATTTTGTCCAGTTGTTCTGTCGTATAACCGCAGCAGGTTGGATTCATTACGTTCTTGGAAGCAAGGAAGCTACCTACTCCTTGTCTAAAGTTTCCAGATTGGAGATAGTTTCACGGTTCACGGCACTTCCTTGAAGGGAATTTATTATGCCCACTGTTCTGGTCTTGATTTACGCAAGCATTTGTCTTATGCTAACAGTTTCCCATCACGGTTACACTCACAGTAGGATAACCAAAAAGTAAGCGTATGAAAACCTACGCAGTCACCGTAGGTTCTGATGCAAGAATGTTAGTCATTGAGTAGAATCCAAATTGGATACAATTTGTGGAACTCTCACCAACTATCTTCCTTTTCTTTTCAGGCTGGCGGGTCAGAATTGAGCAACTTTTTTGAATACAACTTCTACGTTGACACTGTACTGCGAGAGATATTGTTACATGCTGGTACTCGAAGAATCTTGCTCTCTTGTTTTGATCCGAACGTGTGCATAATGTAAGTGTCATGAAGCTTTTTTTAAACGGTCGTTTTTGGCTTCACGATTTTAGATTCTTTTTCTGTTGGGTGGTTTTAACCAGCTACAGATTTTATTGCGAAGGTTAACATTCATTCTCAGTGGCTGTAACTGCACTGCTCCGTTTGACGCTGATAATCGACCTCGTCGATTTAGGTTCGAGCGACCGAATCCAAGGATTCTTTCTGTCATTGACTTGTCTTGTGTGTATTTTAGTTTTAGCTCCTAAGGTTTGAGGATAATTGAGTTGAATGTTTCACATGCCTCAGTAAGCTCGGGGGTGGAAGCCTCAGGTTCCGTGATGGCTACTCGCCCTGAGCGCCTCTCGAGCCGCTCCCAAAGGATCGCGCGTCTAACTCAGCCTCTGCTCAGGAAGTTCTGCACACTGCATTCTCGTGGCAGAGGTATTTTCGACTGCGGAATAAGCCCATCATAGTACTCAGAACACAAGTTGTAGGCGAACATACGTTTTCGGTGATTTCATTCTCAAGCCATTACAATCACATTTATATGAAAACGAATTATTAGGAAGAGTTGGAAAAAGTCTCACCAAGTCGGTACGGAGAATTAAGGGTGAAGAAGGATGGAGACCCGTGTGAGTGACCAGATTATGTAACCGGTGCTAATTAGTTTATGTCACCGCTGCGTCCGGCTGTGTAACACAGTTGAGTGTTGGCCATAGGAGTTGTAGTGCTTGGACTAATTTTCGCTGCGCGCAAAGCTCAGGCTTCAAGAGGCGGATGATAATTGCCTCGGCAGTTGCTAGTATCCGGAGCCTAATTGTTCTTGACACGTGTTATGGGACCCGGTAGACGACTTTGAAGGCGGACTGGATGTCGATTGAATGCCTAGTTTCTAACAAGTGCGAGACGATTGAACTTGATACTACTCCATTGCCTCCGTGTCTAAGCCATCGTGGGTGATGCTCCTTGATGCGTTTTGATAGCTGTCTTGCCGTTCGACCTATGTAAGTAGCACCACAGGTGCACCTGAATTGACTATATGGCCTTCCAAAAGTTCATAAACCTGGACTACTCCAAAGAAACTGGACCGAACGGATATAACCAGTGAGAATCGCACAAGCAGAAAGGAATGGATTATTCATCCGACTCCCCTTCAAGGGAGATGTCGCAGCCGATAGAGTCTGCAACATTTTGAGTGCCACGGTTAAGTCCACCTTCAATGCTGTCAAGATCAGATGTGTGTTTTTCACGTCACCAATAATCCGATGTGAAAATAAAGATAAGCTGCCCTTGTTGACCTCATCCATGATCATCTATCGATTCAGGTGCACCTGTGGTGCTACTTACATAGGTCGAACGGCAAGACAGCTATCAAAACGCATCAAGGAGCATCACCCACGATGGCTTAGACACGGAGGCAATGGAGTAGTATCAAGTTCAATCGTCTCGCACGTGTTAGAAACTAGGCCTTCAATCGACATCCAGTCCGCCTTCAAAGTCGTCTACCGGGTCCCATAACACGTGTCAAGAACAATTAGGCTCCGGATACTAGCAACTGCCGAGGCAATTATCATCCGCCTCTTGAAGCCTGAGCTTTGCGCGCAGCGAAAATTAGTCCAAGCACTACAACTCCTATGGCCAACACTCAACTGTGTTACACAGCCGGACGCAGCGGTGACATAAACTAATTAGCACCGGTTACATAATCTGGTCACTCACACGGGTTTCCATCCTTCTTCACCCTTAATTCTCCGTACCGACTTGGTGAGACCTTTTCCAACTCTTCCTAATAATTCGTTTTCATATAAATGTGATTGTAATGGCTTGAGAATGAAATCACCGAAAACGTATGTTCGCCTACAACTCGTGTTCTGAGAGGTATTTTCACCAAAATGCCGAGCGTATCGAGTTGCAGGCACGGGCAGTGCGTCTTTCAAAATCCATCTGTGTGCACGTGCTGGGATATCTGCACCCTCCCGGATAAACGTTTTTGCCCTCAAAAATCCCGAAAGAGCTGTCACGGGCAGTCACAACTCGACAGATGGACGCAGCCAATGCGAAAGAAGCCAATGTTTCTGTGGAAGTGCAGTGGACTCATAAAGACGACAATCAAGTAAGCTACATGGGCGGTATTCGCGAGATTGAAAAGGTGGGCAAAAGATTGGGTCCCCGGGAGCACACTGCGGATGTAAACCAAAGCGCATGAAACCCGGCTCGTGGGTAGTGGTAAAAGCCGGAGATTGCAACGAGAGGTCACACGCTCTGCCAAGGCTGATTGCGAAAGATACTGGATAGAAAAAGCCGTAAAAATAGAGACCGCATCAATAACCAATGACTTTGATAAACTGTCCTGCCTCGTTCGCAACGCCTCGAACAGGTAATGCAAACACGGTTAGCTTCGTTATCCAACAGAAACCTACCACCCCGATAACGTAAGGCGTGGGCTGATGTGTCAAACACTTCGGCCAGCTAATAAACCGACCTGCTAACCACCCGACGAACCAACCAGTGTCAGCTCCTCCAGTCTAGTACGAAAGCAACTGCGACCCGTCGAGTACCGCGGAAATCACAGGAATTAACAAGCTGGGAGATAGAAAGACCTCCGGGGAGATAACACTTCTCTGGAAGTATATAAAACCTGTTCATCGTCATTGATCGATAAGTTATGTACACTTTTTGGCTCCATTTGGCGGGGGGGGGGGGGGGGGGGGAAGCATTCCTATCCGCTACCCATTGCGAGGAAAGGTGATTAATGGGCATGCTAGAAATACTGAGAGATCAGCTTGGTCGATGTCTCCGCAAAGATTTTCGGTGCGTTGTTACTAAACCATTCCTCCGAGACAAGTGATCGGCGCACTTGCTTCATCGACTTCCGGACTGCCTTCAATTTGGTTCATCGTGAGTCCTTTTGGTCCTTTGGGATACCCGACAAGCTTTTGAGATTTTTGAGTGGATACTGCTCGTCAATTGGTGCTAGGGTTTGTATGTACCTCGATGAATCCTGTGAGTTGGCACTCACTACCGGAGTTAGTCGGGGCTGTCCCCTCACCGATAGTGTTTAACTACGCAGTGGTTTGGACAATGGGTCACGCATTACACGACTACCCTAGCGTTCAGCTTATCCAGGAAATATACATCTCGGACCTGAAGTTCGCGGATGATATTTTCGTGCTAGGAGACTCACACGCTACGCTCCAACAAATCCACGCCCGAACCAGTTTTTCCATCTAGGCCCGACAACTGAACAACTGTCCACCAGTGGCCGACTAGTGCAATACCTCCCTTCAGTCGAATATCTAGGATCAACTCTGCTTCCAAACGGCCAAGTAAAAGATAAAGTAGTATTACGGATCGTCAGCGCTAGAAGAGCCTTCTTTACGCTTTGGGCTCGCAGAGAAATCGGCTTAAGGGCCAAAGTTCGTGTCTACCGTGCCGCGGTCCGCCCCGCACTCATCTATGGTTGCGAAACGTGGCCACTACGAGCTGAGAACACCATAAAGCTGGAGGTTTTCGACCACCGTTGCATGCGGTGAACCTTCAAAGTCATCTGGCACGACAGGGTATCCTACAAAGAGGTAAGGAGACGGTGCTCTGATGTCGATGCGCTCTCCGTCTTCCTCTAACGTCGACGATTGCAGTGGTTCGGCCATATGCTTCAGCGACCCAATTCGGAGTTAACCCAATAAACACTATCCTACTCCTTCCCCCGGTTGACGTTATCGCCTTGATAAGCAGCTCAAAACGTGAACCAGTACAAAATGAAAATACGTGGGGCTTCTAGGTCATCGGCCGGTCTGTGGAGTCCGGTAATGGAAAAAGGACTGGATCACGATCTGCACTGAGCTCTCCTCCGACCGCCACGAGTGGTCAGCAATGGTCCGTGATATCCATGGAACCGACTCATCCTCTCACAGAAGATAGTAGCGTAAAAGTAAAAGTAAGAGATGCACGCATTTTGTTTAGCCTTGTCAACCTCAAACGCCGACCAAACCAGTCTATCCACGAAATAAGGAGATTGAAAACCCTTGCAGTTCGTTTTCTGAAGAAGGGTGAATGCATAGTAAAAGATATTTGTCAAATGCTTTCAAGGTCAGATCGCTGACTAATGCGTAACGATAAAAGTTGCCTCGCTGAAGGGTAACGATTTCGGTATTGCATTACGCAACATGACTGGAAGACTGTGAGTGACTTGACACAGTGACGTGTTTCGCTGTCAAGTAAACGGGTTATTTTACATGTGCACGGCAGATTATGCTGATAATTTTAATAACTGAACACACCGCCTGAATTTTAAACTCAGTTGACTCCAGTTTTAATTCGCTTTCTGAATAGTGTCTAGACGGGCGTTTTTGACGTTCACGAATAACAACTATTGTCGAATTCTTGCACGCGATGGTCTGTGCCTTCGTTTATTATATCTAAACTGGGTCTACACTTAACTCTATTGATCGGTTGATGACCATTTCCCGATGGTTTTCTTTAACGGTTATACCATCACGGTCAGACTGCACGTTATCGTTATGTGATGGCTTTCGTTCCTCAGCGACCCGAAGAGCTACACAGGATGGCTTTCCTGAGCCGCAGATGCAGTTGAGCCCGAGGGATAAGTAGGTGGAAGTCAGAGAAAGTGCAGTCTTTCCGAGTTGGTTGACAAAAAACGTCTGGTTCTAAGCACTATACCCCTGGATAGGACACTCCAGCGAATAAACACAGAGAGAAACAGTTTGATCGTCAGAAACTTCCCCTAGATGAACGTAGGAATGGAGTACGTGGGATTTCTCTCGAGAGTGCGAGAAATCAGACAGCCCAAAATAGATCCTTTCACAGATGCTTCGGTCACGCTACCATGCTGGTTAACGTCTCACTGCCTTGTGGTTGCGACTTTAGAGTCAAAGACTCCGATAGAGTTCTGAAAGAAAAACTTATTCTGCGTTATGGGCAGCCGCGAAGTATGATTTGCTCAGAAACCTGCAACGTTCTTCCTGTAGAGGTCCTTACCAATTTTCCCTCCTTTAATTTGAGATTGATGCAAAATGCTGCGAGTGATTGCATCTCTGAAGAAAGCAATAGTTCAAGAGTTTGGCACAAGTTGAATGCACTCCTTAAGCCTAAATGTTCACTTCACTCGACTGCCTTTAACGTCCACACGTCATGTGTCCGAAATGCGCATACGAGACCCTACTTCTGTGATCATTGTTCGCACTCTGGATACAAACTCAGTTTCTCACTTTACGCTTCGGGTGTCGAGCGATCCATTATCTAGGGCTTTGAGCAAGAGAGTTGATTGTGTAGTGCTCTGTTCGATTCCCGGCGGCAGTCGTTTGTGTGTAGTTCGTTTGGGTGGTTCTATGTCTGTTAACAACAAGAAACTGAAGCGTCCATGCATGTTCGTCGTATCGGTCTGATTGCAGCATATAGTACTCTGGGTGTACTATGGTATTTTTTGGTCACTTCCGAACCGTCGGACTTGTTTCAGTCAGATTCAGGCTACGTTAATGTTGTGGAAGAGATTTTTATGGGTACTTTCGAGTAAATACTGGCGCTTTACTTCGTTCTTATTTGTACCTCACTGCAACCAAGCACCACCTGATGTTCATGATAGTAAAATTAGAAATGCATGATGTGAAGTAGCCGTTGTAATCTTGATGCATTCAGTTTGTTTTGTATGCAGTAGATTAATTGCATAAATGTGAGTTCTAGAAGTGGGTCCATTTTTTTCAAGCCAAGGAAGACGAATGACCATTTACTAGAACTAGTTTACTGTGGTGCAGGTTTTCCATTGAAATTAGCGAAACATTTCCATCACCTAACAATCCCTACAACGCCTCGGAAGGTGATTAAAACGGCATCGAAAAATACTGTTTATCTCAATGTAATACTGAATGAGACTGATTCCTAAGTTATCACTGAAGCTGGTCATTGTGAAGTCACATTAGAATCTACCTGATTTTATGTCTCAGGTTGACCCTATCCTTTGAGAACTTAAACAGTTTTAGGCGGTTTGGGTGTGCGTGTACGCGTGACAAGTTCAGAACTGCGGATCTTACTGGTCCACGTGTGTAGAGTCGGACCCAGCATTAGTTTTAATGCGATTATCTCCAGCTCCATGGTCATCGTCGCAAACCGCAAACTCGGTTAGCCGTGCAACGTATGTGTGATCGAGAAGTACGCACCCGTTATGAGCAGAAGTTAGCACATGAGCTAGAATCTACGACGAACAATAATGTAGATGAGCATTGGGCTCATATCAAACAGGCGATGCGCGTTGCAGCAGGTTTTGCCTGTGGTCCTCGATCCGTTGTCCATCAAAGACACTGGATCTCGCAAGAGTCGTTGAGTATAATGGAGCAAAGGCATTAGAACTCGAACTGTGAGGAGATGAATAAAATGCGGAGAAAGCTACAAAGGCAAGTTACGAAAAGCCTTAAGAATGATCGCGAAAATTGGTGGGTCAAGGTAGCCGAAGAAATGGAAATAGCAGCTACTTCGGGTAACAGTCAAAGACTGTTCAAACATTCGTGACACCGGTGGACGGTGCACCCATGTCAGTGAAGCGATTTGCGATAGAAATGGAGAACCCATCCATATCAAAGAGCGAAGGCTTTACCGTTGGACCGATGGGCCGAGTACTTCAAGGAACAGTTTAGCTGGCCGCACGCTAGTGTAGTTACTCCTGTGTCAGCAACTGCTGCTCCTTGGAGGATATCACTTGAACTCCCATCGGAAGTAGAAGTAGAGTCATGTATTCGACTACTAAGGCGGGGGAAAGCGGCAGGTCCCGACGAACTTCCTCCAGTTCTTTTCAAACCGGGTGGTGAGGCGTTGATAAAATCACTAACCGCCTTGCTCCGTGACATTTGGAACGAGCAGCGTACTCCGTTAATATGGAGGGAGTCGTTGATTGTTCCCATCTTCAAGAAGGGAATACACAGTGATTGTAGTGACCATCGTGAGATTAGCTTAATTCCGATAGTCACTAAAGTATTAGCCTCGATTCTGCTGCACCACCTCACACCCGCTCGCGAGAGGAACGCTCGCGAACAACAGGCTGGATTCCGCCCAAGTCGAGGATGCATCGACCAGATTTTTACTCTTCGCCGACTACTTGAAACGCGTCACACGCACTGCCGACCGACAATGATGGTTTACTTGGACTTGAAAGGCGCCTTCGATTCAGTTGATCGAACAGCTCTTTTCAGTACTATTTATCGAAGAGGTATGCCACAGAAGTTCATGAACCTACTGAGATCATTGTATTCTCATACTTGTGGCCGTGTTAGAATTTACGGTGACCTATCCGGTCGGTTCGAAACGACCAGTGGTGTTCGACAGGGATGTCCCATGTCTCCATTGCTGTTCAACTTCGTCATGGACGAAATAATGGAGAGTGCGCTGCACAATCTTCAGGATGTAGGCGTCGAACTAGGAAATAGTGAAAATCTGTGACATGGATTACGCGGACGACGTTGTTTACTTGTTCGAATGCACGGAATATATTCAACGTGCACTAGATAGACTCAAGAGCTGTAGCTCCATTTGGTAAGCACTTTGCACCTTCAAAGTGTAAGGTGATGTTACAAGACTGGACGTCAACAATTCCGAGCTTGATGCGCGATGGGGAGGTGTTGGCAGTTGTCGACCACTTCACCTACCTCGGTAGCTGCGTGACGACGGATGGGAGCACTGTAGTAGAGGTGAGTACGCGGATATCCAAGGCTCGAGCGGCGTACGCTGGACTGAAGCACTTGTGGCGCCGACCTGATATTTCACTGAAGTTGAAAGGCCGTGTATACTGTGCTGCAGTGCGTTCAGTTTTGTTGTATGGTTGCGAAACTTGGAGTCTGCGTGCTGAAGATATTCGTCATCTTGAGGTTTTCGACCACCGATTTTTACGTAGTATCCTTAAGGTTGGGTGGAATAGCCGAGTGAGCAATGCTGAGGTCAGAAAGCGAGTATTGGGTATTAGTTCGGAGATTAGTAGATTAGTAAACTCCGTTGGTTGGGGCACGTGTTACGTATGTCAAACACACGCCTACCATACCGTGTCCTATTTCCCGTTCCTCCTAGGGAGTAGAAGAGATCACGTGGAGGTCAACAGATGATGTGGCAACGAGGAATGAGAAAATGTACAGCAAACTTGGGAAAAGTAGGTGCTTCACGTCTTCGTGTTGGAGTTTAAAAGACGCGTCAACCAGTTGGCTGGAGACACCGAAGGATATGGCCGTGAACCGTGAACAGTGGCGATCGTGTTGTCACTTTCTATCGAATCAGAATGACTGATCGATTTGCATTTGTACAGTTAGACTGTGTATTCCGTGTGTTGGCTACTAGGACATTCTTTCCTTTTCCCACCCATGTAGGTCCACTCCTTATCCATCTTGTATATTCATACTTTCTAATTCAGCGTGCAACATGGTGAGAAAGGCAGTGGTTAGTGGGGCTTGCCCTACTGTTTGACGCTGTATGATGATGATGATGATGATGACAAGTATCAAATCTTGTCTGTTTTTAGGTTGCAATTAAAACAAAATCTATATCCTGTTTTCCAACTGGGCATTTCACCCGAGTATGCTGATTCTCGACACGTGGACTTCGAACGATTATTCTGGTCGGCACTCAGCCATCAGCTTCTGGTGAGTCGCGCTTGTAGTAGTCATACAGGAAGGGTTTTCGAGGTGTTGATCGCTGGTTATCCGATTTGGCAAAACGAAAGTGAAGTTCGACATGTGTTTACTTTCGTCAGTTATGTCTCCCGTAGGTCTGTGCTTTTGTTTTGTTTATTAGATCATTATACCAATGACAGTTCCACGGTTTGTATTGTAGCACATCAATTCTAACCCGGCTCACTTCGTGCTACAGTGCTTACTATTAGACCGAGCACGAGTGAAATTTCTCACGAAAGATAACTCGTGAATAATCCCTTATAAAATGATGCTCCCCGGTCTTTTCATACTAAACTGTCTTGCATTCAAGGATCATATGAATTCGAGCATCTGAGCACACTTATTTTACACTATTACTACGTTATTGTGGTAACCGAATATACCTTGTTACACAGCTGATGGGGGTGGGACGTCGCATGTCAAAGGCGTATTTATCTGGAGGCTTAGTTGAATGTGTTGTCCCGCGCTGCGCTTATTCGTGGGAACTAATACTATTCATCCATTATTTTGTAAACGTTTTCATCAGGACGAGACTGCACCCTGGCGTTGTGTGGTAGCTTGCGTCATCACACTTCAATGGGCAGCTGTTGCCTACCTATGCTGGGCAGTTCCCGACCCAAACGATGCTGTCCTGTCCACTATCCGCTTGCTCCATTGAATGTATGAGGCTAAGGACTGAATCCGAAAGACGGTTCGATAATGAAGCACCAACGAAGACGACAGAATGCATGCAATACTCAGGCCTCACATGAGAGACCAGAAGAAATTCGTTCACAAGTTCTTCGGTCACATTCCTGTAGTGGGTTAAGGCCCCACTGCCTTGTGGTTGCGACTTTAGAGTCAAAGACTCCGATAGAGTTCTGAAAGAAAAACGTATTCTGCGTTATGGGCAGCCGCGAAGTATGATTTGCTCAGAAACCTGCAACGTTCTTCCTGTAGAGGTCCTTACCAATTTTCCCTCCTTTAATTTGAGATTGATGCAAAATGCTGCGAGTGATTGCATCTCTGAAGAAAGCAATAGTTCAAGAGTTTGGCACAAGTTGAATGCACTCCTTAAGCCTAAATGTTCACTTCACTCGGGATTTCAACGCCCAAATTGGCCGTTTTGTGAGATTCCGACAGGCACATTGGAGGCCCATTTGCTGTCCCAGCCGATCGTATCGATAACGGCGATCGTCTTATTCAGCTGTGTTTTGACCACAGATTGTTTCTAGCAATTACGAACTTTTGCCATAAGAAGCGGCATAGACTCACATGGCGTCCTCCTTTGTCTTCACAACGTTGGACTCAGATGGACCATATTATGATTGGTCACAGCTGGCGTGGATCAATTGAAGATTGTCGTTCATTTTGGTCTGCGCTTGTGGAGTCAGATCACGCTTTGGTGCGCGCATGCTTCCGTTTGCGTGTCGTCCGTGGTCGCATCAACGTAAATGCCACGCTCCCGCACAGTTGCTTTTGGACGATTACCGAAAACCTGTTTATCAGACGTAGCTGTCTACACGGTTGTCTATGCAGCTAGGTGTCGAAGATTTAGGTGGTCGCTGGCAACAGATCAAGGAAGCCTTGTATGCCACTCCGGATGCTACACAGGTCTCTGCTTCAAGTCGGTATCACAAACTACGGATATCTTCGACATCAGTTGCTCTATCGGATGCTCGCAGATCCGTCCCTCCGGAAGCCACATTCAGTATAGTGCGGAAATCCCTGAGACGCCAGCTGACTAGGAACCTGAGAAGTGACCGTGAATAGTCGTGGTTTGGGAAATGTCGGGAAGTGGGAAAGGCTTCGTCTATTGGCAATAGCCGTAACCTTTGCCATTCGGTCCGAAGTTCTGGTCCATGAGTGCCTAGTGTAAGTGAGTTAATCAAGGAATCTGACGGGTCACTGATTCACTGTCATGGACTTCGTCCGGAGTTTTGGGCGGAGCACTTTAGGGAACAATTCACTTGGCCCACATCAACAGTGAACCTTCCGATAATATTTGTACGAGAAGCGATGCAGGTAGATATCACTCCTCCATCAGAAGTGGAGGTGATGCGGGAGATAGGTGATTTGAAAAGGAACAGGGCTGCTTGTACAGATTGGTTGTCTTCATCTTATTCGAGGATAGAGATGCAGCCTCGTTTCAAGAGTTAATGAGACTTCTCCGGATAAATCGAAATAGTGAACAGATTCCCAAGGAATGGTGTGAATCGGTGATTGTGCCGAATAACAAGGAAGGTTACAGATCCTCCAGTGAAAACTACAGAGAATTAGCTGTGTAGGTATTGCGTTCAAACTGCTCACCGATCTTATTCTCCACCGATTATCCAGCGCTCGCGAAATGTGTGTACGTGAGACTCAAACGGATTTCATACCGGGTTGGGGTTGTATCGACCACATCTTAACTCTTCGGCAAACCCTAGAACACAGACAAATCTTCCGTGTCTTTCATGATCTGAAAGCAGCGTTCGACACAGTCGATCACACAGTTCTGTGGCGCTGCCTCTCATTGAAGGGTGTGTCGAGAAGTTTATTTCTCTTTCAATGCTTGTTTTCGAACAGCCTAAACCGACTTCGTGCTCACGGCGATCTTTCACCCGAGTTCACCACGGGAAGTGGTGTTCGTCAGGGTTGCCCTCTTTCGTTTTTCTACTTCAAATTTGTAATTGAGTTGATTCTTGATATGACCCTATCCTCGTGTGAGAATAGCGGCGTCGATCTTTGCTCGGATGGTAAACTGTCTGATCTGGAATGTGCGGATGATATTGTTCTTTTGAGTGAAGATCCAAGTGAGTTGCAAGCTCTCTTAGATAGCCTGAACAACAGTGTAGGAATGTTTGGGATGCATTTTTCACCTTCAAAGTGTAAAATGTTGTTGCAGGACTGGGTCGGCTCAACACGAAACGTTGTGTTGGTCGGAGAAGCTGTAGTTGAAGTGGATCAATTTTGTTACCTGGGTAGAGTTACATGTCACTAGGTGGACAGATATCGGATGGAGTGTCATCTCGTATAGAAAAGGCTTGTTTTGGTTTTGTCAACGTCCGTCATCTGTGGTGCCGGCGTGACATCCGATTGTGTGTTAAGAGTATAGTGTACACTGCGGTGTTTAGGTCTGTTCTTTTATACGGCTCAGAAACATGGCCGTTGAGAGTAGAAGATAGACGAATACTGTCGGCGTTGAGCATCGATGTCTCTCCACAACATTGCCCGAATATGATGGGAACACAGTGTCAGCAGCGCTGAGATTAGGGTGTTGGGAACAAGAGGTGAGTCTCTGGATCAAGTGCCGAATCTAAACAGGTGAAGGTGGTTGGGACATGTGGTACATAGTGCACCGATAAACTTTCTCGGCGTGTGCTGTTCTCTGAGACCGATAGTGATTGGAAAGTAGGTCGAGATGGTCATTCCATGACATGGTGATGAGGTATGAAAAGCTTGAACAGTGGACTTGGCGATGTAGAGCGTGTGAGACTTCCAGGTTAGGGTCTACATGATCCGCCTACCAAGTGGTTGGAGACATTAAGTGACGTGGGTAGTTGTCGCGGCCGGTGACGTGGTTAAATCCGGACTCTTCTTGTCCTGTTGATTTCCACTTGTTACTACTATTCGGTTTTTCTCGCTTCATGCTTCTATTCCTTTTGCTTTTATTGGACGATGCTGCGAGGTAGCAACGGAAGCCAGGGCCCAGAAGTGCGAGTTTAATGGTTTTGTAAACTGAACTGGATTTGTTAACAATCTTTTGAAATGTCTTTCGGTAGAGCGAAAGTCGATCTCTCAAAAAGCATATCTTTCCGCGGATATATGAAATAGGGAAACCTCCTTCGGTAATCAAAGTGGATCGGAATGTCTCAGTCCTGAATCACTTCTTTGTACGAACATAGAAGCCTCCGAAAATGGTAATTCGAAAGTTGAGGTTGATTTAGGACAACTTCAAGAATGTAGAAGTTTGAAAAATGGACATCGAAATGTAAGCGGTAAGTGGTACCAACTGATTGAATTGGTTGAATCAGCACTCAGTCCACATAAAACGAAACCTGCGGTGGAAACGTTGTGCAGAATTCATTTAGTAGCCGGAGAAAAATTTAGGGAGCTGAGTGGAGAGAGTTATTTGGAAATAAAAGTGCGCTGTGTCCGACGTGAATGGGATTCGCTTTTCAGTTGAAAATGTGAAACGATGTAATAAAGACAAGAAGGTGGTTTACTAAATCAGTTACGATTCAGACCGTGAACGTTGATAAGAGCGATGCCTTGGTAAAAATTGGTAAGAATTAGGCGTTTTGGGTTAGAGGACACGATTTCGACAACCTATCACTTCATTTACTTCCTGATAAAACGGGAAATGTTTCATTTATTCAAACGTGATAACTTATCAACTTCGATAGGATTCGAACCCACGCATGGATGCTGCCAAGGCCTCAGCACCGCGTGTGCTCTGCCAGTTGTGCCACGAAGCCACACCAAATGTCTTCGAGCACTTTAGAAATGGATCATACTGTTTTTCCGCCCAAACTGCATTATTACTTCGTGTCTGGCACAATGAACTTGTAATTTGGCTGCCTACGGCAGAATTTCCCTATGGATTTTCCGGTGTCCAGTGGCAATGAAAATTGCTTTGATGGTTCTAAAACTACTCCGTTCTTTTCACATTCCTTCCTATAAGTGTAAAGGCAGAACTGCTACTAAAGATTTAGCGAGCAGCAACAACAAATGATCTTGCATGTATGTTCACGTATGGTTCTTATCGAGTACAAATCAGCTTTCCATGGCAGATATCGTTTCCATTTTGTTTTACCATCAAAAAGGGCGTGTGTCTCGAGAGCGATCGTCTTCTAAACGTTCCAAATGTCGTCAAGCTAGCTCATTTACACAATTTGGTCGTCCTGGCTTGGGGTGAAGCGGTCAACTATCCGGAAAAGAGAGCGGAGTTGAGAGCACTTGGTGTCGATGGTATCATCGTTGACAGGTTGGTTTTCTGTTCGTTTTTCTTTGCATTTCAGTTTAGCGGTTTTCAGTGCTCCAAGTGTCACCGTTTTATGTACACTCTGAGAAACGTGCAGTCAACAAGCAATCAGTTGTAAAGGCAGTCGAACGGTAGCAAGTGAGAAGAAACCAGATAAATGGAAGAACAGCCATATTCATTTCAGTTGTTATTTTCTTCAGATTCCAAGGAGAAAGGCTCCAGAATTTGGCTTTCAATACGCCGGTCAGAGAGCATCGGTCATAGTTATACTCGACTTTATATGAACACCATTAATGTGCTACTACAATTCTCAGTTATTTGGTGCTTTCAAATAAGTTTTCTGAAAGACGACCTTCCTTTTGAGAGAACACGTACAAGCTGAATCGTCTTCAGTAATGAAATAGGGTATTTGCAGAGGCGTGGTCAATGCCCGAAACAAAATGCCAGAATCGTAGGGATGCCACTTCTTGCATGTCCAAACACATGCGAGAGCCACCCTCAGGCTGGTAGAGTAGTTTGGCTCCGTCGAAGATAGAAACTGATGGATAAGCAGCTGTTTACTCCATGACATTTTCTAACTGATAACTGCATTCCCAACATCAGAGTATATTACACCGACTTGAAATGAAGTCTGATACCAAAACAACAACAGCAAGTGCAAAGACGGGGAGGAATACAGCAGAATATAAGAAACAGTTAGTAAAAAGTTCCGGTACGTTGATTTTTGTTAACTTTTACACCACACACTTGTTTTTTTCATCATTTTGATCATCTGAGTGACAGTTTTGTGTTTATGGGACACGGGAGTGAAACAGTACGACAAGACTACACCTTGGTGTGGTGTGATGCCTTGCGTGCCTCCTTGACTCAAAGAACTATCTAGGATGGCTTGTCTAAGTCGGAAATACAATCATGCCTGACAGGTCAATGGGTAGAGGCCAGACAAAGTCCAGTCTCAGAACCATTTGTTGGGCTACATTTGGTTCTAGCCGCTATGCCCTTAGATAGGACACTCCAGCGAATAGACACGAAGAGAAACGGTTTACCAGTCTAAAAACCTCCACCAGATGGACGTGGGGGCATATTAGGTGGGGTTTCTCTCGACGATGGGAGAAGTCGTCACACTTCATTGGGCAACTATTGCCCATCTAATCTGGGCAGCTCCCGACCCCAAGGATGCTGTCCTGTCCACTATCCGGTCGCTCCATGTAGCGAACGATTACAAACAAACACACAGGCGAAACGAATGAGAGAGTCAAAATGGCCGTTTATAGGCCTCAATCATTTTGGAATCGGATCATACAACTGGAATGGAATCAGAGAACTTAGCAAAAATCTGAACAGAAGATGGGATAAATTGAAAGTATTTGGTTAACCACACTCCATTGAGTGTAAGGGGCTAGGGACAATCCGAAAGACGGTTCGATGATAAAGCACCAGCGAAGACGACAGAATGCATGCAATACTCAGGCCTCACATGAGAGACCAGAAGAAATTCGTTCACAAGTTCTTCGGTCACGTTCCTGTAGTGGGTTAAGGCCCCACTACCTTGTGGTTGAGACTTTAGAGTCAAAGACTCCGATAGAGTTCTGAAAGAAAAACTTATTCTGCGTTATGGGCAGCCGCGAAGTATGATTTGCTCAGAAACCTGCAACGTTCTTCCTGTAGAGGTCCTTACCAATTTTCCCTCCTTTAATTTGAGATTGATGCAAAATGCTGCGAGTGATTGCATCTCTGAAGAAAGCAATAGTTCAAGAGTTTGGCACAAGTTGAATGCACTCCTTAAGCCTAAATGTTCACTTCACTCGACTGCCTTTAACGTCCACACGTCATGTGTCCGAAATGCGCATACGAGACCCTACTTCTGTGATCATTGTTCGCATCCTAGATACAACCTCATCGAAAAATCTCAAGCAGGCCTTCGAGAGGGGATCACGGTCGATGGTTGATTATGCGCAATGAGATTCAGGGCTCATGTAAGTGAGCAGTCGCCGTTCCGATAGACGCAATTTGTTAGTCGCTTCAGCGGATACACCCATCGATGGTAACCCAAATGCAATCAAAGATAGCTTTTGCCAAAGGCTGCACGACCTGTTACATGAAGCCAACCGGGTTGAAATCGTGATTTTGGCAGGAAATGTGAATGCTAGAATCGATCTTCTGTCATCGAACGAGGCGGATCCAGGAGGACCTTTTGGGCTAGTTTCTTGTCGCTCGGAAAACGAGGAACGGTTGGTGGCCCTGTGCTCAGACCATCGACTGTTCCTCATCGGCATGAACTTGAAATGTTCCAATCGCCGGTACCCCAAGTGGCGTCCGCCCTGTTTGCATCAGCAGTGACCCAGATTGATCACATCGTTTTAAGCCACAAACTTCGCGGTTGCATACAAGATAGTTGCTCTTGCTGGGGCACCCCCCCCCTTGATTCCGACCACGCATTAGTTTGCACTGAGCTGTCCGTGTGCTTTGGCGAGTGCCCAAAATGCGTGCTGCAACGACAGTTAGACTGCGATAAGCTCTCCGACCCATTTCGCTTATTCGTCTTCGAAAACGCGCTAGCTGAAAAGCTAACTGAAGTCTCACCTGATGACATGACCCAGCACTGGTCGCTTATCAGGAATGCTTTGCATCCCGCGGGCTAGTAAGTTACGGCCTGTCTTGTCCTGCCGCAAGACCATGGATTTCTGCTGAATCTCAGCGCTTTTTGGACGTACGACAGTCGCTTTTGGCTGGAAGCGAGTATAATGCAACACGCCTCGAAACGTGATATACACTCAACGCAAGTCCTCATTGGGACCGCAAAACCTGGTGGTCGCGAAGCGCATCAAAGATGGAACTGACTACCGCCATGGGAAATTCCCGCAAGCTGTTCGACTTCATTCGTTTCACCCTGTAGAAAACTATTAGATATGAGTGAAACATTCTGTGGGGCTGACGGCTCGCAAGTTCAAAATCAGGAGCGACGTCTCGATCACTGGGCGGGGCACTGTCAAACGATTTAGCTGGCCCTCCATGTCGGCCTCTTGTGGCTCTTCCGGCACACGTCCAGTGGCGCATCTTGGCAGATCCACCCACCGACGCAGTGATCCGAAATGAGGTCCAGGTCTGTTTCGATAAAGTTGCAATATTTTGCGGTAAATTTGACGTGGTATTAAATTCCGGTTCCTTTTTATATGAATGTACATTATCAGCAGTTTCAATGTGGGTCGTCATTTTGGTTCGTCGTTTTGTAATGATGTGCAAGACGAACCTTTGTTCAGAGCGTTTTGTCATCGGGAGGCTGATTTGTGGAACGCAGATCGTTAGGTTTCACGTTGCGTACTTGGGAAACTGCGTATACGCAAACGAGTATAATGACCATACTTATCTCAAGAGCGACACTGATTGTCTGGGGGCAAGACAGAGCTTGTAGTCAGCTTAATATTGAGTACTTCCGCATCTACACCAATAGTCACGCTGTTTGGAGACGTGATCTGTGTTCGGTCCAATAGCTCAGACGATTAATATCAGTATTCACGTCGTCGGCGCCAAGTGGTTTTCCCTGCTCATGAATATCGTTTTTAGTACACGCATTGCCACACGCAATATCCCAGTTTAGCCTGAGGAAATTTCTCGCAAATTCTTCGGTCACAAATGCCCGGAATCATTTGGTGAATGAGGAGCACTTCTTCAACTTTCTTTGCTTCAGGGAGTTTCAGTCACAACAACGTACAACACAGAGGAGCTGAAATGATCAGTTTTCTGTCCAGACTGCTGCTTCGTAAGGGAGAATTTTTAACATGCATCATGGACCTTCATATTTGGTCCCCAATATTTGATCAGGGTTACCAGTACATCCTCCAACCACGTTTCATGCACGAACTCAAGGCGTCGAAAAGCGTTTGTCCATTTCCAGATGTAGTTGAACAATTATCAGTTTATTTTCCTCAGAAAGCCTAAAGTCAGTATTAAGAACAAGCAAGATATACACCTAATCAGTGTGAGTAGACCTCCACGAATCCGAGGATTGTTCAACAGCACCATCATTTTGAAACTACTCCGGAGTAATAGGCATAGTCATTCCGTGGGTTTAGGAGCTGCGATGCCAAATTTATGTTCACCGAGCAACATCGTAGTAAGGGGAGAAATGCACCTTATTATCAGGACCAAATAACACCACTACACAGAACATATATCGCTAAACGAATACGCGTCAAGGGAAGTCAGTATATATCGAATTAAGGCACGTGATTGGGATGATCAGTTTGGACCGACGCGCACATGCATGCAACAAACAGGAAGCATTTACTGTTAGGACATGACATGATATGTTAGAACACTACAGAATAGATAAATCGAACTGTTGTTGGAATAGTAAAAGGGTTGCAGAGAGAATCATGTTTCACTACATCTTACATAGTTAAGCTACAAGAAATTCCTCAATTCTTGATAATGCATGATAATTGACTTTGTGTTCCAGGGGATCTGTATAAAAGCTCCGGAAATGGCGATACGCTTTGGTTGTGAAGTCCTGGGATGTTGAAGCATCTCCAATTCAGTGTGGGTATTTGGAGTACATTGTGCTCCCATTCATTCGTATCGTTTGCTGTTAACTGATTTCTTCTGTGGGTTTCGCGAAGTGAAATGATGAAGTCCATGCTCAGGATGAAGCAGAACTGTTTGCCATTCCGCCATTTTCAACAGTTTCATACTGTCCTCAGTAGTGACACACTGGTATCCAGACGCTGTCCCTAGTAAATTTGGCTGCGTTCGAGTAATAGCCGATTGCATTTGAGAACCAAAACATTAAATTAGGTTATTTTACTTCATCGCATAAAATTCGGATTTAATCTCAGTGATGAACTAATTTAACAAGATCCGTCTGTTTATTCGCTCCCACTAGGTTACACGAGTCTCGAGAGAAAGGTACACTCAGCGTTTTCAAGCGGGATCGTGCCACTCCTTCACCAGTATGTCAAGAAAATGATAACCTGCGCACTTCCAGTGAGGCCCCGCATTTGATCAACATTAACAGTACGTACACTCGCGACCAATGCCCTTTGCATCACCTGCCTCCGTTGGTGTGTGCCCACGAACTGAACGATAAAGCTGACCTCGGGACTCCGGCCCATGCACAGCTTGCATCCACTCATGTGGCTTTAGTCAAAGAGTGCGTAATGCTTGAGAAATTGTCTCATACCAATTCGACCACCACGTGCACATCAATGCCGCCAACTTCATTGGCCACTTTTCAACCGGATTCGTCCTCTTCGTCGGACATAGAAACAACACTGAAGCCGGAAGATGAACTGTCAACAAATACAGAACAAGGACCTGATCAACAGAATTCGGCATCACAATCAGAAATCAAACCGTTGCAGAATGCTCAGCCGGACGAGGGAGCACCGATGTTGGCTGATGCAGCCGTGCGAACAAAAACATCATCCACCCAACACGCTGTGGCACTGATTACGCTGGCCTAAGTTCAAACGGTGTTCTACTTCTGTCGGGCTATTACATTCAAGCAGGTTGGCCCCAAGAACTACGAAGTAAATTCTCAGGAGTTGCGCATGCACGTACATACGCCTGAACTTTCCTCCAATCACTATCGCTCCTCATCTGCGGCACACTGCTATTGTAACTATTCTGGAGGCCTGTTGAAGACCTAAACTTTTCGACTAATTTGTTTAGTCCCGTAGTGGTGATATTGCTTCAGTTTACTCACAAGACGACATGCGCGTATCTTATTCATCAACAGATGGTTATACACCCTCCTTCCCGTGTCCTCTGCTACTCTCCACGATCTAGGTTTTGGTCGTGCACATCATCCACCAGAAAATTAGCAAGCGTTCGACTGCAGTTTCGGGAGCTTGATTGCGAATCCATTTTCAACTGTTCACTAGGCTTTTTATAAATTATTGACTGGACCATAATGAACGATGCGACAGTTCTTTATCATCTTTCACGTTTTCCACCACATGCCTTTACGCAGCACGTGTCAAAATCTCCCTCATTGAACCCACTACTCTGCCTGGTCCAGTTTCGGGTCTTTCTTGAACCATTCATAATTCTTCTCCGAGGAATATGTATGAGTGCATGCGCCTATTTTACTACATGTTAGTTTTATAATTCTCTCTTAGCATCTGTTCCGATTTCCAATCATCCAGCATTACCCTTGCTGCTTTATTTCCTTCTTCCCGCTTCTGTTCTGCTCTCGTAGAGCCGTACACCTCTCACAGGCCATCTTCATTCCATTGGGCTCATTCGCACCACATCAGCGCCTCTTTGTTCTCTTTAAACTGAGCGCATTGCGGAAGCCGTTTTTGTCTTTTTTTCAGACTTGTATATGTCTGTGTTTTGTGCTTTCATTGACAAAAGTAGCCGAATCAGCCCGAATCAACTAACTACAACTGTCAGACCTTCCTTCCCCTACTTGTATGCACAGCCTTGTTCCGGTTCTATTTATTTCAATGATTAATTGATTCGTCGAAATTTATTTTTTCTCACGATTGCCTGGCTTTTTAAGACGCGTTTCTTCGCACGTAATAGCGCGTTGTTCTGGCGTTGCGTTTTTTACGCCGTCATTCAAACTATGATTAGAGGTACTCGTATTGAACTCAGCACAATCGCGGACTCGAGAGCTGTGCATTGGAATTGTTTAAACGGAAGAGACTTAAAACAATGACAAGAATAGTAAAAGGAGAATGGAAATGGAAGTATAAAGTGTGCAGAGGCCAGATACACACACGGGCAAGCCGTTGACCGCTGTTCTTCAATATAAAGCAATGGGTCCTCTTTATCCAATTCATGAGAACAGATAGAAGACAAGTCGCGAGATGCAAGCATTTCGTTTTCTCTTGTCTACCACGTACATAAAACATTTCAGTTTGTATATCATACAGAGAGAAAAATAAAACAGCTTATCGGGCTAGATTGGAAGCTGTGACAGTACGTTCGGTAGGGGAGGGAGAGTCCTATTTGGTTGGTGCCAAGGCGAACAAACATTTTGTGCCAACCGTTTTTGTGTACAAAGCGCCAGCTGATGCACCGTGATAGGCATCGCTTCGCTGAATGCTAACATCTTCGATTTGGGATTGCGCGATATCGCTGTGAGGGATTCGGTCAGGTCAACTGGTGACCTAATGCAATTAGGTGTTTCGCAATTAAAGAAGCCAGGGATTTGACGTCTTTTTCTGCGGTCGCACTGGGTTGCGTCATTGATTTTGCCAACCATTTGGATATGTGCTCCAACACCAGCTGAGCCAGCAGCGATCCGTTCTGCCAATGTGTGCGTCACCACAACTGCAAGTGAACTGATAGACAATGTGTGAGAAATTAGGATCGGCAAGACTGTTTGAGTGGTTGTTGAAGCTCAGCCTTTTGGTGGTCTACAACAGACGTAATTGCGCTGCTGTGTGTGAAAGCCTCATACCTGAATTAAGATTTCTACTTACTTGGTTAAATACGTGACCATCTTTGAATGGCAGAATAAAAAGAAACTTGCTTCTCGACCATGATTGGGTTTTCGCATGCTTCCCTCGACCATCGGTGATGTTCGATGAACTTTTGGGGTAATCATTGGCCAGCAATGTTCTCTTAATGGACTCCTTCATTTTCCACATGATCCCTGAGTCAGATTTTCTGCACCATGGGTTCGGACTAATCCACGTTTGTAGGCCATTGGTGCAAAGCTAGAAAATTGCTAGTAGTGACCGCCTCACGTTGCTTTGCGATAAACACTCCTTCGCAACATTCCATCCGGACGTCTGGTTATTAGAATATCTAAAAAGGTAGGATATTGGCACGCTCTTTTTGTGAATGAGAGAAAGATTAGGCTGAATAGAGTTTATGGTGCTAATGAAAGGAATAAAACGTTGCTCATTCGAAAAAAATAACGTCGTCAACACATCGTCTGTAGAGGGAGAATCGAGAAATATTATCACGGAGTTTCCCCCCGATCATTCCCAAAAACAACTGCCAAGGTCGAACTCAGTGGAATTCCCATGAACGCCATCAATCTGCTTGTGTGGTTTTCCTTCAAAATAAAGCGGTTATTCTGTGCATAAGAGATTGAGGTCCATGATGTAGTCAAGAGGAATAGGCAAATTGAACTTATGCATAGAAATAAAATCATAGATAATTAACTGTCTTACGAAGAGATACTTTAGTGAAAAGGGATTCAGCGTCAACTGACTACATTTTTTCAGAACTCAGTAAAATCTTGTTCAATGTGTCTGTGAGTTCAGATGGGTCCCGTGTTGTTAAGTCATGCGCGTACGATGTTGCGCTGTTGGTGTTAAAAATCCCCCTTGTTCTACCTAGCCATGACAAAACTGGCAAATTACTTACTTAACTTGCACGGTCCGAGTTTCCT
This sequence comes from Fasciola hepatica, assembly GCA_948099385.1. Lineage (NCBI taxonomy): Eukaryota > Metazoa > Platyhelminthes > Trematoda > Plagiorchiida > Fasciolidae > Fasciola > Fasciola hepatica. The sequence continues at coordinate 1,497,453 of CANUEZ040000151.1, forward strand.
TCGCTTGATGGCGATCGCTCTTACATACGGGCGTGGTCAAGTGTTTCGTAAAAGCCCGTTTGAACTCAGGTTACGTTCATCGATGTTCACTCTCATAGTTGGTGAGTGATCGGTAACACTGATCCTGTGAAGTTAAGGCGGCATGTCTTTGACTGTCCCATTAAACCAACAGATGGAGCAAGTCTTTGCCAATCGCTGCCACACTGTCCTCCAAGAACGTCGAGGGTAGAGTCGCCGTGTGGGCCCACAAGGTGAGCGAAGTGCCATTCATCGTCATTGCTTCTCAAGAAGGTAGTGGTTGAGTGGTTTAGGACGTTTCTTTTACACTTCGGAGGCTCGAATCGCCACCATCACCGATGAGTTTAATGGTCGTCCGGCTCATTGCTGCACTTAACCTATCGGGACCTCGTGTTGTTCTCCACTTCAATTCTCAAGGTCTGGTTGCCGGTGATCCCCAATAGTGCAGTGAGCATTCGTAGCTATGGGGTACATGCCGCTTAAGTTGCATTCATGCCCGAACATTTTTAAAAAATTCCAAAGGAATTGCCTTAGGTTCATAATTATTTTGTGATGCACTAATATCTGACTGCGACTTTTGTGAACTCAGTTGAGTTCATTCAACTCGTTAGCTGTGCATTGGGTGCAGTGGCTTCGGTTACTATCTAGCAGTAGCAACTTTAATGGGAAATAATGAGTGTGCGGGTCATCACACCGCGCCAAGTTGTAGTCTAGCCCTGACGGACTCGTTTTACCGTCTGTTCAGATGCATGAATTCCTACTCGCCCCGCTCTTCGTGACCATCTCAGTGGTTGCCAAAATGTGATTCTGAGCCGCATTTCATCATTTCTGTATGGAGCAAGTCATAGTGAATGAAAATATAGCCCAATTGCGAGGTGCTAGAGTTTCTTTTGTGTTCTTGAGTCACGCAAGAAAATGATGGTTTTAAAAAAAACGGTATTTTACTGAAAGCCAAAACGTGCACATTTTGGGCTAACAGTTTTTGTTCTGTTCAACGTTCGCTGGTGCACCCCTTCTTGGTCCACTTTTTGAGCTCAATTCTTATCCGTATGCATTCCGTGGATCAAGCAAGCAATGGGTGTAGACATCATTCATTGGGTTATGGTTCATCTAGTTTTGCCTGGTGATGGCTATCCAGTGCAGTGCATTGAGGGGGCTTCTATCAGGAAAATTAGTCTCAGTCATCCATCTTGTGAAAGTATTTTTTACAAGGGAATTGCTTTTGTCCGTGTTTATTCACGAGACAATTCTGTTTGGGGTATCGTTATTGCTCACATTGACCCAGTTGTCACCAATCAACTGGCTCGTCCGACTCAAAAATGCAGTGAAGCATAGTTCTGCGGCTTGTAGAGGCACGTGCACCGTCGCAGTATGTCAGCGCGACGTTTCATTGTGATCGTCTCATGCAGCGCTGGTAATCGTTCTTTAGGATCCTGTTGCGCATATCACGGCTGCAGGCCGAGTGCGTTTTTGCTCGCAGATACTCATGACTCATAACTGTCACTCCCTTCTCAATAGATCGTTTGGACCATCGATTTTGTTATCATTCACTGCGTTTTTGAATTGCTTCGAGTCGTGATGGATTTCGAACAGTGACGGGTTTTTGGAGTTTTCGGAAAAAGGCCGAAGCTGGAACAATAACTGTTTCGTTGAAAGTTTATAGTCAAAGTAAATGAAGTGTAAGTGATGCAATCAATTGACCAACGCGGCTCACTTATCCCATATGAAAAACGCTGTTTTGAACGTTTATTAGAACACATTACGAGCAGTTGAAATTATCAGGGAATCGCGAAAATCTCCATAAAGTGAAGATACTAATCTCTTTCAGTGTGTCAAGTTGGGTCGAACAGTCATTATTTAATGAGCCGCTACATCACGTAAGGGTTCGCGTTTCAGGTGAACGAACATTCGTAAGGAGTTCGACTGAATTGGATCAAAAATCAATCAATCACGCTAGGCATTTTGACACACTAATCGACCCGGAAAAAAAAAACAAATCTGGTTGGACACGTGAGTTTCTCGAATGTTCTATTTTCGCTTTTATTATCATCTTGTTCATCCGTGTACATGCATTGTCATCTGACGTGTTGTGCTGTCGCCTTCTGATTTACGTTAGCGAGCTGGTTGGAAAGGAGTTTCAGCAGAGATCGGTTGCTCCGGCGGTTCGTGGAAAAATCGCAAAGTGGGAACAACACAGCAATTTGGCCATGGGGTCTACAATTGCAGATGCAATTTCCCGAACTCATCCTGTCAATTTCAGCTGAGCAGTTACAGTCAATTCTCCAGCAACGAAAGACACTGTTTGAAGCAGCTCATTCCGAAATGATGGAGTCCACAATATGCCAGTTCAGTTTTCAGTGTTTCATACCAACATCAAAGGATACAAAACCCATGCCAACAGATGCAGTGGCTGCCAGAATCATGGAGTTCATATTTGATCCAGATACTGATGGCACTTTTAATTCGTGGTTTAACCAGTGGGACGACATTTCCCGTGTCGAATTCGCCCTGGTTAAAGACCCTTGGGAGGTGCTCCCATTGATGCAAAAAATGGGGCTCCGAGAACATGAACGTTATACCAGCATGATTCTGCAAAAGTGTCCTCATGATTTCTCATTGGAGGAGACGATGAAATAACTCTCCGACATTTTCGGTGACAAATAATCATTGACCATTGCATGCTATCAGTGCCTGAAGGTGTTGGAAAATAATTTCATCACCGGCTGGTAAAGTCAATCGTGAATACGAAAAGTCCAAGTTGAATACCATGACGGAAGACCAGTTCAAGTGCCCCATTTTTGTTAGCGCTCTTCAGCCCGCGTACGGTGAACTTAGAACCCATCTACTCAACCTAACTGGACAAGTGTGACTTTACGAACGATGACGAACAAGTGTCAGCGGTTGGAGAATCCGCATTTGTGGAGAGGCCCAGAAAAGCTCATAGCTCCACCAACTTCCACGCAATACCAAAGCCTGTTCCAACAAACCAACCCTGCAGGTCAGTTTCGAGCAAACCACCAACCGCATGGTGGAACTGATTGGCATTTCGTGCAATTTTGTCTTTTTAAGAAGCATATTTGCCGAAAATACCATCAGAAATGACGCAAGAGAGGTCACTGTCGAACCAGGCCATTTTCCGACACGATATTTACCGAAAGAATCCCAAACAGTTTGAGCATCCGGCGATCCAAAATCTCGCAGCAACATGGCTACACTCAGCGGATTTCGAGGCACGGTAAAAGTACATTACAGTAGTTATCAATGGCACGCCAGTATGCTCACAGATTGATACGGCTTCTAACCTTACTGTCATAATCATACAAACTCGGAACAGATTCCGAAGGCCTAAAATGACCAGAATGATACTTCTGCTCACCGCTGAAATTGAGTATGCTGTTGCCTCCAGCGACGTACAGATTGACAGACAGTCCGCCCAAATCGAAACCTTCTGGAACTCGACTGGATCGAGAAACTGGATATTTTCGGCGTACGACCCAATCGCGTATGCAGAAACTTCGAGTTTTGTCGGAGTTTCTTGGTGCCGGACCGGCGTGTCTCAAACCATTTTCGGCAGCTTTCCAGGATGGTCTCGGCAGATGCACAAGGATGACAACAAATGTATGTCTTCGTCCCAATGCCAAACTCATCTGCTGGCCGAAATGCCCAGCATCGTATATGGCGCCTCCCGTGGTCTATCGGGTATTGGGTTGTCTTCAAAGAGACGGAGTTATCCGACCGGTAAATTATTTTTCATGGGCGACTACAGTCATGACAGTTAAAAACAAAGGGGAAGGTTTATGTCTGCGGTGATTTTTCTGCTGGCCTAATGATGCTCTGGAAACAAATCGTTACTCGTTTCCCGTTCAGAGGACACATTCGTAGAGCTGAAGTGTGGATCATGGCTGGCTCAGTCACACCTATCTGATGTTTATCTTCAAATCAGGGTTTCCGAAGACTTGAAGTTACCTCTAACTGTTAACCCCCATGGTTGCCTATTCCATTACGCTCGCGTGCCATTTGGTGTTTAAATGGCTGTAGCAGTGTTTCAACAAATCATGGGTAGGATGTTACCCGGTATCGAAGGTGCTGCTGCTTATCTCGATGACCTCATTGTCACAGGATCGAGCCCAGAGCAATCGTCGTAACACTTGTGGACAATTCTGAACAAAATTCAAGAGTGCGGGTCTCGTTTGCATATAAAAAGGGACACAGTTATTCATGTCCTTTGTAAAGTACTTCGGATTCATCATCGATAAGTGTGGCCGTTGCCGGACCCAGAAAATATTGAAACCGTCAAGAAGATACCTCCCACCATGAATGTCAGTTCACTGAGATAACGTTTGGACCTCGTGAGACACTATAGCTCGTTTCTGTCTGACGTGCGTCACCTCCGATATCCGATAAAAGAGTGGTTCAAAAAGGACGCAAAATGGGACTAATCCCGTAAGTATCACCAGGCATTTGAGGATATGAAGCAAATGTTGAGTTCTGACTTGTTACCTACTCATTTCAGCAAAGGTTTGGGGATCTGAGTTGCTGTGGAAGTTCTGAATTACGGGATTGGCGCCGTGATTTCGCACACCCCCGGTGACACAGAAGGGCTGTCTCTCATGTTGTACTATCTCTGACGGTAGCTGAACGCAATCGCGATATGATCGAAAAGAAATTTCCGGCTTATCATCGTCGCTGTGAAGAAGTTCCACAGAATGCTCTGTGGTCACCATTTTACTCTTCTTTCTGACCAAAAACTAATACTCGGTATTTTTTGACTAAAAATAGGTATTCCAGCGTACTCTGCTAACCGAATTCAGCACCGGTGACTTTGCCTCTTGTATGTGGTTTCGATATCAGATATTAGTGGGCAAATCAACTTGGCCAACTAGACGCACTATCACGCCTTGCCCACAACCGAACCAATGAACCAGAAGATACGGTCATCATGTCAATATCTGTGGGTTCGGAGGTCAAATGGTGTTGGACACAATTCGCACACTCTCAGGTACCTTTGAGGAAGTTCGCAGAGTGACACAATGAGTTACACTGTTCGAACAGAAAACCAAACACCACCGGGCCCAGTGGACTGCAAAATCTTCAGGGGAACTGCAACAGTTCGGTCAACGCAAGAAATACCCGTCAACAATTGACGATTGTATCCTGTTTTCGAAAAGCATCGTTGTTCCACGTGAGCTGCAATACAGAGTCAATCGCACGAAGCTACTGGCTCGTAGCTATGCATGCTGGCCTTTAAATGGATACATAATCACAACAGTTGGCTCTCTCCTGTACCATGTACGCCTTAGCTCCGAAGATGCCAGTGAAGACAAATTTTAAGACATGGCCGATACCAAAAGACCCTTTGGTAAGAGTGTGTATTGAATACGAGGGACAAACCAACGGCCAAAGTTTTCTGATTTTGGCGGAGGCATACAATAAATGGCCAGAGGCTTTTCTTATGGAACACACGACAGTCGGAGCAATCATCAACCCGTTGGGTCGAGGATTCAGTCGTCTCGGTTCCCCTGAAATGTTTGTGAGTGACAATGATAGATAATTTACCTCAACTAATTTTGAAAAGTTTTGCGTTCGATCAGGTATAAATCATGTGCGGTCACCCTCATTTGGTGCGGAGGTTATAGTTGTATGGTATGGTTCATCGTGCAGCACCAAAGGTCAGCTCACCACTGAGAAACGTGAAAGGACTGTGCAGCTATCTTGTCCTAGATAGTAATCCTCTGCGGTGCATATCCAACAAACTCTCAATGGGACTGGAACCCGCGGTGAATAATTGGGAGTCGAAAATCCAAGCAACTTTCTCACTACGTGCTTGCGTAGGAATGTAGCAGAAGGCGTACATATCATAACCTGAAAGGCCGGCTGCAATATTAGGCTTAACCGGCAACCTGAGCCTGAGACTTTGAGTGGAAAACCGCAAAAGGTTCCATAGGCCGGGTGTAATAACAAGCAGGACGACAGTGAGTTGATGTCTGAAGCTGGCGGTATCTGACCTCCGAGATGGTAGGTAAACGCCAATCCACTCGAACACCAACAGTTAATCGGATTTCGCGCACCATTTGCCGAAGTGGGAACGACGAAACTACACCTTGATATGGTATGATGGCTTGCGCTCCTCTGTGACCCAAAGAGCTGCGCCGTGTGGGTTTCTTGGGCCGTAGATGCAATTATTCCTGACAGGTTAATAGGTGGAGGTCGGAGAAAGTTGAGGGGCAATATTTGGTTTTTACCATCATGCTCTCGGAGAGGAGCGAATAAGCACAGAGCGCAGCTTTTTATCAGTCAAAACTTTTCCACTAAATGGACTTGGGAGTGGAGTTTCCGGGGTTTCTCACGATGGGGAGAGAAGTCGTCGCACTTTATTGGACGGCAGCCAACCGCCAAAACTGGGCAACCCTTAGCCAAAAGGACTCGCCTCCATCTATGCTCCTCTTGCTCCGTTGGGTGTATGGGGCTAAGGACTGAATCCGAAAGTGGATCGATAACAAAGCACCAGCGAAGACAAGACAAAATAGTCACAGTAATCAGGTCTCATGTGACAGACCAGAAGAAGTTCCTTCATGAGTGCTCCTATTACGTTCCCGTTCCCACTGTCATGTGGGTGAGACTTGTGAGTCAAAGGTTCCGGTAAGGGTTCCCAAAGAAAATGTCTTCTGCGGTGTGGGCAAATGCAGAGTATGATTTCCCCGAAAACATCCAGCATCCCTGATGCAAATAAAGTCAATAATTTCTCGCCTTCGGTTTTTGACCGATGCAAAATTTCATGGGAAATTTTGGCTTTGAAAGAAACAGTAGTTGATGGGTAGAAAATGAATAAATCTCTGTTACTAAATCTCCATGTTTCCTAATTAGGCTACCTTCAAAATCCGTACACTGTCAGAAAGTGCAACAGATTGCTGACTCTTGAAACCCTAACAATAAATGTATGCTGTATGTGAAAGACGCATAAGAAAACCTACTTCTATGGTTAGTCTTCGCACCCCAGACACAGCCTCAGTTCCTCGCTTTGCTCTTTGTAAGCCAGGTGATTCGATGTCTAGTGTTCGTGGTTGTCAAAAGTTAGTTCTTCGGTAAATGCAATCAGTATATTGTTACAGTATGCAGCAAGGGAATCTCGATTATCGTTAATTATTCGGTGGTTCATAAACCCCCTTGCGCCAATCAGATTGCTTGATTTGTAATGCGTCAAACAAGAGTCACTTTCTGTCCAATCAGGAAGTACCATTGACGTGGTAAAACAAAAACAAATCCAATATATCCTTCCCTTTTTGAGAATTTCTACTTGCCTACCGGCTGGTAACTTTGTCCACTCCGAGTTCTAGACCATGAATACTCCTATCCGACGGGTGAATGTATAATGTTCTCTGAATCAGTCTCTTCATCATCGTTTTTGCTTCCCTCATCTTCTCCCTTGTTATCACCTCCTTTGGTTTTCTCTTCCTCACCATCATCTTCGGATTTTCTCAGCTGAACCCTATTCCTTCTTATCGAACGATCTGCGGAGCGTATTAGGTATGATTTTTCTTTGTTACGTGCGATAGTACCTCTTCTTTCTCCCAAGACTTTTATATCGGTTCCATTGGTTGAATCCAGACTGTGTCATCTGGTTCGAGCGGATGCAGTGGTTTGCTGCCCCGGTCGTAAAATGTTTTTACGCCGCCATTTGCTTTTTCAATTTCAATTTGACTACTGAAGGCGCTACGACATGTGGGTCCAGTAAACCAGCACAAACTGGTAGGATCGTACGCGTCCGTCTTCCAAATAGACGTTTCATCGGGCTTGTTTCCATCATCGCAGAAGGCACAGTTCGAAGCTCAAGCAGACCGATAAACGGATCGCTGCCCTCAGAATTGCACTTTCTGGGTATATTTTTCGCCTGTTTGATAGCCCTGTCTGCTTTACCGTTGGACTGACTATGACAAGGGTCGGTGATGGGATGACTGAACCGCCGCATCCCCGAGAAATGCTGGAATTCCGTGCTGCAAAACTGAGGACCAGCATCGGAAATCACTCGAATCGGGATTCCATGTCGTGCAAAATTGGCCCGCAGTTTGTTGATAATTTTTGCAGTTGTTTCTGTTTTCAGAAGGTCGACATCGAAGAAATCACTGTAGTAATCAATGGTCACGAGGTAACTGTCATGAATTGGATTCTTCTTGGGGCTCAATGTAGCGGCTTATCCACGATCGTAATCAATGGCATGTGGTCTGAATACACGTGCGTAAGTCGCCTGAACGTGTACTCATTGAATTTCTCCAGAGGGTACACAATTGCCAGTATTTCTTTTTCAATTTGCGAATATTTATGTTCATAACCTGTTACCACCCTACTACGATAATCAAGCGGGCGCCCATTCTGTAACAGAACGGCTCCTAAACCATGTTGACTGCTATCACATTGTATGCATAGAGGTCAGGTGTGATCATAATGCGCTCGGACTGGGGTCTCCACGATAAGCTGCCTAATGTGATCAAACGCTAACTACTGTTCATCCGACCAAATCCACGTTTCTCCCTTATGTGTTGATCGGCGAATCGGTCTCATCAATTCCGCTAACTCTGGTAAGAATCCGCTCAGGTAGTTGATCATCCCGTTCAAAAGTGAGGCGCCTTTCGTATCGGTTGGTGCTGGTATGTCTACGATCGCGCTTACCTTTTCCGGATCCGGTTTGATCCCTTCGCTTGTGATAATGTGTCCGTGGAACTTGACTGCTGTTTGACAAAATATCAATTTGTCTCGTTTTAGTGTGATTTCATCAAGGATACATCGTTGCAGAAGAGAATCGAACCGTCTGTTGTGTTCCTCGTTATTTTTGCTGAAAATTGGAATGCCATCTGCTACACCGAGTACTCCAGGTAAGTCGTCCACCTCTTGGAGAATTATCTTATGGAATATTTTGCTGGATACCTTCGGGCCTAAAGGTAGTCACTTCCAAAGGAATCGATCATACGGTGTGCCAAACGTGTTCAAATAACTCTTGGCTTCATCCAACTCTAGATGCCAAAACGCTGAAGCCAGATCAAATTTCGTAAAGCAATGCACGTTTGATAACTCAGGAAGAATATTGTCGAAACAGGCAACAAAAAGTACTCTCGTCTGGGTGCTTTGTTTAGTGGTTTGGGATCACCGCAAACACGAAGTTCCTCGGATGTTTTCTTCACACGTTTTCCCCCAGGCCGGACAGTTGGCTCTTCCCAGGAAGACATAAGTCGCGAGATGCAAGCATTTCGATTACTCTTGTCAACCGCGGACGTAAAACGTGTCAGTATATATACATGGTACGGTAGGGGGGAGGGTAATTGCAACAGTAAAGTAGGCACGATCGAAAGTTCTCCGTTCTCATGAATTGGATAAAGGTGACCCAATGTTTCAAATTTCTCAAGCGAAGACTCCCCTCTGGTGTCACGCGATCTCTCGATCGTTTAATAACATTACGCTGCAAAACGGCAGTAGAAAAGGCGCGCATCGAATTTCTTACTGAATGCGTACTATCTTGTCGTTTTCCAAACCGATTTGTGAAACTTCTGTCAAAAGAGAATTTGCCAAGGAATAACACCAATCTCGTAAGAATCACAAATGCCCACATTGAAGCCGCACGTGAGGAGATGTTCAAGCTCATCGAAACACAAAAGCGTTTCGTGACTGTTCTCGGCACGTTATCTTTATTTTGTCGAATCAAATTTGAGAATTTTTCAAGAGAAATGGTACGAAGAACCAGGGTGAAGACAATCAAAAGCCTTGAGGGCAGCATGTGCAAAACGCAACAGTGGTCATTATTCCCGACAGACACAAGCGCATTCATTCACATTCTTTCCGGTTGTTAGTTGACTACAGCGCAACGTGAGGTCTTGTCGTTGGGATTAAATTTCAAAGTGCCGCCCAAGCAAGTGAGCCAGCTACAAACACGCGTTCAGTTCGAGAACCTTTATGATCAAGTCAAAGATCTAGTGCCCACGTCATCCGACAAAGCCGGCTGGTTCAAGGCGAAGCTGGTTGATATTTCTGAACAATACCTCTCTGCTCCAATACGTCAGTGGTGTTGTTTATCACAAGAACACCGGGTGGCGGTTAAACAACTAAAACAAATGAATGATTTGTTGTTTCTACGACCGGACAAAGGATCAGGAGTCGTAATTATGGAAAGGAAAGAATACATGGAAAAGATGGAACAGATACTTTCCGATGCGCAGCGCTTCAAACTGGACACTACTCCAGAGAACAATTTGCTGATAGAGAAACAAATATCAAGACAACTCCAAATTTTACTCCTACATGGTTTCATTTCTGACACTACATACAAGAAGCTCAAACCACTTGGAACACAGACGCCCTACTTGAGAGGATCACCGAAAGTACACAAGCCTGGAGTCCCTTTGAGGCCAATATTATGCATGCAAAACTCGGCTTATCACAAACTTGCCCGGTGGCTCGTAGAGATTCTTGTCCCCGTTCGGAAACACATAACACCATTTTGTCTACAAGACTCATTTGAACTCGCGAATTTGTTAAACAGTATTGCAGTGAGTTCAGATAAAATGTATTCCGTCGATGTTGAGTCCCTTTTTACAAAGGTTCCTCTTCGTGAGACAGTAGATTATCTATTGATTTTATTTCTTCGCACAACTTTCACCTGCCTATTCCTGTTGAATATCTTAAAGAACTCATTCTTTTATGCACAGAAAACATTCGGTTCAATTTTGAAGGTAAAGCTTACAAACAAACGGATGGTGTGGCCATGGGAAGCCCTCTGGGCCTAACCTTGGCAGATGTATTTTTGGGTATGATCGAAAAACAGCTCTGTGATAATATTTCCCAATTCCTATTTTACAGACGATACGTGGATGATATTTTAATTTTTACGACTGAAGAACGTTTTATCCCTTTTGTTAAAGTTCTTAATTCTATTCACCCAAACCTCAGTGTATCTCAAGAAGAATAACGTGATAACAGTTTGTCCTATCTAGATATTCTATTAACCAAGCGTCAGGATGGGACTCTACAGCGCAGAATCCACCGAAAAGCAACGTGAGGCGGTCGTTATTCACAATTCTCCAGCTTCGCCCCAGTGGCTTACAAACGTGGATTGGTCAGAACTCTCTTCAACAGAGCCCAGAAAATATGTACAGAGGATCAAATACAAAACGAAGAAGAGTTCATAAAAAGAACGCTGCTGGCTAACGGTTATCCGGAGAACTTTATCAGACAACATCAGAGGCCGAGACTTGTGCGCGAGAAAACAATGAACGTGGAAAAGAAGCAAGTTTTTATCACTTTACCTTTTAAAGGAGATCATTTATTCAATCAAATAAATTGTAATCTCAAGTCAGCTCTAAGGCACACATACACAGCGGCGCAGTTGCGTTTGCTGCAGACGACCAAAAGGTTATGTTTTCAAAATCACTCAAATAGTCTTGCTGATCCCAATGTCTCACATATTGTCTATCAGTTCACTTGCAGTTGCGGTGACATATACATTGGCAGAACGGATCGTTGCTTGACTCAACGAGTGTCAGAACACATACCCAAATGGCTGTCAAACTTGATGACGCAACCTGCTGGAGCAATACAAAACGAAGTGAAACCGCCAGCTTCTTCGATTGGCAGACACTTGATTGCATCAGGTCACAAGGTTGACCTGACCCAGTGTTTCGAATTATTGTTGCGCAATCCAACACCGAAATTACTAGCGTTCAGTGAAGCTATTCTAATCATGATGCATCAGCCAACACTCTGTGCACAAAAACGGTTGACCCAAAATGTTTGTTTACCCTGGCGTTAACACGACAGACTTCACTCTCCCCAACGTACGTACTGTAAGAGCTTTCGATCGTGCCTACTTTACTGTTGCACGTATCCCCCTACCGTACCATGTATATATACTGACACGTTTTACGTCCGCGGTTGACAAGAGTAAACGAAATGCTTGCATCTCGCGACTTATGTCTTCTCTCTGTTCTAATGACTTACTATTGTGTTATCTCTAGACCCATTCAGTCAAAATTTCTTCCCGTTTTTCTTGACCTCTGAATTCTCTCAATAAACTTCGGCAGCGAGCATTTTTATAGATTTGTCTAAAGTGCATTCTCGAGAACATCCCATACTTTTTCCACCCTGAAGAGTCAAGATGGCTATATAGTACATTTGTATCACAACTAAGTTCACGAGATTTCACCGCAATACATAAATAACCCAGTAAAATAGCTGGGATAATAATACTGCTGGAGTTTGAACGATGGCGTAATTTATTCTATCGAATCATTTCATGTAACCGTCGAGAATTAATCCGTAATTCGGATTACACTCGATTTCATTCTTTTTTTCCCCTCTGTCGTCATCCATGATGAGGACATCGGGGCCTGCAATACAACGAATATCACGTTGTCCAGATAGAGCCCATCAAAATGCGATTTACTTCCTAAAACCAGGTTTAGAGAGAGTGTTATACGATAGCCTGCAAAAATTATGCCACAATAGGATGTTGCTGGTACATTAGAGTTCGCGATCCGCGATTAACGGGTATGACTGCGAATTAAATGAAAACGGGACAGGTACAGCCATCTGCTCTGAGCAAAACGGGGGATTGATAGCGCATTCGCAGACATGGGGTAGAACACGGCGTGCGTGAAAAAAGGGGATATCATTTGCTACGGAATACGTGCATTCTGAATTCAGTTGGTCGGCGGACAATGTCCTGAACTGTAGCAACCATGCATTGGACATGGAACACAATCGGAACATCGAAAAATAAGGGTAGCATCCGAATGTCGTTCAATTAAAAAAGGACAAAACGTGGTGGAAACAATTAATCAGGAATTGGTATGGTGAAATCGGAGGTGTTTGGGTGTCAGTAGGAGGGTCGGTGCATAACAGTTGACGGAATTCATGAGTGTGGGCAATTGGAAACCTGACTGGATGTGTACAGATTTTTGGCAGGTACCCGAACATTTATTTCCGTGTGTATGACTTCATACAAAGTTAGGTTTGCCGGATTACATGATTGCAGCAAACCAGTCCACTTGGCAGGTACTCCGGTCATAGTTTTCTATGGCAAATCCCTGGAGCTAGATGCGGTAGTTATTTCTCTCTGTCATAACCGATCGATATTGTCAGATTCCTCCCCCAATTCTCCGACTACGTCGAACAGACTGATTCTCTCCGTTTGCACTCACATTTAGACATTCCTAACAAGAAGGCAGAGGGGTAACAGCGATCGTCGATATTGTCTCCGACTTCTGCGACCTCACTGGTTTGTGTGCCAACCACACTGTCAAAGACACCAGTTCACCTTTTCATGCTTTCAGTCTCCCACGCAGATCAGGGAAATAACCTTGGCCTTAAAGCTGACCTGTCGGATTTCCTTATCTCACTCACACGGGTAATGTGATTTCATGATGAATCACAATGGAGGCCATTCACTAGTATTCATATTTTTGAATCTCCCCTTTTTCAATTTCTCACGGAAGCACTTTATCCAATTCAGTTAAGCCCGCCAACTTAGTTGCCTTACTAGTGGCCTTGATTCCTTACTACATTGCGTGCAATCCCATGACAATATACTTTAGATGCCGTTTGGTATCTCGTTCACCGAATTACAAACCGCTTGAAATTTCCAGCAAACTCGGTTCAGTATGCTTGGATGGACTACTGCTCAACAGCATTCAACTCCACTGAGTGTTCGATTTTCTATTTCTTAAGCTGAGAACATTTTACTGACCACTTATAGTTATTAGCGCGAATCAAAAAATATTTTTCTGAATAAATTCAGGATACCTACAGTCCGTGCAAGGACTGAACAACTGTTGTGCACGTGAATAAGCGAAACGGGATGGGGCTAGTTTTATGGGACATCTGTAAATTGCACGTGATTCGTTGGTTTTTTCTTTTGTGGTGAATGTCAACAAGATGTCAACAAATGGTTCCATCAGTTATTATTCTGTGCGGAATAGTGCTTTCCAGTGAGATTGTTAACAACTTGCTTCATGTCAAACCAAAGTGATCAGACAATCAAACAGAGACAGTGTGACCAAATAAATGCTCGTTGTGTGGCTGACCAGTTATCAACGCCCCAGACCGCTGATCGAGAAGTAAATTGCGCCGTCAGGAGTCATTCTGAAAGAGTGGATGGTTCACAATGGTACAAGCTACACCTGTTAGAACTTCGCGAGTATGCGGACCTTGGTTGATTTGTTCTAACCCGCACTATGCTGATTCCATGATTTTCAACGGAATCATCGTCTGGACATAAGTTACCAGTGATGTGAATCAGCAAATCCAGTTATCAGGTGACACCGTACTCGGATTGAAATCAATAAGTTGCCGAAGTTAGGGCAGTAGTCAGTAAAGTCTGTCTTCTGGCAGAATCATAAGGAATATTCTCATTTTTGGAATGAATGTATTTCGTTCTCTTTCAGGACCGAACGACATTCGGAGTGAATTGAAAAATCCATGAACCACGTGGAATGAGAAACGAGTAAATGTTCATCCCAATAAAGACAGTTTTGCCTTTTTGACATTAGGATTTCCTAGTCTAAATATATTTTACGGTTAACGTCACTTAGGAGGATACAATAAAATAAGTAGCCATTATCACGCCAGTCAGCGTTCGCGCATCTGTGTGTATGTGACTTCATCCGTGTTAGGTGATAGTGACAATCGTCATACCGGTTGCATGGGACTAGTGTTAACGTCACGACTATTTACGTCAATGGATGGGATCTCATATCCGTTTGGGCCCATGTACAAAATTGTTCACGTTCATTATGATTTGTCAGGTGGTGGCTAAGATTTGAGCCTTGGTATTTTCGTCTGTCTACATATGACGTAATAGGTAGGAAGAAAGGCCAAGTGATGTAGTTTTAGGAAGCCAGTGCGAATTGTAGCTCGTCCATCATTCATTCATTCCTGACGAAAAAACTGGAAAATATTTCCCTCGAGCATGCAGAAAACTGGTATTTGGTTTAGCCTGTGTAAATCATCCAAATATAGGCCCACACCAATTGGTGCACAAAATTGTGGTCGGTGCTAGAACCATAAAAGAAGATTAGAGTGAAAGGTGAACAAAACACGAAGCACAGTTGAGGTTCTGATACTGAACTGAAGCGGCTCATGTGGCTTACATGCTTTAGTCACCAACAGACAATCTTCGTACTGCGTTGGCCACAGCCTCCAGTTGTCAGCCAATCAACCCGTTCCTTCCATCACCAAGCGCACCGGTGGGTGGATCTGCGGGCGATTGTACGTTCATGTCTCCGATATTGATATTTTCACATCAGTTTCCGCTGCCACTATGACAAAAGTCAGTTCTTCGTTAAATGCAATCAGTATATTGTTACAGCGTGCAACAAGGAAATTTCGATTATCATTCATTATTCGGTGGTTTATAAAGCCCCTTGCGCCAGTCAGATTGCTTGATTTGTAATGTGCCAAACAAAAGTCACTTTCTGATCAATCAGGAAATGCCATTGATGTGGTAAAACTAAAACGTATCCAACACGGTGGTCAGGCCGGGGTTCGGATTGTTTTGCGCACACGAGTTGAGTGTGTGCTACTGTGCACGCCTCCGAATGCCTCAGTACTTTTGGAGGTGCGTGTCCCGGGCTCCGAGAAGGCTACTTGTCTAGAACACCTCTCGAAATGCTCCCAAGTGACCGTGCATCCTGCAGCCACTGTTCAGGAAGTCCTACTCAATGCCTTCTTGTGGCGGAGTTGCTCCACTAAAGCGAGAGGACGAAAGTGAATGCCCGGTGCTCTCCACCGGGTTGGCTGACTAATAATCAGTGTAGGAGAAACGGCTAAACCCTGATTCCAAACCAACGAAGGATGGCGTATGAGGCGTACAACGGTATGCTCACCGACATCTGTGGCGGCGAGGTGCACTGGGCACCCAGGATGTTTGGCTTCATCCGAAGGGCGTATGAACTGAATAATCAGTCATCGGCCGCCAGTGGGTTGCGGACTCCACGCTTCGTCCCACTGCTTTGCGGGCAAATAGTTGAAGGCTCCGGTTGAGGACCCCCTAAGAAAACCACATGATTGAGCTCGCGCAACATGGCAGTATTGTGCTCGCAAACAGATCATGAAATTGGACTCTTTCTACCCTTTCCTCGCCGATTGCATCACGTTTTTTTGGCACACAGTCTAAAACCAAACGGGTGGGGAATAAATACAAGATATACTACTATACGGTTTCCAGTCTTCAATCGTTTGTGTGCAGTCCGGTTGGACGGTTCTATACGTACAAACAGCAACAGAGTGAATCGTAGATGGTAGTCCGTCGTGTCTGTGTATGAGTCCACTGATTGCAATTCCTCTGAGACTAAGAATGAATTCTTTCAGGATTCATCTCGGGTGCCTCTAAGACAGAGCTTTCCACATGGTTATCGAAGCAGCCGGATGTCCAGGACCAAAGTGGTTACTTACGAAAGCTCAGTGAAGCATTGTACGCCGCTTCGAATACCGTACATGATTCCGGTTTATGCAGGCCTCAGAGACGATGAATATCGTTACCATCGATTGCTCTGCCGGATGCTTACATTTTCATCCCTCCGGATATTACATTCAATGAGATGCGAAAAATTCTGAGGCGTCAAAGGACTGAGTTTGAAACATGACAGAGCAAAGTGTTGCATTTCGAGGTGTAGAAAAATGGAGAAGGCAGCCTCCATCGGCAATACTCCCAACCCTTACCGTTTAATTATAAGTATCGGTCTAAAGAAACCCGGTGTAAGTGAGGTAGCCAAGGAATCCGACGGCTCACTGATCCATTCTCAGGTACGTCGTCTGGATCGTTGGTTGGAGCACTTCAGAGAACAATTCAGTTGACCCATCCTAACAGTGAATCTCGCGAATATACCCACCTGAAAACTGATGCAGGTAGGTATAACTCCTCCATCAGAAGTGGAGGTGATGCGGGAGATAGGTGATTTGAAAAGGAACAGGGCTGCTTGTACAGATTGGTTGTCTTCATCTTATTCGAGGATAGAGATGCAGCCTTGTTTAAAGAGTTAATAAAACTTCTCTGGATAAATCGAAATAGTGAACAGATTCCCAAGGAATGGTGTGAATCAGTGATTGTGCCGAATAACAAGGAAGGTTACAGATCCTCCAGTGAAAACTACAGAGAATTAGCTGTGTAAGTATTGCGTTCAAACTGCTCACCGGTCTTATTCTCCACCGATTATCCAGCGCTCGCGAAATGTGTGTACGTGAGACTCAATCGGATTTCATACCGGGTTGGGGTTGTATCGACCACATCTTCACTCTTCGGCAAACCTTAGAACACAGACACATCTTCCGTAGGCCCACAATCTTGATCTGAAAGCAGCGTTCGACTCAGTCGATCACACAGTTCTGTGGCGCTGCCTCTCATTGAAGGGTGTGTCGAAGAAATGTATCCCTATTTCAATGCTTGTTTTCGAACAGCCTAAACCGATTTCGTGCTCACGGTGATCTTTCACCCGAGTTCAACATGGGAAGTGGTGTTCGTCAGGGTTGCCCTCTTTCGTTTTTCTACTTCAAATTTGTAATTGAGTTGATTCTTGATATGACCCTATCCTCGTGTGAGAATAGCGGCGTCGATCTTTGCTTGGATGGTAAACTGTCTGATCTGGAATGTGCGGATGATATTGTTCTTTTGAGTGAAGATCCAAGTGAGTTGCAAGCTCTTTTAGATAGCCTGAACAACAGTGTAGGAATGTTTGGGATGCATTTTTCACCTTCAAAGTGTAAAATGTTGTTGCAGGACTGGGTCGGCTCAACACGAAACGTTGTGTTGGCCGGGGAAGCTGTAGCTGAAGTGGATCAATTTTGTTACCTGGGTAGTTACATGTCACTAGGTGGACAGATATCGGATGGAGTGTCATCTCGTACAGAAAAGGCTTGTTTTGGTTTTGTTAACGTCCGTCATCTGTGGTGCCGGCATGACATCCGATTGTGTGTTAAGAGTATAGTGTACACTGCGGTGTTTAGGTCTGTTCTTTTATACGGCTCAGAAACATGGCCGTTGAGAGTAGAAGATAGACGAATACTGTCGGCGTTGAGCATCGATGTCTCCACAACATCAGCAGTGCTGAGGTTAGACTTAGGGTGTTGGGAACAAGAGGTGAGTCTCTGGATCAAGTGCTGAATCTAAACAGATTGGGGTTGTTGGGACATGTGTTACACATGTCTTGCTCACCGGGATGATTCTCCACCGCTTATCCAACGTCCGTGAAAGTTGTGCACGTGGGAATCAAGCATGTTTTAGGCCCGGTCGGAGCTTTATCAATCGCGTCTGTACCCTTCCATGAATTCCAGAACACAGGCACACCTACCGTAGACTGTCAATCTCTGCCTTCTTTGATTTGAATGCGTTTCACGACTCAGTCGACCGCACAGTTCTGTAGCGCTGTCTCTCATTTAAGAGTGTATCAGAGAAATTTCTTTCCCTTTTCCAATTCTTGAATGCTAACAGTCGAAGCCGAGCTCATGTCTGCGGTGATCTTTCACCAAGGTGCACCACAAGAAGTTGTGTTCGTCAGGGTTGCCCTCTTTCGTCCTTCCACTTTAGTTTTGCTGTCGAGTTGATTCTTGAGATAATCCCATCCTTGTACGAGATTAGCGCTATTGGTCTTTTGCTCAGGCAGTAAAATGTTTGACTGTTTCCGTTCCCAACATTTTTCTTCTGAATGAAAATAAGGTATGTTGTGCATTGTTCTATATAGCTTAAAACGGTTTAGCAATGTTTTTGATTCGTTTCGCACCTTTGAAATGTAAAATGCTGTAGCAGGACCGGGTTGGCGCTACATCGAATTTTGTTTTGGCAGGGAAAGCTCTGGCTGGAGTGAGTTAATTTTGTTACCTGGGCAGTAACATTTCACCAGGTGGACAGATATCGGATGAAGTGTCATCGTGCATGCAGAAGACACGTTTTGCTTTGCCCAATCTCAGTCATCTATTGAACCGGAGTGGTATTCGATTGTCTAAGCTCGAGTGTGCGCAGCCGTGGTTGGATAGGCTTTTTATGCTGCTCAAAAATATGGCCGTTGAGGGTAGAAGATAGGAGAAAACTGTCGTTGTTTGGGCATCAATATCTTCGTAGTATTTGCACATATATGATGGACGCACGGTATCAGCAATCCTGAGGTTAGGCGTACAGCGTCGAAAGCTAAAGGGCAATCACTGAAACAGTGACTTATTCTGAACGGATAAAGGTGGCTGGCACACGAGTCACACATGCCCACCGATCCGGCTCTCTCTTTCGGGGTGGATACGCGTCATTGCTGTTCACAGTGTTTTGCTCTATCGTTGACAAAACTAGCCACTTCGCGTTGACCATAATCGGCGCTTTTGTGTTCGATAACCAATGCCTCCGAAGCATTGCTCACGTCTAGTGGGAACATCTAGTGAGTAATGTGTTGGAGACGGTAACCTCCATCTTAGCGAAGGGTGCATTCTACACCTCCCTGGTTTCTGGGATATGTTTTGTTTATGTTTGTTCATCGTCTACTTTTCTGTGCTCTACTCGCACGTTGTGATCGACGTGGCAGTCATGCCATGACTTGTCACAGGGTCGTGAAGAAGCTAACACGAGGATTGGCTTTGGTTGGTGGTTCTCGCCTTACTAGTTGGGATCAAGGAGGTGAAGGACATGATTCAGAAAAGAAATCGGTGATGCAAATGCTGTCTATTGAAAATGTGTGTCTCCTTATCATATAAATATCACCCAGACGAATAAAATGACATGAATACATCAGAAAGTATACGGTGAAAAAGTAAAAATGTCAGAAAATACCGTACTTTCTATTAAATAACTACTTTTCGTCTTACTTCCCTCCTTCCATTGTTGCAGTTTCCGATCCAACTGCCAGACAGGGGACCAAAATTATCCAACCCTTTCTTTGAAAGACTAGCTGTGCTTTTATGGGCTGCATTACCAGCACCATGGTCCCGAAATCTTGGTTTCGCTGACAACCAGAGCGAGTTTGTATGTAACCGTGAACATCTTTGCGCGTCATGCTCTGGAAAGCTTTGCGCAGCAGCAATTGGAAGACTTGGTTGTCTCATGTGAGCACCGTCGTACGATAGACGCATCACGTCCTCATTTAAGACCAAGGGAATAATGGACAATCGTTTGGGTTTCAGACCATGTCCCACACCGACGTCAACCAGGTTTCTGCAATCCTGCGCAAGCAAGAAATTCTATGTTCTCAGTAAATTGCGTAACGCGAGTAAGATCCCACCTGGTCCATTTGTAAACAAACAGCACACGTTGGACAGTCATTCCTTTGGTGACTAAAAGTGACTTCACTCAGTACCAACCAGTACGCTGGGACTGGCCATCTGGGATCAGTTGCTGCCTACATTTCTTATTTGATGGTCTTCAAGCCACCATCCTTGATTCGACCGTGATTTTAAGCAGCTCGAGTGGTGTACACTTTTATCGGTTCTCTGTGAAATGAGGTTTATGTCCCACCAACATCAAATACATTGGTGATAAACATAAACTCTGTCGGTAGCCCAGCTCGTAATCGTGACTCACCTGTTGGCAACTTAGGTGGTTCTCCAGTACTCCAAGTCTCAGGACCATAGTTGCCGGTCCGTCGTGACAATTCCCTTCATTTTTGTTACTATGGGGTACACTCCATCTGTTGAACCAATGTGTAAGCACAAAATAATACAAACTCAGAAATTCGCCTTCTGGTAGAATGTCTCTTCATTCAGTTTTCTAATCCAACATGAGCTCACAACAGTCACCGCAATTTTGAACTATATTTAGACCGGCAGATCATGTCGTGAATTGTGCAAGCGTACGATATTGTCTTGGGACAATGTCAACCCCATTTGACAGGTTACTGGTGGGAAATATGACCTTCTAGGTGGCAGGTAGGAAACATTCGAAGGAATGATTTCACCTAAAGGAATTTGTCATTTGTCGGTTCGATTATCGCACATCTCATTGTTCCACGCAATACTTTTATTTCTAGAAGACAGACTATTTTGTTCCGTCCCACTATCTTCAGTGAGAACTCAGCACTGCCCCATAATTATGTCAGTTTATTAACACGACAAAGAATATATAGGTTACTCTCACGTTCGCCCACTCGTTGCACCCAATGCATTGGGTCGACTGGTGTGGGCGACCGCACCTTAAGGTTTGAATGTCGCTGGCAGGATGCGTCTAGCCTACTGATTAGCGCAATTGATCGGCTGTCCTGTCATTCGTGGGCTCGGTAGGGGCTGGTACTGACACACTGTCTGCCAGTGAGACTATGCCGTCCATCGAACGATATGTCGGACTATACCCTCACACAGACAAACAAGCCAGTCTGTCTGTACTGAATAATCACATTGCATTATGGAGAAAAGGACGCTAATAATAACAGGCGCGTTTTCGGTAACTATCCTCTGTTTAATACAGTTGCATATATATAAAAGGAATGCACATTTTCGGAATGATGTCTACACTGTCAAAATACTATTGGCTAATCAATGCAGTAGATGTTGTGCGGTTTGGAAAAGAGACAGTTTTGTTGTTCATGGTTAGGATAGTCTCGGAAACAAAGTACAATTAGGACGGACTGACTGCTTCCTGTCACGAGTGGAAATTCATGGTCAAGGCCATCGTGATTTTGTCTACCATCTTCCCATCGTAGCCAGGGTAGCTAAAGTGATTTCAAAAATCGTTTATGCTAGCGAAGTGCTGGGTTTACCAGTCTAATCGTTACTTCTGCTGTTTGTAAGTGGATTTGACTAACTGCCCTCGATGAATTCACGGTTACTTTGTAGATTATTTTGAAAGCTTCGTCGTTCACCTGGTAACCTGTGTCGACCAAGTGCATCACGATTGCATTAGACACGGTTATTCTGGTCCCTGCTCTCAGCCAATCCGGTTCGGGTTCCTTGATTCTTTATAACTACATAGCTTGACGAACATGAGTAAACAAATGAATAGATTATTATGGACGAGAAGAGGACAGGCAGTTTGCCTTTGTGATCCACGGAGACCACTGACCCATCAGTGAAGTGGGTGCACAGAGTCGCGGCGGGAAATGCACGGGTAATTTCATTGCTTGGACGACGAACCAGTCGTTGACTTATAACGTCTCTTATGAAGAGGAGTTGCGCATGCAGTTCTTTCTTACTGACGGTCATTATTGGTGATCACCCAGGCACTTCCAAAATGTTCTTTTAAATGAGACTTTCTGAGTACTCGTTGTTTGATAGTGATTGTCTTGTATAATCTTATTCCTCACCTACTGTTTCCCTGGGACAAGTCTTTCGTAATAGGGATACTGAGAAGGGACCAGATTTTTTCAAATGTTTTGGAGGCACGAAAGTTGCAAAATGTGCATGTTGGCATTTCTTCATTCATTTGTTACCAGATCAACACATTGGCACTTCAATCACACAACCTTTGCGCTGCTGGTGTCATTCACGCGTTCGGTGAAAGGTTCCACCCTCCGCAGTAGTTTCGCAGCTGGGCGGGAAAGCCAACAAACTCAACTCAAGTTACAGTAACTAAATGACGGAGAAAGTTAGCAAGACCAACTGTTACTAGTTGTTCTAAAGAAAATCTACGGTCCCATGGCCATCAAAATCTACTGAACTCACGTACCGATTGTAAGCCTAAGGGAACATGGGTGATTGTTAGGCTTTGATCTATGGTAAACAAATACTTGGGATAAATACACTTACAAATCCTACTCTATTCCCACAGTTCCGTAAGTCTGTATTGGCAAACCTATGGCCTTCAAGTTAGCACGATTGACTCCAGTCAACTTAAGTACAAAAGTTTCCGCTAAACCATTTATATTCTAACCTCTTCCGCTCCCTCGCTGAAGTCATTCAGTCTGTATTCGGTTCTTTATTGTGAAAAGCGCACTGAACCGTGGAATTTATTCTTCCGTAATTCCGCTCAATTTGGCTTTTCACTAAAAAAACCTTATGCAATGGCATATGTGGTACTGGGAAACTGAGACCAGGTGTGTTGCTGTAGAAGCCGCTGTGTAAGTAAGTGAGCTACACTTCCGGTGTCTCTGTGACCTAATGATCCTTGTAACCCCGATATTACTGACAGTATATATGAAGTGTATGACTAAAGAGAAGCAGAACTTAAGTGTGATAAACGATTATATGTAAGACCAAAGAAATGAAAATGAAAGAACTTGACTGTATTCTCACCAGATACAGATTTTTCGTTTGCGTATATTGTTGTGAAGAGGAATAACTGAAGACGAACATGTTTGGTAGATATGACAAAAGCGAAACTGATCCAAACGGTGAAATTAGTCCACCGTGGATGGGATTCAAACCCACTCATGGGCATAGCCCAGGCCTTGCTGCCACGTGTGTTCCACCAGCTGAAGTTTCAGACCACACTAAAGAGGATCAGGTATTTCGTGAATAGATTACACCTTACATCCATCCAAAGTGCATAAGCATATAGCATCCACCACAATGAACCTATAATTTGACTGCCCCAGTGGGATATCCCTGTGCATTTACTGGCGTATGTTGACTGTCTTCTTAGCAGATATGAATCGTACTGCAATGAGCTAATGTAGTTATAAATCCGAGCTTGCTCAACAATCCATGTATCGCCGTAAAATATATGAACAACGTGGTGTATGTAGGCCTCATCCCCAAAACTATAATTTGGCCTTCTCATGACATTTAGTAAAGTAGTTCAAGTATTCCACCAGTCACACGTCACTCCATACCTTCGGATGCTCTGTTTTGATTCTCACAAATGATTCACCATCATCTAGTCTCACAGAGGACGAGTATATAGAGGCCAAATCGTGATTTAGTTTTCTTCAAGAATTCTTCGGATCAAGAAAGTAGTTTTTTGTTTATTGACTCAAGCATTTTCTCATACCCATGTGCAGAAATGAATGTTGTATTCTTCCGTATTTCTTGCCACACTGACCATCTGTTCTTCATGGTACACTCCATGGTCTAATTGGTCAAGGAATACAGCGACGAATATGTCCACTGATTTCCAATTAGAAAAGGTGCTGTTTCACGAACCGGTCTCAAAGCACATATCTGAATGTTTATAGATCCAACACAATCTCCATAAAAGCTGGAGTATTGCAAAGTGCTATCCTATCACCAGTTTTGTTCGCTTGCTTCATGTATGACCTCCCCTCCATTTTTTCATCCTTTACCGACGACCTTGTGGTCGGTTATGAGTCCCGAAAGAGTGTTAATATCAATGCAATACAACATTCTGTTTATACAATAAAGGATTGGTTCAAGGCCGTCAAGTTAGTACTTAATCCGAACAAGTGTCCAGATGTATTCTTTTCAGTTAATTGTACATGCTCATCGAAATCGAATTATCCAGATCTTATGCTATGAGGTTCGAACGTGCAAAGAGTTCACTGCTATAAATATCCTGGTATGCTTATCTCATTAGATCTTAAGTTGACCCATCATGTGAGGTAAGAAGGCTGACTCTTTACTTCTTCCGTCTGA
Source organism: Fasciola hepatica (assembly GCA_948099385.1). Taxonomy (NCBI): domain Eukaryota; kingdom Metazoa; phylum Platyhelminthes; class Trematoda; order Plagiorchiida; family Fasciolidae; genus Fasciola; species Fasciola hepatica. The sequence continues at coordinate 1,521,942 of CANUEZ040000151.1, forward strand.
GGGCTCTACGCGCACCTATCCATGTCATCTCTAATATTATCCATTCTCGCTATGTCACTCGTGCTGTGTTCGCAGTTAGCAGTAGAACACGCAACGTTGGTACTGCATTCATTTGTACTAGAGTACACAAAACCCGACCGCAGTCGGCAAGTAAGCCGCAGGCAAGTAGACAAAACTGCTAAACTGTGTGCTGTCACGTGCAAAACAGTAAGGCCAATCAGTACGCAGCAAAATCGATAAGTCAGTACTGCTCGAGCTGAACCATGATTATAGGTCAATACCAAGCAAGTGTAAGTCCATGCGTGAAAGGGATACTGACTGGTTGTCCGAGTAGTATGCTTACCTTTAATCAAACGAGACAACTGGTTATACTGCCCATCCCTGTCATTTTCCCTGGTTCGCTTGTTAAAGACTTTATGTGGACCAAGTGCTCCACTGAATGTATTTCTACGTGCAGTGATATATTCTACCCTGAATTATCGAACTTGGTGGGAAAAACCAATTTCTGATATGTGAAAGGTTGTGTAGCTCGATAATTTCTGACGAAACATACCCACCACATTCGTCTGTAACTAGCTGCAGTTCCCAATCGGCTACACGTTGTAAATTTAAATTGATATATTCCCGAAATGCAAAATTCGGTAACTCGGTTATTTCATATCCAGTAAAGCTTCTTGTTTCAAGAGAATACCTTGTAAAGGACTTGCGAGAAAAGCTTACTCAATCATGACCGTCCACTTTCCATGATGTTCCTCACTGACGAAATTTGCTTGCCGATCAACACGATTCAACCATTACTTTTTCATTACCGTGTATTTATTGCTTGTAAAGGACTGCTAGCAGTCGTTGAGATACGCGTAACACAATCCAAAAAACACCAAGCGTCCAATTGTGGTTTTCAATACGGTTCTTTATAAAAACAATAATGAATATGACAAAAAAAACTGTACAAACCTCAACAGCAACCGCTCCGTGAATCAGAGTCGGCCAAATGCGAGCAAATTCAGGAGCGCTTGAGGTTCAAGCAGTCAAATCAACGAAATATCTATGGGAAATGTGGGTCATGGGTCACAGAAACAAAATCAATGAACGCACCTGTCAGAGGTCACTTAAGGCCAATGTCCGGTTTGTGGTTCAGCGAATGAGCAAGTATGGCGCAAAACGTTAATGGAAAGCAAATTTGGGGTGAGGGTAGGGGGGTCAGATCGATCCTGAATTAGAGCCTTGAGTTTGGTTGTTCTGTCGATTACATTGCTACCGCCATATGATGCGACTGACAACCGATGTGTCCGGATGGAAAGGTCACACGTTCTGCGCGAAAAATCCATCAAAATCTCTCATGCATTGACATACAATTGTTGGTGTTTATCCATGCTTTGTTTGTTGGCCAATCGATTCGGCTGTGTCGATTCACCTTGCTTGACTTGGTGCGAATGTACGCTGGCTCTTAAGTGTAACTCAAATCACCGGCATGGTTTTGTTAACTTGCATTTGTCGGCTGCTTGCTCACCGGCTACGGCCGGGTTTCGTATCTATGCTGTACAAATAAAAGCAGTGCCAACATCCGTGTTCTACTGCTAACAACAAATGCAACTATAAATTTCAGTGAAAAGTTGCACCTTTCGGACAAATAAAAAGCATCCCTGATTTGACATGATTTATTAAATGAGACACACTCGACGACAGGCAAACGTAGAAACAATAAACAATGATGTGAAAGATCAGAGGAGTGGAAATGAAAGAACCTGATTGTATTCTCATCTGATATAGATTATCTATTTGCATGTGTTGTTGTGTTGAGGATTTAATGAATACGTATATGTTTGTAAAACATTCCGTTTGGTAGATATGACAAATGTGAAACTGATCCAAACGGTGGAATTAGTCCACCGTGGATGGGATTCAAACCCACTCATGGGCATAGCCCAGGCCTTGCTGCCACGTGTGTTCCACCAGCTGAAGTTTCAGACCACACTAAAGAGGATCAGGTATTTCGTGAATAGATTACACCTTACATCCATCCAAAGTGCATAAGCATATAGCATCCACCACAATGAACCTATAATTTGACTGCCCCAGTGGGATATCCCTGTGCATTTACTGGCGTATGTTGACTGTCTTCTTAGCAGATATGAATCGTACTGCAATGAGCTAATGTAGTTATAAATCCGAGCTTGCTCAACAATCCATGTATCGCCGTAAAATATATGAACAACGTGGTGTATGTAGGCCTCATCCCCAAAACTATAATTTGGCCCTCTCATGAAATTCAGTAAAGTAGTTCAAGTGTTCCACCAGCCACACATCACTCCATACCTTCGGATACTCTGTTTTGATTCTCACAAATGATTCACCATCATCTAGTCTCACAGAGGACGAGTATATAGAGGCCAAATCGTGATTTAGTTTTCTTCAAGAATTCTTCGGATCAAGAAAGTAGTTTTTTGTTTATTGACTCAAGCATTTTCTCATACCCATGTGCAGAAATGAATGTTGTATTCTTCCGTATTTCTTGCCACACTGACCATGTGTTCTTCATGGTACACTCCATGGTCTAATTGGTCGAGGAATACAGTGTATCATCATATTCCTAAAGGTCCATGAATAAATGAATTGGCCTATCTCGGAAGTAGCTCAGTCGGTATATCCCACCTCAATGAGGCAGTGAGTGTTTAACAGTTCCCTTCAAGATGCTGCCTAACCAGTCGGTGATGCATGCCATACCCTTATTTTCGTTCTTTGACAAACTGATGTGTGTTATAAAAGAACTTGTTATTTTGACGGTAAAAGCACACAAAAATAAGTTGACTCCGATGTCAGTAAGTCATCGTATCAATGGAAATCGTTGGTATCTGTTGCGCTGTTTGGTGCTTGTGGATTTTCTCCTCCGAATAGCGTATGGACGGGACATGCGAAACTCGATTCAAACAACGAGATGTCGTTTAGTAGCCACTGACGGTCGTTTAGTAGCGCCTGACGGTTATTTGGACACTACTACAGCAACCAATCGTTTCCGACGTACACACACATCGCACAAGGTCGTATCACGTGAGTACACGATATCAGTCAAGAAGCTTGGTAGCCCTGTACCACTCACGTGCACGGCTGCGTGCTCGATGCAGAACCGAACTCGGTCTCCTGTAAAAACGCCAGCTGATGGAGGGCTTCGACTTGCGAGGAATTCCCAGTGAAAGAAATAGAGATAATTGCCTTCAGCGAACAAATGAATACGGATTCGTACCGGAATTGGCAAGCAGTAAGTGATGAAGACCGCAGAGGAACTATCCCATCTGCAAGGTGAAGATTTACCAATTATCTCCTGCGATCTTGGAATTATTAGCAAAGCTGACACAACCGTCACCAAACGGGAAAGAAAGACAAGACCAAACAGTAAAATGAATAACGCAAATTTTCCGATGAATTCCTAATGGAAATATGCTCATTGCCTGAGAAGAATCATAGATTCACCTTGGATGGGATGATAAAAAAGACGGGACCGATACACCTGAATCCATCGATCTGTTTATTTGCCATTGATCGCCTTCTTGATGGTTGTGGTTGCACCACGAAGGAACCAGGTACTCGTCTATTCGAGCTTAGCAGAGCTCAGTATGCCACATCATTGCGAAAGTACGATAGATCATTATTCTAATTTTACAGAAGTGAAATCAGTTACAAAATACGGTGTTCGTGGACAGCAGGGCAATCAACGAAAGGGCAAACGGTACATCAGGACTTCGCCATCAAATAAAGGTTCAAACTTCAATGCTATTGCTTGTTACGATGGTATGCTATATTCCGGACTATGTACATCGCGATATCAGAATGGGTTTTCGGTAACAAATATTTGTTTACAATGTTTCTTTTTCTGGTCCGTACAAATCATGCCGGAAATGGGTGTGTTGAAAGAGTCAAGGGTCATTTAGATTGGACACTGTTTGCCGGAGGGAAATGGGTATAGATTAACGTGTCAGTCTGAACGACTGGGTCGTGATAGTCACATGGTTACCATCCTAGTCACTGGGATAAGTGTGGTCTACTTGCGACCAAGGTGAGTTGAGAGCTCAGACTATAGAGAGCACATGAACTTTCTTGTTTTGTACGTATGAGAAACAAAAGAAATCTAGTTCAATGAATAACTTCACAGGTAGGAAGGATGTGTTCACAGGAGACCATAGAAGAAGAACTAGGCCTAATCAAAAACACTCTCAGGGAAAACCGTTACCATGAGCGCTTCATAGAGTAGAATATGAACGATAGAACAAAGTATGATCCAAGCTACAAAATACCTTAGAAACCATTTATCCCTGTCAGTTAGAGGAGAAGCCATACCGGACCTTGTCACCAGAAGTTTACCACGGTAAGTGGAAAATTCATTTCAGCCCATGTCACGTGTCACTGATTGACTCAGGTCAGTAGATGAATGTAGAATGGGCACTTCAAGTAGCTTATCGAGCATCACCCCAGGCTCACAAGCACATCCGTTTACACACACTGGCCATCGCAGTGGCGCTTACTAACCGCCTTTTCTCACGTGCTCTGCGCAAGCAGAAAAATTCGTGCAACTTGTCCAATTACCCTGGCCGCGGTTGGACCACACTCACCTTAGTTCCGAACCACGTGACTGTTATGACCCAGCAGTGCAGATCGACACGTCGATCTAACCCCAATCCCCTCTCACAAACAGTGCCTAATGTGAATGGCCCTTGACCCTTTCAACACACCCATTTCCCGTATGATTTGTACTGACTAGAGGATGAACCATTAAAAACAACTGTTTGTATCCAGAAACGTATACGTATCATGAATACCTCTTCAGAATGAACACTGATATTCTTGACAGCTTTCTGGAAAAAAGAAACGAAAGGGGGCATTATGTTTCTCTAGGGCCACGCCTCAGTTCGCCGATGGGCGAGTGACGCGATCTCGCAACCAGAAATTCTGTTTAACTTCTTCCTTCTGAAAGACAGTTCTTTAACCGGGTCGAGGAGGTGCTCAGTGTGCCCAAAGTCATTTTCGAATCACTTTTAAATAAGTATCTGATTCACGGCATTCCTAAGGGTCAAATCATCAAAGTGCATTTGCAATTGTCAGTCTGTAGGCAGCCAAATTGGTGTTCGGATAAAGTAAATGTGGGTTCTCGATGAGACTCCCGCTGAGCTTTGGGCTCACATGGTTCTCTGTGCTTCTGTCATTGCAGATCGAACACTTGAGCAGTATTTCCCCCCCTCCCACCCTACCCCCTTCCCCCCCCCCCGCGGAAGAACATTGTATCCAGTATAATACATACTGGTGACTCTTCCAATGGTAATGAGTAGAATGGTAGGCCTTGGTAGTTGAATGATTTTGATACGCTCTGACTGATAGCGATCTTGTGAAACGGTCTGTCCGATAAGTTTTCCCGATGAACCGAGACCTCCTGGTTTTAATGTGTTGGGAGAGTAAACAACATTGCAGACAGTGTTTCTTTTATTTTTATTTTTATTTTTTTTTTTTGGGGGGGGGGAGAGCATTGCAGCAAACAGGTTGTAGGCAGCCATGTTGTTCAGTCGTTGTAAGTTTAGAATCCAGCGGAAGCACTTACCAAGCTTTGGCTCATGGAGGCATTTTATTTGTGCTTTTACAGACTGGACAAGTGTAACCTTCTACAGAAGAAAACATTATCCAGCATACTAATTATTGGTTCGCGATGGTGGTGCCGTTATTCAAACAAGTAATAGACTGGATTTTGCCCGCTCCGTTTATTCCCTCAGATAGAAAATACTTCTTTTTTACTGAACCTTACAAAGCTCGTTCACATTCAACAACCTGTTCTCCTTCGATGATTGATATGATCATGTACTTACTAAATATCTAGGAGATTTTGCCATTGTAGTCGCTACGTATCCAAGTTGGTGACTCGCACGGGACTACCGAGCCTCGTAAATGAGAGCGAAAATTCACACGTGATGTGATCATGTCCGGATCAGATGTGTCACGTATGGTTACTTTACCTCTAACTGTGGTCGTTAAATAATCGTCGGTGGCTACTAAACGATCGCCAGTGGTTATTTAAGGGTCACCAATGGCAACTCGAAGACAAAAAAAATCTATAGAATCGCGAGAACTGACCCTGAACGATGAATTGAGCACGAGCAATAAATTGCCGTGTTCAGCCAGTATTGCATAGTAAAGTTTAATTACGATGACCGAAAAATGAAAACTGAGCATCAATAAGGTGATTATAAGACTAAAAGCCAGTTCCGATCGATTCACTCTTCAAGCCAGTCCAATTGAGTGATCGTTTTATGGATCCGGAGGTGAATATTCATCAGCTACGTAACCACAAAATACAAGCATAATTAGAAACGAAGAAAAATACTCCGATCAAATGATTTTCCAGTTCGTTTACACCAGCGTAAGAATTAGTGCGAAGCCTAACGAGATGGGAAACTGCGGATGATTTGTAATTAGTAGCACGGGCAAACAAGTATTTGTAAATGGACTTGCTCGAGGATGTAGAAACACATTTACTGAAATCTGGATAAATAGGATGAGACTGGGCATCCAGTACGTTTGAAGTAAACGTTTGCAATCATATTCTTGTTGAGATATTATATACTGAGAGAACTGAACATAGGTCATCCCACCAAAACGTGGAAGATGTTTGATGGATCTGGCAACAAGCTTAAAGTTGGTAACAAGCAAACCTGGAATGATAACGGGAGAAGTATAGCGCCAAATTGGTAAGATACGTGAGAATATAAAAGGTTTGATTTAGTTGGGTGGAATAGAAAACGATTTCACACGTAGTACGTAAAATGTTACACGTCTAATTTTATTGAAAACTGTTGTATTTTGATGGAATCGGAAAAAGTTCACGACTGGTAGTGACTTCGGGATACTTGATGGATGGTGTTCCAGCAATGTGTACACCCTTTATGAGTAGATCGAAATTTGATGCAAGAAGATCGGGATATTTGGTGCTATTTTGAAAACAAAATAAGATATCGGAACACTTGGGAGGATTCGTTTTTTGATTAAGACCAGAAGACTAGAAAGCCCTTTGGTGAGTTCAGTAACTCTTTGTTTGGAGAAAGCTAATGGAGTGGGGAATACGAAGGATTAGGTCATCGATGATAAGCAAACTGATGTCGCTTATAGGCATGATAGAGATATAATTAGCAAAAAGAAATGGTGAGAGAATGGCTCATTGTGGAATACCTTTTGTAGAAATGATCGTTGAAGAGGTTTACCCATTAAATCGGGTGAATTTTTGGCGATTGTAGAAGTAGTCAGTCAGTTAGTATATGTGGGATGTGCTAACCGTGCAGTCCCTAAAAATGTGGAGTAGTGTGAACCTGTCCACACCGTCAAATGGATGATTACAGTTAAATTAGCAAACTCTGACAGCCTGACTTTTGCAGTTGAGCTGCGGCAGTGAAGTATTAATTCATTTTTACAACATCTATAGATGGTGGACGTTTACAAGATTTGGCACTACTCAACTGCGTAATAGTTTTCCGGGAGCCACGGCAGTTCTTGTTGTCAGTTATGGATCAGGGCGTTGAGTCTGCATAGTTCCTTTTTGATAGATTTGTACAGGTTGCATTTTGGCTGCTAGCCTTGAAAGCTCGTTCGTTTTTCCGGCTAACTGCTTTGAATAGGAAGTGGAATGTCTGGCAGAAATGATGAACAGCTTCTCTGTATGACAACAAATATTGTAGAGGGGATACAAATAGTCTTTCAGATGGTAATAAAATTAGGAGAGGTTGGACTGAATAAATATACTTAGATCGGAGTTGGTTTACCATAATCCTTGAGGCTGAAAATGTTCTGTGGTTCACATGGTCACCTTAGGATCTTTCGGTCACGACCCTGGGTGAAGTGCTTGTGGTTCGTTTGGCAATAAATCATGGGAGAAACTCTAACTACAGCATAACCAGATTTCCCTGTCTGGGGACGGCTCGCACTATAAAACAAATTTTTCGGGGTATAGAAGACAGAGGTCTAGATGGGCATCCAGTTCAGTGGGAGAAGTAACAATATTGTTCAGGCCCAAGTTGACAAGGAAACTCACACCGAACGGGTTGAAATCACCGTATACTGCACCTGAAGAAAAGTTAAAATGATTTTAAAAAGAGGAGGAAACCGTGCCAAATAATTCTTTCAGTTCAGCAGAAGGACATCATGTGTAGAAAGGATTCGGACGAGATTAGACTGTTTTCTACCAGCAGTACCAGGTGGTGGCGGCGATTCGAACCTCGGACCAACGAAGTGTTAAACAAACGCCCCTAACCACTCGACCTCTACCGACTTGAAGACAGAAAGTCCCACTCATACGTCTACATTTCTTCATCATCACGAAAACAAATTGACGTTTAATAAACGACGCTCATATGGCCTTGATTCCAAGGTTATACTTGTCAACCAACAGTTTTCTTTTCAGCCTACCACCATTTGCAGACTTGCTACTGGATCACAAATAATGCAACATTCACCAAATGTCTATTTTGTTTAACATAAATAAAAGGTAAAATTCAACAAAATGTGATGCTCCTGGCCGGATCGCATTTTATCCACCATTGGCCGAAACCATGTGTCGTGACTTTGACCCTCATAGTCACGTAGATTATGCCTATTTGTACCGTCTAACATATTCGATCTCTCTCTCTCTCAGTTTCAACTTCCCAAAAACATCGCACGGCTGAAGTAAATAACGGTAATTAAAACGGAATTTAATATTTTTGACCTATGTTTGGTATGGTATAAACAGAATGAAGAACGATAGATCGATGGGGATGAAAATATAAATTCATTCGTATTTCACCATCACTTGTAGACAAAACCCCATAGTCAGAAGGAAATCCATTAGTGGTAGCTGGTGTTCAAAAGTGAAATAAAGATAGAGCGTCGTTCATGTTACATTTATCCATTATCATTCACGGTGGCAAAAGTGTGGATTGTGAGTTGTGGAACTAAAAATACGAAAATAATCGATAATTTAGTAGTTGAATCAGTTGAGGTGAAAACCCTAGTTCGAAAACAAACGAATGAAGCACTTGCACAATTGGATAAGCCAACTGTCTACTTGGATTCAGCATTGCCGATTAATTTACACTCGCTAAGTCATGAGAGAGCAGGACAGTGTGGGTCGAATATTTGACCGTTGAGGCATCCACCGGAGACATACCCTCTGCCTTTGTTATGAAGAATGAATGAAGAATGATCGATCCTAAATTTCAGGCATACCATTCACAAACTCATCATTTTTGATTTCAATTTAACTTTTGCAAACCGCCTTGTGCTTTGATTGACCATTTTCTTCTTTCCCTATATCGAAACAAACGGGACGGAATTCGTTCCTAAGACATCTCTAGATTTGAGTCCATGATGAAAAGTGGTGGCCCATCCTGCTTTGTATCATTAGCTGACTCCTCTTTTGATATTTCTCAACTGAAAATATTCTACCGACATGGCCATATAATATAGACCAATGTTGTTGTTGTTTGCCCAGTCATAAAATTACCTGTTGTAGATGAGGTGGTAAAAATGGCATTAGTGAGGCCTAATCCAAGTAAAAATAACATTTCGACAAACTATTGGATAAATTTTTGTAATAATCGAAATCGGGGAGCTGGGAGGATGAATAGGGATAGCTCTGACCGGGAACTACTCACACCGAGGTAGAAAGAAGACCAACTGTGCAGAAATAAAATGGAATTCCATTACACAACTCGTTTAATTACTGACAAGATCAGAAGTACCAAAAGGCAGATAGGAAGTTACAGCTGGCTTTCGTAGTACCTGGTCACCGTGTTCCCCATCGGCTGAGAGTTCTGATTGCTTTTGGTCACTGAGCCGTTTCGTACAGCGCTCCGTGAATCTCATACTGAATCTTCACGATTCGGCACATTTAAATTGTTAAATGTTGTTGCACGAATGGGTTGGCTCAAGACTGAGTTACGTGGCTGAAGTGGAAGTATCAAACGAAATAAATACCTTTGCCCATACCGATGCACGTCACTTAGTGTCCGGAAGATATAGGGAATGATACTTCCCAACATGTAGACGGGGATAATTGATCTCATGCATAACTCAGTAATCCGCTGTGCAAAAGTGACAATAGTGATAACAGCAGAAACATACAAACAGATTAGAACATTAGTTGGCTTGTGACAAGTGCCTTAGAGTCATCTGACTAAAAAACTCGCTTTGATAAAGGTCACCGGTGGTAAACTAAACGCCGGATAGTTGAAATTTGTATGAACAACGTGTTGCCTCTGACATCAAGACATTTTAAAAGACCACGGGACAAGAAGAACGGATTCTTTGATACATTACGAACCTCGTTCGGACCTGGTATACTCGTGATAACATTTAGTCCCTCAGTGAACTGGCTTGCTCATTCAACGGTTGGATTGTTCTGTTTAATGAGGTCCAAAACCGTAGCTGTTTCCACTTGAAGAAAGAATAATGCTGTCAGTGTTTGAACATTCGTCCTGAGCACCTCGCGAAATGCTCCCGAATAACCGCGCTTTTAACAAAGCGTCTACTGAGGAAGTCATACTCACTGCCTTCTCACGGAGCAGGTGTTCCCACTAAAGTGAGAGGACGAAAGCGAATCACCGGCGCTTTCCACTGGGTTGGTTGACCGAGAGTCAGCCCAGTGGAGGTGGCTAAACACTGGTTTCAAACCAACCACGGGTGGCTTGTGGGGCGTACAACACTATGCTTACCGGCATTTGTGGTGGAGGCTAGTACTGGGGACCCAGGATGTTGGGTTTAATCCGAAGGGCGAATGAACTGAGCATTCAGTCATCGACCCCCAGTGTTTTCCAGAACAGGCAAATGAACCATACAATTGGCCACCGGCTCATATGGACCAACCATGTTGCCTTGCATGATGCGCTTGTTGCGCAGAGGCTGGCGGTGAATCCTCGACCACAAATGCGTGCTCTGAACTGGGCAACCGAGTAGTACAATAGCTGCAACGTAAACAACTATGATAGGATTCCATTCCAGTTTCATTCGGTTGTAAAACCAGTCTTGAAAAAGGTTACACATGGTGACCAAAACCTCGACAACCTACCAACGACTTCGACTACGCTGTGTTATTGAGCAATAAAATTCTACCATAACTATGATAGACTCTACCACTGCTCTTCAGTGTGCACAAATGAACACTTTCCTACATAGTACTCAATTTGTTCTCTCATTTCCACTCCCTTCCCATTTGCTATTCCATTTTCATATCCCCCAGGTTCTTCGGCTGACCTTGCCTGCTGTAGTGCCACTGAAGTAAATCCTTGCTATGTTCTGTCTTGTCTTTCTTCGACTACCGAGTCTCGCCGAACCCGCTATCACAGTTCGATAACCTGCTTCATCCTTGATGCCCGTTCGGACTAGCCACACTCAACGTGCCAACCATGATACGTAAAGGAAAACAGGTGGGTTTAGCTCGTAAGCTAGAATCCCTTGCCATTGACGCGTGTTGCATTCAAGAGACTCGCTTTCAAGGCTCCAGTTCCATAATTTGATTGAAGCCCCCATTAATTCGTTCCAAGAAGTTCCACCTACGCCTTTCTGGTGACGCTGAGTCTGCGGGTTCTGGTCTTACTGGGAGCGGTTGCTGGTTGTGTGCCCAGACCACCGCCTGATCCTCACCAGTACGAACTTCAAACGTTCCGATAGCAGGTGCCAATAGTGGACGCAGAATGACCACCTCTCTATAAGCCACCAATGGCGTGGCTATATACAAGATTGTCTCTGGTACTGGAGAACCCCTCTCAATTCCGAATGTAACGCAGAAAGTCTCGAAACGAGATTCTCACTTAACGCGAATCTTCGTGGGGACCGTGAAACCTGCTGGAGGTAACGCGCATCAGAGATGGAACCGGCTACCGCCGTGGGAAATTCCCGCGGGCTATTCTATCCTATTCGAGTCACAGGTAGGAAGCCATTAGATGTAAGTGAAACAATCCCTGAGGCTGTCGGTCCGCGAATTTACAGTAAGAAGGGGCATCTCGATCCCTGGGCGGAGCACTCCCAGTCAATTTAGCTGGTCCTAGACGTCTGCCTCACCTTTAGCTCTTCCGGCACGCGTCCGGTAGTTTGTTTCGACAGATCCACCTACCGAGGCAGGGATCCGAAAGAAAATCCGGATCTTAGGACGTCATTAATCACCAAGCTCCGACGACATTCCTTCAGCCCTATTTAGAGTTGGTGGGGTGCAGCTCTTTAATAAACTTAATGTTTTGCTCTCAAAAGTTTAGAATTCTTAGTAGGTCCCGTCTTTGTGAGAGAAATCATTTATTGTTGCAGTCTTTAAGAAAGGCTCGCGCAGTGACTGCGCTAACCATAGGGATGTAAGCCTAATCCAGATAGAGTCGAAGTCGTTGCATCTGTCATACTTAGCAGGTTGTACCAAACGCGTGAAGAGCAGATCCGCGAGGAGCAAGCTGGGTTTCGCACCAGTCGTGGATGTATCGACAAAATATTCACCCTCCAACAAACGCTAGAGCACCGTCACACTTCCCAAAGGGAGACATTCAGCATGTTCCTGGACATTCGTGCGGCCTTTGACTCCATCGATGGGACGGAGCTGTAGAATTGCTTGTTGGGTAATGAAGTACCTGAGAATCATGTATCAATCCTCCAAGAGTTGTATCGTCACACCTCAGGTTGAGTAAGGGCCTTCGGCCAGCTGTCGCCCCTTTTTGTCATCTCCAATGAAGTTTGATAAGGTTGGTCTATATTCCAATTTCTCTTCAACTTTGCCATAGAGGATGTTCTACGGAATGCCCTGTCTGGCATCCCGGACAGTGGAATTGAACTCCTCCCAAGGAACAGAGTTTTCGATTTGAAACATGCTGATGATATCGCCTTACTGAGTGATAATGCACAGGAAGTGCATCATACTTTGGACTGCTTGGCGATTGAGGTATCCAGATGTAGACTGCACTTTGCGCCTTCCAAATGTAAAGTGCTTTTGCAAGATTGACAAGAACCTGTGCATGCCCTCACCCTTTGTGTAATTCAGCTAGAGTAAGTCGACAACTTTAAGTACCTTGGGAGCTTGATAGCAGCTGGAGGGCGTGTTAGGGGGGAGACCAGTTCACGCATAGCTAGGGCTAGACCAGCTTTCACCAACCTGAGACACTTGTGGCATCACCGTGAAATCTGGCTCTCTTATAGGACAGGCGTAGGTCGTCGCTGTTTGTGTTGCTTTAGTCTACTGTTGCGAGACCTATCCACTCCGCGTTGAGGATGCTTGACGTCTTTCCACGTTTGACAACCGAATGTTTCTGAAGTATTGCTCGCGTCTAGTGAGACTATCGAGTAAGTACTGACGAGATGCGACGTCGTGTGTTAGTCACAGGTAGCCGCTCTCTTAACGAAGTAATCGCTCCACACCGTCTCTGGCGGCTCGGTCATGTTTTATGGATGCCTGTCCATCGTTTACCTTTCCGTGCTCCATTTTCACGGGGTTTACAATTGAATCCAAAAGGCTATTGTATAGGGGTCAATTAAAATGTGGGAAGAAAATCGTGAAAATAAAATTGAAGCAGTAAGTACACTTCGACTAAACACCAGGATCATGGTCCACTAACTGGCGAATAAGAAAAGGGATGAGGCCATTTCTATGGAAGTAGATCTAGGTGATGGAACAGTTAGGAATTTCTGGCAAGAGGGAGATTAGGAAGCGGCTTTGGATAGTGTGTGGTGAAGATGATGATTAGTATCAGCTGTGATCTTAATTATGAATTTGTAGCAAGTATCAAAAAGCTTGCTGATGATAGAATTAATGAGAATATTCCCAGTAATGTTGCTACAGCTGGAAAGCAATTTCTGAGATTCGGTGATGAGATCAAAATCTTTTTCTACTAGACCAGGAAAAATAATGGAGGAAGGCAAAGCCAAGGAGAGATTAATCAAGGGATTACAAAAGTAAATAAAGGATTCTTGGATATTATAATTTTTTTAATTGGGAAGGAAGTAAAAAACAAAACTTTCTGACTTTCGTAAAGACTGCTTCAAAATGACTAGTCGAACAGAGGTTGTGAGTTGGAGTAACATCTAGGTAATGGACAGATAACGATTTAGGGGGAAGCTGGTTTTCAACGGGAGAGCTGTGGGGTGTTATAAGCCGATTTTTGTTCACGTGATCCACACTGAAGAATGAAGGGCACGACAGCGCATTTAGGACGTCCAGGGAAAGAGAACGGGAAGTGGACCAGTTGACAAACTCATTCAGACTGTTTTGAAGATAATTCCAATTTTAGCGTCCATTTTAGGGGCATCGAAGTACGATGTCATCGGTGTATTTGTAGCAAATGCGAAATAAGGAGCTTAGTAATGTAAAAATTAGAAGAAAAGAGAATAGCGGGGCAACCTGAAAAACACCAAAGTTAACTTGAGGAGAAGAATATTGCCTGTGACCACTGGGAGTGAACAAAAGATAATTAAAGAAATAGTCACGAAGGATGTTTAAAGCACGTAAATCAACTCCGTTATCACGAAGAACACACTGGAGAGTACAGTGAGGAAAATAATCGAATGCTTTGGCACAGTTAAAATAAATTAGCCCAAAGGTGTGGCAATAGAATTAACAATGTAGCCAACGGAGAGCTTCTCCAGGCAGATTGTGTCGGGTCATGAGAGTGAATTTGGGGACTTGTGCAATGGAGATTAACATTTTAGAATACTTTCAGTAAAGTAGAGTTACAGGTTATCGGCAGATATCAGTGGGATCCTTTCTTGGGTACAACTGTGATGCGTACAGATATTCAACACTCGGGAATCAATCCAGAACTAATATAACGATTAAATAGATCAATCAAAAGGGATGTGAGTTTGAGAGAGTGGGATTTTGGTAACACCGGAGATAGCGAGTCGGAGCCACCAGATTCAGTCGTCAAGTCTCATTTCCGACTAGGGCGTGTAGGTTTTTCACGACAAAAGGCCAGCCCAACTGATATGCCCTTTCCTTAGTCCTATGAAGCCTTTTCAAAAGAGAGAAGGAGAACCTATCGAGTTGTAAGTAATAGGTTTCACCAAATCGACACAATTCGAAGCAAAATTTAAGGTAGCAAGTTAGGCGGTAGCACAATGAGGACGCGTTGCGAAAAGGGAAAATAGAGGAATCAGTAAAGTCATTAGGTGCTCTAAGGCTATCGAGATCCTTAGGGGTGCCAGAACGTTTGTAGACAGCGCAATTAGAGTACAGGGAGTTAGCCAGAGATTTGCTCTCACAATAAACTTTAGCTTAATGAAGTAAGATACAGTGATCCGGAATGCCAATGGGAGAAATCTTATTTACCGTGGATAAACATGAACGTCTGACTGATAATGAGTCCAAAAGTGCATCGTGTCGTGTTGGGAAGTGCACAAGATTTGGAAAACCCAAGGCATCAGTAGGGTGAGTTAAGTCTTTTGGGTCTCCTATTGTTATGCAATAAGTTTGATCAGGACGTATAATGAGGTAGTTCAAAAGGCTATCAACAAACTGCTTGATATCAGCGCTGGGAGTACTTAGCGCAAAATATGTGTTGACTACAACAAGAAGTCAGAATAAGCTAAGGAAAGGTGGCCTCAAACCAATGATCATAACTGAGCTGAGTTGAAATGAGAGGTGATAGGACTTACACCAATCACGAGGGATAAAAGCGATTGTCCCACCTCCATGGTTTCTTGGGTTTACAAGTCGATCATTTCTGGAACGTCTTGGCCGCCAATATCGACAACATGACCCTTTATTTCTCTGCACATCAAACTTTCCCGGAGAAGAATTTTCCCAATTTTTTTATTTCGTATTGCTAGGTGATATTAGCAAAGGTATCGCAGCAAAGATCAGTTCGAAGTGGATAAGAAAAACGACTCGCTATATGGTACGTTATAGATAAGTGTTTATTGTACTGAAAAGTGATTATAAAGTGATCTTAAGGGAGATGACCCGCGGTAACCGGAACGTTGACCGACTACCATTTTTTACGACGACGCTGTGTTGCCGAGTAATATGCACTTACCTGTGGTATTGAATAGTTCGTCAAGATTACCCATACCGGAACGAAAGGTTGGGGATAATACAGACAGCGTTGGCATTTGGAATAAGGCATTGTCCTACAGCACAATGCCTTTCCAAGTCCCCTCGAGCCTCCTGACATAGAAGTTCTCCAGGATTTCTGATGCATTTGAAAATGCCCGAAACTCGTTGCTTATGGCAAGGAAACGTAGAGAATTTAAAAAAAGGAATCTTTGTAAGATAAAACGTGACTCTGAAGATCATTTCAACTACGGGACCGGAACAAGAAAGTGGGATTCCGCGGTAGATCACCAAAGATGACACAATGGCAGTCAAAGCAAGCTAGGTATTCAAAGCCCCCTCCACACGTAATACATCAAGCGGGCTCGGTTAATTGTGCTCCACTTCATAATTTTTCATACTCCCGATTCAAATGATTACCCATTGGGGTTCCTGGTTTGAGATGGCAACCGCAGCTGCAGCAACCAATGCGTGTGAAGGCTTGTTGGAATGGAAGTGAACTATAACAAGGTAAATCCGTGAACCTGGCGGCCTGGCAAGTGTTATTTTTTCGCGGTTGTGGTCATCCGTCGAATGGTTAGGAGAAACAAGTGACACTGTCGATTGCGTTGGTAAGTGAGACACTTGAAGATTTCTGTTCACCTCATTCACTAGGTTTGTGTTTCTCTGTTGTGTCCACTTGATGTTTCTATAATCTTTAGCCGATGTCACCTCAAAGGCTGTAATCACGAACAGGGAAAATCAGAGAAAGGTGAAAATCCTATAAAATTAAAACCGGAAGAATTAACTTCCTTTGTTAACAGCCAAATGCAAGTTTTCATTCGTCGGCCATCAAGTCATGTTTACTTCAAGTTAATTGCTGCTCAATATCAAACGGAATTCGGTGACATACACCACCTTCATCTGAACCAGACACTTACAATTGTAACATTGAGCCCCCTTTATCCTATTCATGAAAACAGACAAAAGACATAAGTCGCGAGATGCAAGCATTTTGTTTACTCTTGTCAACCGCGGACGTAAAACGTGTCAGTATATATACATGGTATAGTAGGGGGGTAAGTGCAACAGTAAAGTAGGCACGATCGAAGGCTCTTACAGTACGAACGTTGGGGAAAGTGAAGTCTGTCGTGTTAACGCCAGGGTAAACAAACATTTTGGGTCAATCGTTTTTGTGCACAGAGTGTTGGCTGATGCATCATGATTAGAATAGCTTCACTGAACGCTAGTAGTTTCGGTGTTGGATTGCGCAACAATAATTTGAAACACTGGGTCAGGTCAACTTTGTGACCTGATGCAATCAAGTGTCTGCCAATCTAAGAAGCTGGCGGTTTCACTTCGTTGTGTATTGCTCCAGCAGGTTGCGTCATCAAGTTTGACAGCCATTTGGGTATGTGTTCTGACACTCGTTGAGTCAAGGAACGATCCGTTCTGCCAATGTATACGACACCGCAACTGCAAGTGAACTGATAGACAATATGTGAGACATTGGGATCAGCAAGACTATTTGAGTGATTTTGAATACATAACCTTTTGGTCGTCTGCAGCAAACGCAACTGCGCCGCTGTGTATGTGAGCCTTATGCACGAGAAAACAGTGAAAGTAGAGAAGAAGCAAGTTTTTATCACTTTGCCTTTTAAAGGAGATCACTTATTCAATCAAATAAATTGTAATCTCAAGTCAGCTCTAAGGCACACATACACAGCGGCGCAGTTGCGTTTGCTGCTGACGACCAAAAGGTTATGTTTTCAAAATCACTCAAATAGTCTTGCTGATCCCAATGTCTCACATATTGTCTATCAGTTCACTTGCAGTTGCGGTGACGTAAACATTGGCAGGACGGATCGTTCCTTGACTCAACGAGTGTCAGAACACATACCCAAATGGCTGTCAAACTTGATGACGCAACCTGCTGGAGCAATACACAACGACGTGAAACCGCCAGCTTCTTCGATTGGAAAACACTTGATTGCATCAGGTCACAAAGTTGACCTGACACAGTGTTTCAAAGCATTGGCATTCATTCTGCCTATTGGTCACCCGCGGCTCCTAATGGCACTTGTTGACTAAACTTTTTTTGAAACTTTGGGTCCTATTTATACAATTATGAGAACAGAGAGAAAACACAAGTCGCGAGATGCAAGCATTTCGTTTACTCGTGTCAACTCTCCCCAACGTACGTACTGTAGGAACTTTCGATCATGTCTACTTTATTGTTGCATTTACCCCCCTATTGTACCATGTATATATACTGACACGTTTTACGTCCGCGGTTGACAAGAGTAAACGAAATGCTTGCATCTCGCGACTTATGTCTTCTTTCTGTTCTAATGATTTACTATTGTGTTATCTCTAGACCCATTCAGTCAAAATTTCTTCCCGTTTTTCTTGACCTCTGAATTCTCTCAATTAACTTCGGCAACGAGCATTTTTATAGATTTGTCTAAAGTGCATTCTCGAGAACTTCCCATACTTTTCCCACCCTGAAGAGTCAAGATGGCTATACAGTACATTTGTATCACAACTAAGTTCACAAGATTTCACCACAATACATAAATAACCCAGTAAAATAGCTGGGATAATAATACTGCTGGAGTTTGAACGATGGCGTAATTTATTCTATCGAATCATTTCATGTAACCGTCGAGAATTAATCCGTAATTCGGATTACACTCGATTTCATTCTTTTTCTTTCCCCTCTGTCGTCATCCATGATGAGGACATCGGTGCCTGCGATACAACCAATACCACGTTGTCCAGATAGAGCCCATCAAAATGCGATTTACTTCCTAAAACCGGGTTTAGAGATAGTGCTATACGATAGCCTGCAAAAAGTATGCCACAATAGGATGTTGCTGGTACATTAGAGTTCGCGATCCGCGAACAACGGGTATGACTGCGAATTAAATGAAAACGGGACAGGTACAGCCTTCTGCTCTGAGCAAAACGGGGGATTGATAGCGCATTCGCAGACATGGGGTAGAACACGGCGTGCGTGAAAAAAGGGGATATCATTTGCTATGGAATACGTGCATTCTGAATTCAGTTGGTCGGCGGCCAATGTCCTGAACTGTAGCAACCATGCATTGGACATGGAACACAATCGGAACATCGAAAAATAAGGGTAGCATCCGAATGTCGTTCAATTAAAAAAGGACAGAACGTGGTGGAAACAATTAATCAGGAATTGGTATGGTGAAATCGGAGGTGTTTGGGTGTCAGTAGGAGGGTCGGTGCATAACAGTTGACAGAATTCATAAGTGTGGGCAATTAGAAACCTGACTGGATGTGTACAGATTTTTGGCAGGTACCCGAACATTTATGTCCGTGTGTATGACTTCATACAAAGTTTGGTTTGCCGGATTATATAGTTGTAGCAAACCAGTCCACTTGGCAGGTACTCCGGTCATAGTTTTCTATGGCAAATCCCTGGAGCTAGATGCGGTAGTTATTTCTCTCTGTCATAACCGATCGATATTGTCAGATTCCTCCCCCAATTCTCCGACTACGTCGAACAGACTGATTCTCTCCGTTTGCACTCACATTTAGACATTCCTAACAAGAAGGCAGAGGGGTAACAGCGATCTTCGATATTGTCTCCGACTTCTGCGACCTCACTGGTTTGTGTGCCAACCACACTGTCAAAGACACCAGTTCACCTTTTCATGCTTTCAGTCTCCCACGCAGATCAGGGAAATAACCTTGGCCTCAAAGCTGACCTGTCGGATTTCCTTATCTCACTCACACGGGTAATGTGATTTCATGATGAATCAAAATGGAGGCCATTCACTAGTATTCATATTTTTGAATCTCCCCTTTTTCGATTTCTCCCGGAAACACTTTATCCAATACATTTAGGCCCGCCAACTTAGTTGCCTTACTAGTGGCCTTGATTCCCTTCTATATTGCAGTTTGGTATCTCGTTCACCGAATTACAAACCGCTTGAAATTTCCAGCAAACTCTGTTCAATATGTTTAGATGGACTACTGCTCAACAGCATTCAACTCCACTGAGTGTTCGATTTTCTATTTCTTAAGCTGAGAACATTTTAGTGACCACTTATAGTTATTAGCGCGAATCAAAAAATATTTTTCTGAATAAATTCAGGGTACCTACAGTCCGTGCAAGGGCTGAACAACTGTTGTGCACGGGAATAAGCGAAACGGGATGGGGCTAGTTTTATGGGACATCTGTAAATTGCACGTGATTCGTTGGTTTTTTCTTTTGTGGTGAATGTCAACAAGATGTCAACAAATGGTTCCATCAGTTATTATTCTGTGCGGAATAGTGCTTTCCAGTGAGGTTGTTAGCAACTTGCTTCATGTCAAACCAAAGTGATCAGACAATCAAACAGAGACAGTGTGACCAAATAAACGCTCGTTGTGTGGCTGACCAGTTATCAACGCCCCAGACCGCTGATCGAGAAGTAAACTGCACCATCAGGAGTCATTCTGAAAGAGTGGATGGTTCACAATGGTACAAGCTACACCTGTTAGAACTTCGCGAGTATGCGGACTTTGGTTGATTAGTTCTAACTCGCACTATGCTGATTCCGAAGTTTTCAACGGAATCATCGTCTGGACATAAGTTACCAGTGATGTGAATCAGCAAATCCAGTTATCAGGTGACACGGTACTCGGATTGAAATCAATAAGTTGCCGAAGTTAGGGCAGTAGTCAGTAAAGTCTGTCTTCTGGCAGAATCATGCAGAATATTTTCATTTTTGGAATGAGTGTATTTTGCTCTCTGTCACGACCGAACGACATTCGGAGTGAATTGAAAAGTCCATGAACCATGTGGAATGAGAAACGAGTAAATGTTTATCCCAATAAAGACAGTTTTGCCTTTTTGACATTAGGATTTCCTAGTCTAAATATATTTTACGGTTAACGTCACTTAGGAGAATACAAGAAAATAAGTAGCCACTATCACGCCAGTCAGCGTTCACGCATCTGTGTGTATGTGACTTCATCCGTGTTAGGTGATAGTGACAATCGTCATACCGGTTGCATGGGACTAGTGTTAACGTCACGACTATTTACGTCAATGGATGGGATCTCATATCCGTTTGGGCCCATGTACAAAATTGTTCACGTTCATTATGATTTGTCAGGTGGTGGCTAAGATTTGAGCCTTGGTATTTTCGTCTGTCTACATATGACGTAATAGGTAGGAAGAAAGGCCAAGTGATGTAGTTTTAGGAAACAAGTGCGAATTGTCGGTCGTCCATCATTCGTTCATTCCTGACGAAAAAACTGGGAAATATTCCCCTCGAGCATGCAGAAAACTGGTATTTGGTTCAGCCTGTGTAAATCATCCAAATATAGGCCCACGTCACTTGGTGCACAAAATTGTGGTCGGTGTTAGAACTATAAGAGAAGACCAGAGTGAAAGGTGAACAAAACATGAAGCACAGTTGAGGTTCTGATACTGAACTGAAGCGGCCCATGTGGCTTACATGCTTTAGTCACCAATAGACAATGATACAGCTGTCATAGGTAACCAGAATATTGAGGCCACGGTATCGACCTACCATTCCACCAATAGATTGATTCTGATTATCTGCGAATGAATGCTTGGCTATGCAAAGCAACACAGGGCTGCAATGTCATTTTGTCTCTAAATTCTCGTACGTGTGAGTGTTTACCAGGTCAATACGCATAATTTAGATGCCCATCTCATCCCGAAAGGTGTTTTTAAAATTCCGTAATATCAGAGTACATCTCATTCTAAATTCTTAGAATTTATTATATGCACGTGGAGCCTGAATCACAGAGACAACGGTAAATGTACGTGTAATTTAACATCCAAAATTCCATGCCACTTTGTTGGATATAATTGGAAATTCACTTTCGTTACATGCGTCTGACTGACCATACCACGACAGTTCGTCTGGCTGAGGAACAGACGGCTAAGCGAAAGCTCAACGGTGATTCTGGCTTACGGTTTGACCTTTTGGAGGTTGAACATTCAAGCATATATGCTTTCATTTATATTTAAAATCCTCCCTCTTTGATGCTAGAACACGGCAATCAAAAACATTCGCTTTGCCTGAGAGTTATAGACCGAGAAAGCATACATGGAAGAAATATTGGCTTTTGAGCTCGTTGTAATCGGAGATGAAATGGTAGGTAGCATAGAAAACAGTACTGGTTTGTATAAAGACCAGAATCTACCGTAAGTCATAACTACAATCAATACACTGACTGACTGTATCCAAAGCATAGATACTTTGTAAATAATAAATAATTGTAATTCAGTAGGCTTTACACATGATACGGCCCACCAATGCTCCCTGACTACAAACGCTGAGAAGCTCCAACCAATCAGAATCAATGAGAATAAATACAACAAAAGCTCGCCGTTATTGGTCGACTTTGATATACCAATTATTTCATTTGATATAACATATTGATAAAAATCAGTGCCGCGGCAAATTCGCTGTTTGGCTCCGAAGCCTTAGCCTTTTTGCAATTTCTGTTTGTATAATTCTGGTTTCGAGTGTCTTAAAACAATTCCTGTTCATGTGTATTAGGAATGGTACTGTGCTGTTATCAAATCATTGAAATATTCATGAATAGGCCTAAATTTATGATGATCGACAATCGAGGAAGATTAGTCGAATGAGGCATTACTTTGAATTTCATCAGATTAAGAACTGTCAGCTGTAAACCATAGTTCAGTATCGTGCTGGAAGCTTCGGAAAGCTTTCAGTGAAGAGGAAACAATATAGTTCCAGAAAACGTATTTAAACCCCTGAAGTATATTGCTGGATTTTGCCATACGCATGTTTTAAATGTGAGAAAATTTCCTTTTTCATTATCAGTAATTACCTTCTCTGTGCTACATCATGATGAATCAAGGTAGGACGAATGAAGATACGCAAAAACAACATGGAAGCTTTCACTTCTAAAATGTGATTTTAGTAAAATGGTTTGCACATTTTTCTACGGATGGGATGAATCATTGCAAATAAAACACCGATAGTCACTCAGCATAGGATATTCTGTCCGAAAGCCATTTTCACATACAAGTTTTGTTCAGCGAGCAATGTTCTTTAGGACCTTATGTCATTTATATATTGAATGAACAGCACTTCCACTCCAAGATGGAGTGGATCGGTGTCTAGCTTGAACATGTCCACTTTTCACATTGACCACACGATTTGTCCCTACTCACCACGTTAGTGACGCGCATGATCCAGGCGTTGTAACGTACCGGTCAACAGTGCACTTGTTTTCCCCGTCAAACTTGGCCGACATGCCTTGACTTCGAACCATTTAGCTCATACCGATCGGTTCACCGTTTGAATAGATCGACAGCCAGAGGTGGATGGATGAAGCTACAGCCGCAAAATGTCAGTTAATGAAAACTGTCAATCTTCACGAGGTTCTGTTCGCTGAGTTTGGCAATCAGAACATCATGGCAACCAACACCGTGAGCTACAATCAACAGAAACAATTAAAATCCTTGAGACTATCACTTTCATTATTCTATATTCTAAATGTTGACAGCATCTGAGGTTTACAGCCGACGGAGTGGACTTGAAAAATAGAATCTCCTGTGCAGGTTGATGGATTTAGAAATGACAGAAATGGTTTGGAATTTCCACAAAAAGATTTAATGCTCATTACGGCACAAGTCGTATTTTGGGTCATTCATCTTGAATTACCTTGGTTAAAATCGTTTTTGTTATTGCGAACAGAATACCTTACAGTGACTTTTAAATACTCCAACAGCGAATGGAGAATAAGCTTTACCTCAAATGTATATAGTAGCAAAATTTGCTTGATTGAAAACGATATACACAAATCATGGGACAGTTCTGTCCAACAATCTAAATTGTATGTGTTGATCACTTCCAATAGAAAAGATCCTGTTGAAATGCTAGGGGCCTGCGAGGTCGGTTGCACGTAGTCATGAAGTGAAAGAAGACTTCGATGATCAACTAGATTAACAAATTATCTGACAAAAAGGAATCACGATATCGCAAACCGGGTTCAAACAGCCATTTGCACCCGACAAATATATCATTACTGCTGTAACAACATTTTCACTACTACTACTACTACTACTACTACTACTACTACTACTACTACTACTACTACTACTACTACTACTACTACTACTACTACTACTACTACTACTACTACTACTGCTACTACTACTACTACTACTACTACTACTATTACTACTACTACTACTACTACTACTACTGTAGGGATTCCACATCTGTAAGAGACGGATTATTTCAAAATATCATGCAAATTTTGATAGTACCTGTTTCTGCAGACTAACTTCGCTCAAGGAACTGATGAAAAAATATGGTGAGGCACATTGTACATACTTATTTGCTGCAATGTCTTTCGAGCTACTCGCATACTGACTGAATACTCTGCACAATAGTCCTTAGTTATGGTTAGAAATTCACCAGTCTTAACTTTTCCCTATTTCGAACTAGAAAACTAACTTCAAGTTTTGTGAAGTCTACGAAAGCCCACATCACGACTTCAAGTTGACAAGGGTGTAGTTTTACTCTGTCAGGAACTCGCGAACACCCACCTGCAGCCAAGTTATTGATCATTTTGCACGCACCAAGCCGAGTCGTCTAGACAACGCATCTCCACCCACTCACATGGATAAACCAATCAACTAGACAAAACAACCCAATAAGCCATGCATGTCAAGGCAAGAATCTGATTGGACGGTGGCATTCGAGATCTTTCCATTTTCACTTTAAATAGCTTATCGTTCTCTCACACTAATACACAGGCTTTTGGTGCGTTGCATTTTCGACATTTCTTTATCTGTTAGCTGTCTGGAATGATCGGAGTTGTGAGTAGAAGAGGCTTGCGTAGGTGTTTATACCAAGCGAGGAGTGAGTAGACGTTCATAGAAGTGAACCAGTAGAACGCTAACGAAACTTTATATGGCGACGGGGTTTTCTATTGGCGATGGTGGCTGCTCACCCACATTTCAAGATATTCCATCATCAACAAAAGCTGATGGAGATATCGATTTCCAGACTTACGGAGAGCGATGTAACTCGTGTTTTTTAGAACCGGCCTTAAAATCTCACCTCCAGATGGCTGAGAATTCTACGCATGACCAATGGTCAGACATCACTGTTGATTCTTGGTTTTGTTCAATGAGTATTATGTTCGCCACCAATAAGACACTGCATCAGACATTTCCATTGTATCAAAGGGCACAAGGAATGAAATCGATCGACCGAGAACCCAGCCTACCCAGTGCTTGTGGTGATTCACTAAAGCCTACGGAGAACCTTAATTTTACTGTAACTTTTCGTGATAAGACAATTTCAGCGATCTGTTTCGTCACTAAACTTGACATTAACCCCATTGGGATCTGATTGGCTTGTCGTGCTTGGTATAGATGACCTATCAATCAGCAGATTTTGTGGCCAAATGTAAACAACCTTTGCCACTACTTCAGAAGATCAAATGACCAAACAACTTGTCACTGATTAGAGAGACGAACTGAGTCGTTTTGCTTGTAAGGAAACCACTCTCTGCCTGAAGAAGTATTGCTGACATGTTTTCGATCGAACTTCTGGTCCCATACTGCGCACTACCTCTTGTTAGTCAGGGAAAATGGAACTTCTCGAAGATCTCGATATTCTTGTTCCCGTCACATTATCTGACTGGGTAGTCCTATTGTAGTCATGTGCAAGCAAAATGGCTCAATTACAATATGCACTGGCTTTTCTAGCGGCCTCAGCTCAACACTAAAACAAATGTTACTCATTCAAGAGAACAGAAAGAAGGTATCGGTCGCGAGATCCAATCTTATCACTTATCCTTGTCTACAGAATACGTTAAGCATTTCGGTTTATATGTCATACAGACAGAGAAATAATACAGTGAAATGGGCTGGATTGAAAGCTGTTATTGTGCTTTCGGTGGGGCGAAGAAGAAGCTTGTTACCTATTACTTGTTCCAGTGGACACATTGCCGATGTAAAACGGCGGTATCTGTTACGAGAAAGATGAATTGGCTGAAGCCCATTTGCAGACAGAAAAGGCCTCACAATCCCGTCTGCTAATAACAATCAATACTCATCGGCGTCTTCATCAATTCAGTCGACTACCCTTCGGAATCAAAATGGCTCTAGCTCTATTCCAACGGGGTATGGATTCTATGATAACTGGACTTCCAGGAACAGTGGCATACCTTGACGGCATCATGGTCATGAGGCAGTCTAGAAGAACTGAACAAATGTCTATTTGACCTCCTGAAAAGCGTCCAGATTTTTGGCTTATGCCTCCGATCCAACAAATGCCAATTCGTCCTGATATCAATTAAATGTTTGAGATTCATTGTCGATGCAATCAGACGACACTCGGATCCTGGAGACTTAAGTGCGATACTACAAATGGTTGCACCAACTGACGTATCATCCCTAAGGTCGTTCTTGGTCCTCATCAACTCCAACTGTGCGTGCTTGCCTAATCTAAACTGAGTACGAGCATCACTCAACTGTCTGCAGCCTAAAGGTACCCCCTAGATTTGATCACAGTCGTGTCAAGTATGCTTTGAGCAGCTGAAACAAATACTGACATCCCACTTATTCCAAATGCACGACGACCCAAAACTGCCAACCACATGTTTTCCGACGGGTCCAAAAAAGATGTGGCACATGCCTACTGCACTCTGACGTCAGTGAAGAGTGCTTGTGGTTAAAAAACTTCACAAATCCCTTCAAAATCGTCACTTTTTTCTGATCACGGATCATGAATCATTGTTGTCCGTTTACGGGTCCAAAAAGCCATAACGGTGTACTCTGCCAGTCGTCTGCAACACTAAGTCGTTATATTACTAAGATGATATTTTGAATTCTTTTGCTGCAAAACGACTGAGCGTGGTCAGGTTCATGGGTTATTGTCGCTTATTAGACAACAACAAAGAGAAAATAAGGATATGTGTACTATTTTCAATGCTCGTACTGATTAGAACGTATTGAAGTCACTTCAACCCATAAGGATGCAAACCAAAATAGGAAGAAGTTTGAGACTGCAGAACCGTGTGGTAATTTTGCCGTAGCGCTGATTTGTGCAAATGTTATATCAAAGAGAATGATTAGTAGGTCACAAGTTAGCCAGTCATAGCGGGCTTTTGCTGAACTTGCTCCCGGTAATTCTGAATGGCTGGATCTTCTCATAGTACTTGGTCAGATAACTGTGCCGGGTTGTGTCTCATGTGATGCATGCTGAATTACAACAACCTTCCTCCCTCAAGAGATCTTTGTCGGTCTGTCTTGGATATCCCACTGTTCTCCAGATTGTGATTGGAGGCTGCGGTTCGGCAGCTTCGGTGATCATCTCGGTTGACGAAACGAGTGGATCACTGACTTCAACACAGTCGTCGTTTGGATCTTCCGTAGCCTCAACCGTATGGTCGTTAGTATCATCGGTTGCCACTTTCAACTGAATTTGGCTTTGGTGGTGTCGTTGTACTGATGCACCATCCAGGTCCATTATCTCGATCATAGATTGATAAAGTTGTCTGTTAATGATTCCACGAGTCAGTCGGAGTTCGTTGCCATAAAAGTATGTGACGTCGCTGGGATGAACACCCATCAGCGATGACCGCAATCGTCTAGACTTGAATAGAGCAAACAGAATCTCCTTGGTGGTCACATACACTGCTCTCTAATGTCGCAGCATAAAATTATCGAGGAACGCCTCTGATCTGGGAAAGGTTCTTTGTTTGACCTATGTGAGTACAATTTTGACGCAGTGCGCCAAGTTTTTACTGCCACATTCGAGCGCGAGCGTTGTTGTGGCAATAATGAATGGGTTGAATAGGCTGAAACCCGCACAGAGCTACAGAACATTAGGAACTCCACACCGATATAAGATGTAGCGTATTATTCTATATACTCGGAATCATATGATGTACAAATTGGTAGATTAACACAGAGAGTGAAATAGCTCAAAGCAGAATAAGTAACTCTCGAATTCACGCCCACCACAGGCTGAACTGAAAGGCCGATGTTTATAATATCTTCTTGGTAGTGAACGAATTCTTTTAGATCTTCGGATGGTTGACCATTCAGTAGAATTCCCTGATTCAAAAGTGACTAGATCATAATTCTCAGTTGTTGCTGCAACCTATGAAATGACATCCGAATGACCTCCATCATTGAACTGTAACTGATCAACAGATGTCTATGACTGGATAAATAAACCGGATCCAAATTAGTAACCATCCGGCTCTCTTTACGAGAAATGACAGTTACTTCCGCCGTCTGTAAGTCTCTGTTTCTAAAAAAACTAACATTAGCATTTCAAATAGACTCGGAATCGGTTCGTAAATTACGGCATGATAGTGCACAGGAAAATTGTCAATAGCACAATCAATTTCGAGAAATAATTTGGGGTTCACGAAATGACTTGCGCTCTAACACGTACGTACAAAATTCTTCACAAGACCGGAACACTGTAGATGACGAGGAGCGGTGCTCACATGTTTACAACCAGAACCTTCCAATCACTCACTCAAGTGTACAACAGAGGAATTTTAATCATTATCAGTAACTAATAAAGACTGGACTCCTTCTCTGCTGAATGTTTTCCCGAACGCAGTCTGTTTGAGATCTACCGTGGGTGAAGTTGATAGGTATACCTCTGACCATCGGGAAGAAGCATCAATGACTACAACAGCGTAGTATAAACCTAAACAGAGAGCACAATATTCTGCTTATACTTGTTTACACACCTCACAAGGCACTGGATAAGGAAGCTTCTTTGATGGTTTCGATTGTATGCACTGATTACAGTTGGTGGTTATGCATACATTAAAGTCGACAGCTCGCAAACCAGAACAACAAACGCGCTGAAAAACGGTGTATCGGGAAAATGAAATTAACGTGTTGACTAGCATATATGGCCTCAGTACAAATCGTGAACGTGACTGACAAACTGAGGACCAGTCAAAACACAACAAGCTGGGCAATATTGATTTAGCGAATGAATGTCAGCTGAACGAGACAGTTATAGCAAACAAGGTGTTATAGTCCGGAAGACGCGCCTAGTAAATACGTTGTTTAGTAATCATCACTCGTTCATGTCACCAGAACGAGCCAGATGTAACATCAATGCTTAGTTACATAACAGGTCTCCCGTCCAGTTGAAGACAGTCGTAATCCTGTCGGAGTATACAGTCATGTGGTTTGTATGACTGTCTTCATTTTGTTCCGTTCAGTCTGTGTGATTTAACCACTTCCACTATCGCTCTATTACTGTTCATATTTGTACTCTCGGGCCGCCTCTGGATTCCTTTCAAAATTCTTCCGGTTCTCTTTTGGAAGTGCGAATATATCTAGTAGCACATCAAGTGATAGCTCTTGATAATCAGAGTGAATACTGGTTTCACATGCATATCGATGCCGCAAACTGTTTACAGACCCTGTCCCTGTTCGCCCACGACATCTGACTACATTCCGGACATTTCCAATCGGACGCCAAACAACAACGAGAATCCAATTCTTTTATTGTCCACTGAACACAAGTGCATAGATCGGGTCACCTGTTCTCTTTCTTTAACCCGTGGCTTTGAACTTACTGAGCTTCGATCATAGGAGTTGAATATGATACTTTGCCGTTGAGTTATCGTATCGGATGATTTGGACAGCTATTGATGCGGATGATAGATCAAATTCAATGCTACATTTTAGGTAACTATGATGAACTTTTGACTGAATAAATATTTATGTAAGCGGTTTATGGCCCATTGTGACCTCAAGGCTTCCTTTTATGTTTCTCAGTATCCTTGTTTTGATTTATTGAGCCACCTTGTGCTGGCAATAATTGATCGTTTGGGCTATTTAATAACGGCACTTAGGCCACTGGGAGATACATCGGTAGTAACAATCGAATCATCTTTCGCTGAAAATGGTTTAAGAACAACACCGAATTCGATCTGAGAAAGTAGTTTACAAAGTGTCCTTTATTGATACTGATTCCAGTAAGAGGATTTAGTGAACAGAATATAGTACAGAAAACTGATTTGTTTGGAAAAAACTGGAATAAAACTAGAAGACCATCAAGAAAAAAAATGTAGTCGACGAATTTTTATGGGTGAAGCTGCATCAATGAGCGGGGATAAACGATCTGGGTCTGGAAGAAACCTTTAGCACTACAAATGTAACCAAGACAAAAAACTCAGAAACACCGGAAATACATTTATAGAGTTAACGGAAATATTGAACTTGAAGAATGTCTTCAACAAACAAAGACAACCATCAAATATGGATCGAGTGGAACTACGAACAATAATATCATCTTGATATGATTCGACACCTTCATGACCCCGTAAAATTTGGTTCAGACACCGTTAAAAAGTACCAGGCGAAACATTCAGGGAAGAAGGTAGAATGTTGCACGTGAATAGGCCGAAATGAGTATTAATGGTCGCTAAAGCACGTGACTATTTGTTCAGGGCTATTTGTTATTATGTATGTTTAAGATATTTTTTGAGGACACACTAGACCCCGCAAGTCGACAGAGCACGTGTTCAGGTTCTTCAGATGTGCATGTACGTTGGAGTAAGCACCTGTTCAAAATCAGCCAATAGTCACTGTCCATCCGTGTTGTCTTCGTACCACTCTTCTTTATTGGGGTGACAATCGGTGTGGCCCAG
This sequence comes from Fasciola hepatica, assembly GCA_948099385.1. Classification (NCBI taxonomy): domain Eukaryota; kingdom Metazoa; phylum Platyhelminthes; class Trematoda; order Plagiorchiida; family Fasciolidae; genus Fasciola; species Fasciola hepatica. Next base: position 1,552,630 of record CANUEZ040000151.1, read on the forward strand.
CTGGACGGCTGCAATGGGGTAGTAATTTCACACTCACACATCGACTGTTAGGGCTGACAACAGGTTCTCGCAAGCCAAAATAAATTACCCTTCACTTTAAAGAATGGGATTACCAGATATTTCTAGCTTAACTCCAAGAATCCACATTCCACCAGAAACCTTGGAACATTTTAAAACAAATTATTGTATATCAGATAAGTCAGGTGAAGACGTTAGGAATGCAACACAAATGTGCGAGTCGAGGACTTTCAAATCAAGAACTGGAGGCCTTGAATCAGAAACCAAAACTCACACTCGATGGGATGAGAACACCTTAACTAAATCGGAACTATACGAGACCAGGTAAGTGGGAGTGTACCCCTAGTAATACCTCAAATAATCACATTGGTGGGATTAGTCTTGACAGCGGGACACAACTCATCCGGGGCTCGTCGGGGAATGATGGATTCGTCACTCCTAATGTCAACCAAAAAGTGCTTTTATTACCTCCCGGAGTAAATAATGACTGGGCAAAATGTGAGTCATTTTTGGCAAAAACTCTGACGCAAGCATCTAAAAACTATTCGCAATCTGACGAGTGTCAGATGATGGATGAATCATCAATCAACATGCTTCACTACACTCAAACACTTTTCATGTTGTCATCATTATCACACGTAAAACATATAGCTCGTTTGCAGAGATATGCAAAATGGGAATAAAACTGACAATATGAAATGCACTTGCTCAAATTTGGAATTTTAGGAATGGATTTCGAATGATTCGGTTGTTGAACTGAAGTCTGATTTACACGATACCCGCGGCAACCGAAGGGTCGACTGATTACCACATTTTCCGATAACACTGTTACTGAACATATACACTTGCCTATAACGTATCACGTGGCTCATCGGTTATTCGATAATCTACGAACGGATCCGGGATCTGACACATTACTACACGATACCTAATTGGCTTTTTCGAATATGGCAAATTTTGGTTGTTTCAGTGGCCTTGATATTCAATGGAGATGAACATTACTGACTCTAACACAGAGATTGTGCTGCTTTCACTATTAATACCATATTGTTCCTTCACACGAATACACAGGCTTTTGGCGCGTTGCACTGTTGACTTCTGTTTATCTGTTATTGGGATGGATTGGTGAGAGTTGTGAGCACAAGGGACGTGTCTAGACATTCGTGGAAGACTATGAACCAGAACAAGTTTAACACATACATTTACCCAAGGTCACCTGGAAATCGTTAGTTCTACTGAGGCAATTAGATAGACCACCTTACAAGAATGATCGTCAACAATCTAAGGCTTTAACACGATCGAACTGAGGTTAGAAGAAACCAGTGACGGCAACAAGAAGAAACTTTGAGGTTGATGACCCCACTTGTTTTTGCATACATCTACCAAATAACCCCTCTCGAATCAGCCTACGGAACCGATAAAATTAGAAACCAACTATTCATGGCACTAATGCAAATCGGTTAGCTTCTCCAGTAATCCTCCTCATATCTATGATTAATTTTGAAAGCTTCTCTGGAGCTGATATTTTCATACAACAGCCTAACTGACATATTAGATGGAAAACTAAGCCGGTTATGTCAACTTAGTCCATTCTGTCATCCTAGAGATTGAATAAATCAGAAGAGACTCATCCCATTGCCTCGGTTATCTCACTACAATCTTACGGAGAAGGGAAAAAATGTACAGCTGAGAAATGGATCGGGTAATGTCATAAGGACCTAGTCGGTTAGGCGGTGCGAAGAACCGGATGCTAACGAATCATCATCGACCCTCGATTGGTCTTACTACAATTTCTAGTGGACTCGGTCACTGTCACTTTGGAAATGATCTCATTATCGCACCACTGCACCTGGAGTTCACTAATCGAAGCGAACACTCATTCGAACGCGAGACAGACCACGTTTCGTTCCCCTCATTTCTGCCTCGTGTATACGCATGCCCACTGAAATCAAACCTTCTAAGAAGAGCAACCGTGCTGGCTGGACAGATTGTCTCAGTTTCAAAGCCCACCGGAAGATGATCGTTCCCGCATTGGTCAAAACCAACATTCGGTAAAGACCGGGAAAGATGCCCTTTTTAACCGATGTCCCGAACTCTCAAATCCACTGGAACACCTGTGTGGTCTACATCCAGGAATCCTGGTCGGTTGAAATTACTGAAGACAAACTCGTCCTCGTTGAGAACTCTGAGTTATTTGTCAAGAAAGAAGATAATCCAAATAGAGGACAGGTGGCGGAGTCGTGACTTACATCAATTCCGAACGATCTGGAAAGTCCGAATTTGTCCACACTTTCTCATGCAATGGTTTCAACTGCATGGTAGACAACCGTCAGAACGAGGACAAATGATCCGAAGTTTGGAGTTTTGATATGAGTATTATGTTGTTATATCTGGATGAGAGGAGAGGAGAAAATTGCCCTGAAAGCACAGGACCAGTTTCTTGGTTGTTTCCACTCATCAGGTATGCATACCCGATACTCCTCCGTCCACTCATTCCTATACTTTAACACCCAATTCCAATGAGACTAGAATTATCCTCATTAGTATGCAAATAGCTTCTTATGGCTTCCAGAAAGACATTAAACTGTTCTTTGACGCTTTCATACCCGTCTCGATTCCATCACTATCTGAATATTCATGAATCGTTTACGGAGATTTGGATCACGTGTTCACATAACCCTTACTTACTCTTGGCCCAAGTGACCTCTGCTTTATTCTCACAAAAGGAAGTGTTGTTCTCAGATGGAAATATCTCCAACCACCTTGGACTCTTCCATTTAAAACTAAAAGTTTCTATCTCAACGAGTGATCATACTCCAAATATCACCAGATCCAAATTCATCCACATTCGGCACTTTGGTCATTTGTCAGGAAGTAGCAAATAAAGGTCACCTACCAGAAATTGTCACACTCCAAAGTTGGCTATTTTCCCAAAAACCCTTTCTATTATTACTTCGTAGTTTTCCGTAAAACGATTGCTTTTCCTTCCAGACTTATTAAAAAAGACACAAAATGCGGCAATCAACTTGTGCTGTCCCGTGGAAACTGTCTTTTTATTAGCGGCAGAATAGCTGCTCGATTGCTAACTTCTCTGAGAAATCAAAGGGAACTTGGCTATGAGATACACGACTAAGATTCTGTGAAATTCACTCTGTCCTGGTCAATAAACTGATACAATGATTGGGTAGTTCATTCACCCAGAATGTGTTCCATGCCGTAGGCAGTAAGCATTTTGGCACGGAATTGGGCTTCTATGTGGGCAGCATGTCCGACTGAGAAACTGCAATGCCGATCCCGATGTTCTGGATTCGGATGCAGCTTACACTGTGGTTCCGGAAGACCTATCGTTCCCTGTTCTTGAAGTTAGAGCAAGTTCGTTACCCTGAATGCCTTTTCTCAGTAACTAATTTTTGATGTCAATATTGTTCTTACTTCTTGTAAATCCGTAAAATTTGTGTACATTTCCCAACAGTTTAATTCTAAACTTTTGTTAAAACACTTTGGTCCCATTGTCAGCACTTCCACTACGCCAAGATGACCGAGATTGTTTTCCATAGCCAATTACGTTCTTCTTATGTTCTTCTCGATGGCCTGAAACAGCTTACGTACAAACCACACAGGAGCTCTCTGGATGAAGTTGCTTCAGTTTGCAATTTCACTTCTGAAAGCCTGATTTGTTACGTGAAGTCCATTTGCTGCATCTTTCTCCACCATGCCTCCATTATTTTTATAATTTTCCTCTCTTTTTTCACTTTTGTGCTATCCCTCATCTCTTCTTTCATGGATAGACGATTACGTCTGCAAAATAAACCAAAGTTCAGAGTTTATACAAATTTTTGGACCCCGTGTATGAACATTTCTGATGTTCTTTAGGGTGCCATTACTTTCCCCTGTTTATTCACTTCATATATTTGCAAATTATCCACTACATCACATGCGTGACATTTTCACTATACCGGCATTGTGGTGATCAGTCAGGTCGTCACCAATTAACTTGACTTTACCTTCGCCTGAACCTGTGGTAACTCGAATGCATTCACCTGTGGTCCAATGCGCAATAACTTCATTTCCAGTTCCAGCCAATCAGAAGAAGGCGAGTTTTGATATTCAGGTCATGCGAATATATTTGGGTCGCTTTATGATCAATCAATAAGTTATCTGTCAACGAATGTATGCATATGCACGAGTTTGTACAAATAAGAACCGACCGAGTATATTCTTGTTATTCTCGTCTGGTCTTGTCGGTTTCCCGAATGTATAGTTTAGGTATAAAATATTCCGTTATGTACAGTTCACCGGGCGAATCGAATTCTCACGGAACCTCAAAAGTTCAGCCGAGTTTTCTCCAAACATTTTTCTGCCTCTTTCCAGGGTGACATTTACCGGGTTTCTTCCTCGTATTTTTTAACTTGAAAGTCAGTTAGCTAACCTAAAAAACTTGTCAGCACATTGAAAAGCGATACAATCTAACCTAAAAACAATGTGACTGGCAGTGACCGGATTCAAATCTCAAAGCATGCCACTTGGATTCAACAGATCGGAAATTCATTCTACTGTTGAGAAAACCAATAAAGTCTCATTTGTATGTTCACTCTCACTTTGTTCTCCCATATATACATTAGGAAAAATCAAATCGGATTGTTTTTTGATGTACCGGGATTCGGCTTATCATTCATTGACCTGAAATATCACCGTAATTGAGACATTATTGGCTCTGTCACAAAGAATTCCCCATACATAAATATTAGTTTGCAAAATCACCTGTCCTGACGCACTGATTTGTTGCAGAGAATGTCACCAGTGAGTTTTCAATTTCGCAGTAACAGAAATTCTCGCTTCAATTCTCAAACGAATCTGGTAGACAAAAGGACTCAATTTCGAACAGAATATTCAAACACTTGAGTATATATATATATATATATATATATATATATATATATATACATATATATATATATATATATATATATATATATATATAACACGGAAGCGGCTGAACCCACTGATAAGTGTATCAAAGCACTCCATAAATGACACGCAACATTTCTTCGGTTAACTTAAGGATATCAAGAGGGAAAAGAATGTGACAATGTAATCTTTTAGCACCCGTGCGCTCTTCCCTTATTTTTTCAATTATGCATCCGAAAGGGTCATATCCCACTGCAAAACGGTGCCACTGCACTGTCGAGGAAAACTGGCTACTAGACCCTCAGACTTGGAAAGGAAAACTACATAGGGTCCCAATAAGTCAGCAATGACTACTAGCAGTGCAACGGTGGGGACTGCTGTCTACCATCAAAGTAACCGGTGGCGACGGGGGTTGGAACCTCCGACCTTCGAGTTGGTGATCAAAACTCTACAACTCAGCTGACCACCACTTGCAAACGTTCAACTAGCAAGAACCATATTGAAGGAGCTTCTTGAGTAACATCACTCAGATGAGACCCTGGAAACTCAAACCGTTTCTGGTGGAATTTTACCTATAAGCAGGCTCCCCATTTGGGGGTGATATCTACTAATACATAAGTGGATCACTCATATTCGAATTTCTTGCGAAAGCTTCAACCCAAACCATTGAAAAAAATGTTGCATCACCCAAGCTGAAATCAATGCTTTGGATTGAATATGTCGAGGACATCTCTCTCGTCAATAAACGTCGGGATATTGAAAAGGCAAACACCACAACCAACAGCATCTTCTGGGACATCATATTGGCTACGGAAATGGAAACGGACAGCAAATTAGCATTCCTGGATGTATTGGTAAGCCGAACTAACAGTGTCCAATTGGAAACACGTCTATATTGAAAAAACACGCACCATGTATTGAGCTTCCACAGCAATCATCAAAACAGACAAAATAGGTCTTGCTACAAACTCTGTTTAACAGGGCCAAAACACATGGCAGTAGGGTGGGTTTGAGGGAACAAAAGAATAACTATCTTCTTATGATATTTCAGCGAAACGGATGCCAAAGGAACTTTAAATAGAGAACCATATATGGAACCAAAAACGAAACCAGTCAAAAGGCGCAGTGTAACTGAGGGATATAGCTAACGGGAATTAAAAACAGTGATGAAATTCCCTCATGGGTCTTTGAACCACAAAAGATCATAAACACCCATAAAACTGCTGAAACCGCGAAAAGATTTATATCAAAACCAAAAGAGCAAAGCAAAATCGAAGGTAGAATAAATGTGATGTGATGATGACATTCCTTTGCGTTGTTTCATTACATCTTCTGGTGCTTGTACATAGTGATTGGGCAGAGTACAACTTCGGACTGACCTCCAGTTCAAGCGGTGTTCTCATCTCTTCAACACGCTTAGTTCGAGTCAGGGCGCTTAACTCTTCCTAGCGTTATGATTGCTAAGATGTGCCCGGGTAATGGGTTGTTTATTGGCAAAAAAAGTAAGAACATGCTTATCGGCAAAGTCGCTGTCCTGGTTACATTAAGACAGATCACATTCAGACAGAAGAGTAGATTAGTGGTTTGCATGCCGTCGTTTACTCCTTCACTTTCAGTTCCTTAGACACAGCAACGTTTGTTATTCCACAGCTGACCATAGTTGCGTTTCAGCAACCAACTACTTGCAAAGTAGTATATACCACCATCACACTAGTTCTTGAGTGCGAGCACCGATTACAGCATCTGGTGTCTCGGTCAGTTCCCACCAAGGAAGTCTGTAATTTGGAGGCTTCGATTGTTCACAGCAGCGCCTGAGAGGTTGAGGATTACATCGAACTCTTCAAAGTACAATGTTTGTCTCGTAAATCCCTGAACCTGAGAAGTCTGAGAATTTCTTGAGAAGGATGCGTATTCCTTCGTGAAGAATTTGGTTTTGCCGAGTTCCCAGTGTTTTTGCCTTACTGATCTTTGGAGGTTTTGCTTCTGCGTCATTTTCAACCAGTGAATTTATAAATAGCCGAAAGAGCAGAATTTCACTCATTGATATGAGGCGCCAATCAATTCATACGGGATTCTGTGTTTTAATTGCAAACACAGACCACTTAATGCTATCTTTGTGGTCATTTCGAGGTGAAAATACGAGAAAGATTCATTGCTGGTATCAGCGCTCCCGAGTTGCAACAAAAGATTTATTCTCATCGACGAATGCGCTTTCCAGTTTGCCAAACTCCTTTGTGAGCAAAATCAAGACGTAAGTGGCGCTGTTAGTAACCAGACTCCAGTTTTGTTCAAGGTTCTCTTCTGATTCGCCATCGAGGCCGGGGAAGTACTTTCCTCCAAGCAATCAATTCGACCAAAATTCTCACTCTCGGCCAGTTCAGCCAGACAAACAATAGAATATCTGCGATTCATGTGGTCAGAAACCTTCTTGGTTAACCTATAGGTTTTGTAATGCGAAGTGTCACAATTGTGGTAAGGTAAGTCATATTCAATTTGTACGTAGAAGTAAAAAGACAGGTTTTACTGTGCGTCTGTACGGAGATAATCACTTATCTTCAGATTGTCAGTCTTTTGCTTTATCTGTTGTTAGTTTTGATAACTCTCGTCAAATCACCATTTTTTTTAATTGGCAATCATTCTTTTTGACTCTGATTCATTATAGACACCGGCAGTTCTGATTCGTTTATTCCTCAGAAGGTTCTCTAGAAAATTAATCCTTCTATGCAGCTCCAACCCACATCCATTTCAGTTAAAGGCATTACTGGTCACCTGTTACAGGTGCTTGGTTTATGTGAATTGTTTCTAACCGACAAACAACCCAATACATCGAATTGTCTTTTTCATTGGTTGGAACTGTGTGAATCGTATCTGAGCTTCATTGACTTTTCTGTCCAATTCCAAACAATCCTGTATTCGACGTTTAATTCCTGATTATTCCAAGGTTTCTGGTGGATCTTGTGTATCTCGAGTTTACTGTCTGTCGTAGTTTGACGAAAAGCAGCATAACTCCTCTCGAAATTAATGAGTCCGTGAAAAAGGTATTACACGATTTGGTTCGTAAAGGAGTGTTGGCGCTGGTGAGTTTGTCAACAAGGGCTCCCCCCCCCCCCGATAGTGACTCCCCTAAAACTCGATGGCAAAACTCCCAGAATCTGTGGTGATTATCGTATTGCCTTGAACAAGTTTCTGAAATCGTCCATTTGTGCCGCTCTTGAACCTGAGTAGGCTCTCCGCCAGATTCATGGTCTGAGTATTTTTTCTAAAATTGACCTGAAAGATTTATTTATACAGATTCCGCTTGACTAGCAGTCTCGTGAACGAGTCGCCATCAACACGCCTTTTGGTTTGTATCAGTATACGTTTCTGCATTTCGTTTTCATCTTTTCCCCTGGTGATTTCCAAGACTGTATTAGTTCTCCGATTTCTGGTCTAGGAAGTGTTTGTGCTCACCAAGATGGCACTGCTTCATATGCAACCACCAAAGATGTGCATGATGACCGTTTGTGCTTACTGCTGGACAGATTTATGAAGCATAATGTAGCCATCAACCCTGACAAGTGTGTTTTCACCACTTCTGAGTTCATTTGTTTGGGTTTTGGTTGGTGCTCAATGTTTTCACCCTGACCCCAACCGCTTTGCTCCGTTATCCAAAGCCCTCTCTCCCAAATCATTTGTTGAATTGTGTTCTCCACTGGGTTCTGTTTAGTATTATTCTAGGTTTATTCCTAATTTTGCCACTAAAATTGCACCCTTATTCAGTCTTCTTTCTCAACAGACTTTCCAGTGGTCTTCAGGACATGAACAATGCTTACCTGGTTTTATAACGTTTTCGTCAGCTAAAGCTGTACTTTGTACATTTTCCCTCATGCACCTTCGACTGTTATTACGGACGCGTCTCCTATCGACAGCGGTGCCGTGCTAAAAGCAACAGAGTCATCCAGTTTCGGGTGTTTCTCGCCGACTCAGTACCCCTGAACGTGAATACTCACAAACGTAGTGTGAGACCTTGGCTGTTTATTGGGCCTTTGCTGGTCTGCCCAAGTACTTGGTTGGCACTCAATTCACCTTTGCCACTGATCTCGAAGGACTGAAGTTTATCTGTAATCCATATCGGTCATTGACCAAATTGTCGGCAGTCATGATTCAGTGCTGGAGTTTTACTTTATCAGCGTACTCTTGCGACATTCAATGTTGCAAAGCACAATCTATTCCACATGCGGACTACTTGTCTCACTATGCCATTTCGGAGGACTCTTCTACTGCTGGCTGTTTGCTTACGCGGTCACTAACTGTTAGTCGGCCAGATCTAGTTCGTGAAACGAAGAAGTACTACTACACCATCATATCTTGTGTTCGACATGGGTGGCGAGTAGAAGTTCGGTGTCGATTTCCTGAATCCTATAAAAGAGTCGGAGAAATTCGGGTGACTTGTGATGGTATCTTGTGTCATATTGACAGAATCTCTTTATCCACTACATTGCAAGCTGGGTTTGTGCAGGATTTGGATTCTGGACACCTAGGCATTATAAGGAAGAAATCTATCAGCCGTTTCGCTTGTTGGAGGGCAGAGCTGAGCAACGATTTGTGCCGTATTGCTCAAGCCTGTCGTGACTGTCTACATAAACTCCACTTGTAACTGTGGAAATGGACTCCGTGGCCTATTTCTGCAGAGCCCTGGCAACCTGTTCACACTGAATATCGTAGCTGATTAATAGACGGGTACTATGCTCTGGTTATTATTCATTCCTACTCCGGTAGGCCGGGGGTATATTTCACTACTTTTTCTCATGTTGACTTCACGTTTAAAGCTCTGCTTAAGAATCCAGTTGAGAAGGTGTCCTGTGTGCGATCGTTGCCGAGACTCAAAGTAACTTCGCGGTGAAGAGGGTGGCTGACTGGCTCGTCTTGTTGGGCTGCGCATAAAGATTGCACCGAGTACAACTTCGACCGGAGTTCCAGTTCAACCGGTGTTCTCATTCCTTCAGTGCGCTTAGTTCGGGTCAGGGCGTTGACCACGTTCGTTGTGATAATAATCGTTCTCCAGTGCAAGTTCAGATTACAATAGATATACATGGTTACATGCAGTGATTGGGACAAATTATACGTTTGTCAGACTGGAACCAAGATTGCCATTTGAATGTACGGAGGCAAACCTGCTACTAGAAGACACTACCCATTCTCCTTTATGTGTGTCCAAGAGAATCAAGAACGACATAATTTCAGTTTTCATCAAGGATATACGAGATATTCATGGATGTTTTCAGAAGCCTGGCATTTCTCAGCAAATTCAGTCCATAAACACATTGACCTAGTTCAAATTTACAGTCCCACGCAGCTCAACAAATGAGATAAACTCAAGAAACAGACCAAAACTCAATTGACCCAAGTGAACCACAACCTTAATTCTCCAAATGAACTCACTCTTATAGTAAGACTACCAATTATTTTCAAGGCCAAACACCTAAAAAACACTACGAATCGCAAAGAGCTCGAAGGGTTAACTTTCCAAATTTGGGAGTGACCTCGAAAGTTTAGGAGGTCAAGTTTCCGTATTTGGTTACGTAGACCTTCAACGTTATCTAGTCAAGCCAAGTGATTGCAATATGCACTCCGAGGGGTGAATATTCAGCCTTCACGTAAAGATGTAAACGTCTTCGAAAACAAAAGAAAAATGGACAACGTAGAAAATTCAGATATTGGATCGGTGGGTAGTAAGCATCTGTGTTGTTCCAAATGCGGTGGAAATTCTGACATAACAGAAGCTGGATTGTGCGAGTACTTTGTCAGGTAGGGGATAGTAGAACCTGTGTACTTCCTATTGCGTGCATAAAGATGTTTGTATTGAGAACGTGTGGAAAAGTGGATATACATTTCACTAGATGTTTATGAAACGGATACTCAGAGTCAGCTAGATTCATTGTAGACAGTCTTTGGCAAGCTTTTATATGTAGGGATGCAAAGAAGTGAGTGAAATGCTGTCAGGGTATATCACAGGCAGATGATAAAGGCATAAGGAATCTGTTAATTAAACTAAAGTCTTTTATCAACATGCCAGGAAAGATGACAGCTGAAGCATATAACCAGTGAGGTGGGACACGTGGAAAGACAGGGCGTTTGATAAAATGAATGGGTACGGAGTGAAATTTGAGACGTGAAACACAGAAGGTTAAGAATCCTGATGGGTATAAAGACTGGAACCTACACCCTGATGAAGTTTCCGGTACTGGTGAGGGATCTTTTATATATATATATACATATAAATAATATATATATATATATATATATATATATATATATATAATTATGTGGCATGTGGGGCGTAATGTTCAGCAGTGTGCGTAAGAAACCAAGTCCATTAGAATCACCTCCGGAAACAAGGACTACAATATTTTCCGCGGTTTGGGGACTCAACGCCGTGGTTAAAGAGACTTGAACCACAGTGTCAAAGGGTCGTACCACAGTTTAAGATCCATGTGTCACAGTATGAGAACCACTCATTACTGAAGAATGAATTCAGAGTGGGAATAAATCGAAACATTCATTCTGCCGAAAAATACAAACAAAAATCCTAAAATTCTGTGGACGGTTGTACACGTCATAAATATTTTCTGTCACAGGAACCGCATACAGTTGGAATGATACCGTGAATGTATTTATGACAAATCGTTTGTATTAAAATAGACCTGGGCATTCTGGTAGACAGTACTTCGAGAAATCTCAGAAGATTACTTCTGCTATCATTCAGTTAGATATTTATTAAATTTTTAAAGCAGATAAAGCCCTCCTTAATGGGTTTGAAAAAGTGACAGTGAGAAGGAATGACAAGGAAATATGTCATGTAGGAAAAAATTTAACTTAAGGTTAAGTCTACCTTTCAATGATTTCCACAAAATCCTATTCAGTAAACAAAAGACAAGTGGATTTCCATGAATTCACTATTAATTTGGGCACTTGCATTAATGTGTCGCACCTAAAAGTAGATAAATTCGAATGGTCAACTAAGACCACGGTAACCAAGTTGAGAGACAAAAAGTCTGAGTCCAGTTGAGAGTGACAAATCCCATGTAGTGACTACAAAATAACAGGCAGTGACAAGCTGCAAAGGGAAATCGGAAATTTGTGAAAATTGATGGGTTGATAGTTCGACAAAAGAGTGACACACAATTAAAGTAAAGAAGTTCGGCAGAACAACTTTGTTTCTACTCTTAGTTTTTTACCATCCTTGGTACAGTTCCACCTGTTTGCTTTAGAATAGCAAATACAAAAGAGACTTATTCATTTCTGTTATTTTTAACAGTTACAGAACAGATTCCTATATGTTACCATGTATACAATGGAACCAATAAGGCACGTGTGTGATTATGACAACAAAACAGTCTGATGTAAACAGTCGGAAGTACGACTTGTTGAAAATCCAAAATCGTTTTTTCAGTGATTATCTACAAGCACGGTGACTGAGTGTCTTTGCGAACAAGCTCCGTTTATTTGACGTCACACCTATCTTAATTTGGAGCACAACAAATTACTTAGTGACTAGACAGCTCACAAATGAAGAATGGCGTCATACTAGTTATCAATTGCACGATGTTTGAACAAGATTTCATGAATAATTCAATTTCGGTCTTATGATTTTCATTCGATCTAACTTTATAGCACTTGAGTAGCTTGAAATCGGAAGATCCGTTGCATACAAATGTACCGCTTGGGATGAAGCCTCTGGTTGGATATCGATTCATCAATTCATTGTTCTAAGCAAGAAAGGCTTTTGACGCTCATCGTGTCAGCAGCATGTTCAGAGAATATGGTCTTTTACTCGAGTTCCCGTTTTCTACAGCACACTTCTCTATATCAGAATACTACGTCTATTACTAAATCGATCGCGCAAATCTGACAGTCGAGTAGCGCGCAGTTGATTGCGACCTTTTGTTTCGTAATCATCAATGTTGGGTTGGCTTTAAAACCACAAACGTATCCAAAACACCGTCTCTACCCTATCCGGGAATGGATTTAGCAATAAAAACTTGGATAAATAGTATTTATTATAAGTTGCACGGAATTTGGTTTGTATTCTGGAATTGTGCATCATGGAGTAATGAAGCTAAACTCACCGTGGAAATCCATAGAATCATCACTATACAATTACTCGGTCAGGCTTACTAGGAGCCATCAGCAACGAGTGTCCACCGAGCCTGAACTGGAAGTCATGCTTGGGGTGGACGATTGTGAGTCGAACACCTAACCACCAGTCGATCCGAGTTGGATCTCCGCGGTTGGTTTACCAAGAACACGACACGATATTTGTGCCGTTTCATCATCGACTACAAATGATGATTTGATCCTCTGAGTTACATCGCGAGTCATTTCTAATAAAAATCAAATCTCCCACAATTTATATTGATCAATGATCGTGCTCTGTGGGTTGTTTCTAACGTCAAGATTTCGTTCTCGATGGATCCCTTGAGAGGAGGCATTCACCATAAAGATCATTGCCTGAGTGTCCAACAGGTCTAGCTCTTCTAATACTTCAGTGATGGAAAAGTGCCATATCGGTGCGAAACAATTAGGTGAGAATCCGCAAAGCCTAGTAGTAATATAAGTGACTTATAATCTTCCATCTTGAATTCCAATCCTGTTGGCTGATCGGTGGACCGTGACCACTGATAGTTTCTAACACGTTAGATGAAGCAGTTTAAAAGTTCGTCCACAGTTTCCGGTTGTCAGTTGAACAGTAATGCTCCATGATGAATCATTTCCTAAGGAAGTAGTAATTCTTCGAGCATCTCCAAGAATACGAGAAAAGACTTCAACGGAATCAGTCGTATCAGACAATGAGCGATCAGAGCCAGTGAAGAAATGCATTAACTATTTCTCATCAGTCAACGATGGAAAAAATGAACCTAACTTAGGAAACTTGACCAGCAGGGAGACTGCGCAGACCAGAAGATTCGGATCAACCTAAATCTTGCTCATCAATGATGAAGTGAGGACAAATAAGCGTCAGAGCCGTATGGCACATGGACAATAATGAACAACTGTGAGCGCGTAAAGCCAAAAAATAAATACGGGTTCAATGATGTTGCAAAAGCAAACTATATCAATAAGCACAGAAAATCCTCATCGATCGAGTTTTCCGATTTGATCCACATAGTTATACATTGCAGTTGTACATTTTGGGTCAGTAATAGGATGAAATTACTGTTACCTGAGGCACTCCGTTCCTCAAAGATACCCAAAAAATCAATAAATAATCATTAGCGAAAGAGGCAATTGATACTGCTAAAGTCAGACACCGTCTTGTCAGATTTGGTGAGCTTCTCATCTCACAGGTGCTGTTTTGATACAATTAACAGTCACCCATCATCAGTGTCATACAGAACTGATTTTCAAGGAGTTAACCAGTGTGAAACGATTGCTTCCGAGATAGAGCAGCTGGTGTTGTGAACAAAAGTGGAATAAATAAGAATTTCAGAACATCATGTCGATCCATCCGCTTCACACAGCATATTTTGTGTACTTTTTTCGATTGCATTCCACTTATTCTTTGCTAAAAATCCTGTGTGTGGCATGTGGCACGTGGTTACACAAGAGCTGGAGGAAGTGAAATCATATCCCATGTGAGTAGTATGGCATTAAATCTGGATGACAGGACAAGATTTCCCCGGAAGCACACGACCGGTTTCGCGGTTGTTCCCGCTCAGCACGTATGCGTACCCGATACTGTCCTGTCCAATCATCATCATACTTGAGCACACAGCAGTTAGTTTGCAGCTGTAATCCCATTGGAATCGTATAGAGCGGGGGTGGACAGAGAGTCCATTGTTAGAATCATGTGATGATTCCAAGGCTAACTCGTTGGTTAAAATGACTAACCTCCAGAGCGAGGACACATGGTCCCAAATACGAGTTTTCGATATGAGTAGTAAGACGCTGTATGCGGGAGATTCCCATCACAATTTTGACGCCGAAATCCCAACTCAAAGATGATATGCAGTAGACCGTTTCTGGGCTCGGATAGGCGTGAAAGCTTCACGGTGAAATGAAACATCGTGAACTGTTTGTTTTCATAAACAGGATAATTTCCCGTCGTTAATCAAGTGACATCATTCGCTTCATTGCTCCCGGCTAACCGACTAGGGATAGCTGTGATGGCCATTTAGCATTCATTGATTGATGCAGTGACAACCTTTCGGACCAGTGATTGAAGTGAAATAAGTGCACACAATATCAGTTGAAGTCATTTTGCAGAAACAGATACACGTGGATTGTTTATTTTCCTAATGAAGCCTAATGCACAGCGTAGACATGCAGTCTCAAAGTGTGGTTCACATCATTCTGTCCAAATGTTTTCAGCATATCTCAGTTCCTCATACTGGTTTTCTGTAATCAGGTTTGCATTGACTTTGAGCTTTCGGCAAATTGGTCAGCTCAACTTTCTCCGTCAAAAACAATCCTCCCCGAGTGATTTCGTCCACATGTTTCTCGTGGTTTTAGCAGCCATATCAACAACAACCGCTTGAACAGGATAACCGTCATTCCTGCTTACTGTCTACTTGTGTATTGCAGTAACCGAATTCCTATAGATAACTTACATTCTGTTTGTGTATCACGAAAGCATTTATTAGTTATATAATGCCCAAATGGTATGGGCTACATACAGAACTTGAAAACAGAATTTTCCCGACACAAATTTGAACTCAGAAGTCAAATGCATTAAGCTGTACATTGTATTCCGAGGAATTACTCTGCATCTTTATGAGTGATCGTTCCAATAGGGCCAATTACAAACACGCACAGAAACAATGAGTAAAATAACAAGTACCAGCTATTAGAAACACATTACCAACGTAAAGCTAAGCAAATTAATCATTCTCGGTTTCTACGGTTTTGGCTAGTGATGGTTAGCTGATAGTGCTTCTGCGTATCTCAACTGACCAAATCTGACGTGAATGACGGTGAACTCCGTGTTTAGATTGACGAAGTGTTCTGTCTCCGACACGTGTGGTGTCAAGGTCAAGTCGACCGTCCCGCGTTTGCTCGATCACGTGCCCGACTTTGTCTGTTCGCTCATCACTGTTTGTAGTCGAACCGGAATGTGTTCAACAATTTCGTCACCTAGTACTGTCTTCGTTCTACCAATGTAAGTGATCAAGCACCCTCTTTTCAACTGGTAAGTGTGTCTGAACTTGTCGTAGAAGGTCAGTGGTCTCGTCAGTGATAACTCATGAAAGTATGTGCCCAAAAGATCGGCCTAAAACTATGCACAAAACATGAAGCGACCAGATAAATCATTAGTTGACGATCCGGCGGTTTCAACTTTTCACTAACTTTCAGAAATATAAGTGAAAATTCCGTCATCATAACAACCGAGTCAACTACAACAATGGGCATCATCCTTGCATCTCAGCGACTGGGTTC
Source organism: Fasciola hepatica (assembly GCA_948099385.1). Taxonomy (NCBI): domain Eukaryota; kingdom Metazoa; phylum Platyhelminthes; class Trematoda; order Plagiorchiida; family Fasciolidae; genus Fasciola; species Fasciola hepatica. The sequence continues at coordinate 1,568,971 of CANUEZ040000151.1, forward strand.
CTCCAAAACAAACTGCCCATTTCGACTCACAGATCAGATTTGAGGTGTGACGAATTTTGTCTGCAAGCACACCTCAACCGTATGTTATAAGGTGAGAGACTAGTGATACACTCCGGTACGAAACTACCAATCGTGCTTTCACATTTGGTCGCACAATGTTTCCTTATTTCTTTACAAAAGTGGCTGGAATCTATCGAGTAACCTGGTTATGTTGATTTCTTCTTTCAAATTAAACGAAACATCAGTCTTGTCTCGCAATTTGCACGTACTTCCAACAGGTGCATTTATCTGTTGATACTGACGACGGCTTTCTCGGATACATCGGAAAAACGGCAACAGAAATGGATGGGTATGCAAAAGTATGTGTGCTTCCTATGTATCAAAGCAGATATGGACGTATGTAGACATGGATTCCATATAAGTCGAATGTGGTTCACCCAGCATAAGTACGCTCCAGTCATACCGATAGATTGTCTAAATGGATAAGTTTCGGAATTGCTAATGTCCATGTGAATAATGGCAGGAGTGAAAGAATGTTCGATTATTGAACATTAGGGATTTATTGTGTCAATATACGGGAACTTGGATGCCAAAGGCACCAGGACTTGTGTACTTAGAATGAACAGCGGAGTTTTGCGTAATGTGAGAACAGAAGAAAGTCTTCAAGGTGTAAAGGCGGCACTACGATCGTTCAATTGGTGCCCGGAAACCCCGTGCAGTGTAGAAAACCAGTTCCAGTCAGATTTGTCGGTAAAATATCGAACATCAGGAAATCGAACTTACTCACTGTAAGATAGAACAAGAAAACGGTGAATAAATGACATCTTTTTGTCTATATGGGTTGCTTACACGATGGTAACGCTCGATAAAGCAATCATTCATCGCAATCAGTTGCCTGTTTCGTATCGTGCTTCATTAGGAAAATAGAAATAATCGAAGAGGGGGGGGGGACATTGCAAATCAATCTCCTTCAAAACAAATGTGATAGTGTACACTTGTACTTGTGTAGACTGAGCGTGAAATGCGAATACCGATCTATTGACTAATTATTTATTGATTTTGCATTCAGTATTCCGAAATTGAATGTATTCCCGTCTATCAAAAACATACTTATTTTGCCTTAAACTCACATTGGCTATTTGAGTAAGTGTGCAACAGTTTGTTATGCAGCTGCTTAGTACACTCTGTCTTTTCAGTGAGTTCTGATTTTCCTGTGGTAGACCAAAATATGTTCGGCATAATCTTCCGGTGGTGTGCATCCACACTGTTCGCAATGTCATCATTTCTCACTAATTTTCTTGATCATACGCAATCAGACCAGCTGGACGGAGGAATAATTGCACATACTGCTTCACTCGTCTAATTGATGGGAAGGGAAAGAAGCAGTTTGTTCACTCTCGTTGTTCCCTTTCGTGTCAGTCTATATCCGATAGCAAGCGTGGGATATTCAGCGGACCAAATAAAGGGAATGTACGTAACAAACAAGCCAGCCTTTCTTGTGGGGTAGTGTAAGACATTTTGCAAAATCATTATGAGTTCCAGCAACTCCAGTTTCCGGCGTCATCAGTTCCAGGGGTTGAATCATCGTTCTGATGTACGAATCAGCCGCCTGCTTTCACACAAAAACGGCAATCTGTGCCTTCCTATCTTTAAGCTCCGCATATACAGACCACCTTAGATTAGCCGTTGGAATCTCTACAACCGAGAATCAGGTTGCTCCTCCTGAAGTCGCACTAGCATTCAACGATTCCTTCAGGCTGTTTGTGGTTGAGCTTCTTCTCATAGCCAGATAAAGCGTCATTCCACCCAGGGCTTCAAGTGACGTGATTTCTGGTCCATTCCTCTGTGTCTTCGAATTGATAATCGGTCTTCAGAGGTACTCACCTCATTTCTCTGTACTTCGGATGGGATGCACATTGTGCAGGTAGTTGTGCAAGCCAATGGGTACACTGAGCTGCAAAGACCATTGTAGCTTCGATACACTTCATATTAGGCACAAAGAACTTTGCAAGCGCGTACTCCTCACCTTCTCGGAGATCTTTTCTCGAATTCTTTTTCCTCGTTACGATAAAATCGATCTGAAGGCTTTTTTGGAAATCTGAAGTGCGCTCATCCTCTAATCTTCGAATGCGAATACTTTTCCTTGTTGCCACCCATACAGCCTTGCGCTTCACGCCCTTCTTCAATTTTGATAAAGGCAAAGTAGTTGACCATAATGCCTAGCCCGAATAAACTCCAATCACAAAGCACATGTTACGTGAACAATTCCAATAATAATTGACATAGCCACTATGAATATTGAATATGGGACAAAAGATAGAGCATGTTTCTTTTGCAAACCAGTTCGGCTACTTCACTATTAGCTCTTGCACCCTTTGAGGCAAATCATAATGGATGAACCAGCTTATCTGGATTGTTTTAATATCCACTCTCTCATATTTACTACAGCACTGGGTAGATACTCCAGTATGCCCGACTCGGTCACTCAAAATGTTTCCAGTCGGATAAGTCGCAGATAGCGCTTCGTTCACTGTAAGTTCACAACACCGCTTAATCACAGAATAGAAAGGAGTTTCTCGGGCATTTGACTGCACACAGGAAATTGAAATATATGCATTGAGTAATAGTTTCTCTTTGAAACGGTTCTTCTCATTGGTGAATTCGAAAGAGTGATTGTGATAGTGCAACACTGCATAGTTTAATTTTGCCGTTCTTCTGACGTGCCTTGCTGGACTGCACCCTCTCCGTAAGTGCATGGAGCAGAACATGAACATACCACAACACAGCACATGAAATGGGCTTGTACGAGGTGGAAAATCACCGACATAGTAACACTTTGACAGGTATGCGATTATAATGGCATAACAGCTGATTCCACATTTTTGATGCAATCGTCTACGCAAGCCTGAGCAGTCTCGCGGCACATGCCTTAGGGATCGCAGTTAAATTGGTGTTGCTTCTGGATCACAGGACTGTATTTCGGGTGGCCGAGTGATACTTCTAACCGGTTGTGTGCATCTCCAATCAGTTACTTCATGCTTAACCGATTTTGAGATGTGTTCCGACAACCGACTACGTAATACCTCTTGCGAACAGAGGGCAAGGTAGTTTTGAAACTAAATTGATGTTGGTAAATCACATTGAAATAGGCGTACAAGCCAGGTATTTCTTGTTAGTCGAGATCGAAGCCATGCATGTGCCAGATAAAATCCCGATAAAGCTTGTGGAAGAGTACAATGTGAATTCCGAAAGTGCTGTGTGAGGACAAGGATGATGGGACAGATGTCCGTGCATATGTGTGTTGGTGTTTTTCTATGTGTTAAACTCAGTAGCATTGTCATTAGGCATCATTTGAGCAAATTGATTGGTTGATTTTATCTTGCACTAAGTTTAGTAATCAGCTGTTCGATGTGGATTGCAGAAATACGACCTCGTCATGAAACTCCAAAATATGACAAACCAAATGGGTAGCAAGGGTGGCTAAACAAGTTGGTACACATGGGTGGAAATGATTGATCGATCGATTCAATAGTTGTGGTATATGAAAGTACCGTTAAAAAGGGACACGGGAAAAATTTGATGGACAGAAAAATGGATGTATGATGTCTATCAAGGTAAGCTGAATGTCCTGATTTAGAGATTTTTGTAAAGAAAATTGTCGTTTGCAAATTAATTTCTTTCACGGGCCCCACTATCGGTGAGAACAGAACATTTTGATTGAGAATCGACATATTTCAAACACTTAAAATGGAACAAGCAGAATGGAGAATAATTCAATAACAAGCTCATTCCCACTGTATATACTTAATGTGAAGGAGCTGATGATAGCTTGATACGGCAAACTAATGGTATAAAGATGTGTTTTAAAAGTGTGCAAATTGAAGCACTTGCATTTTCTATCAACTGGCTGGATGGGGCTTCTGCCTCACTTGTTGCCTAGGGCCATGAAATGTTATACGCATTATTTCTGAGTCTTTATGACAAAAGCCTCTGTATGAACTAATGTTAACTGGTCGGTTAGGCAATGGTCATTAACAACGTGAGGTTGAATGTTTCAGCCGAATCCACTGGAAAAACAGTTTATTCAATTTTGAGTGTTTGATTTGACCGGCAATTTGCAAAGAAAACATCATTTTGTAATACTTATTATGAACTATCTGTTAGACGATAATATCTCAAGCTATCTTATCGCAACTGCTTCCTTCTGTATCAATGTTGATTCTATCTGGGTTTTAAACAGAAGAAAGAGTTTAAATATTCCTCCCAATAAAGAAAGATAAAATGGAATGCTTCTGCCCACCAGGTCATTCAGACAAATGAAAAAAGATTAGATTTTTCAGTCACGCAATTTTCGAGTTTATCAGTAAATACCGAATGCTGTGAACAATTGAACAAACCGTTGTCACAATGGTCAAGCATCTTCTAACCGAAGTGTCGATTCTGCAACTTTCCTGTGTGATAATCCACCAGTTCCCACTTCCTCGATACTCTGAGCAAAGTTGTTGCTCACAGTGTTGTGATCTGTTTTCATGAAATCTGAATAGTTTTTGTGAATTCGCATTGATTTGCCCAACATATCGGTTTTTACACAGAAATTCGATGGTGGTATCTGACACCTACTATGGATGAGACTCATCCGGATGGAGACAGAACAGAGAACATCTCCTCCGAAGGATGAAACGAAACCAGAGTCTTTGTGCGTGACGTGGATCTTCATACTCCTAAAAAGAATCTACCCAGTTTGAAATCCACGTAGGGCATTGAATACCAGTTGATAATAGGGCGGAAACAATTTGATTGTGAATCAGCTTGTTTCGACTTCTCTTTGCAATAATACTGCATGCATTTCCAGTGCAGGTTGTGCTCGTGGAATAACAAAGCTGACCCAGTTGAGATGTGAAGCGCTGAGGGTTTTTGCAAACGGATCATACATGTTAGCCGTTTGGAACACATTGGCGCAAGACCTCCACCACAGTCAAGTAACTTGTAGCTGGACTACCTACCTCAAACTCGCCCTATGAAAAAGCCAGTGTCTTTTGGACGAAATCTCAGCCCTGCTTGCTGAAATCGAGCTAGAAATCTTCCGCTTAAAAAGTGCATCCCCCACCTGTTGAGTTTTGCTGCACAGCCAGTCTGGTGTGAAAAACGAAGCTGAGTGTCTAGAAAAGTTTCAAATCAAAAAGATGAATGTGATTACTAAATTGAAACAAAGTATGACTACGCAACCTGGCTGTAAATTATATTGTAGACTAGCTTTGTTCATGACTGGAAATTCCCTCTTGGTGAATAAATCGATCACTGCAAACAGTCCGCGTTCCATATCACGAGCCATACAATCTCACTAGAATGCTTGGTTTATTGGTACTTTATTCACTTTTATGCTGTGTATCTCATGGGTCGTATCATATGTAAAATAGCACTTTTTACGTATGTGATTCACATTGGTAGACGAAAATATTCAAGTCTTGTGATCCAAATCTTCTTTCTGTTCTTAATAATCTACTAAAATGATCACTGATCAGTTATGTTTAAGTTCAGTTGGTCAAAAGTGAAACTCGTATTCAGCATTAAGACCTTGCATTCTGTAGTTTGACTGATTTTACCTCTCAAGCTTGATGATTCCTGTATGCTGTAGCTGAAGAATGTTTCGGGAAAAATGAATCGAGCGAACACAGCCCAGATTCAACCGAAGTGTGTGAAGTTCTGTTTGCCCGTTTAATACTGCAGCCATGTGCAACGTATTCAATTCCATTTTAACCAATCACAGCTCACTTCGATCAGAGAGCACTCACATATGACGCAGGAATGCTCACCCACCCAACAGCATTTTGCTTTTCTGATCTGTTCCATCACACATATTGCTCGGATAGATACACAGAGTGCAATTCACTTAGACATCACCTGACCACATTCGCCATACCCATATTAACCAATCACGTATCCTTGGCGCAGCTGGTATCAGCGTGTTTTCTTGTACTCATTTGCTCCCTATGAAAATGCTGTATTTTCCACAACAAATAGCCAGCGTATCCCACTTCATATGAAACGACCCAAACAATGCCATTTCCGTTACCTTGTTCAACCAACCAACGAATCAACCAACCAACCAACATACACACACACACACACACACACACACACACACACACACACACACACACAAACCTCCAAACCGTCAGATTCTTAGGGAAAAATCGTTTGCTTTCATATGTCACAGATTCCCATTTGTGGACTTCTCTCGATTTGTGCTTACACATTTGGAGCAATCGTGAGTTTGAACAAACAGTATTGCGATCATCTCTTTAAATTCGGTCACATGACTGGATCTGTTTGTCTTTCACGAGCTGAAATAACGTTTATTATTTGTAAAGAGTACTTTAGGATCAGTTCGAGAATATCTTTTCCATTTCATATTGATAATTTGTGCTTTCACAATGATTTACTTAAAAATATTCCTAGCTGTGTTCATCCATTGGATTGAGAAAGCAGAATTGTGTTACATGACAGAAAGAATTCAGAGGCTCCGAACAGTTACAATCCCATGGTTCTGATTGCAACCGGTTACTTTAAGGTTTCAGAATTTCCGTCCTCATTATCATTATCATTACCATCATCATCATCATCATCATCATCATCATCATCATCATCATCATCATCATCATCATCATCATCATCATCATCATCATCATCATCATCCGAATCATCATCATCATCATCATCATCATCATCATCATCATCATCATCATCATCATCATCATCATCATCATCATCATCATCATCATCATCATCATCATCCGAATCATCATCATCATCATCCGAATCATCATCATCATCATCATCATCATCATCATCATCACCATCATCATCATCATCATCATCATCGCAATTGGTGTGGGTAATATCTAGCAATCTTTTGGGATTAACAGCTTCTCTCTTGTTCTTGTACTAGTTACCCTCATGTATCTTCCCACTTTTGTGTGTGACATGGTTCACGCTCAAGTACACGTATACTAATCTTTGAACCTAATAAGAATAACAGTAATAACAATAATAATAACAACAATAATGATAATGATTACTATAATTTGGACGATAATTTTACTCCGACCCCTTCTATCTCGCTTGATTAATCCTGACCTGAACAGCCACTGCAATCCTTAGGCCTACCGTGCTACTTCTAGGGGACGTATTATCCTGCGCCCACGGCTAATAATCTGCCTGTAAGAAGATCATTTGATACAATGAGTAATCTTGATGGAATCAAAAATCTGCTCTCAAAACAACCAGACAAAACAACTGGATTTGGAGCTAAAAACTGACCATTTCCATCTTGGCTGTCAAGTTTACCACCATGAACACCAATGGAGCTACTGAAGCTTGAATAGGCCTCGGTGGATGTTTTTCCATCACTGACATGCAATAAGGCCATCACGAGGTGGGCTACTGAGAATAGCACATATGAGACTTTTCAGAGATATACACACAAGAAGATTGACTTCATTAAATAGAAACCGGACAAGGGTACAGGTTACAGTGCCTCTCAACGTGTCGGACTATATTTTACAAACATGAACCAGTTTATGCCATATCAAAAATTCACGAAAACTGGAAGGTTGGGTGAGGGAGCTAGAAGCGCTGGAGAGCAGCAAACAGGGAAACCATAAATTCAACATGGTGCATTGGTCAAACAAACGACAGCTGACTCGGTCACACTTGAACGGATACGGTCTACAGCGACCATCATTCTCATGCTGTGTGAATTGCTCAAAATACGCAAGAAATGAGTTTCTTTAGGACTTACTCTTTGCATATGCCACCATGCAATGGCTGAATGGTTGGTATCTGGAATCGCTGAGACAGACAATGCCAAAGCACAGTCTGAAAGATACATTCCAATGCACAAACACTGTGAAAGTCCTGAATGGGAAAGGACGACGGATGCCTTCGTAAGACGTCAGTTCACTCTCTACCAAAGTCCCAATTGGTGAAATCATCGACTATTTATGCGGTTATAACAGAAGCGACCTAATCCAGACAGACCATCCGCATGAAAACCCAAAGCCACTGCTATTTTTTTGTGGACCAAGTTTATTTCAAGTTTATCGACCAGATCTGATGTTGATGGACGTGGTAGTAATGAGCTCCTCATTTGGATATCCATTTACCACAATCGGGGGCCAGCTCTCACACACACTGTAGCACACGTTTATCCGGAGACCGGGTGTGAACGAACTGTCGACTGCCCAGCTTGTAAATTAGGCAGTGAGTGCGTCAGGTCCTAGGTTGTCCGAAAGCTTACACGTTGAGCATGTGATAATCTCGTCACATCTGGTCTCCGGATCAACTTGGAGTGAACACTGACAGCAAATTCCCCATGACCTTTATGACAATGCAAGAAAATGGCTCATTTTGAATAATCAGCTCACAGCTATTTTGCATGCAGTTGTAACGCAGATGACATTAGGTAGGGAGCTGTTTCCCTAAATGAGATAATACAATTAGAACAGGGGTTTACCTCAACTCACGCAAATTTGCCATTCACAATGGGATGAGTTTTCGTCGAGACAGTTCAATCAGTCAGTCAGTCCAGGGACACGAAAGCAGTTTGATATGGGTGATACATCCATTTTCATAGCTTCGTGTCTGTTCATATGAGAAGGAGCCTAATCAGATGCCCCTCACGCAGAACCAGCAGAATCCACATGAAAGACATAATCGAACGAGAACTCCCAACAGTGGACATAATTTTCATTCAAAAAAATTATTCACCCCGAATGGAGGATAAGATGAGGAAGACGGACATGAAAATCCCAAGAATGTTTGTGGTGAAAACAAACCCAACATACATCGTTTTGCAATTTAAAGGTCACATGTTGACATAGATTGACCACATAAGACTGTCATGCGTGATCAGCAAAACTTTTCGCACAGTGAAGCTCCGTATTTTGTTCGAATTCGGGCCAGCAGTATTTCTGCAGTTGGAGCCCAATCTACCTGATTTTCAAGTCTAATTCAGTGTGCATTAATTCACTTAGTCCCGTGGGATAGTGCATATCGGCTTCACGACAAGAGGCTTTTCTGCAAGCATTCCACACTAAAACCACTACAAGTGTTGCCTCAAAGCATCCAAAAGCACCATCATCAGTGGAGCAATGGCGTCACTTACTAGCACACTGGTTTCCCAAATATCTCAGGCTCAGGCTTTTCGAGCCCTGCATAAGATCCGGCATCACATCGTAGACATATCGAAGACTCTCAGTCCAGCTCCACATTACCCACTTCCTCCGTGTGTGCTCGTCGGATCCTCTGATCCACTCTTCATTCTAAAATAGACCCTACACCAGTAAAAAACAGAGGCAAACCCAGTGAAGCAATCCATGTCAGGTCGAGAGTTAGGTCTACCCCGTAATAGTTGAGATCATTAGCTCCTATCACTCCCGCTCACAGGTATGGTCGAAATCTGATCAAAAATTAGGCTTCTTCAGTTATTGATTTCAACAGAAAGCCCAGTTTACAAATTTTTGATGTTAGTTTGCAAAAACTGCATCGACGTTTCTCGTGAACATTTAGAAACACACCATCATACTCAAAACTGATCTATTATCGAACAGTTGTGGTGGCTGAATCTATGAAATTTCCATGGTTTTTTATCTGTAAAGGATTATTACAAATGAGTGGACATGGTCACGACAATGGGAATAAGAGTCCCACGAAAGAAATGAACAGACGCAATACTCGGTAGCACATTTTGTTCTTGTAACGGAACTTCCAATCTGATAGACTTGAAAACTGTAATATTTCAACCGAATGAATTTTATACTGTTCACAAACAAAGCTCCCTCAGCTGGTATTGTCGTGATTTATTTCAGCTCATATCAACCGTCTGAATGATTTGGGTAACCTAAGTTACTGGAATGAATTTCTATTAGAACTTCTCATTATAGATAAATTTTTTGTGAGGCTCCAAATCTCACTATACAACAAGCAGAGTCAGTCGAAAGACAAGAAAAATCACGGTCAAGTTCGAATTTCTTCACAATTGCAACATGTGACTACCCTCATGCAGTGTATATTGCTGGCATTTGAACGGCCCAACCCTTGAGCAGCCCACTTAGCCACATCCTTATTTTTAATGGCTTGCGAAGAATTTTGCACAGAAATAATCTCTAAATATATTTGTTGCCCTTTGACAATCAATTTGCACTCGGTACCCTGAAAACATATTATCCAAGTCGACTTTACTGGTTTTTCCCCTACAGCATCTTGTAGTAACATCAGTTTTGCGTGAATTATGCGGAAAAACGCTATTCGTATACCGGAAGGTTCCGAACAAAGTCTCTCTCAAAAAACGTACTATATGAGTTATCATAACCTCAACGTTTGCTTATTTATTACCGTGGTGAAATGTTCCTCTCATGAATGTACTTTTACCTATCATCACGAAAACAAGCGGAACTTGTAAAGTTCAAGGTCATCCACTCCAAAATAATTCAGCAGCTTTTTGTTCTCGTAATCCTAACGCCAAATGAGAAGTTTGCTAATAAACCGCCATGTGACACAATGTTTTCTGAAGATGTTCGTATTGTTTCCGCTTCTTTCTGGTGAGCAGAAACGTGATCGAAATTTCCACAAAAGAATTCTAACCTGGCAAGAATAGTAACGATCCATCCACTTGCAAAACCACGTGCAATAAATTCTGCTCTCACTACTGTAAAAATTACTCAAAATCGGTCATTCATTTCCGTTTGTTTGTCAAGCTTCAGTTAAATGACTCTGTTCAACCAAGGTGATGTAATTTCAACTTCGCACAAAATATTGCACAGCTAGAGTGAATAAAATTCAGTTATATTGAACTTTTATTCCTAGCTTTATATTTGGCATTATTTGAAACAAGTTACGAACGATTATGAGCAACTGAAAAGGAGCTTGTCCATCACCTTGAGTTTTCATAAATGCAGAAATTTATAGAAATTCACCTTCCTCATTGGACTGTTTTTAATGAAAATATTTGCCCCTCATTTACCCCTTAGATTATCTCTCAGTCCTCGAAATACTAGAAGTCAAATAGATTCCCCAGTATAGACTGGGATTGTTAAAATTAACTCACTTGGGAAAGGGGAAGGTGATAAGTAGTCATACCGCAATGATGACCGATAGCTGAAGAAAGTGATGTTAAGATATAATGACGTATATGAGAAATCTGTTTTTCTTCAGGCTTCTACAGAGGAGTTAGTGGATTTTCGTAGTGAGAGGGGGTTTCCCTCAGCTTGACAATGTAGTTCTAAATAAATATTGCTAGTCTAAATGGGATTGGTGAAAGCCGTTTCTTATTAACACTGAAGACTGTAATGATAGCACTGATGAATAGAGAGAATCGGGGGTCTAGCCTGTAGGCGGTGGTCAAATGATTATAGTCAGAACTTTTGGACAAAATAAACGAACTTAGATTCTCGCCATCACCGGTCACTTTCCATTTGGCGGCCTTTCTTTGACCGTGACTCCTTTGTGAATAGTTATGCATTGTTTCACAATAAATAAGAAGAAAGTAAAGGAGCATTTTTACTTATTTGGCTGCATCATGTCCAAAGATGCCCTTTTCGTAGCTTTAGCTTATTTTTTTCACATAGCACAGGCAAAACAACGTGGAAACTACTACTCATAAGGCAATTCGAAATTCGGCTCAAAAGAGTTTTTTGATAGATCAGGTCGTAGCTGTCAGGATTATCCTCTGAACTTTCAGCTGGACAGAAAAAGAGATATAAGTCACCGGATATAGTCAGTTCCTTCATTCTTTCCGATCCGGAAGGAAGACACATGTCATGTCCGGAAGAAATGGATTAACAGCACTACCAGCGTATTCGACGAGAAGTTTAGAAAGCTCCAAGGTAACAAAACACTGTGTCATACGACTTTCTATAGAGAGCGCTGACTGCTGCATCACGATAAACATCGCTTCGCCTAAAATCTACAGCTTTGATACTGGATTGCGTGACACTTACCTGAGAACTTGGGTCCGGCCGGCTTCATGATCTAATGCATTTGTGCTTTCCAAACGAATTAGCCGGCGGCTTGATGGTGCTGTTATTAAAAATTTCCTTCCCTTTCTTCACTGCCGCTGGCTCCTTGAATTTCTGCGATAGGGGTTACCTATGCGGGTTGTCGTCATACTATGGATAACAGAGCGTGTAGACCGCATGATCATGAAGTTTCACTGGTGTTTGTTACAAGGAACGTCCCCAGCATAACTCGGCTTCTTCAAGGACGCACCTCTAGTCTATGCAAAGGCACCTTCTGGCTGCAATGCATCATAGTGTTATTAGATGATGACTGGTGGCTCCCCAGAAGCTCAGTCGCCATTCAATTGAACTGAATCCAACATAAGGGTTCGTGAAGCCCTCATAATATGACGGATTTCCTTCACAGTTGTTGGATTATACCACTGGTTAAGTGGAAGCAGTTAGACACCACTTCACCTTTGTCTAATACAGCATAAGAGACCAAAGTTAAACATCCTTCTGAACTGAATAACTGCCAGTGTACATAAACCGGTTATCAGTGTGATCTCACTCACGTATTCAGTCACCCGAGTTTCCCACTGGCATAGACGTTCGATCACATGTTTACCACATGTTCGTATGTACATCAACAGGTGTTCCCTTTTTCACACTTCCTATGCTAATACATTATCCACTCTATATCATGCGCAGCGTCATTGTCTGAATTTTCTATGTTCGCCGACCTACTGGTATCCACACACTTTCAATCTGAACAACTCAACAAGAACACATCTTTACCGATTTATTTCGTTCATTGATTATGATTGGTTGATGTATCAGACTGGACCCAATCGGGATTCCTGACATATATTCCCCAACGTTTTGATCGTGTTCGACAAAGCAAGCGTGATATTGCCAGTTCACTGGGATTTGTGATGAAATTTATTACTAGTTGACATTCAAAGTACAATTCATACCCTGTATCAGTCGCTTATCAACCATACTTTTATGTATCCATTTCTCTTTTACTAAAAATAAAACCAAGAACCTGCGTAATGAACTGTCAAAATGGATGATCGATTGACAGCGATGGAATTTGAAAACTAAACATGGAACCCGAAAGTCTACAATTTGGAACATTCACTTGTTAGTCATCGTTGATCATAAGATACCATGGTGGATTTAGGATTATGCATGAGGATAATCTCTCACATCATGCGAACATCGATGGCCCTAAACAGTCAATTTTCAATCTCCACAGTAACATCTTCAGTGACTTCCCAGTCTCATCATTATCTAATCATGTAACCAAGATGCACATAAGGAGATAAATACTACTACTGTCAGCATAACCATGCTTGGAACTCAGACGCCAAAATCCTCGTTATTAATCGACAGAAAGAAGTTGTATTTTCATCTCAAAACAATCAAAATATTCAACGGAAGATTAGAATTCGTTTGTCACAAAATTGCAAAGACTTATGATAACCAGATTGTATCATACAGAGACACGAATGTGAAAACGGCGTAAACAGTTAGTACGAAAATAGCGCATCTTAAAATCCTCGGATACCTGACATTCTATCTCAGTCTGGTTGGGCATTC